>CM056388.1:16667875-17150375 GCA_029718625.1 Synaphobranchus kaupii | reverse complement strand
GTCGCTAGCTGGAGGCGCTGTATCATGGTTCGTCCGTCTGTCTCAGAAATGAAGGAAATCACAAAAATGCACTCAGAGAATGTGGTGAATGTGGCTTCACAAGTGCCGTGGCTTCTGGTTCCTTCTGACCGCAGTTAATGGTGCCGAATGATTGAGTGCTAGTGCAGAAGTGCTCCTCTGTGCTCCGGCGGCTGTGCGGAGGGGGTTGGGCGCTGTGACAAAGACTTGATCTCCCTGCTACAGACTCCATGCTGGGTCTGGGATCAACGCTCTCGCTGGGGAACCCCGCCCCCTTTCCCCTCCACACACCTCAGTCTGCTCCACTCCTTTCAGAGATCCTCCAGGGCTGTCAGTATCAAAGTGTGTGCATCTCAAACAGCACATTCTGGAGGAAAAAAATAAATGAATGCATAATGCAGAATGTCACGGCCTTTGTTCGGCCATTAAACTAACCCAGAAATCAATACGGATCTTAACTACCATTGCGGTCCTGCTAATAGGCTTCTGCTGCCTGCATATAATGTAGGCATTAAAAGGCCTTTCAGGCTGATCACACCTTAGACAGCGAATCAGAAAAGCTGGTTGTGCAAACTTGGGTAACAGCTGTAAAAATGGAGACAGAATAAAACGTTGTTTCTTTTAAAGCATCATTTCTGTTTTTTTGTTGTTTTTTTTTACCACAAATTTCTGTGAGCACTTCAGATTCGCTTAGCTAAAATGAGTTCCTCTAGAAATATCTCTGGACAGAGAGTACTGAATTCTCACACCACTTTCTGAGTCCGCATGAAAACAAATCTCAGTAATGTGTGTATCCAATAACCTGTCCTCTTTTGCTAAAGATTGAGCAATCCACTTGCCCTGCAGCCACCATATGTTCATTAGCTCAAAGCTCAGCTGTCGGAGTATCGGCGAGCGGACGGTGCTTGTCGAGCGCATTTTTTTAATCAAGTCGGGTCCAGGAGATTGTTTTGTTCTTCTTTTACTCGCGTTTATCCTGTTCTCACACTGATGGAAGGAAGTTGTGTTGGCCATAGACCACCGAGCGCATGTTCCCATACGAAACGGAACACTGAGGCACACGGAGCTCAAAGCCAAAACGTTCGTATAGAGTGCACAGTGTTGTAGTAACCAGGCAATGTGCCTGGGGATACGGAACTATGCAACTTGGACTATGCAATGTAGGCAGTCTTTAAATCAAGCAGGGCCCCTGTTCTGGCCCTGGTCACTGAAAACAGCGAGCTGGCAGACACACAGAGAAAAGAACTTCACTCTGCAATATATAATTGATGCAAAGAACAGACTTGGCTGCTGTTGGACTTCCATGTCGTGGACCTGTATCTTTGATAGGCAATGGGGTCCTGGCAATGAAATATAGGCATTGACAGACAAACACCTTTTCTCCGTCATCGTGAAACATTCATTGCGTAAGAAAGGCTGCCAAAACATTTCTATGGCTCTTGCATGAAGTGAAAATAAACTCTCACTTTATGTAACATTTTACAAATACAAACAAGGAACAGTAATATCCATTCTTTATAACTATGGGATTTTTATTTATAAAAGCGAAGTCAGCATTGTTTTGAAGCAGTGCTTACCAGCTCACTGTTGAGTGTAAGGAACGTTAGTTGGCTAATATTCATTTTGTTGACCATTTGAATGAAAAACTGTATTTTGCAACAAAAAAAATAAAGTGAACAGTGACAGAATAACAGAAGCATTACTAATACATAGATTGTAGTATATACAACGAAGACAGGTCTCCTCAAAGCAGATGTACTTAATATGCCGTTCCATGAATGACAGTTAACTGCTTGTGTTCTCAGACGAGTCGTTTTTTTCTCTTGTGGGAAAGAGGCAAAGTGCTCAGTATTTCTCAGTCACGTGGAGACATTTGACATGGAACAAGTTCAGACAAAAAAAACTAAACAAAGCTGAGCAGGTTCTGCTATTCCACCCCCCAGAATTTGAGAGCATTCCTTTCATAAATCTAAAGTTTTTTTTTTTATCTGTAGAATTTATACTTTATGTCTGGAGAGGCAGTAATGTGCCCAGTGTAAGGCTTTCAATAGCATTAAAAATGACTGTGTCCATTGATATTGAATATACTGTCTGTATTCCTTCAGATATGAAAGGGTTCAACATTTTATGCTGATATTGAGTTTGGCACCCACATGATAAGTACTGACAGGACTCTCTTAAGAGAGCATACTTCTCGGTAAAAGTCCATAAGTGTTTAAAAGTCAATAAGTGAAAAATTAAAGTTATCTGAAAACAAATAGTTCTGCACTGCCACTGTAATGCTGCACTGCTTGCTTGCTTCCTTCTTCTCCTACTGGAGCTTTGCTTAAAATAAATTTGAAAACTGTCTATAGCCTTGAGAGAGATTTTTACATTCCTCAAGGCAATCCCCTCTTCCCCTGTGCTGAATTAGAGTTCGTCCTTTCAACCCAGAACACCCCCCCCCCCCCCCCCCCCCCCCCCCCGACCCCCGACCCCCGACCCCCACCCACCCTCCCCCTGAAAACCCCTTCCTCCAGAAAGAATGTTTTTCCCCTCCCCCACTCTCTCACCATTCGCAGTCTGTGAAATGTTGTGTGCACTGCGACGGTTGGAGTCAAAATTATAAGTGCTGTGATGTAACAGGAAAAGAGGAAACTGCCAGTACAGAAGTTGGAAAGATCTCTGCGTGTGTGAACTTGTTCATATTTCACAAACCAGTCCTCCCACCAACCCAGGCGAACTGCATACCACAATATTTGTTCGAACAAATGATCTTCATTTTCAAAAATTCAACAAAAAACGAATGCGTTGGAAGTACAGTATCTGGTGATAGAAGCCATATGCAACTGATTCAATAGTCTTCTGAGGTTACTTAAAGAGTTCCACATTTGTTACTGGCAACAACAAAAAAAGCCATTGTTTTAAAAAATGATCTACCCAGATGTTGCCTGAAATGATTTAATTATGTTTTCACTCAAGGATATGCTTTGGTTGGCCATTACGATGGCTATATGAAAACTTGTTGCGGCTAGAGGGAGCCAATGAAAATATAACTCCATGACATATTACATAACGCCGGCATATCATTACATAACCATTGTCAACATTTCTCAAGGAGACGTTTAAACGTAAATTTCAAGGGCCAGCCTTATGCATTATGTTTCGAGGACCAACATCACTTTAAGAGTTTGTAAAAAGCCTGAAATTAATACTGTCGATGTAGTTGTTGTGCGGACATTGAGAATACCATTGAACTCATACTAATTTGTTGCATTTCAGATGTATACCTAACCACCTGCTCTGATAATGAATGTGTAAAAACGAAAGAACCATATTTAAGGTATAACAATTTTTATTTTTTTTATTTTCTGAGCCAAGCCGTCAAGTTCAAATGGACAGTCCTCACTGCCCCCCTCCCCCCCTCCCCCCAAAGGTGAAAATTTCATTTTCCTCCTTTTATTTATTTTTTTTAAGTTTTTTTTTTTCCATTTATTTCTTCTTTTTTTTTTCTTTTTTTAACAGAGTTAAGGGAAGAATATGTGAAAGTCTAAATTAGATTATATACTATTAAATGCTAATCCAATAAACCATTTTTAATATTCAACAGGCTGACACACAAATACAAGACTATTCATTCCATTTGTTGTTTCCAAAGTTATTATCCACAATTTGCTCTGCTGTCCAGGTTTTTTAGTTTGTGTTTTCAATAGGCAAAGCTGGCCTTCCACATCACACACTGCAAACACTGCCTGCCTCTCTCATAAAGCATATAGGGTACAAACACTCTTATCCCAGTCCCTTTCTCTTTTCATTACAGTGGTTGTAATTCTTTTTTGGTTAACCAGAAATTCCTTGGCCTGAGTTACCATAACAGGCATTTCAACATGTATTTTCAGAAGCCCGTGTTGTTTTTCTTAAAATATATGTGTCGTCATCAAATTAGTGTTTATATTAGCTTTTCACACTAGGTCAACAACCTGATTCATGCCAGCACTTACGGCCTCACCCAGCTCACCAATGGGTTCAGGGAGCTCCCAGTCCTTTAATTCACAGTCAGTTTGCTCCGTGGGGGGCTCGGTGGGCAGGCCAACTCCGTTGAGGCATTCTTCAGCGAGCTGTTCCACAGCCGGCTGCGGCACTTGTTCCTGAGACTCGAGTGCAGCGGAGGAGTCGGCGATTTCGCAGTCTCCGTTCTCCGCCGTCGCCTCTTCGGTGTCGTCTGCCTTGGCTCCTGCATCCTCCTCCGCCCCGCTGGCGCTCGCGGGAATCAAGTCTGAAACTGTGTCCGTGGCCAGATCCGTTGCTGCGGAGGTGACCTCGGCTTCGATTTCTGCCTGTAATCCAGGAATCGTTTCTGCGGGCAGGTCTGTGTCTTCAGGAGCGGGAGCAGCGGATTCGGGCTCGACTTCTGTTTCGGCGGTGGCGGGTTCTTCAGCTTGCGTCTCGGTCACTGGCTCAGGTTCTGCAACGGCGTCAGGGGCTTCGGCGACGGGTTCCTCCACTGCGGCGGCTTCTGGCTCAACAACAGCCTCCGGTTCAGGTTCTGCAGGAGCCTCTGCAGCTGGCTCCGTCTCGGGTTCCGTGTTTGTAATCTCCTCCGAGGGTGCGGTAACTTCGGCGGAAGGGAGCACTGCGCTCACAACCTCTTGGGTGACCTCCTGACTTTCTGCAACCGGGGCCTCCACAACCGCGTCCGCCGTCGGTTCCTCGGAGGCAGCCACGGGCGCGGGTTCTTCTGCCGTCGGTTCCTGGGAGGCAGCCGCGGGTCCTATCCCCGTGATGGCTTCCTTCACTGCCGCTGCAGCCGCCCCGGCCGCGGCTTCCAGTGTTTGAGAAACCTCTTGCGACGCCGCGGCAGCTCCGTCCATGAGTCCGGCGGAGACTTCATTGGCGGCTTCCGTTGTTGCCGCCACAACTCCGGCAGCTGCGGCCCCCGCCTGGTCAACTGCGGCCCCCGCCTGGTCAACTGCGGCGTCCTCAAACCCCTTCTTCTTCCTGCTCAGCCTTCCTCCCATGGCGTCTCCTACAAGCGGGAATCAAATCAGAGTTACTGGCAGAAGAGTGAAACCTGTATACTGTCCAGAGGCCTGATGAAGGGAAGCCCACAACCGGAAATATAAAAATGTCCCCACAACCCTTGACCACATGCTTAACAGGGTCCCACTTAAATGTTGAAGCTCGAATCTTCAAAAAGTACACTGCAATTCTCTGCCAAAATGTTTTTTCTTTCTGTAGAGACCACACAACCCCGAGGTTGAAGAGGTATTCCAGATTAGGGCACAGTCTGCCAATGAGGGGGTTGCTTTGTGCCAAGATCTGTCGAAGACGATGGCTACGGGACAAATGAGCACTGGTTGGAAACTGTGCTCGGCACCTGTGTGAACCACAGAGCAAGGGTCTTGGGAATTATGTACAATGAATTGTACCATGGAAACCCCTTTCTGCAGGCCTCCTTTTATGGACTCAATTAGACGCACATTTATCTCTATTTGTACAGTTTCTGCACAATAAACTCAAGGAAGTCACAGAGTCAAGGAGAAGCCAGACTAAACCACTTTCCCAATACATGAGTAGGGTTATAGATATATAAAGGGCATTGGAGCAGAACAGAGACTTTTTTTTTTTTTTTTAAAGGCAAAAGATCTGTACATAGTCACTGTATTCTGTAAGTATACTGTAAACAAGTTAGAGCGTGGAATTCTTATTTAAGCATGGTTGTGATTGCATAAGGCACTGAAATTGCATTTTGTGCTAGATTTAGATCTGGGGTAGGGTTAAGGCTTGGGAAAGGGGAAGGGCTAATGAGATAACTTGGAATTACATACAGTTCTGGTTCTGCATTATCAGCAATAGTACATCATGTTTATTTTGTAACACCATAAATGTACTGTCTGGTGAACTGTGCCCACCCTAGACCAAAACATTATCCACTGAAAGGTAGGCACATTAAGACAGGCCTGATGTCCGATGGATTTTTAAAACAAGTTTAATTTTCTCTCAGTGCTAGAACACTGTAACAGCAGGCTTGAACACCGTAATATAACACAAAATATTTAACTGCTGATGTAGCCTACGTTACAAGACACATGCACTCGGCCTACACTGCATTTGCAATTTATATTTAAAACTGATTATACAGGGCACTGCAGCCCCATCTGCAAATTAAAGGTCTGAGTTGTTCGACTATAAATTCCGTTTAGAAAACATGAAGGCATGTTGTAGCCAAGGCTTAACGTTAGAACTGGATGAGCCAACAGAGCTTCGGTGGCCCTGGCTGAAAATGTAGAATAAGAAATGATGTTGCATAGATTAATGAGAAGTGGATTATACACCACAAAACCGTGGAAGACTGGATACTAGACTACTGCTACGCGTCCAAAGCGTAACCGAAAAACTGACACGATTCCAACGGTTTCGATCATTTAGCCATTGTTCGCTTGCTAATGTAGCTAGCCTACTGTATCATTATTTCATCTGATAGAAAGGCGTGATTTTTAATGGGAGCTGTCCATAGTTCTGCATTGGGGCAGTCGAGGGGTGATGGTGAGCGGTCCGTGTCCAGTGTGCTAATCAATCGAGATGCTGGTCACAGCATGTGCTTTAGTTATACTGCTGTGAATATTCTGTTGGAAGCAACTAGCCATTGTTCCTTTTGTCTGTCGTCAAATTCTCGTTGTGCTCATCCAAAATAATTCCAATTAAGACAATTGCCTGGGTTATTTATCTGGATAGGACTCAATTTAATCAGTCTGAATTGAAAGAATTTAAACCCCTAAATACAACAGCGGCTTTACCAAAACGGAAGTGGCACGGAGGTGGCGGTTCCATTCGTTATGAAGCCACTACATTTCAATTTAAGTAGGCTAATGCAACACTAATTGCATAACAACTTCCATGTTAACGTCGCTCCCGAATTGTGCGAGATATATCCATTAAATAAACCTATTGATCCTACATTTTAATCCGCACGCCTTTAAAATGGGGGCGTGGTCGTCCACCTGTTATAGGCGACATTTTATATAAAATCCCGGCGTACTGATGAGAATACCAAGACATTCTATTCACAAGCTTGTTCCTTTAAACGCGCTCAAATTAATCGCAACGATGTGGTCGCATTGCGCATCAAACTACTACGTTAAGATCAAAATGGGTGCGTTGTTTGAATCGCACGTAGCCTGAAGTTCCGCTTCTAGGACATAATGTTACGATGAAGCCAGATATATCTACGTTGCAGCAAACATGTTTTCCAGTGCCCAGTGGTCTCCGAAGGAAATAGCAGTAATTAATTTAGCAAGGAGTGGGGAAAAAATATCGACAGGAAAAGCGCAAACACTATGATTCTGTTTCTAACCCCCAAAACCAGCCCCTCCCCTCTTTTTGCCCAGGATCACGTAACGACCAGCAGATGCCCCACAAGCGAATGTGCATATGTAAATGTTAAATGTACAGGTGTAGTAAAATTAAAACGATAAATCATCTCCACTTCAGTACAATTAGAAAAACACACAAGTTTGCGAGCTACATAGTTAAAACCACGCGGATGCTTCCTATTTTTTGTTGAAAAATCTGCTTGTTGCTTGATTAAAAAAAAAAAAACTAAAAAAAACGATCCAACTAATTCAAATAGCCAACAGCTATTTAACAAATCATGATAACAATAATACATATGCAAACATGTCCCTCGCGACCAAGAAATGAGGTAAAACAAAAAGATATCTTGATTAATATGATCTATTATTCTATACATTGTTAAGGAACCACGCCTTCCCCCAGCTGAAGCTTGTGGTATGGAACCGAGACTGAAGCGCCTCATGATGAAGGAGATTTTTTTTTAGCTTTAGCCTACATATCACACGTTGTTTCGAATTAGTAAGTTAATAGTTTTCAGCATCAACCCTAAGTAAAACTCTTTTTTTCAGAACTATAGTCTACAATACATGGGCTGTACTGCATTGGGTGATTGAAAATTGCTTCGTGTTTGTAGCCTATATCTGGTCATCGCGTAAAAAGTGCACATGCAGGGAAAGAACAAAGGATAGCTGATCCGACCCCTTAACACTATTTACTTACCCGTGTGATTTTAACTCAAAATAACAGCACGCACAAAGCCTTGCTCAAAATATAAATTCAAATAAATGCAGCAGAAATAAAAGCAGTGCTTGAGAAATACACCGACCTGGTTATCTGCAGAGAAGAAACCTTGAATCCTCAATGGTAGTGAGAGTCGGAGGTCTGCTGTACTCCCCTGCAAGGTTCAGAACGAAGTGAGCGAGTAGAAAGCTTCTCGACTGACAGCTGCACTCAGTCCTGCACACTCCCTGAGGAACAATCTGGGACTGTGAGTTTTTTTTCCTCGTTTTTTTAAGAAGTACCCCTCCTCTTATATTTACAGTTTGCAAGACATCTGTCGCTATCGCAATATGTAAAATAACACTTATCTCCCCCTCCCCATCTATCCCGGTGCATAAATTGATATCAAAATGTTATTTGTGTAGGGAACAATGTACCCTCTCAGTTTAACTTTGTTCTCCTATCGGTTTGATTGCAACCGTACTCGTCCAAATTTAAAGTTGACAAAGTCGTAAACATATTTTCGGCGCAAATCATCGTGACATGGTAGTGGTTGATAACACAACTCTCCAACACCGTTGACGATAACAATTTGGACTGGACCATAAAGAATTTTCGAACTTAAAATGCACTACAATGGGACGTTACATAATCCACCCTACCCCCCTTCACATTATAGCTCCACCAGTCTACAAAACACGGTAGGCTACATATCCTACATGAATGTGTTATAGTGTTTATACAGGTGAAAAAGGTTTTTAATAGTTTCATAACGATTTACGGTAACTTCAGCATAAGTAAACAACATTAAGCTCCATGGTCAATGTGTTTGATTTCCACAAGAGCCATACTCCTTCCTGTTCTTATAGGCCTAATTTAGTTGTACGTTGGGTGGTCATCCTGACCCCTCCAAATGGGAACACATATTTGACCTCTTTATGACGTAAGACAAAACTGTTCTAAATATGAGCCATATTGAAGTGATAATTCAAAGCTATTGTTCACCTTTACACAGGTACAAACAAAACATAGGATTTCTAGACATTAAACTGGCAAAGGGTCCAAATTCAGGACACCAGAATTGCTATTATGATCATTTAGTTAGAAATTCTCAATATTATTTCAGTAGTTTCAGTTTGCTTAGCCCACTAGATAAATAAAGATTCAAGTAGTTTATTTACCCACCCGTGGCTGTCTTGATGCACCTGTAAAACGAAAAGGAGATCACCGTTTGACTTCCCCACCAGTGAGGAAATGAACTCTTTCATTATTCATTATTCTTCACTAAACAGCCGGGAAGACACATCAGTGAACAAAAAGCATTGCAGTGCCAGGGTTTGGATCTTTGTAAATCACTCAAATGGTTTTTTGTATGGAATACACAGAACCATGTTCTGCTCCTGCTCCTGGTTTTAGTAGCCTATGGTATGAAATGTAATCAATATAGTAGCTCTGTAGTGCGGGTCCCCCTGCACTAATGAGTTCTGCTGTGATATGGTTACAAAACAACAGAAGTACTATTATTATTATTATTATTATTATTCCTTTATTTTACCAGGGAAGTCACATTGAGATTTACATCTCTTCTACAAGAGAGCTCTGTCCAAGACAGCAGTGTACATAAAGTCACCACACTACATAAACATAAAATACAAACAACATAGAAATCAGGAGACTTAAAAGAGCAGGATTTTTGGATAAAACATAACGACAAACATCGACATTCTGTTTTCAGAAAGTCTGATATCATCGACTTAAAATGACCCACATCAAAATAGTCCAGTTTTTAATCTCCTTGCAAGGTATTCCATGTTATAAGGTGCAAAGGCAAACCATTCTCGTCTTCGAGACCTTGAAAATAATCCTATTTTGTGTTCAACTATAATGTCCGATAGTGTATGCCAATCTAATAACTGGTATAAAGTACATGAATGTACACAAAATTATGAATGCGGGAACCAGAATTAGTGACAAATCTAAAAGCAGCATGATATAATGTGTCCAGGTTATTACATTACATTACATTACATTACATTCATTTAGCAGACGCTTTTATCCAAAGCGACGTTCAATAAGTGCATACAGAGACATCATCAAGATCACTACAGAACAGACAAGACAAAGCACATCCTTCCCATAATGTAGCAGCTATCCCTAGTAATGAACGTTGACTGTAGTTCACAGTAAGCTGTGGGTAAATCAGCAATACTACACTTCTATTCTAAATACTATTATAAACTATAATGAACAGACAGGAAAACACAGGGAACTAGTAAACACAACTAGTAAACACAGGTTATGAAGCTGAAGTGATGCTGGACTATTTAAATACAAGATATCACCATCGGTGTTTAACAGTCTTATACATTTAGTGATGCCACAAGCTAATCCCACATGATTTTCACATAAAAATATTTTACAATATTCAAGGATCTGAAGAAGCTTAGCATCATGTCTTCCTCCATTTGGACCTTCCTCCACAGACACAAGGCATCAGCTGTTCCATTTCAAGGTGGCCATGCGATATCATTGTGTTTACAGATTGTCCCATTAATTGTATCTCGTCACATATGAATTACTGTTGTCATGCACCCTTTCATGTCACTATTTCAAGATTTATATAAACAAGCTTTAATCAAGATATGTTAGATTGGCTGATTATTTCTGGCTACAGGCCAAACTTTTGGAATTACAAGGTTTTATATCTTAAAGGTTTTATGGCTTGCTCACCGTGCCTTCTATGGGAATCTATAACTTTACTATAGGTATTTTAAAAGCTCAGTGGAATATGCTTCTAATAACAAAAATAATATTAGTGATGTATTCTTTTACTTTGAGGTGAGTGACCCCTAGTGTCAATTTGACGTAGTTACACTCTCCTCTCCATGTAAAAAATAGTTTACAATAGCATTTTTCGAAAGGGGTTTCCTAAACTGCAATGATGGCTAAAATAAAAGGACAGCCTCCATATTTCCACATACCAAAACAGTTTCTGTAAAATAAATAAATAAAGAACATACCTAGATTACAATATAAACCATCATACTGTAATTATAAGATGAAAACCTCCCATGGAAACTGCAGATCTTAAAATGGTAAAAGGCCATGTCATAAATTGTACATTGGTTAAATGAGACCACCTATCTGCCACAAAAATGGAGAGTCAGCTGACCCTCCCTTATCTTACACATGCGCGGCAGCAAGGACATGAACACACTCATCAGTGGTGGATCTCCAACTGAACTGTTTAATCATATCCACTCCGAGGGTCACGTTACTTATGCCAATGAGCAGGGACAAGATTTGAAAGCTGTGGCTTTAAGAATCTGTGAAATGCCCAGATAGGCTCATTTCCCCTAAATATATTATGCAACAGAATAAGGCTGCACACTGGGGATTTCCAGTATGTAACCACAAGCAGAGTGCCTGTCTGTTTGGCTTGGGTATGCATTACATTTTTTGTTGACCTCCCCGTGTGCTACAGGGGAGCAGGTTTCAGCATGACTGACACTGTGAGGCAACAATGTCTGTTTCCCTTCTTGCTCTCGCTTTTTTGTAATGGTTTGATTTTTTTTACTTCCAGTGGGGTTCTGTCAGGCGCAGACAGAGCCCTGGCCGGTCAAGTTTCAGGCTTATTTGTGTGACTCAGAGTTTTGGCATGCTAACCCTCCCCAGAGGACCCCTGTCATCCATCTTAAGTCTGTAGCCATAGCAGCCCAAGGCCATATGGAGGAGCTTTGGGGAATCGTTGTATGAGAGGTGGGGGGTACCTCAGCTGTCCTTCCCTCTCCTCCCCAAACTCTTGGGGGCAGGTGTGGCAATGTGTCTGTCAGTAATGCCAGCTCTCATTATGATCTCCATTCAAGCAGAAGTGACCTTTCTTCTCGTGTCCTTGATTTAAATTGATTGCATTTTTATCCTTTTCCCCTCTTCTTATGAAACATATGTAACAGTGTCCATCCAGCTTTGATATCCATGAAAGTATTCGGGCGTTTACATTGATTAGATTATTTCTGACATGCAGGATTGATATGGACTTTGGATCTCTTTGGAACACAGTTTAAATATGGCCCCTTTGGATATTCATTTAAAAATCTTGACCTTTTCAAAATGTCTGCCGCGTAAATGGGAACTTACTGGCATTTCAACAATCAGTTGCATTGATAATCAATTTTTTGCGACGTGCTAAGGCACTTGACCAGGATTTCTGTGGTGTAATAAAGTCGGTATTATTTCTCCAGTGTGGCCATGCAGATTCCACCTGTACTGCATTGACTGTCAGACTAACAGGAAAATAAAACTGTGTAGTCAAGGACTATTAAGACTGTTAGGTTTTGTTCTGCTAATTCAGATAAACCATTGAAATCTTTCTAGTTTCATGATGGGGAAAATACTGCTGTGTGTGTGAGAAACAGTGATTAACAATAGCATGGTTACAACAAGGGCAATCAATCAAAATCATGAAAGAATGACTGCACGTGAGCGCAAAGGACAATCAAGGCCACTCTGACTATGGTCCTTGAGCACATGGTTTGGTGTACATGGGACAGTGTTGAAAGCAAGAGAATCTTTGCGCAACAGATGCTTCCAAAAAGGGCTCTTCAACAGGGAAAAGAGATATGAATGAAATATATATTACATTTAAACAGACACATTGGAAAACCTACATTGTAAAAAAAAAAAGGAACAGAATGAAATAGGGGACTGTAAATACATAAAACCTCGAATGAGGCCTTGTTGAACAACGAATCGACAATTGAATTCATAGTCAATTTGAAACACTCATATTCATTGGCAGGTGATTCTTATGAAGGAAGAGATTGGGCACTGTCTGCGTAAGGAGGAACGGGCTGTACAGCTTGATTGGAACACCAAATATGTTAGCAATGTTTTTGGTGCATGGCCTTGCATTCATGGACTCCCAAAGCATCCCTGTTTACTTTCTGATCAACTACTTTGTTTTGACAGTTGGAATGCCGTGGACTATATTGGTCAGCGAGACTGGTGGAAAACACATTCCTAAGTATCTGCTTTTACAATTATATGAACAAATCTACATTTTGTGCGTCTACGGGAGACCTTAAAATTAGTCCAGTTTTGCAATGTCTTACCTCCAATCATGGAGACTTTATTGAGGGAAATCGAAACCCGTTTTTTTTACCTTAATGCAATTAACATTAACGAGTGTAAAATGGACGAACCATTGCGAAAAACATGACTGGTGGTTCACACGCGGGACACAGTGGATGCGTGGGCATTTCTGCCGCTCTTAACAAGGCAGAGCTTTGGGATGGCAAGGACCAGCAGAGACAGAAGTGTGGTCCACAACAAAAAAAGTAAACATCACCAAAAGTAGAAGTCGACGACTTGAGCCTGCAGCAATTGACAAGTTCACCCCTTCTAATCAAGTAAGAAAAAATTAATTTTCTAGACTTGATTCTATAAATGAGTTTGAGGTAGAAGTCACTCTGGATAAGTACCTAAATGTAAAATATTAAAGGAGCAATCCATAATGTAATAACATCCCAATGCAGCCAAAATGGTGTGTAGTACTCTGTTACATAACCACTGCATTAGAACCAGGGCTGGATGCTGCATAAAGGTGTAAAATCTTAGCTATTTAATTGAGGAGGAGGTCCTCAACCACCGGGTGTCTATTTAGTGGTGCAGGAGAACCCCAATTCAAGGGAATTGAAAGATTTCCTGGGATCTTCATTTAATAGCAGGCTAATATTTCAGCTTAGCTGACTGATGTATTCTCTACTCGTTGTATCTTTGTTTTCTACCCATAGCTCTTCCCTGACTCTTATTTGTTTCCCACTCAACTGTGCCCTTTCTGAGTTGGGCAACTCCATAGCCTGCTGTCTGCCACCCCTCCCCTGGACCATCACCTTCGGATGCTTCATGCAACCTGTCTGACCGACTTTGTTTTTGTGAACCCACACCCTGAGCTGGCCAGAGAAAGATAGCCCCTTGGTCTGGTTCCTTCCAAGGTTTCTTAATACATGGTCTTCCAGGGACTTTTTCCTTTGCCGCTGTCGCCTCTGGCTTGCTCTGTGGGGGTTTACGCCAGGGTAAACTGTTTAGCCTATTGTGACAAATCCTTTGTAAAATGTGCTATATAAATTCAGTTTAATTAATTGATTGAGTCCTTGTATAGTGCTTAATCACCTAAACAATTTTCTAAGCATATCAAAAGGTGGAAATTTCATTAAAAGTTTTCTCATAGAACCTTTTTAAAAATGTAAAATAAAAAAAATAAAAAATTCTCATAAAACCTTTTTTTTCTTGCTTGTGTTTGTGTTAGTGCTAAATATATTTCCTTCAAGTGAAGTGAAATTGTGAAATGGCACACTACTCCTAAAACTGTCAAAGGGAGTCATGATTGGTGTTTCATTTTTCTACCCTGAAATCAGCTTAGAATAATGGAAAGAATTCTTGCAATTGTAATTATACTTATTATGAGTGCAATTTAACATTGAATATTTCAGGTATTACACCAGAGTGCATGTTTCACTCTGCATGTGTTTGTATGTGTGTTTAGGTCCTCTCACTCCTTGACTCTTGAATTACTAAACAACATAAATACCAAACAATATAAAATAAAACGCCAAAATAAAGCAAAATAACAGTAGTAGTATAACAGCAGGCAGTTGGAGTAAAATATGTAGTTGTAGACATATTATTAGTATTGATGACATTAATGTTTTACTGTATACCAAACTTTGACAAAGTTTGGATTGAAGTGCTGTGTGATCTGTTGTATGGAAGCATATCCGCGCCAAAATTCAAATGAAAATGCAAATCGGCGATTGCATTTCGTTTCCATTCGATTACATAATTCAAATGAAAATGCGAAAGGCCACTTTGCGTTTTTCATTTGTTAATGTAGGCGGGGGCTCGAAGAAAGGGCCGTTACAGCCAAGTTCATCTGATGCCAGCCTGGGGGAGTATAGTGATGGGAACTTTTGTTCCTTTTTGTGGCCCTGGCCTACCTACACGGTTTGATGAGCAGGTTTGACAAATTGCATTTTTAGTTTGAGTTTTTGCATGACCACAACAAAATGATAATGTAAATGGAAACAATGCCATTGGATTTGATTTATGTCACCCGCTTGTGCCACAAAAACATGAATATTAAATGTTAACTGGCAAATTGAATTAACATTTCCTTTTTGTCATGGACCATGCGATTACAATAAAAAACTGCTAATTGAAATGTGGTTTTCATTTTCATTTAAATTATGGCAGGGTTGTGTCGTAGGCCGAAAGGGCGAGAAAAATTAAATGTGAAATGGTTTTGCATTTAAATTTTCAAATTGTCAGGTAAAGTACGTACATTAAATTGAACATGAAAACGCAAAGTGGCCGTTTGCATTTCCATTTGAATTACGTCATTGTTTTTGCACACATCGAATGAAAACTAAATGCAATTGCCAATTTGCATGTTGAGCCTGTGCTTCTTGTTTGTGAAATGTAAAGATAGGGATTTGGCTGAAATGAAAGAAAAGTCTCAACACCCAATTTTATCTACGCAAGATGACACTTCTACAAATGTCCTAACATTCAATTTATACCATTAAATTGGACAAATGATATGCCCCAGCCAAAATGAAAGAATAACCTATACTTGTATTGTCCCAGAAGCAGAATTACCACGTATTACTAGGATACAGTTATGCTTTACTGTAACGTGTGGCAGTATACACATTTAAAAACAAAAGGAAGATGGAAGCCCACAGTAGCCTATAATAGAAAATATTTAAATATTGGCAACAATACACTTTTTCAGTGTTTTCTACAGTCGTATGCAAAACTTTAGGCACCCCTGGTCAAATTTCATGTCTTGTTGATTTTCTAAGTAAAAATAAGATAAGACAGCCTCTGCAGGGAACAAACTTTAGCAAATGACATATTTATGAATCATTTTAATGCACAATTACTTTTTATTTGCTGAGTTTAACAGATTAAAAAATATATAAACAGTAAAGGCCTGATTTACTAAGGCAACTGTCTTTTCACTGCCCAAAATTTTCACAGGCCACGTTTCGGACCTGATTTACTAAGACCTTTAGTGTGTACAAAACCTTTTTGCACATGCAAAACTAATACCAAAACCAATGAATGGTGCAAAACAAATACCGTGGCCAATCATTGGTCATGTTACTGGTTTTGCGTGTGCTAAAAGGTTTTGCACACACAAAAGCAATAACATGACCAATGATTGTGAAAATTTTGGGCAGTGAAAAGATAGACGTTTTGGCCTAAGTCATCTTCAGTGTATTGAAATAAGCTGAAAATGGTCAATTACATTCAAATATAAAAACTATTATTAAACTATTATTCCAAATAATTTTATTGCTAATTTTATTTGGTTATTATACATTATTGCAATTATATTAATATTACTTTGCCCACATATTTAATCAGATAACTGCTGGTAGGCTACACTTGTCATTTTTTCAGATGATAATCATTTAATAATTTATGTAACATGTTTGCATTAGAACCACGTATCAACCAGTCTATGGTATCAACCTGCAATTTGTTTTTATAACGCAAGGTGTCATCAGTCTTCCAAAACCAAGGTAGCTCATTTCAGGGTTGCTGAGCTCACTGCGCAGTCGCAGTGGTCGGCCCATGCATAATGACATCATTCTTCGAAAAACGGCGCGCTTCAGCTGCCCGTTTAATTGCCTGCCAATAGTATATATTTAAAATTTCACCGTTGTATGGTTTCAATGCATTTTCAAGGCAAGAAAAATAAACACAAAAAATATCGATAGTATGCCATATGCTCTGAACTCTAGAGAGGTGTATTTTTTTAAATGTAAATTACGCCAGGGTCCTTAGATTCCCAAGTGATGCCTCTTTTTCTGGCTGTAGAAACAAGATGGCTCCCGTGCTGGAGAAGAAGTTGTCGGGTGCAACCGGGGCTGGCGACACCCTGGAAAACTGCAACGCAGACGAAGAAGGACAGAACTTATGGCGAGTCAAATGAATCACCGCAGGATTTCGCTGTATTATTTTCCAAGGCATATTTTTGTTCGTTTTGAATGTTCCTGCTTTGTCACACTCTTACGCATCCTCACTACCGACCGGGGTATCTGCAAAATACCGCTCGCTAGTGGTTGACAGACAAAGCGCTTCCACCAGTTGCATGGTAGTTTGTTGTAGCTAACAGTTAGCTGCTAACTGCATAACAACTCGTAAAGTTTCAGACACATTTTGATAATGGACTGATTTTATCTGGCGATTTAGGAAGTGTGAAAATGCTGGGTGATATACTTTTCAGTCTGACTAGCTACCCTTGTTCGCTCTCTAGCCAGCTAACTAACTTGTTCTGGATTGATGTTTTTATAGCTAACTTAACAACTCCTGTTACACAGCTAACTTAACATACCTGCCAAGAAAACCGGCGTTGTAAGATTGCATCAAGACAGTAAATAACAATGTGCAATTTAAGATCTTGGTATATTCAGATGACTTGCGTAGTTGGGCAGCTAACTTAATGTTATAGCTACATATGTATTATTGTTTTAGGCTAACCTTACGCTGTCAATTTTCTCGCCAGAGTCGTGACATCTGCAAGCATACTTGCACATTTCAAGCTGATCGTTACTGTGTTCAGCTTGAAATGTGCAGTAGGACCTGTATCGTTTAACCTGTTATCACATCTTTAGCTAAAGCAACAAATTACGATGACGATTAGCTTCGCAAGTCTATCATTGCAAAGGTTAAATTTAATAGAGGGCTCTTGTCCTTAATTGCGAGGGTAACGTTTCCTCTGCAGACGGGACCTCCAATTTGTTTTTCGCTAATAATGGAGCAATTTTTTCAGGTCATCAATTCTCAGCGAAGTTTCAACCCAGTCCAGCTCCAAATTACCTTCTGGAAAAAATATATTGGTTTTCGGTAAGTGCATAGTCCCCAGTAGGTTGCTTTTACGTTAAGATGATTAAGAATGTGTTTTAAATGATTCTATATACACTTGTGCTCATTTATATAAATGTTTACCTCTTTTTCTTCTACTTTAAACTATCAATATGAATGCAACATGGATGTAGCTATATAATGCTGTGGAATTAACTCATTGGTGTCAAACTTGTTTTTGTAATGTTTTAGCTAATTAAACATGAATACACTTTTTAAATGAAGGGCTGGAACTGAACTTTACTTGCCCAGACATAAAGCTTCTGTCACTCCTGTGGGGATTTGAAGTGTCTTTAAAAATGTGACATCAATAGAAGGTCCTTTTTGTGGAAAACCCAGCATCTGTGTATTCTGGTCCTTCAGGAGAGGATGGCTCTGGAAAGACAACAATTATGGCGAAACTCCAAGGGTCTGAGCACAATAAGAAAGGGAGAGGGCTGGAGTATCTGTACTTGAGTGTCCATGACGAAGACCAAGATGGTAAGCTTATGCTTTTGTTCGTCTCATCTCAAAAGTGGTCCTCCAACGATGCCTCTGTTTAAGAAGGATCTTTCTTTCACTTTTATGTTAAAAATAAATAAAATGCATCAATATGTTTATGGCTGTTTTCTTGTATAAAAAGATTAAGCTCATAGGTATATGGTTTATACATTGTATTGATGTGGCATGTATTCAGTTGTACAGTGGTGGGTATTTATTGGAGTAGTGAACCTCTAGTCTATGGCTTTAGCATGTTAGTGGTGATTTAAATCACCAGTCCATAGCTGTTGCCTGTACATTGAGTTGCTGACCAAAGGTCGTTTGCATGTGTTCAGAAACTGCATAGGCCTGACTCTGTCTATAAACTACTCTCTTCCCAGACCTGACGCGCTGTAATGTGTGGATCTTGGATGGAGACGCGTACTACAAAGGGCTGCTGAAATTTGCCGTCGGGGCCGAGTCGATGCGCGACACACTGGCCGTGTTCGTCGTGGACATGTCCCGGCCGTGGTCCATCATGGGGTCCTTGCAGAAGTGGGCCGGCGTCCTGCGAGACCACATTGACAAGCTGAGGATCCCGCCCGAGGAAATCAGGGAGATGGAGCAGAGAAGTGAGTTCAATACTTGAGTCATACTTGAGTAATGACATGATCAAGGTTCAAACCTATCACTTTTGGCTTGGCCTTTATTGACTGGTCCACTCATCATTTTTATTTAGTTTTATTTAGTTTTTTTTTATCCCTTGGGTCCTTGGGTATAGATCTCTAGATGAAGTGTTGCTGTCCTCATGGTTCAATATCCCTATCAAAAATGCAGACAACTTTGGAAACAGTCTTTCTCTGGCCTGCCTTAAGTTAGCTTTATGTATGTAGGTTTATGCTATGTACTGCCTATATAGTTGATTCCATGCTGTCTGAGTATTTTGTATGTAAACAAGCAAATATATTCTTTTGGGATCTCTTTGCTTCTGCAATGTTGGTCTTGCATTTGAATTGTCAGGGGTAACTGCTGCAGTTGAAACTTGGTGAAGTATTGATGGTTATTACATAGATTTTTTAGAAAATGTAAGAAATATCCAGTGGCCTGGTGCAGTTGACAGGGTGCTGTGCTGTGCTGTAGGCGTTGTCCTTTGGCTGAGACCATAACCTGGGTTCCTTGTCTTTCTGTGGTCGTAAAAGATCCTGGGGAACGTTTCAATAAACGTCCTGGCAGGGATCGTCCTGGTATCCTGGTCAAATTCTCACAGGAAACTGGCTCTGGTGTACATCTGGCCTCGTAAATCATATTACGCAACACTATAGGTTATGCAATCCCTTGTGTGCACCGCTCATTCGCTTCTCCAGGTTGTGACAAGCAATGAGGATTGAATTCTCAGTTGACGTATAAAAATCGTTTGAAATCTTGAGTCAGTGCGCATTGTTTAATTGGGTTTGGATGGAATTGAAAATGGTACACAGAGGGGAACGGCTATCGCACGTGCTCACTACACTACAGTGTGCTGTGATCCGTAGTGTCGCGCAGTTTGAGGCACCTTCAAACCATTATCAGCCGTGCAGCGTACAGATACTGAGAGTATCCGGACTCCCGTCTCTTGCAGTAAATGCCCTATTCTTCCGCAGATTAATTTAGAAAATGACTGCATGTTTTATGAACTGGGCTTTTTGTGCTGATATTGAATGCTTGTAGAATAAATATCAGCCTGCAGTGCTTTATGGGAAAGGGTCAAAATATTGCCTACAGGAGCTCTGAATTTGTTCCTCTTGAAGTATGTGTTCAAACAGTGAACACAAAAGACGCTTTTATTTAAATACTGAAAAATCAAAACTCAGACACAAGGGTGTTTCTCTGAGTAGGCCTATATGATTAATAACGAGTCACCATGAATAAGTTGGCTTGATAGACTTTGTAATTATTGTTCTTAAACTGAATCAGTTTTTGGGAGTCATGGAGTGGCTGCATGGTGTAAACTGCAGAAGTACTCACACGACTTATGTGGAAAAGCGGGCAGGGCAGGGCAGGGCAGGGCAGGGCAGGGCAGGGCAGGTGATGTAGGGCAGGTCAGGTGATGTAGGGCGTTGGCTTTTAATGAGATTTGAAGTCCTGTTTGAAATAATTTTAATCTAATTTAATCAAATCCGTCACTTCATCAAAATGCGTTGTAGCTGCTCTACGAAAATTGACAGGAAAGTGTAACTTTGGCTGAGAGGTATTCCTATCCATGCTTTACAACCAGTGTTGACTGGTGCTGTGCTCAAAAATGGATATGGCAATATACTGTAACTTACCTCCTGACGATCCATGTAACAATACAGCCATTTGCGTATTGATGTTTATTGTTTTTTTAAAATGTAACTTCCTTGAAACATTTGCACTTAAAATAGCACTTCTTTCGTGGTACAAATGTTTATGTGCAAAACCTACAATGAAGGATTTGTAATCATAACTTCTTTGTTTATGATGTATTGGATGAGAGCTCATTGAACTTGTACATTTGGCTTATTTTTCAAGGGCTTTTTCATGTGTATTTTTTATTCTTGGCTGCCATTGTATGGCTTTTTTTTATTTTTAAGAGTTACTTTCACTACTCGCAATAAATATATTACAGCCTCATGTTTACTGGGATATGTTCCCCATATTAGGATAGAGGCATTGTTTCGGGAGGACACAGCCTCATGTGTTGTCTTTTTTATTTGATCTGTGCGCTTTACCAAAGACAAATTTCTATTATTGCCTGTATTAATTAACCATAAAGTTTTTGAATCTTCAGGCGTCAGGCAATACCCAGCCCTAGTGTTGACTGAAGCAGTTCTTGCTGGCTCATGCTGTTGAAAACACGCCCACTCTGAGCACAGGGGCCTGATTTGATAATGAAGCGCTGCTGCTAATCATAGTGAAAGGCTCCAAACAGTGGCTCGCAACTCACGGAGGGGAGGTGACCTGGTGACATCACTCTGCGTACGGGAGCGATGAGACTGAGGCCGGTGCCCAGTCGATCTTGCAGGCCGTTGCATCATGGTATTCCTGAGGAATCACAGGGAGGAGTTACACAGCAGGCGGGGCGTTCTCATGCTGCTGAAATGTGGACGATTGAGAATGAATTCCCCAAGTCAGTACTGTGAGGCAGGCCCGGAGCTCTCACTGGACAAATGTGAGAGGGAACATTTTTTGTCTTTGCATTTGCATGTTAGGCATTTAGTCAGAGTGTCTTACACAACTTACATTCCTTCACAGTCAACGTATACAACTGCATATATAAGCAATTCAGGTTAAGAGCTTTGCTCAAAGATACAACTGCAGTGCCCCACCTGGGAATATACTTATGATCTTGGAGTTGCAAGCCAAGATCCTTCTTCATTATGCTGCTTTACTGCCATTTACAGCTCCCTCACATGTGAAGCAGTGTAATGACTCCTTACTGTTGTGTTGGCAGTGTTATTGGACACATCACTACTTTTTTTCCTTTCGGTTTCATCACAAACCTAAGAGAGCAGCACAAGCTAGTGAAACCTCATTAGTAAAGCAAACTATTAAAGGTTTAATATAGTATATTAGTATAATGAAGGTATAATAAAGGTATAAAATAAGTAGTATATTGATTATTTTGCTTGTAAATGCCTTGTATGTAATTCTAGAGCTGCTGGGTTTACACCTGTGTATTACTCCTCTGATGGGGTCAGTAGAGCAAGAGGAGTTGAATGTCAGTGTTCAGTCACCCGTGGGGGAGCCCTTATACAGAGGGTTACTGGGTTACTGAAGTGTACTGATGGATTGGTATTGATCATCACCAGTTTATCAGTACTAGATAGTCGGTTCAGTCAGGTCGGTCAGTTCCTTTGAGTAGGCCTACAAGATATTAATCAGGAAATATAATGAAAGCCTTATTTACCAAAGCCAAATGGCAATTTTTTATGGAACAAAATAAAAATAGAAAACAACAACAATAATCCAGGCTAGACCGTGTAGGTATTGATTTAATCAGTTCACCAGTACTAGTACTGTATGCGGAAGATCGGAACAGAACTAGTCTGGATGACTAGAAAAGTAAGCGTGAGTGTGAGTAAAGCTTTTGTAAGCTATGTGATTTGGACTCTTTAATGCTACTTCAAAGTTATCTGTGATTTCAGTCAACACTTGTTTTTTCTTATTTGGTCAGTCCAGTATTGATAGTAAAAGCAGTGCAAGTCGCTCGGGATGAGTCCCAGTCATTTTAATATCATCGCATTTTTCTGTTACCATAAAAGTGAGACCGCTGGTTTTGAAGACCCTGGAGTGTTTATTATTTTTCATGGATTTTTGTGTTCAAGCCTTTATAAAAAGAACACAAAACACACGGCTGCCTTTTTAAAAAAAAAAAAAATTAAAATAAAATATATATATATACACTACTCACAAAAAGTTAGGGATATTTGGCTTTCGGGTGAAATTTATGGAAAATGTAAGTTCACGCTACAGTGATATTATACCTATCATGAAAGTAGGGCATTTAAGTAGAAGCATGCAATGGTGATTTCCTCATCTCAAACAATTTATTGAAACAAAAGCCAACAACAGTGGTGGGTATACCACAACAAAAATGTCAATGTCTCAATAACTTGTCATGTGCCCTTGAGCATCAATTACAGCTTGACAACGACGTCTCATGCTGTTCACAAGTCCACTTATTGTCTGCTGGGGCATGGCATCCCACTCTTCTTGAAGGGCGGCCCTCAGGTCATTGAGGTTCTGGGGTACTGAGTTACGAGCCTCTACACAGTGAGTCAGCTGATCCCATAGGTTTTCTATGGGATTCAGGTCTGGAGAAAGTGCAGGCCACGCCATTTGAGGTACCCCAGTCTCCAGCAGCCTTTCCCTAATGATGCGACCTCGATGAGCTGGAGCATTGTCGTCCATGAAGATGAAATTAGGCCTGTGTTGTTCATGCAGGGGCACAATGACTGGATTAATGATGTTATTCAGGTAGTATGGGCTTGTCACTGTACCATTCACAAAGTGTAGGGCAGTTCTGTATTGACTAGACACACCTGCCCGCACTGTAACACCGCCACCACCAAAGGGTCGTCTGGTGACAACAGTGGCTGATGCATAGCGCTCTCCTTGACGTCTCCAACATCGTTGGCGGCCATCATTTCTGCTCAACGTGAATCGACTTCCATCAGAGAACAGCACTGAGGCCCACTGGTCCCTAGTCCAGCATAACTGCTCCCTGGCCCATGCAAGACGTTGACGCCTGTGCCTGGTGGTGTGGTCAGGTACCCTTGCAGGTCGTCTAGCACGCAGACCACGCTGATGTAAACGGTTTTGAATGGTCTGACGTGACACTTGGGTGCCTCTCACCTCCCTTAAATGTGCCTGGAGTTGAGTGGCATTCATCATCCGGTTCCGCAGGGCACTGTTCACAATGAAGCGGTCATCAGTGTGGGATGTGGCCAAAGGACATCCACTTCTATGCCTTTCTGTGACTCTTCCAGTCTCTCTGTATCTCTGTTGCAACCTGCTGATGACACTCTGTGACACTCTAAGCTCAGTGGCCACTTCCCTCTGAGAACATCCTGTTTGAAGCCTCGCAATGGCGAGGTACTGTTGATCAATTGTTAGGTGTCGTCTTGGTCTCATGATGTCAAAATGTGAACAGCATGATGAAGAGGACTGTTTAAATACCAATTCTAATTGAACCAGGAAATTTATTGGTCGATTCATGGATCAAACACCTGTTGTGAATTTTGCCGTTCAGCTCCTTGTTAGAGAACAGCAAGTTGTGCAAAAAGTACTGAAACATTGAATAGTAGGACATGTACATTCAAAAGTTTAGAGAAGGTCAAATTAATTTCACCTGTAAAGGTTATAGTGCATTTTAGGTTCATCCTGAAATTTCACCCGAAGGCCGAATATCCCTAACTTTTTGTGAGTAGTGTATATATATATATATTTTTTTTTACTTGTAATTTTTTGTCTGTATAATCCGTAAATTAATCATGTGTGTAATCTCTTGTGATTGGCAAGAAGTGAAAGATGTTGGTGTATGTAAAGTGACTGAGGCTGAATCCATGACTGTGCCTGGGGACATAACTGTCTATAAGACTGCACTAGCAGGAAAGCCATGTTGACATTTTCACTTCTCTCTTTGGTCTGATTTACAGAGGCCCCTCTGGTTTTGACAAACACGTTTTTCAAAGAGCATAATGGTTTAAATGAGCCAGGCTGTGGGTTTTGAGCTCTGAGATTAGATGTCATTGATTGCATGTCTTACAACAGCACCTGACCTCTTTTGTTTGAAATCTGGGAAAGTGAGTTTGCAACTGCAAGTGTGCTGATTAAGTCAAGGCCACCTGCTTGTGTTCTCTAAACCGTGGAGAACATTCTTTGATCTTGAACCACAACTACCAATTTTGAAAACTCCGCCGGTTGCATGACCTATTCGTATTAAAGTTAAAATAACCTTTTTTTGTGAATTAGGATGGTTAACCATTAGCCATTATTGATTTGCAGTTGCCACCGTTGAATTTAGGGGCGTCGTCATTTGCATGCTCATCCCAGTTAGTGCTTCCATGAGGTTGAACTATAGCACTGTTTATCTGTTTAATACTAATTCATCTGTTCTCTCAGTGGTAAAGAGCTTGTTTAGCTGTGTAATACTAATTGTTCTCTCTCTGTGCTGGAGCTTGTTTAGCTGTTTAATACTAATTGTTCTCTCAGTGGTAAAGAGCTTGTTTAGCTGTTTAATACTAATTGTTCTCTCAGTGGTAAAGAGCTTGTTTAGCTGTGTAATACTAATTGTTCTCTCTCTGTGCTGGAGCTTGTTTAGCTGTTTAATACTAATTGTTCTCTCAGTGGTAAAGAGCTTGTTTAGCCGTGTAATACTAATTGTTCTCTCAGTGGTGAAGAGCATGTTTAGCTGTTTAATACTAATTGTTCTCTCAGTGCTAAAGAGCTTGTTTAGCTGTGTAATACTAATTGTTCTCTCTCTGGTGAAGAGCTTGTTTAGCTGTGTAATATTAATAGTTTTCTCTCAGTGGTGAAGAGCTTGTTTAGCTGTGTAATATTAATTGTTCTCTCTCAGTGGTGAATAGCTTGTTTAGCTGTGTAATATTAATTGTTCTCTCAGTGGTAAAGAGCTTGTTTAACCGTGTAATACTAATTGTTCTCTCTCTGTGGTGAAGAGCTTGTTTAGCTCTGTAATATTAATTGTTCTCTCAGTGGTGAAGAGCTTGTTTAGCTGTGTAATATTAATTGTTCTCTCTCAGTGGTGAAGAGCTTGTTTAGCGTGTAATACCAATTGTTCTCTCTCAGTGGTGAATAGCTTGTTTAGCTGTGTAATATTGATTGTTCTCTCTCAGTGGTGAAGAGCTTGTTTAGCTGTGTAATACTAATTGTTCTCTCTGTGGTGAAGAGCTTGTTTAGCTTTGTAATATTAATTGTTCTCTCTCAATGGTGAATAGCTTGTTTATCTGTGTAATATTAATTGTTTTCTCAGTAGTAAAGAGCTTGTTTAGCTGTGTAATATTAATTGTTCTCTCTGTGGTGAAGAGCTTGTTTAGCATGTAATACTAATTGTTCTCTCTCAGTGGTGAATAGCTTGTTTAGCTGTGTAATATTAATTGTTCTCTCTCAGTGGTGAAGAGCTTGTTTAGCTGTGTAATATTAATTGTTCTCTCTGTGGTGAAGAGCTCTTTTAGCTGTTTAATACTAATTGTTCTCTCTCAGTGGTGAATAGCTTGTTTAACTGTAATATTCATTGTTCTCTCTCAGTGGTGAAGAGCTTGTTTAGCTGTGTAATATTCATTGTTCTCTCAGTGGTAAAGAGCTTGTTTAGCTGTGTAATATTAATTGTTCTCTCTGGGGTGAATAGCTTGTTTAGCGTGTAATACTAATTGTTCTCTCTCAGTGGTGAATAGCTTGTTTAGCTGTGTAATATTAATTGTTCTCTCTCAGTGGTGAAGAGCTTGTTTAGCTGTTTAATACTAATTGTTCTCTCTCAGTGGTGAAGAGCTTGTTTAGCTGTGTAATATTAATTGTTCTCTCTCAGTGGTGAATAGCTTGTTTAGCTCTGTAATATTAATTGTTCTCTCAGTGGTGAAGAGCTTGTTTAGCTGTGTAATATTAATTGTTCTCTCCCAGTGGTGAAGAGCTTGTTTAGCTGTGTAATATTAATTGTTCTCTCTCAGTGATGAAGAGCTTGTTTAGCTGTGTAATATTAATTGTTCTCTCTCAGTGGTGAATAGCTTGTTTAGCTGTGTAATATTAATTGTTCTCTCAGTGGTAAAGAGCTTGTTTAGCTGTGTAATATTAATTGTTCTCTCTCAGTGGATGAAGAGCTTGTTTAGCTGTGTAATATTAATTGTTCTCTCTCAGTGGTGAATAGCTTGTTTAGCGTGTAATATTAATTATTCTCTCAGTGGTAAAGAGCTTGTTTAGCTGTGCAATATTAATTGTTCTCTCTCAGTGGATGAAGAGCTTGTTTAGCTGTGTAATATTAATTGTTCTCTCTCAGTGGTGACGAGCTTGTTTAGCTGTGTAATACTAATTGTTCTCTCTCAGTGGTGAAGAGCTTGTTTAGCCGTGTAATATTAATCGTTCTCTCTCAGTGGTGAATAGCTTGTTTAGCCGTGTAATATTAATTGTTCTCTCTCAGTGGTGAATAGCTTGTTTAGCTGTGTAATATTAATTGTTCTCTCTCAGTGGTGAATAGCTTGTTTAGCTGTGTAATATTAATTGTTCTCTCTCAGTGGTGAAGAGCTTGTTTAGCTGTTTAATACTAATTGTTCTCTCTCAGTGGTGAAGAGCTTGTTTAGCTGTGTAATATTAATTGTTCTCACTTAGTGGTGAAGAGCTTGTTTAGCTGTGTAATATTAATTGTTCTCTCAGTGGTACAGAGCTTGTTTAGCTGTGTAATATTAATTGTTCTCTCTCAGTGGATGAAGAGCTTGTTTAGCTGTGTAATATTAATTGTTCTCTCTCAGTGGTGAATAGCTTGTTTAGCGTGTAATATTAATTATTCGCTCTGTGGTGAAGAGCTTGTTTAGCTGTGTAATATTAATTGTTCTCTCTCAGTGGTGAAGAGCTTGTTTAGCTGTGTAATATTAATTGTTCTCTCTCAGTGGTGAAGAGCTTGTTTAGCTGTGTAATACTAATTGTTCTCTCTCAGTGGTGAAGAGCTTGCTTAGCCATGTAATATTAATTGTTCTCACTCAGTGGTGAAGAGCCTGTTTAGCTGTGTAATATTAATTGTTCTCTCTCAGTGGTGAATAGCTTGTTTAGCTGTGTAATATTAATTGTTCTCTCTCAGTGGTGAAGAGCTTGTTTAGCTGTTTAATACTAATTGTTCTCTCTCAGTGGTGAAGAGCTTGTTTAGCTGTGTAATATTAATTGTTCTCTCTCAGTGGTGAAGAACTTCCAGGAGTACACCGAGCCCGAGGAGGCGGTCCCGGCCTCTCCCCAGAGACGAGCACCTGCCGGCGGGGCGGAGGATGAGGGCGTGCTGCTCCCGCTGGGTGAAAATGTGCTCACACACAACCTGGGCATTCCGGTGCTAATAGTATGCACAAAGGTGAGTGGAGCCTCTTCCCTGCTCAGCCTTCCTGTCTCTAACAGTGTGAGACTTTGCACCAGGTATCTGTAGCCGTGATAATTCCATGCGTAGACTTCTCCCCGCCTTCCAGCGCTGGGTCTGATTTTAATCACTCCACCCCTGTTGGTGGTGGTGGTGGGAGCCGTGCCTAATGTCAGGGTCGCCACAGTGAGCGCAGTCTTCTGCAGCCCCTTCACTCTCATTGGCTGATCATCCCTGGCCTTGTGCTGTGGATGCCATGAATGACGCCTATTATTGAGCGCCCCGAGCCCTTCCTCAAACAGAGCCGCCGTACGGTCACGCAAAACGACATCGGCGCCTCACGTGCTTTATGCATCTAGCCCTACGGTACACAGCGCTGTGCTCGTAATACATGAAATAATGGATTATTAATAGGTTGCATGTATTTTGTGCCTTTCATGATCTGAAAGGCATTTACAGAATTTGATGTCTCGTTGTTGTGTATTCAGTCGGGTATTTTATTCTATTGCCTTTTTTTTGGTTCCTGGAAGGGTTTGGCCTTCCCTGATTCAAACAGGGCTTGGTCAGATACATGCTCTGTCTTGTCGAGGGTCCCGCCTGGTGGTTATTTTGTGGAACTGTACTTTTGTGTGACAGGGTGGTTCTGTCCCGGTTTCACTGGCAGGAGTAATGGATCATATTGAACCTCGCACTTCAAGTCTTATTTGTCTAATCTTTTCGCCGATTTATTTCAAATCTATGTAAGTAATGCTGTTTGCCACTGTTGATAATGACGTACGGGCTACGTGCTGCTTTACATATATATCACATTGTGTTGTGCATTTGTGTCTGGAAATGCTTTGGCAGTAAAAATGTATATTTGTAAACCCTTTAAGCAAATTCAGTTTGAACTTTTGAGTTTGCGTTCCTCTCGTTTATCTTCCCACTTCCTCTTTTGCCAGTGTGACGCAGTCAGCACTTTGGAAAAGGAACAGGACTACAAAGAGGAGCACTTTGAGTTCATCCAATCCCACGTCCGCCGATTTGGCTTGCAGTGTATCCTTCTACTCCTCCCTGCATGGCAGCGGCTCAGAGAGAGGTGGTAAAGTGTGAAGGCCCATTAAAGCCCTGCCACGTCTGTCCTTGTACGTCCCTCAGCTCTGAGCGACTGCCACAGTGAGTCGCGTAGGTGCCTTTGTTTCCCTTAATCCCGCCCTGCAGATGGAGCTGCCTTGATCTACACCTCTGTTAAAGAGGAGAAAAACCTGGACCTCATGTATAAATACATACTGCACAAAATGTATGGCTTCCAGCTCACCTCACCTGCCTTAGTGGTGGAGAAAGATGCCGTCTTCATGTAAGTAGTCGCCTGGCCGTCCATTTTTGGAAATCGGTGTATGCAGTCAAGTTTGTATCTAATGTAGAACTCGCAGGCGGTCTATGGCCTGGATTCAGTCAATATTTGTCCTTCACTCACAAGGAAGTGCTAGTTTCTTCCTTTACAAACAGTTTGCCAATTGACAAAGTCAACTCGTCAATCTGTGTTTGTGAAGAAACGCACACTTTGCACATCTCTTTGTGAGTCAATGTTGACAAATGGTGACAAGGGAGCCATGGGTGTCTTGTCTTTTAGATGTGAACATAACCGCTTTTAAGTTTGTGTGAGGATAAACCACACTGCTGTAGTTCTCTCTCTGCGTGTTCTGCAGATATTAAAATGGATATGCTGATGCTTATTGCACATTTATGAAACCGTTCTCCTGTAGCCCATCCGGTTGGGACAACGAGAAGAAAATTGCAATCTTGCATGAAAACTTCCTCACGGTTAAAGCCGAGGATCCTTTTGAGGACTTCATCACGGAGCCTCCTGTACGAAAGGTAAGGGACGTGGGTATGTGGCCTTTTGCATTGCTACACCGCTACTTACAGGATCTAACAAATCTCTCTTCTCTCTCTGTCGCTCCCTCCCTCTGTTTCTCTCGCTCTGTAAACGCAGCTGATTCATGATAAGGAAGTGAACGCGGAGGACGAGCAAGTCTTCCTCATGAAGCAGCATGTAAGAGAAGGGGCTTATGTAATCTATTTATTTTTTTTAGACACTGTCCACTGATTAAAGCAGAGGCCATCCACAACAACAGCAAACAATTCCCAGCGAAGATACGACAGGTTAACAACCAGGGGAAAAAATAGGGGGGCTCTTGTTTTCATCCTTGGAAGAGTGTATAGGACACAGTGGAGCCATTTACGCTCTTATTAGCTTTATTAGCTTTATTCTTCCAGGATTCAAAGCGTATTTACGTAAGACTGCCAGATGAGAAGCTATGGCCCGCTGGAGTATTATTCTGTGAAAGACCCTTTAGGCCAGTCACATGGGCTTTCTTAGCTTAGGCCGTTTTAGCAAGTGTGGTTTGTTATCTCTTATGTCTCTAACCTTTCGTATTAGAGCAAGCCTCATGATACTGAGGTATGAGGTCATGCTGCTGAAGAGCATGATTGGTTTCAGTAATTACGCCATAGTTTGGCCATTAAGCCATAGTTTTATGCCATGATATTTTTAAAGGAAGTCCTCTCTCTCTCATTCCATGTGGAGTCTTTTCTGAATTGTTGATGTCTCGCTGAGCCGTGAGCACAGACATTAGATGGCAATGTTTTGGTCATATTGGTTATGATTATTATATGCTACTGGATCCTAATGTTTCTCCCTTTTAACACATTCTCTCCTAGTCGTTGTTATCCAAGCAGCCGCTCACACCCAGTCGAGCCACAGTAAGTATAACTGAGTGCACCTTTATATTGTCGGGTAGAGAAGGAAAAATCCACCCTTGCTTGTAGTAAAGAGGGAATCCAGGCAGGAAAACATGAGATCCAATTATAAGGGTCTTTATTTCTGCATAAAGAACACGCTTTCTGACAAAGTCAACACCATGCTAAAAAAAAAAAAGCACGATTTACAGCAATCCTTCATACCCTCTGAGAGACTGCAACTGTGCCGGTCAGTACCAAGAACAACCCCCCCTTTAGGTAAAAAAGTCACTTAGTTTTCCACCATCCAGCTGCATACTCCCTTTTTGCCCAAGACCTGTAGGAGTTGGGTGATTCTGGCCTGTGATGTATTGGTGACTGACTCACACGGTTACTCAGTCATCTCTTACAGTACAGCAGGTAACAAGCACTGTTGAACAGGACAGAATGTCATTTTATATAACCTGTAAAATAAAAAAATAATACAGATACAAATGTGTTAACCCTTCAAAATCTAAGGAGAGAATGCATGACATCAACTTAAAGTTTACATCATCAACCGTTTTAATGATGGCTTCTGAAGGCGACATTTGGGTCGCTAAATAGCTGTGTTATGTCACGGATACCTAAACGGCAGAGTTCATGTTGGCACCATAGCAGTGTTATTTTTGTGTATAGTCTTGATAGCCCTGCAGGTTTACTGTGTGATTAAAGCGCTCTCTGTTTGCGTTCTAGGAGTCTCCTGCCCGAACCACGTCTGGATCCCCTCGGCCGACTGGTCGCTCAGGACCTGTCAATGTTGCGAGCGTTTCGCCCATGACCTCCGTCAAAAAACCAGACCCCAACTTGAAAGGTAGACACTCCGCTGCTCTTACCTGAGTGTTTAAGAGCGAAGTTAAAGCACCAGGGAACACATATTCATGATTGCCTTCTAATTAGGTTCATTTGGGTCTTATGGACATACAATATGCATATACTTAATATAAATAATAAATAAATATGCATATAAATAATTACTTTCTGAATTCCAGAGATATTGGATACTTTTACCCAAATTTTTGGTTTGAAATTGGGTGGTACTATAAGTGGGAATGGTGACGTCACTAATCCCAAACCAATCACAAAGCTGATGTCGCTTCTCCCTCCCACCAGCATTTGTCAAAACGAATGCGTTCCTGCATTAATGCCTTATTCGAACGCGGCCAGTGTGTTAGCTAGCCTTGTGGATTTAGCTACTACTTTCAGTAACATTACGTGTATCTTGGCTATTGTTGGGCGTGTAGTACTTTCGTTAGCTAATAATGTCACATATGCCTTCTCATCGAGTACAGCGCAGTTGATTTTTTTTTAACGCACAGAACTGAAGCGGAGCTTTAGTTGCCAGGGTAACTAACCAAACAATTCCATGGCATTCAACATGCGAGCTACCCAACGTCAACTAACAGCAATACCCACTTCTTTATTGGAAGAAACAAATATTATAGCAAAGTTAAGAAGTGTGGTTTATAACATGGAAACCCACCATTTTGTCACCACCTGTGAAGCCAGAGAACGCGGCTTATCTGGTTGTGGAATGTATACACTCAAATTTAGTGTTGTTAGGTTCATACATATATGGTTGTACAACCCCAATTCTCTCCGCTATTTTGTATATTTGTTGTGTGTGATGCTGAGTGTCTTCTTGGACAGAGGAATGTCAATCAAGCGTGCTCATTAGAATATTACGACCACACCCGACAGTCCTAATACAAGTCTGATCAGCTAATTCAGCTGTTTTTGTGCAGTGTTTTATCATATTTATATGTATTTATTTTCATTCAAACTTTGGGGGATGCTTAATAACACACTCAAGTTTGATATCATACATACATTTGAATGATTTTAGGCTTTGTTCCCTGGGGTTTTAAGAGAATTAAGAGACGCCAATATTGTTTCACATGCTTTGAATTTAATGGAATGAAGAGGGCTCATGTGGACAGTGTGACTGCCCAAGCACAAAGGAGCCATACACCTTGTGATGTATGTATTTATTGATGTAACACTGCCACCCTGTGGTAGCTATTGGAACAACTCCAATAGAATGGATTCCTTCATGCCTCCCACGTCCTAGATTGCAAAAAAAAAATATTGACATGTTCTTTGTCCTTAACTTAGTGTGCCGGCTGGCTGTTGCCCAGTGAGACGCCTCATTTAAGAATCTTTCAGCCGCAGCTGCGACTCCTCCCTAGTTACCATATTTCAAGTCATGAAGCACGTTTATGGACCGTGCATAAAATTTAAATATCCTGAACAAAACCACCTTTCGTGCTTTTGTATTCCTGAAGCTGAGGTCTCCTCGTATTTGTGTTTCAGGGGCCGCGGCGAATGAGGGGGTCTTGGCCAACTTCTTTAACAGCCTGTTGAGTAAAAAGACGGGGTCCCCGGGGAGCCCTGGTTCTGGAGGAGGAGGAGGAGGAGGAGGAGGAGGGGTACAAGGCTCGGCCAAGAAAGCAGGTATGAGCTCAGCCAGGCTTGCTCTTTGAGGCCACTGCATGGTACTAACCGCTTTCTGGAGTTACCTTTGGACCTTACTGTTGTCTGGAGGTTCAACCCCAGGGCCTGTGGAGCATGCTTGGCTGGACTGTGAGGCAAGAGCTCCACTCCTCCAGTCTGAGAGTTAATGGTGAACAATTTTTTTCCTCCATTACTGGCCCTGCCTTAAGTGGAGCTTGAATAATTCATGGCTTGCTTTTCTCCTTTCTTTCAGTCAGAAATTACAGCATGAGCTTGAAGTCATTGTCTTTACACGAGCTTTTAAGCCCCTCCCTTGCTGCAAACGGTCACAGTTACACATAACAAGGACTTTTCAGTGTCATGTCTGTGCATGCGAGTAACGTCCATTTGGCTGTACTTCTGCAAGCGCTTTAGCATGGGAAATGCACATTGCATCAACAGAGAAGGAGCAGGGAGGTCTTTGACCCCCCACAGAAGCTACAGGAAATTACTTTTTTGTTTGTTTTTGTTCTTTTTAAGGGCAGAAGCCGGTTTTGACTGACGTCCAAGCAGAGTTGGACCGAATGACTCGCAAATCGGACTCCACGGTAACGCCCAACAACACGCCGTCGACGGAGAGCGAGGCGTGAACACGCCCTGCAGCAGAATCCGTTTAAAACACCCGTTTTAAAAACAAATGCACACACACTCACTCATACACGCATGTAAAAAAAAAAAGATATGTGACCAAATTCCCAACGCATGTCAGTCGCAGACCCACGGTTCTGTCTGATGTGGTGACATGCCATCAGGTATATTTTTGTTATGGTTGAGATGAGAGAGTGAGGAGGATGCTGGGGGAAAATAATGAAGGCGTGACTTGGTGTTCTGCGAGGCATGCCCGATTATGTAAGGCCTGTACACTTCCTGGAAGGTTGCCAGATCTCCTCGTCTCAGCGCTCCGGTTTAGCTTGGGAAACATTTCCGCCCTTCTCCTACATCCTACGGACCACAAAAGTGCTGTGGTTTTTTTTTGTTTTTTCAACGGATCTTGTGGAAAGCAAAAAAAAAAAAAAAGCAAAAAAATCTTGTGGAAAGCAACGCAGATGTCGCGACTGAAATAAAACCCGTAACAAATATATTCTGCGAAAATGAAAGCGCTTGCAGAAATATGTAGTGTGTGTAAAAAGGTAGATATGTCATGATACTGTTGTATTTATATATAAATCCAGCCTTTTTATTTTTTACGCTTTCCCACTAAAATGCTTTAAACGAAAAGGTGTCTTGCTACTTGACTAATGTTAAGCTCCACTGACGTCATGACACTAATTTGACAAAGAAATGAATTGGAATGGAATGCAGAAATACGCTGTGTGTAAGACATGGGCTAAACGGAGGGTTTTGTACATATAAGTGCATTATGAACTTTGGTGGTTCTGTAAAGAACACATTTATTTTAACAAAATTATGAAAAAAATATTTCTTAAAAATAAAGCATCGTCTGGTTTTTGTCTAGTTAAGGTTGCATTAAGGCTACTCTTTTGGCTACAAGTATGTGATCAGGTGAGACCGACCAACCTCCAAGTGCCTGACGAGGTGTACTGTTTGTGTAATAGTCCAGCTGCTCGTCTTCAGAAAAGAAATGCACTGTAGTACAAAATGGTTAAAAATTTAATTAATGGTTAATTTATATTATTTTAATGTTTTGTACAATTCTGTGGGTCTTTGGTTATGTTTTTTATTAAGATATTTTGCTTCTTGCTGTGGCCAAGCAGCATGCCTTTTTTCAGTGCTTGAGTCACCGGGTTTTAAGGAGCTCCCTTAACATTAGTAGAGATTTTCCCCCTTTTGAACACACAGTGGATCTCCGTTCATGTCATTAGTGGCCAATCTAAAGTTATATTTTTTATGGTCTAAATTCAATAATTGTATCACTTGCATATATTAAATATTACAGTAATTATATAAAATTGTTTTTAAGCTCTCCCATCATATTTTTCAATGCAAAACTGTATGGCAGTTGATATTAAGCATTCCCTCTGCACTTGTAGAACTATGCCCCACAAGGGGAAAATGTTTTTACGTGTAGATTGCTGGTTATGGTGGGGATTTGATCTGTTTCATAAGGCAGGTGCAGTGATTCTTCTTTGCTTCACCTTTTGTCACTCGGTATCCAAACATCGCTCAGAACGGGTTATTCAGAGCTCAACCTTGCCGAAGTCAACAGCGTGTAGCAATTGAATTGCTTCAATTAAAGCTGCTTGGGTTATTTTTTTTGAAACGGGTGGCAATGTCAAAACCCGCAAATAACTATTGCGGTATTGAACAATTAACATGTTTTTGCGGTTATTCTTACATGGCATTAATCATACAGTCAAATCAACTTATTCTGCATTTTTAAAAATAAATTTGCCATATCCAATTCCCTCCCTAAATTTCAATGTCCAATCATCTGCAACCAGAGCCACGTCGATGCACGAGCCCCACTCGACTCGGCAGAGCGTATACATACGCGGTTCTCACCAGCTGCTGCTGTTCGCATCGCGGACGACCGCTAAGCTCGCGCGGGGTCGAGTCGGAGGTTTTGAGCTTCCACACGCTGCTTTAACATGCAGTCCGTGGATGCTAGATCGACCAGTGGGGGTCGCTAGATAGTAATGCAACGTGGACCCCTAACCTACTGAACCCTCCTCCTTAAGCTGAGCGAAGATGGTGCGTTGCCCCGTGGAGCTACCAGAACGGCCTGGTTTCAATGCGAGGCGGTGGGACTCATGGGAGTGCCTTAGACGAACGAGCCACACAGCAGCCCCTGTTCTGCGTTTTTAATGATGCCGAGTGTTATTAAATTAAACTTAGAACCTGGTACCAAAGATAAACAATCACTATATTCTGTGTAGGAGAGCCTCCTGTCTGTTCTGCAGGTAGGAGCCTGTACCTTAAGTGTGTATAATTCCACAATGTACGGTGGTCAGAGGTGGAAAGTCCAGGGGTCAGAAAGTAAAAATCCTGCCATGTTTTGCTTCCACCCATGAACTCATCAGCCAGTTGATTTCACTAATTAGTTCTACCTCCTGGCTGAAGAATTGTGCTAATTGGCAAATCCAGGTGATTGGAACAAAATACTGGGGAGGACTTTTACTTTCTGAACCTGGACCTTCCGCCTCTGGCGGTGGTTACTGAAATGGTGCATTTGTTCTGTCTGGCAGAAAGAGGTTTAATTATGTGTTGTGTTTTTTTTCTTTTCTTTTTAAGGGAAACCCATCAGAACAAGATTTGTGAAAAGTCTGCTTTATATGGCATGAACTGGTCTGTACCCAAAAAAAAAACATGATCCTATAATTTTGACATTATATTTACCAATGCTGCTGGTCATAGCATCTATTACTTATCCACAATTGGAACAAGATTATTTATCTAAGAACTAATTATTTAAAACACTCCAGTTGTCTTTTCTGAAGCGTATATTCTGTGTGTGGGTGTAAATATCTACACGCACACACATACGCAAAGTAAAAATATCTTTTTGTTTTTACCTCTAATTGGTTGGTTTATTTATATATATATATATGTATATATATAGTGAGAGAGAGAGAGAGAACATCATGGCACAGTGGTGAATCTTATTCTGTTGAGAATCACTGTGGGATGCAATTTTAAGATGTATAGCCTAATTATACACATATATATATATCTCACTTAAAATAGCATCCCATTGTGCTTCTCAACAGAATAAGGTTCACTACTGTGGCAATCAGTTCTTTATCTGTCCACTATGTTAATAAAATGAATATCGACCATTGAGCAGACTCGTGTGCACTATGGATGATTGGGTACCCTGTGTACTGTGTAAGGTTTCAATGCAGGCCTTAAAGTACTAGAACAAACTCATACAATATTGTTCGAACCACAGAGCTCACATGAATGAGTTGAATCAAATCAAAGATGACTTTTGTTATCCTCTTTTTTTGTAGCGCAGCTGACAATAAATCCAGTTTGTTGCAACCATTTGTTTCAGTGTCTTCGTCTGAAAAGCTAGCAATGGGACATGTCAGTCATATGTTGTCAATGCAGATGCACGCATGCTTGTACGTGCAATGTGCACTGTGCACTGTGCTGTGCTCCTGAGTGGTCTAAAGCTCAACAGCTCTTAATGCTCGGCAGATCATACTAAAAGTTAAACTCAAACCGTGTTATGCAAGAAATTGGTGTGCGTAAAGTTTACATTTACGTTGGTCAAAGTCAAAGCTTAATTTACATCTTTAAACTGCATTCACTCGATATGACGTGTACATTCAGGGTGGTAACTGCATAGCAAGTGCCTATAGTAGTAGGTTTTCTATTATTTGGTGTAACACAATATTGTAGTTTTCAGTATTTCCAATGACGTGTAGGATTCGGGAAAATAATTACATTTGGCTAGAAGAAATGGGTAGCCTGTAGTGCGTTTGGCTCCATCCTTTCCAACCTCAAAATAAAATTTCTCAGATCGGTTTTACATTCTTCTTAATCTTAGATTTGTAGATGAAAGGTCTAATGAACAACACTGTAAAGTTTTAATTATATTAAGCTAATGTCACTTATTTTAATACCCTGTTTGCATACAGCCATAGAAAGAAATGATAAATGATGTCCTTTTATAGAGATACCAAACGACACTTTATTCAACAAGGACTAAATTATTCATATTAGTCTGTATTGTAACCAAATGCAGAATGCCGCCTTTTACGCAGTTTTACGTTTAGCACCAGAGAGATATGGAACCGTGTTTTCCGGTCCTGACTTAAAAATACACCCATATGCTAGTTCAGCCATAATTAAATGTCCTTATTGGGGATAGCCTAATAATGTCTGGATGCAGAGAATTATTTTCTCTTGATAGTAAAGAATTGTAAAAACTTTAAATCTCTTTGTTATTGTGTTTGACCGACACATTAGCTTCATCACGTGATTTTATTTTTTTTTACAGTAGAGAGAAAACGTATCGAATTACATTGAGAAATGTGTGCACTTTCATCTACATTATCTGTGTACTTCTTGCCGCACTAAAAAAAATCGGTTTGCCATGGAGAGACGGTATTACCCAGGGATGAGAATGAGAAGGTCATGATGCTTACGCCTTTCGTAACACCAATCTAAAACGGTCAATATTAAGAGAGCTTGGGGTTTCTCGGTTCATTTGTTGATTTCTTAAAATGCTATTTCACTGCGCTATAAAATGTGAACACCTCTACTGCATAGCCATAATGCTAGAAACGCAGTGTTACACAGATGCGCACGACAGTGACTGGCACATATCCTCAGAGATGGAGATGGAGAGAGAGCGAGAGAGGGAGACCGAACAGGATACCTGCCAAGGCGTCCTTTGTATACACCTGTAACACGTCACGATTCTAGACCACCGCTGCTGCACTCTGGGCTGTACATGGTTCGAGACTGTTGAGTGGTTCTTTTAGGCTCGGCCCACAAACAAATGTAAATTTCGCAAAATTATTTTCATGCTGCATAGAGGGGAACATCTGAGATGGTTGCAGAATTGCAAGACTTCGTTTCAAGCGTTTTTACATCGAGTAGCCTCTTAAATGTACAGGGCGGTGACAAACATTTGCATGGAGTTTGAATTTTAGATTCCATCGAGAGTGCAATGCGTTGCTGAACACCATGCGATGCTTGGATATTCTATAAAAAAATGTTTTCGTTTGTTTACAGGAAAGTATACCTCAAAAGGAATCAATGGAGCTCGTTTTCGCAGAACAAGAAATAATTGTTAAATAACAGCTGGTTGTGCTGTATTAATTTACTGTGAACCTAGAAACTATTTCAGTTTTGAATACCGACATGCGTTGTGTCGTGTGCTTTTCAGAAGAGTTCTATTTGACTAATGAAGGACATTCTTGGAGAAAATGTCACCTTTCGAATGTGCCGAATAGGCTACAATAACCTATAGTAATATCAGTACAGTGCACTAGTAGGCTAGCCTCATTGACGTGGATGCATTAGTGAGCTGCTGTTCTCCTGTTTTAGTCTCTGTTGGACACCTTGTGGATTTTAGCCTGCCCAGCAGTTTATTTTAAACTCGGAGCGGCTGTTTAGTTTTTGTTCTCTGTATAGAAGTCCATCTCATCAGCACTGATACTGAAGAGATCATGAGGAACACGGAGGAGGCGGATGGATTTGATGGCGCGGCCTCCAACACTTCAATGATATCTGGGGCAAGTAGCCCCTATCAATCGACAACTGAACCAGTTCATTCAATAAATGTATTCGAGGGAATAAGATGTGACACGGAATATTTGAAATCGAACTTTGGAATTTTAAAAATCATTGAAGTGGTAAGTGCTACACACGTCTAAGCTTATATGGGGTGTGATCATAGTTATGTGGGTGTGATGGATCTCCGCATATGTAACGTGTGTTGTCCACCATAGCCTATAGGTTCTGTGCATTAGCAAACGTAATTTTAGGACCAGAGAACAGTAGCTACGCCGGATGTTTCTCCTTACTCCCTTTTTCACAGCCTCCGTAGGCTAATTTGAATACCATGATTAACTGTGATTGTTTTACAGGACCACAAAATCGTAGACAACGTTATCGCAAATACATATGGACATGTTTGATGCGTGAACTAATCGTGAAGTAGCAGTTAATATGCATGTAGGCTATATTGCAGTAACACCCATTCTATCGCTACACTTTGCAGAACGGCTTTTCTATTGTTCAAACGTGTCAAAGGCAAATGTGTGATTAATTAGGCAAATGAGAGGTAAAGAATGTAATGTAAAACTGAATTAGGACCGATTAAAGGATATAACGGTAGCCTAGATTAGAAGCTGAGGTGTTTGCGACTTTTCCAGGGTTAGGATAGCTACGGTACTCAGTAACTCTTGTACGTTCACTGCTTTTCAGCATGGTGACTAAAAACCTCAGACGGTTGGTGGAATAATATGGAATGGCAATATAGCTTCAGTTTTGCAAAATATGCATCCATTTTTCTATTAACTCTCAGGCGTAGGCCTACAGGATAGATAAAAAATGAATTATTTCAGGCCTTTTTTATACGTGGATGTCTGTGATAGAAATAATTCCCAATTAGGGTCAACAGGGGATTCCTGCAGAACTGCAGAAGGGGCTTACAGCTTACTGGGCGGGGCTTGAGGGGCTTACAGCTTGCTGGGCGGGGCTTGAGGGGCTTACAGCTATGTTGTAGATAGATATGGATGAATCACTTTAAGGATTGTTTCTCCTGACTCATTTTCTTCTTGAACTCTATGGAAAAATAAGTCAGGAGAAACAACCCTTCAAGTGATCCATCCATATCTATTGCATATCTGGCAGCAGAGTGATGGTTTGAGGCTCGTTTGATACCTCAGACCCTTGATGACTTGCAGTCATGTAGCCAACCATGGGTTCCACATTACTCCCGTGTAATTTACAGTTTAATCTAGTCCCACCCCCCAATTCCCACAGAGATCCATTCAAATGCAGAGAGGCTATAGTATCGCTTGTAAGAGTACCCGAAAATAAGATATCAAGAGTCTTTTGATATCCTTTTATACCCAGTCATGATAGCATCACATGTTAACCTGTGGAATGTTCCAAACAGGTGTTTTTTGAACTTCTCAGTCTTTTTTTTTTGCCCCTGTCCCAACCTTTTGGGAACGTGTTGCAGGCATCAAATTCGGAATTTACAAATCACCGTTTTCTGCTTTCATGTGCATTTTCCATACTGTCCCAACTTTTTTGGAATTGGGCTTTGTATAACACTATGCAATGGGAAATCACAGACACAAAGCAGGTAATTAAGTAAAACAAGTGGTTCAGTCTAGTCAAGTTAAATAACCTGAGACTCGTGGCTTGTACCGACAGATCTGACATGTCTGTATGTATAAAGCCTTTGTATGGAATGAAAAGTGAAGTTCGATTGCAGTATGTACTCACATACATGTGCACACACGCATGCACACGCACATACACAATGCTCAGGCAATTTAGCAGCCATTAAGATATTCCCACACTAGTGCTTTTCCTTGTTTACCCCAAAACAGTGGAAACAAAAGGAAAATGTTAATGGCATGCATTGGAACCATTGAAACTAGTTCACAAAGGGCATTCAGTATACTATTTTTTTTGCACATCAGAGGTCTTTTCAAGGAGAGATATTTCTTATTTGCCGCAGGGCACTGAATGTGCACTCTAGTCCAGAAAGTGGCCACTCGTCTCGCACAGCATGCACTTATCCAGCAGAGATAAGAAAGGATTAAATAAGTAAGGATTTAGCTATGGTGGACCGTGCACAGCCAGTGCTCACTTTATCGCAGAGATCTGGGATATTTGTTTTAGGAAACGGTTGAAATGGAGGTCAGGCCGATCTGAAAGTGCCAACTGCCCAAGTTGAAGTTCTGAGTCGTTCTCAGAGTTTACCACTGTGGATAAGAGAGAGATTCCATTGAGTAGAGTAGATGGCCGCCAGCCTTCAAGATCAACAAATCTCCTTGGTTAAATGTGCCCGTCCTTAGTATTATGCAATATGAACAGGAAGTATAGAGAAAATGGTCCACATGTTTTCATTTTGTTTATGCAACAATGACACCTGACGTTGAATAATAGCTCAGAGCCATTTGTGTGCCCTGGAGGTTTATGCAGGTATAGTGCCTCCACCATGTCACCTTTGTCCTTTTAGTTCATGAGAATCCAGGTGTTTGGTGTCAACAACTAGTAGACAATACGTTTGACTGTTCCAGACCGTGCCTTTCACAGGAAACTCCATCGATGAGGTTTTGTGAATGGATGTATTGTACTGTTCATTGGTCGCCGCTACATCATCCACGACAAGTTGACAATCATTTACTTCTTGTGTACTGCACAGTTCACAGGTTGGTCACATCATTTCCTGTCATTCAGTGTAGCAGAGACGACACACCTAGTCCAATGAGTTTTGAGCTGCAGGTCTGTTTTTAGAAGCGTTGACTTTAAACTCACTGAGGTCCCTGTGAACACTTTCAGGTGGGAGAAATGGCATCTGCCTTTTATAAAAACTAAAACTGGCAAATTAATTATGCAAGGCCAGGCCACCAGACAGGTGAGTGTAGTCTGGAGGTTTGTGGTGTAAACAGCTCTCGGTTGTATGTGTACAATTTTCTATTTTTCCTTCAACATAAAGTCTCCATTATGTTCATCCTTCTGAATTATAGTTTCAGCTGCAGTTTAATATTATACTGAAAGTGGCAGGGTCAGAGAGTATTATTCTGGTTTCTCTCTACCATAGCTTGAGGCTGGCTTAAGAGGCTGTATTTGTTATGAAACAGTTGAAGTGTACCTTGTCTGTTGAAGCTGTGACATCTACAGAAATGATGAAGAATGTTGAATGCACTCAGAATCTAATAATAGCCTGCATCATTAAATAATACATAATACACATACAATCATGAAATGCATCCAGCTATCATTTATACATCATTTATGTTGTACGTGATCAAAGTAGCTTTCATACTGCCACACCCTCAGTAGAGAGCTCCCGTTGAAGTCGAGAGGTTATGTTTACCAGTGTCGAGGATGCTGGATGACCTTCAGGCACAGGTAGGGGCTACAGTCCTCTAGGCCGACCTGCCCAACTGAGAGCCTGCAGTCACATGGGTCAACTTTACCGCAACATCAGCTGATAGCCGCTGTATTTGTGTAGGTATATGCTGAAGGATTCAAAAACTATAATATCGACAGCTGTTTTTGCAGATGTCTGTTGTGATCCTTCTACAAAGCTGTAGCCCTTGTTTCAGTCCATTTTAAATGGTGACCTTAGGTACTGAGACACACTGTGTGACGGGCACGTTTTTGTTTTCTTTGGGAAAGGTTGATCATGGTTCGACTCTTAAGTTGCTGTGGTTCCATATTTCTCAGGCCACATTGCAATGTTTGGTTTTACTCTTTCTCAGGAGAAAGGGTAACAGTAGCACCTGGACCTGTGTTGTAATGAAGCTAGCTGTCAAGGGCATCTCTCGTCCTTTCGAGGCGTGTTCTCGCCTCACACACTGCAGGCAGGTCTGCGAAACGTTTCATAGGGTTTGTGGTCAGATCATCCCCAGGGTTTGGTGACTTTTGAGAAACTGCTCAATTTGTGTACGGTGATTGAATATGAGCTAGCCTGAATGACATTGTAAGCCTGGTAAAAATGGATGACCCGTTCCTGTTAAAGGCCCGCACGCATGTCGTGTTTTATAGCTTTTCGCATCATCCTGGAGCTTTTAAAATGTGTTCCATCATACTGGTTCAAGTAAAAAAAAAAAAAAAAAAAAGCAATTTTGGTCGAAGTATGTATATTTTAGGGTTTAAATGCGATGTTTTCAAGTTCTTTGTAAAACGATTTCCCACGTGACATGACGTATGTTTTTGCAGAATTCGTCGGAGTCGCAATCCGAATTTGTACAGACTGGGTTTCAGACTTTTCAAAAAACCTACGTCACTGCCCTTTGCAAACGTTTTGTGGGCGTTTCTGATACTAAAACCAGGAAGAGAATGCCAATGTGTGTGGGCCTTTAAAGAAGGGAGCTTGTGCTTCTTCGAGTGCAGTGTAGCCTGTCAGCCTAAATCGTCTCCCATTAATTTCTATAGCAGATGGTGGAGACGGACGGACGGACGGGGGGGGGGGGGGGGGGGGGAGTCTGCCTCTAAGTGCCTATTAAAGGCAGCTTCCAGAGAACCTGATCTGTGAGGTGAAGAATGGGGCCAGAAACAGGCTGGGGGAGATGCAATGTATCATGACAATTCAAAGGCGTACCCAGCATGCTTGTCCCCGCCCCACCCTGTTGCTGCTGTTATCCAACCCTACCATATATCTGACCCCTGCCCTGCCCTCCCCTGTGTGCTGTGGATAAGCCTTTTAAGTCCAATTAAGCTCCAACTCACTTCCCCTTTCTCTTCCTCATTCTCTGCCCCACTACAATGCAACTGCCACTGCCACTGCAACTGCCACTGCCACTGCCACTGCCACTGCAACAGTCCAAACTGTCAAGAAGCATTTCTGTCCTGGCTAAAGCAAAACATGCACTGGATCATAAATCACTCCACATTCTATACTACTCACTGATATTACCATACTTAAATTACTGTTCGGAGATTTGGGGAAACACATATAAAAGTACTCTACAACCACTAGTTATACTTCAAAAAAGGGCCATAAGAATAGTGCATAATGTCAAAGTCCGTGAACACACTAATATATTATTTTTAAAGTAAAAAATGCTAAAATTCTTCGATCTGGTGGAATTTCAAACCGCTCAATTCATGTATAAAGCTAGGTATAGTCTGCTACCAGGAAATATTCAGAAAATGTTCTATGAAAGAGAGGGGGGCTATAATTTGAAGGGGAAATTAAATCTAAAATATCTAAGTGTCCGTACTACTATGAAAAAATTTTGTGTCTCGATTTGTGGAGTGAAACTGTGGAACAGTCTGCATGTTAAATTAAAGCAATGTCCAAACATTATCCAGTTTTAAAAAATATATAAAGATATGATCCTCACAAAGTATAGGGATGAAGAAGGGCTTTGATCACCAGGTGTTGACATGGATTTATAGGAATATTGCTAGGTGTAGATGCGTATATGTGTATGTGTACATGTAGGTGGGTGTAGGTGTATGTATGTGTATGTACATGTACATGTGTGTGTATGTACAGGTATGGGTATATGTATGTATGTATATGTATATATAACGATATGTTTATATATTGATATATCTTTTTTATAAGATAGTAAGGGTCTATGTATGTAGGTTGTAAAATATGATGGGAACTAAGTATTTTGTTATGGGTGTGACAAATATGTCAGGCTCTATGCTTGGATAAATGGAGTTATTGATAACAATCCATTGAATTAAGGGGTAGGATTAAATAAGTCTATACTTCTTCCTACTCCTTTTCGCGCATGTAAATTGGGGCAAATTACATTAATTAGCTCATTTTTTTTCAAAATATGTTTGATATGTTTTCAACGAATAGTTTTTGTTGAATTTTACATGTTCGAAATAAAGACATCAATCAATGTTGTGTACTTTGTGCTCAACTGTTTTGGTGGGGTTTTAAGTCCTTCAGCTTGGCCCCTGCTTATCAATTTGTACCAGGATTTCCCTCTGAAACATGGGGACGTGACAGCTTGAGCAAAAAAAAGAAATAAATAATTGGAAATTGGTGACAAGACAAAATGAGCAGACCCAGTTACGTACTTTCCTTCTGGACTAAATTGTCATCAGAAAATGTATGAAGATTTACGAACCGTTTCTTATTGCGAGAAACATCGTCCTTAAATTTGAATCCCAGTCAGAAGAGGGAAGCATTTAAAGTCAGTTTCTCTCTGCTCATTAACATCGATGGTATAGGGATTATGAAAAAGGAATACTGCCCTGTGGTGATTGGTGCAGGAAGGGAAATCACAAGGAAATAATGCTGTATTATTTCTGTCAATTATTTATTTGACTTGTGCAGAGTGACTTGCTGTATATAGTTTACCTTTCTCATACTATCCATTTGTACACCAGATTTTTTTTTACTGAATCGACTCAGGTTAAGAAGTACTTCTGCTTCGCTGAAGGCTATCGCCTCAGTGTCTCAACAAGGATTTGACCTTGGAGGCTACTTGAACTTGAGTTACGGGCCCAGGTGCTTAAAACTACACTACACAGACTTCCAGCTTCCAGGTTCAGCTGTAAACTATTTATCCTGTGGGTGTACTGTTTTCACTGGGTCCATCATAATAAATTCAACATTGTGCGTTTAATTAGTCATTGGGCTTGATGTTGATGTTGCTCCAAAAAATGTGAAAATATTTTAAGAAACAACCTACAACCGGCATGACCTGGTAATTCCATTCAAGGCCGCAGGGGATAAGAAACTATTATATAACACACATTTGTTTAGCAGTTAAGCAAATTAAGCTTATTTTCTCACACCCAACAGGTTTTCCTAGAAACTCAATTTCAGTTAAATATCGGGTGCATCCCATAAAAACATGGATCATGTTCTGTTGAATTTGCATTAAAAAAGACCAAGATCCCTTCACCCCCTTGAGGGCGCATATTTGAGTCCACTTCATCAAAAAGCTTTTGAGTGGGTGACTTTTTCTCACAAATGGGGGCACTTAAGATACCAGGATGCACCCCTTATTTCCGGGGTTTTGTTGAGGGAATTCAGGAGCACACTCATCTGCAGAACTGTGCACCCAGCCGACAATTTCAGTAAGTAACTCTTATGGAAATGTAATATACTGCAGTATATTTTAAATATATTGTGAAGATAATTTTGATATATTTACAATATACTGCAGCATATTCTTTTTCCATAGGGGAACCCGGAAGTAAAAGTGTAAAAGAGCGTATATGCATATCTATCATACAAGGTTCATATTACAAACTACTCTTTTTTAAATTTTTGTTAATTCTATCTTCATTCATAATCTACACTTTGTAACAATCGTCATATGTTAACTGATTGATATTCTCAATAAAAATAAAAAAAATCAATAAATATTGCGAACTACTTCCTCACTAGTTTGGAAAGAGTTTTGCGGGATGTCTTTCGCACACTGCTTGCAAAGTGAGGGGACAGGGCACATAGTAGACAGGGGTCGTATACGGACACAGCCCAAGACACCCAGTCTAAAGGCCTAAATGTAGTCTGAATGTTCTCCTATCCCTGACATGTAGTTAAATCTCCTGCCTGGGCCTTTTGTTTTATAAGTGGATGATTTCATGAAGGAATAATCACGTAACAGACATTACACATTAGGGAAGTTACACATGTGCTTCTGGAAAAAACTATAAATAATAAAATCATAGCTTTTGCCTATGGGTCAAATACTTGTGTGTGTTGAGCCAGTTTTGTCAAGCCAGAGATGAATGAAATGACTTCCAAAATGGAAACTGTGCTTGTTTGAGAGTGGAATTACTGGAGGTATGGCTGCTGACACATGTACTGTGGCTACTGTGTTATGGTAATGGTATATAATGGTAAACTGGGCTTGGGTTGCAGGTTCAATTCCAAAGTAGGGCACTGCCATTGTACGCTCGAGCAAGGTATTTACCCTGAATTATGTAAGAATGCCCAACAGTATAAATTGATACTACGTAAAGTGTAAGCTGTGTCTCTAGATAAGAGCATCTGCTAAATACCTACAATGTAAATATGGAAGGATATAAGATATATGTGTGTGTTTATTGTATAATGTGTGGATCGGCGCAAGGCTCTGTGTGGTACATGTTCTGAAACATTGCTCCTTGTGCCGCGCCCTCCCGTACAGGTGCTCTCTCTCATTGCCTTCGTCTGCATCGAGACCATCATGCTGTGCTTGCCCTGTGGGGGCGTGTACTTCTTTGAGTTCGTCAGCTGCAGCGCCCTCATCGTCACCAGCATCCTGCTGCTGGTCTTCAGCCTCGGCATCCACACCAAAGTGCCCTACGTCAACTGGAGTCTCACCGTACGTACTGCCGCTCACCGCCATCGTACACTAGCAACGCTTTTTTAAATTTTTTTTATACTTGGATTTATTTATTTATTTATTATTATTATTTGGATTTATTTTAATCCCCGTCAGCAATCGTACTCACAGTAGCTACTCTTCCTGGGGTCTACGTGACACATAAGACAACTTGACGTTTTTACAGAGCACGATTGTAATAACCAACAGAAATATTTAGAACAATGCAGAGCTCGGTTACATTAAAGCAAGCAATGTAGGGTAAATAATCTGCTGTACACAGATGTTTTCTAATAAATTACAGTACGCTGCGGCAGATAGTGAGAGCTATGGGATCCGTGCTGTTCAATATTCATAGGCAGCGAGACTCATATTGAGCATTTGTCTTGGTCAGTGGTGGCTCCTTGTGGTTCCAAAGAGCCATTGTTCTTAAGGTGTGTGTATGTGCATGTGCATGTGCGTGTACGTGTGCATGTGCGTGTGCGTGTGTGTAAGAGGGGTCTGGGGAAATTCTGTTGCTATGGCTCATTAGAAAATTGGAATTTATTTTTGGTCTGCGGTTGGGCTGAGGTACAGACAGACCAGACCGTCTCACTCACTCTCTCCAACCCAACAATGAGTGGGACCCCAGTGTTGCACGGCAGAGCCAAGGGCCCCAGGCAGACATTAAATATAGCCTTTTGATTTGTTCTGGAATGGAACGGCACAACTGGGGAACCCATTGTGAGGCTCCTCTGACTGTATTTATGTCTCTGGGCTTTCATGCTCTTCAGATCGGTCACAGGCGCCCGACTCCACGGTGATTGTGGTGGGGGATTTTTTTACACGACGTGGCAGTCTGAGGGTAAACCCAGAAAGCTGCTCTCTGCACTTTTTCTGACTTTACCAGAGAAGCAGAGCAGTTATTGTAATTGTGGTTGGCTGGACTGGATGATAGTTTGCTAACCAGTTTGTGATGTCTTTGGCACTCTAAACCGAGAGAAATGTGATCTGCTTTCTCCGGGTGTGAGAAATTGTCTTTTAATTTCTTGGTAAAGGAGCCCTTAATGTCTGGTTCGTGCAGTTTGCAGAAATGCTGATGGTGACTTCTCGAGAGAAAGCTCTGAGAGATTGTGATTGATGTTGTGATGATATTTCGGGCAGATAATGAGGTTACTTTTACCTGGGGTAGCTTGTCGCACCTTCATTCACTGTATTCTTACGAACATCTTTCCTGCCAATGGTAAATCCCTTTGTGCTGTATGATTCTATGTATGTCAAACAACAACAGCCCCCATGTAGTACTGCCATGAAAAGCCAGGGAATATCAAGACACAAAGAAGAACAACAGTTCCGTACGCCTCCCAGTCTCACAGAAGCTACCGACTTTAATTATAAATAAACAACCTACTTTAATTCTAGAGCCCAGCCAGCAGTATGGTTTAAGGAAGCTAAAGAAGACTTGGTTATCTTTTGTAGCAAAGTCTAATTTTCCTAGATTTAAGGTTGTTTAAGCATTATGAAGATCCTAGAACAAAAATGGAATTACTTGCGTTGTTCAAAGCAAAGAGTTAACGTTAAAAAAAAAAAAAAAAACATTAAAAAAAGAGACTGGATCATATTCCTGATCCTTAAGGGTGGCAAGTCTGTTTTAAGAGGGAAAACATTGTGTGAGCACATCTGTTCCTGCTGTCTGTGGGGGGGGTGGGGGCCATGCAAAGCAGGTCATAATGCAGACTGTCGCTCCTCGGGCAGTGCTGGCTGGGTGGGGCAGCTGGAACTGAACAGAGTGAGCTGCATCAATGGTTTGATAGCAGTGGCGTCAGTCAACCTGGGATCTGTTTGGTACTCCTGAATATCTGTGTGTTTCCCAGCGTGCAGTGCAGTTACAGTGTACATACCATAGACCTATTTTTGATTGGATCCGTCCACTTCCCGACTGGTCAACTAATCCGGGGGGGAATTAAGCCATATTGTTGTAATTAATCAGCTGCGATCCCAAAACTCTCCTTTCTTTCTCTCTCGTTTATGTCATGTTAATTATGCTGCTGTGAGCTGTATCAACAGCAGTCAAGGAATGCTTTTTACTGCCATTTTTCAATCCTTCGCGAGCTGAGCACGCTTTTAAAAAAAGTTGAGCCTAGATGTGAATTGCCAGCAGGCCCTGTTTATGGAGATGTTCTTCCGTGGTATTCACTTTCTGGAGCGAGAGGCTTCCTGTTGCCAGGAGTCTCATGAGACCATACGAACACACAGATAAAAGCATTTGGGACTGTCATTTAAAGGGATTGTGCTGACTTTTCAAAAGCCTCCGGCTGACAGCTTCTCCTTGTGTCCATATATCCTCACTTCAGTGAAATCCCTTACCGAATCACGTCACTTGCTACCTTGTGTTCAAATTCAAACCTTTTGAGTACTTGGTAACTTGGTGAATACTAGATTGGATAAAGAAGAATGAAGCAGCCCATCAGCCTTATGAGGGTAGTAGTGATATGAGGGTTATATTTAAATGCAGGAACACAAGCATACAGTCACTGCTTCATCAGGTTTTTAGATATGAAATTCAGAAATACTGTCTTAGATAAGCATAGCCGTGGCACTTCAGTGGGTTTCATTATCTTGGTACTAAGAAATAATGTAATGCCAGCAGAGCTGGAGACACCTCTACGCAGGTAGAGAAATAGCATGTACATTCATGCTTATGATACAGGTTATACAATGGATAATATTCAATATAATACATTAAATGTATCATAAATGAATCCCTACAAAACAGGATTAAAGCAGCTTGCGTTCTGGTCAGAAGTTTACAAAAGGACACACCACTGTGCACTGCAGGGCCATTGAGATGGTTTACAGTGGCGTTTGATTGGGTGTTTTAACATTGTGTCATGTGAGACCACCATGGGCAATGACTCACCACACGCACCTAATCACATGCTGACCGCGCTCGTGTCATGCACAGATATTTATTTACCACTCTCTGTCTCCCTTTCCGTGTAAGACGCTGCTCCAATCTGGTGCTTAGACGTTTCTGTTTTCATGCAATGACTCATTACGAAGAAACTTTCCTCGCTATGCCAGGCCTATACCTGTCTGCTGGACAGCGTGTTCCGAGCGATCAGTGCTTCCGAGGTGAAGGCAGAGATTAAAACCAGCAGTTCAGACATAAACCATTAGACCTGGTCCAATAGCGAGAGCCACACTTCTGTGAATCCGCCTCTGAGAATCAGAGAACCAGCGTCTAAGCTATTAGGTCCCTAGCATTCCTATTTCTGCTCGAGTAAGTGCTGCTCCCAGACTGTAAGGCATGAGATCCCTGGAGATCTGACCATCTGGCTTCTAAGACCACCCCATATGCTATCTCAAAGGTAAATGGAACTTGCCTCTTCGTAACTATTTCTGCTTTTAATGTGGCACGCTGTGTTCTCTTATACCACTGCTTTTGGGGTGTCTGTGCCGCCAGTGTCTCTGGGTTTAACGTGCTCTGTCTGTACTCTGTACACAGTTCACAGACGAAGTAGAGAAATTCTCTGCTTCAAAGAATGACCAGAATGCAAGAATGCTCGAGTCTCGGCAGGAGTTAACCGGCTGTCTGTCTGTCCCATCTGGCTCTCCAGGACCTGGTAAATACAGCTGCGAGCACCTTCCTCTTCCTCCTTGCATCCTCCGTGCTGGCAGTGCTGAACCACAATTCTGGAGCTGAGATCACCGCTGTGGTGAGCACAACCCGCCCCTTTCCCCTCCGCCCCACCCGCCCCCGTGACCTTTCCAAACCCGCGACCCCGTTCCGTGCGACCACTCTACTAGTCCCCGATGCAGAGCGCTCCTGGACCTAGACTGTCCGATAAAGTGCTTTGTTCTCAGTGATACAGGACTGGAGTACACGCCTCTCTCTGCACTCCTCCCTCACAGGCTGGCTGTCTGCTTCAAAAGAGGCTTTTGAAGTCCTCTGTGACATACTTCCTCAAGGGAATATTCACCAGGGAGACCAGGAACAATAGTGTATTCAAAACTACTCACAAGAGAGACTGTAAAATGATCTGGATTTTTGTGTCTCAGATGTATGCTTAAATCAGATGGAAATGAGTAATAATGGCGTGAATAATTGTGATTATATCAATAATTGGAATTATGAAAATCAACTGCATACATATTTCAAGACTGCAGCAGTCACATCGAATGTGACGTATGCAACTTCTATCCTTTTTTGACTAGAAACTGTTTTGTCGTACAAAATTTATGGGCCACATTTCACATTCATTATTCACTCTTTGCCTAAAGTCAAGAGACATGGAAATATTCGCTGCCTCCTAACAGCATTTCTGGCCCTTTTTGATGAAAAAGTCTCTTGGAATAGTGCTAGGTTAGCATTCGTTATTTTTCACTTTCGAGAATGTTCGAGAATTACATACAAACAATGCCTTTATGCCTGCATTTCCACTGAAGCCAAGTTGTGAATGAAGTCAGACTATTTTAATAGCTTTTAATTGCCAAAACCTCTTCCTCTTATTAGTATGTTTTCAGCCATTCCAACTGTCAGACATCTCCATAATTCTTGTTCAATTTACTACTTCTGTACCACACCGTGCTCTCTGTATCATTAATACCTGTTTAACAGCTCTTCTGTGTATATTCTAGCTTTTTAGTATATGATGACAAATTTATTGTAATGACAATATAACATTAACTGAAAAAAATTTCTGTGTGCTTTAGTCTTGTAATGACACTTAAAATCTTATTCCCTTTCTCTCCAGTATTAGCTTGTTTTAAGGTACTTTTTTGAGTAGCTTGAGAAATTAAATGATCTTATCCCATTGGCAAATCTTGAAATGAGTAAAACTATCTCACCCCATTGGCAATCTTTTTGTCTCATTTAGCCAAAAAGTAATAGAAATAAGACTTTATGTCTAAATATAAGACTAAAGAGCTTGTTAAGATTGACTTATTTTTTCGTTTTTGTAGTGTAGTTAATTTCAGTCCTGGTCCATTATCTGCGGACAGGACTGGACCTTCTTTATAGTTCTCCCTAATTTCCATGTTAAGTAGACTATTTACACTTGATCATGTTCTTTTTGAGGTTACATGACCTCTGAATAAGACCTTAAGACTACTTCCTGTATGTAATTTCCTGTGCAGATATTTGGCTTCCTGGTGATGGCTGTCTATGCCTTGAACACGTACCTGGCAGTGAGGCGGTGGGTCGCGAGTGTGGGAAGCTCCAGCGCCACGCAGACCAGCGAGTACAGGCCGGCCCGCACCGCATCCAGGACTGAGACGGAAGCGCGCCCCGAGCTCCAGTAACCCACCCAGCTCACAACGTCCCATCTGTTTCGCCTGCTATGTTCCCCGGGATAAGCTCTCCCTGGCCTCTGCCTGTCGTGTTTGTGCACTTAAACACAACAATGAAATAATAACAGAAATAATAACAGTCGGAGACGGAACTGTACTTTTAGCCTGCTTTAGTAAGAACGACTCAATCGACACACACCGTGTATCCATACGCCTGACATAGGTGCAACATTAGAGGTGGGGTATACCTACACTCAAATAGGTAGTACTTGCAGTGTACCATAGATTACACTGCCCATTAACCCAGCCCTGGGAGTTGGATTTATTATAGCTTTTAGTGATATACTAAAGACCATCATGCAGGAATGACCTCTCATTCTTCCTGATGATATTAACTAGCCTGTCACACCCTCAGAGGCGACCTCAGTGTGTCCAGTGGCCAAACAAGCCAGTCTTATCCATCCTGGACCACTGCATGCTTCTATGACAAAAATACAATTTTGTGCTTGTTGTCCTATCAAAGATGACCATTATTTCTTAGTTTAGAACAATTACGATAATGCAGATATTTTCTATCAAGATTATGAATTCTTGTAGTGGTCTTCTTGTAGTAGTTTTCCCAAAGATGGTGATGGATGAAACTGCTTTTTGGACCCATTCTGGAATTAAACCTCCCAGTGAACTGGTGTAAACCAATGGGTGGTTACTAGAGTTTATATTGTGATGTATACATGCCTAGTGAATACATCATTGATTATCTCATGTTTGGTAAACCAGGTCTATCAACAGATTTACAAAGCACAAAATGATACTGTTTCAGATGGATACAATTTCTTGTGGTTGGGAAGAGCTGGCTGATTCCAATGCAGACTGGCGAGTGTGTGCCACTGAGAAAGGCCTTTATTAAATTCACATACAGTATCTCGACAAGTATTTCTGAAGGTTGTTTGATGACAATATTTACAGGGAACATTTTTACGGTATAAATATTGAATCTATTTGTTTTAAAACACTGCTAAAACGAATATGGGTTCAATTGCATTGATCACACAGCCTACCAGTCTCACCTGGACATGAAATGCTTCCTGAATCACAGCTGATTGTTGTGATGCAGAACATTATCAGTAGCATAGCTTCGAAAACACTAAAACTAGCATTAGGCATGAAAGTCAAATGATATCAGTAGAGTGAAAATATATGATGAATAGCGTTCATCAGTGGTCCCCAACCCTGTTCCTGGAGATATGCCGTCCTGAAGGTTTTCATTTAAACCCTAATTTGGCACACCTGATTCCACTAATGGGCAGCTCAATGAGATCTCTAGCAGTTGACTGAGGTGAGCTTTGTTAGGGTTAAAGTGAAAAACTGCAAGACGGAAGATCTCCAGGAACAGGGTTGGGGACTACTGGTTTTCATGAATAACTCCAATGCCAATAATTTCCAATGCCACCTGTGTACCAATTTCATTGCACTGCAACCTTTCCAGAGTTTAACTATTCAGCTAGACCTATGTCTGTATGGTCTGCATAGATAAAGTGCTATTATTATTATTATTATTATTATTATGCCAAGAAAGGACATCAATTATTTAATCTTATCATAAATGGTCACGATACATTATACATAATGCAAATTAATGCTATATATTCTAATGAGAGAGGAGTTTACTCTGAAAGAAAAAGGTGGTGATCATGTGATACATGCACAATTATCTGCAACAGAGCAGCTGTTGTAAATTGAAGGTGAGAGGAAGTGTTTGCAGACGTTGTATATTTTGGGGTTCATACCTTAGTGTCCTTTGGTCTGAGGAGCAAACTTGTGGTCTGCTCACTTCCTAAGTCAGTTTAACTTGAATGAATAATTGTGCATTGCAGCTCTGACCTGCATTGCCCCTCAGCTGAATTCTGTGTCTCAGCAAAGAGCATATTATAGTCAAACCAGGCCTTCTGCATCAAAAGGTGCTATTTCACAAACGCTCAAATTATTCGCTGGATTTTATATTCGTGTTGCAGTGTATTTGTACGAAGTGCTCACTGTGAAATCGCAAACTCGTAGCCTTCAGCTTGCTGTGGCTGTGAGTTGGAGCCAAAGTCAGAGTGTGAAGGAGAAGTCCTGGAGGTGTGTACATTGTGTGTGTGTGTGTGTGTGTGTGTGTGTGTGTGTGTGAGTGTGTGAGTGTGTGAGTGTGTGAGTGAGTGAGTGATTGTGAAAGCGACAGGATATTATCCTGCTCTTACTATTAAAATACATTGATGTTTTCTTGGTACGCTATAATCTCTCCCGACTCTGTTGATTATATGTATATGTGGGTTTTGATAAGGCTGGAGAGAGCCAAGAGAGTGTAGCTGAAGGGTATTTATTACAGCTCTGTGTAATGCGCAGTTCATGCACTTGGTTGTATATGTGTGTATGAACTTTATGTACCATAAGGATTTAAGTATCTCACTTCACCCATGGTGCCTTAAGTTAGAGGCCACACCACTAAGAAATCTTGACAATACCCCATGGTTAAGGTACAAGACATTTCTTATAGTAGTAGAATTGCATCACTATAACGGAGGACATCACGTGCATTTTGTGTTTGTGTATTGTTGAGTGTAATGATGGGACAATTCTAAACCCAAAGCCAAAGGTAATCCTAAAGGTACTGTAGGTACATACTGGATGCTGTGACAGCCTCACAACATCAAACACAGGAAGAGGAGAGTAGGGAAGTAAACATGAACTAGTCCAGTCCTAAACTATTAATGCAATTAAAGGATTACAATAATAGACCTTTTAATCAATTATATGATTTTTTTAATTGGTGAAGACTGTCAATGCTGACTGTTAGACTTTGAGACTTCAATAAAATGTTTCAAAGACATTGTGCTGATGTGTTGATGGTGTGACAATCACTGTGGTGACATTGGCCATGTATAATGCCTGATTGCACAAATTATTGTTTGTATGTGAATGTCTCTTTACATTACATTACAGGCATTTAGCAGACGCTCTTATCCAGAGCGACTTACACAACTTTTTAGCATTTTATTTTATTTTTTACATATTATCCATTTATACAGCTGGATACTGAAGCGATTCAGGTTAAGTGCCCTGCTCAAGGGCACAACGGCAGTGTCCTACCTGGGAATCGAACCTGCAACCTTTCGGTTACAAGGCAAGTTCCTTAACCATTATACTACACTGCCGCCATAATTTTTCTTTAATCAATGAAGGATTTTTTGCAGCCTAAAGATTCAATGTTCTTACCTTATTTTCTCTCGTATCATTTCTCTCATATCCCATTCATCAAACAAGACTACAGACGATAACCTGTTAAGTCACAATCAACATATGTAGATTTGCTTATGCAAAGGCATGGACAATGTGTTTCAAATGGACAATGAGAGGTGCAATACACAAAGAACCATTCATAATATCACTGTATATATACTGTTTTTTATATGAACACAAAGAGCCTTGACATTTAGTGTGCATTGCACCCATATTTGTTAAAAATATATCATAAGTTTTCTTCCAGCTTGAAAATACTGTTTTTTTTTTGGGTAGTAACAAATACCATAAATCTTTTCTCTGTGAACCAGTGCTTAGATAAGCATTTTTATATTTATGCAAGTCCATGTTGATTTAGCAATGCTGATTATTTTATGGTTTTGCGACCAAAACGATCCTTTCTTTTAATAAATCATTCTGACCATGATTTTGATTTTGACTTTGACTTGTGTTTTCTTGTCAAAAGGCACTTCTGCTTCTGTTGTTTTTGTCTACAAATCTTCTTTATGAAAAAAACAAAGGTTTGCAGAAAATTATGTGTTTTTCACATGGCGTTCATAATTACAATTTATGACAAGCAGTGTGATGCTGACCTTGTGTTGAAGATCAGAGCCATTGCAACATGAAGGTGCATTTCATCCTTTGGGCAAACTTTTACTTTTTTGTGTATTGTGTTAACAGAATGTTATTAGTGTGTTGTAGGGATGCCTTGGCCTTTACCACCCCCAATCTTTAAGATGCAGTATACACACAAATTACAGATTTACAAACACACAGGCTTTAGAAACATTTTCTTGAAAAATTAAGAACTAAAAAAGTTTTTTTCCCCAAGTGAAATAATAAACTTCAAACTACACTCAAATTGTGCTGGGTCAAAATAATTCAGAGATTTTTAAGCCATTTGTAGTGCACTCTTGCACTGCAAACATATTCAAAATGCATTAGTTAACAGCTCATGATTCATCTGGTGGTTCTTCCCTGTGCTTGGAAGAAAAAAAAGAACCAAGAATAGATAAGTGTTTGAAAAGGGAAGGTGATCAGTCAGACTGTCAAGACACATTTTAACACATGAGCCACATGCTGATAAGGTGATGAACTAGTTTAGACTAGTACATAGACACATCATGGACAATCCAAATCTTATTTTCTTCTTCAAAATCTCTGATTTGTTAGTCTAGCTAGCATCTAAGTCTATAAAATGTAGAAACCTGTATTTATTAAATACAACTTGAATTGTGTAGGTTTTAATTTCATCCACAGGGGTTAAAAAAATATCAGATTAGTCTGTAGAGAAATGGGTTATTGGTAGAGCTGGGTATTGCAGAAACAACAAAAATTGTGCCACTGTCCCAATACATTTCCATTTAACTATATATATTAACTATATATATTTTGAAACTGCAGACGTTCAGCTTTAATTTGTGTGTTTTTACATCCATATCGGGTGAACCGTGTACCAATTGTAACCCTTTTTATAGAGCTTTATACATAAACTTAAATACAGTCATCATATTTAATATTTGGTTGCATATCCTTTGCATGCCATGGACTTCCTGATGTCTGTGACCCAACCACATCAAAAGACTCTTGATATTTTATTTCCAGGTACTCTTAACATCACTCTGTTGCCAGAGATATGCAGTAGAAATGGATGGATCACTTTAAGGGTTGTTTGTCCTGACTCATTTTCCTATTGAACTCTATGGAAAAAATAATTCAGTAGAAGAAACCCTTCAGTGATTCATCCACATCTACTACATATCTGTCAGCAGAGTGATGGTTTGAGGAAAAATGTATTAGAGCTTTAAGTTTAGTTAAATAACAATGGGCTAGCCCATGTTAATCTTGCCCTCATATGATTCTAAAATCGAGTAGCGTAAATGTAACCACTTGCAGAGCGGAAGTTATAAAAGTATAGTCTGTTTATTGTTTTTCTCGTCTGTGAACGGGAAGACAAGTCCAGGAATTACAACGTAATTTCTAACTTTAACGTTACCACAAACCCGTTGCAGTACACCACGCATGTGATTTGACAAACTTATATAAAATACAAATATCTAAAATATCCTACATCGCACCCAAAAACTCTCGGGCCAAATAGGCCCTGGGGTGCGTCCCAATAGTCGAAGTACCAATGCACCCTCCCTTCCTCCACTACCACCTCCTCTACTCCGTGTCCCGGTGTTGTGTCGAATTCTGTTCCCCCACGAAATCATGTTCCCCCTAGCGTTGCTGCGCAATTATTTCAGGAAGTAGCGTAATGGGCGCGCAATCTGAAATCAGCTCGCTCCCAAGGAGAAATGCTCGTGCCACTGGTGTTAATCTAAGTATGTGTCGGCTACGTTTTAAGCCAGGGATCTCAAACTCAAATCCTGGAGGGCCGCTGTGTCTGCTGGTTTTCGATGTGTTCCTGCACTTAAGTGTTTAATTTAATTTAAGTCATTGATTGGCTAAAGAGTCTGCACACCTTGTTTCCAAGGCCTAAATTGGCTGCTGATTGAAAGGAAATCACAAAAACCAGCAGACACAGCGGCCCTCCAGGACTGGAGTTTGAGATCCCTATTTTAAGCGATTTGTCCGTTTCCGACAATGAAATGTTGAGATCAGAAGCCGCGCCATACAGGTCAGTATACGTAAAACATTGAAAAACGTTCAGAAAAGCAGCAAGTGTTCTGGTGGCTTTGTCATCCGTTCGTATGGTATCAGTGAGTCGGTTAGTTAAAACATTCATTCACGTCCTCTTGTAACGTGTATATTACATAACCGACTATTTATTTTCCTGTTTAAATATATGAAGCCCAATGTACATGATCAGACTGTTTATGAGTAAGATATAAAATAAACGTGATGCAACAGTTATTTTGATCTTGCCTGAGTAGCCTATATTATTATTAGTAGCCTATTATCATTATTATTCCTACTAGTAGAAGAGGAGGTGGTGTGGTGCTAATGGTGGTGGTATTACGAATAGTGGTAACGTTAGTGGTAGGCTACACGTTTTACGTGATGCTGCAGTATTTTTTTTACGTGGCATGAGTATATTTTTGCATTTGATATGTGTGTATATACTATATATGTATATACAACACAAACAGTGTGTGTGTGTGTGTGTGTGTGTGTGTGTGTCTGTGTGAAAAACGCTATATATAAAGTGAATTAATTATTCATAATTAACATTATTATTATTATTATTATTATTATTATTATGATTAGTATTACTATTATTATTATTCCTTCTAGTAGTAGAAGAGGTGGTGTGGTACTAATAGCGGTGGTATTACTAATAGTGGTAGGCTATAAGAAATTTACACCTTTTAAGGTGGGGTCTGTCACCTTCCTACCCCCTATTTTCCAAAAAAATACATTCAACAAACGAATACTGGTAAAGAATCTCCCCATATAGAGATAATTCACCAAGTTTCACCATCGTAGCACCAAATCTGTCCGTTTCCATAAGGGGAAACTTTATCCGATGGCTGAATTTAGTTAGCCCCATAAGATACTGTTCCCCCTATGTTTCTGAAGAAAGGAAGGCCTCGCATTCACCAAACTAATACTGGTAAAGCATCTCCCCATATAGAGTTAATTCACCAAGTTTCACCATCTTACCACCAAATCTGTCCAATTCCATAGGGGGAAACATTATCTGACGGCTGAATTGAACCCTGTCGGATACCGTACACTACACTACACTATACTATACTATACTACACTACACTATAGAGTTCTGTGACTACACCTTTAAAAAATTTAAGCACTAAAATGAGCTCCTCCTACATGTACTGCACAGCAGTGACGTACCAGGAAGCGCTTCTTTAACGGAAGAGAAGACACCATCATGGCGATTTGACATCATTCAGAGCGTTGAGCTGAGTTTGGGAGGCCCGTGAGATGGCATTATCTTGTTGCATCGGCCAGTTTAGGAGGACTCTCGCTCACATACATTCCACAGCCGCTGGTTCTTTCAATCAGCAAATAAGCCACTGTCAGAAACGTGTATACCGACCGTGTACATGGATTAACACGCAGACGAGACTTCTGAGCAGTCGGACGCAGCAGAATTGCACAAGTAGGTGCACAAAGCACCGCGATTTCTTCCTTATATTTATTTTCTGCTTCTGAATTAAATATTCCACACGTGTACGTTGACGGGACATAATCAACTTTGACAACTCATTAACATGTTTGACATAACTAGCGTTACGAAATATAAGCTGGCTAATTGTTCGCCATCGCTTAAGTAACGCCAGGCTAAGTCATCTGCTATCCACAAATCCAGACAGCTCTTAGACCAGCAGAACCGGTCCTCCACACAATGTGTGTGCCTTTTGCTGCTAACTTTTAACGTTTGCCCATCTGTACATGGCCTGCTTGTTATTAGCCTACTAACAAGCTAACCTTGTCATAAAATGTATTTTTACCGTGAAAAATCCCCGATGTTAGTGAAATCTGTTACCACGACGGCACCTTAGGCTACACGTAGCCTACCTAGGCTATGACGATGATAACTTGGAGACTGACTAGGCCACTTTTTAGTTAGCCGAATTAAACTCAAAAGTAAGCTGTTACACATATCTCCAGTGAGCACAGTGGCTTACACTAACGTTAGGCCGACTAGTTCACTATTTTTAGTAGGCTCTTTTTCTGTCAGTATAAACCAAAATATTTTTTTATTGATTATTGTTTACGTATTTATTTTAGTATGAGCCGAAGTACTTCCTGAAGTGCGTCTCCGTGGCGCAGCCTGTAGTAGCTACTCTCCCCTGGAGTCTATGACCTAGTGATGCTGGAGTGTCTTTCATGATATCAAATGATAGTCTACTACTCCAGTAAACAATTTCAGGCTTAAGGAAGTTTATCTTTTCATGAACTAAAAAGTGGCATGTTTAGTCCCAAAGCCCTAGGCTAGCCCTTTTATTTTCTTTCTTTTTTGTGCCGTCGTGGTAACAGATTTCCCTAAAATTAATATTTCCCTAAAATATGTCCGAGAATGTATACAAAGTCGGTGATTTTTCACGGTAAGAAATGTTATGATAACGTTTGTTATTGCTTCCCTGTGCTTTAATTTGTCAGGACATATCGCTCTGAGGATAGGCTATAATGATGTTGTCTTCTTCTCAAGGGAAATTGGTGAGAAACGGGGAGGATAAAAAATTAGTGGTAAGTGCATCTGTAATTAATTTTTTTTGTTTTGTTTAATATGGATAGGCTTTGTATCCGGTAATTGCTGACAGCTACCTGTAAGCCAATCAGTAGCACAACTTGTTCAGTTTATTACCTGGGAGAAAAGCAAACCAGGGTTCGTTTTTGATTCGAGGGTCAGATTTGAGTATCCATGTGTTAGGGCAGGGGTAGGTAACCGTGGTCCTGAAGTGCCCCATCCAAACCTATAACTACTGGATTTCTTTTAATTAATCAGGTGTAATTAATGCGGGTAACGATGTGCTGGAGGCAGGGGCGTAGCACGACATTCTGGGTCCAGTGCAAATGCAGTCTGTGGACCCCCTCCCCAATGCAAACTCTTTAATCTCTTCTGAGGGCCCCTCCCCATTTTGGGGCCCTGGGTAGACTGTTCCACTATTCCCGCCTCTACAACTCCCCTGGCTGGAGGCACTCAGCGTTTCACTATTCAGATTATTTAAGATCAGACTTAGCTCAGATGGAACAGAAAACAGAAACGTCACCGGCACTCCAGGACCAGGGTTGCCTACCCCTGCGTTAGGGTAATCCACATAATCAATGCAAATGAACATGAACGCGTATTGTAGCCTACTGGTGTGGAATCCACGAATGCTATTATAATTCAGACAAGAGATTTTAAATCTCAATGTTGTAACGTTATATTGTTTTTTTCCAGATATGTGTTGAAGGGAACATCGCCAGTGGGAAGACAACATGTTTGGAGCATTTCAGTAAAACGAATGAAATAGAGGTACATGGTCCTCGCAAATTGATCATATTTCAATTTATTTATCAGTAACTTAAGTTTGCATCCCACCTCTAATTAGATCAAATTATTATTATTTTTGCCTTACTTAGAACACTGAGATTACACTGTAAGCAGTAAACAATTGACCGCAATTTGTGGAGCTCATTTGTGATGTGTCCATATTTTAAAAGCATTAAATCGATGAATACTGTTAGTTCACGGCAAAGAGGTACATTATATGAAAAGGTGCATGTTTGGAAGGAGATAGTGAGTGAGGAAATGCATTATAAACATGTGTGCTTGTTTTTATACTGTAATGTAATCCTAAGAACATAAACAGGATGGTTCCATGATATTATTTATACAGCATTCAGACCATATTTTAAAATATTTGTTCCACTTCCAGGTACTGACAGAACCAATATCTAAATGGAGGGATGTTCAAGGCCACAACCCTTTGGTAGGTTTCACGTGGAAGTGATTTAATTTCAAGCACATTTCATTTTTTTATTTTTACTGAAGGCACCTCAGTTTATGTGCTTATATTAGAAATGTGTATGTGTGAATACATAGAAAATTTGAAAGTCGAATTGTGCTGAGTTTGTTTTAAGTTTTAAAGATGGTCATCATTTCTCCTTTTGAAAAACATTGTATCTGTGTTCATCATTTGTTGATTTATGGTGGGTTGTTATGTTGTGCTGATTTTGTGTGTAGGCTTATATGTTCTGTAATGGTGGTGTTCTGTGGTTTTTCTTAGGCTTTGATGTACCAGGACCCGTCTCGATGGGGACTCACCCTGCAGACCTATGTACAGCTGACCATGTTGAACCGACACCTCTCCACAGCAGTGTGTACTCCACCTCTTTTGATAAGGATGTATTCTAGACTCAGTCCTGTGTGTGAGTGTATGAGAGTTTGTGTGAGGGAGAGAGCTTCTTTTTTATTTTAGACCATTCAACTCATTTCATAATCTCATAATCTTCTTCTTTTGTTCTTCAGTCGGCTCCTGTGAGAATGATGGAAAGGTCCATCTACAGTGCCAAGTACATCTTTGTGGAAAATCTTTACCGAAGGTATCATTTTCATTGTGAGAATTCAATGGAATGTAATTTAGTGCTGTTTTGTGCCTGTGAGCTAAATGCAAGACTCCAGTGTCATATGACAACAGAACATTTTTAGCTTTTATTGAGTGCTTTTCAGTGAGCTTTGACCTGGGGGGGATACTGCGAAGCAGGGTTACTGAGTTATCTGGATAAACCCGAGACCCTCCCAAATCTGGATCAAGAACTGTAAAGTAAAATGTAGTAAAATGCGCTCTTCTGGATTTTACTCAGTGCAGTTATCCATCTGAGTAATCCTGCTTCGTAGTATACCCCCTGGGGACTGTATCACAAAGCAGGATTACTGAGTTAGCTGGATAACTGCACTGAGTAAAACCCAGGGCCCCTCACAAATCTGGAACATTGACTGAAGTAAAAGAGCTGTTCTGGGTTTTTCTCAGTGCAGTTATCCAGCTAACTCAGTAATCCAGCTAACTCAGTAATCCTGCTTTGTGATACAGGCCCCTGGTCTTTTCAAGGCTCTCCTCAACATGTTTATTTTTCAGCGGGAAGATGCCAGATGTGGACTTTGCTGTTCTGAGCGAATGGTTCGATTGGATCATTCAGAATATTTTCATTCCTGTGGATCTAATTGGTAAGCTGGCTTGCAGTCAATACAAAATATCACTTCAACTGGCTGGTATGCTGGTAGTCAGAGGTTCAAGAACATTAACCATTTTATTTTCAGTCTTGTGTTCAAAAAGGTGGTGCATGAGAAGGGGTTAAATATGGCCCTGTTTTATGGCATACTGTCAACAAGTTTTTGGGTTAATTTGAAAAAAGTTTTGAGCTAAAGCTTATTCAACTAAAAAGTGCAAAGGCGGAAGTGTTCATGTGTATGTTGTAAAGTGACAGAATCACAATCTTTTCACTCCAAGCATAAAGCGCTTTTAAATTCCCTGTGTGCTGTCAGAATCATGGGGCGGTTTGCACAGTAAGGTCATTGTTCTTTTTGGACTAGTTTACCTGCAGACTACACCACAGATCTGCTATGAGAGGCTGAAGGAAAGGTGCAGGGTGGAGGAGACAATGATTCCCATTGTAAGTGGCCGCTCTTTTACTGCAGACTGTCTTCCCCTTCTTATATTTAGTGGGTTTTTCTTTTTAACCTTTTTACTCTTTTAGGAATATTTGGAAGCGATACATCAGCTCCACGAAGACTGGCTGATTAACAAGACATCGTTTAAAGTCCCTGCTCCTGTTCTCGTAAGTGACTTGGCCTTTAGGGCATTATGTTTCGTTGACCATGCTGCTTGGATAACTGATGTTCATCTATGTAAGTGCATTAGTTACATTGCCTTTTGAGAACTTTCATTTAATAAATGTTGGTCAATTTTTCCCTCTGAGATTATAAAGGTAGACTGTATGCCCTGTTCGGTTCACCAAAGCTTTCATTGTCTGATCTATCTTGTGGATAAATGATATAATACATTTTTATATCACTCCGTTTTCAGTTGTTTTTAGTAGTGTTTATTATTTACTTTTGAAATGTTTCTGCTATGTTTTAGGTGATACCTGCAGATCATGCCCTTCCAAAGATGCTTCATAAATATGAGGAGAACAGAGAAAAGATCTTATTGGCCAGGAATGCATAATTCCGTGGAGATCTGCAGCAAATCTACTGGTTTCAGATGTGCTGTAATTTCTCAGTATTTATTTATTTTTAACAAATGTGAAGGTAAACTTTGTATTGTTACGGTTCAGTTCAGAAGATTTTCTGCTGATGAGTCATGTTGAACATGACTTTCACAATCTCATTGTCGTAGAAAGAAAACTTTATATAGACTGCTTGGATTTGTCAAACGTAAACCAAGTTTCGTTAACGCTGCATGCTGTCATTCCTGAACTGTACTTAACAAATGTAATGTATAGCTACCTGTCACCTCATGGCATTAGTTTGCAGTCAAGTGCTTGCATAAGTAGCTCCAATAAAACATAAGCCAACACTACTCTTAGAGTATTTATTAAAATACATTTAAATCGTTATTAATGTTACGAATAACCATAATTAAGTTATTAATAATGAATATGAATAACTTTCGATTGTTAATATTCACAAGTTATTACTTGTGCAGTAAATAATTTTGTCCTACAACTTAATCCCTTTTGTTAAGTGGACCAGAATTTTGTGTATTGTCTTTTTACAGTTTCCTATCATTTAATATTGTGGGTGAAGTCTTTTTTTCTGCTATACATTGAAGAAATAAAAGGTAATTTATGTACATGTCACTGCTGTCATTTATACAGATCCTTTCCAAAAAATTAGAATATCATGGAAAAGTTTTTTTTTTTCCATAATTCCATTCAAAAAGTGAAACTTTCATAGATTATAGATTCATTACACACAAAGTGAAATATTTCTAGCCTTTATTTGTTTAATTTTTCATAATTTTGGCTTACAGCTCCAGAAAACCCCCAAAACAGTATTTCAAGAAATTAGAATCGTGTGTCAGTCAAGCCGGAAAGTCTGCACACCCCTTTCACCGTCTCCACGTTTTATTACGTTACAGACTTATACTACAATAGATTGAGTTCATTTTTTGCCTCAAACATCTACACACAATAGCCAATAATGACGAAGTGAAAACAGGTTTTTAGAAAATATGCAATTTTATTTTACTGACAAAAATAGGTTATTTAGGGGTTACATATCTGTACACACCCTTAGACTAATTCTTGGTTGCTGCACCTTTGGCAGCGATTACAGCTTCAAGGCGTCTTGGGAAAGAAGCTACGAGCTTGGCACACTTGTTTCTGGACATTTTTGCCCATTACTCTTGGCATATCCTTGCAAGCTCCGTCAGGTTGGATGGGGAGCGTCGGTACACAGCCATTTTCAGCTCTTTCCACAGATGTTCAATTGGATTCAGGTCTGGGCTCTGGCTGGGCCACTCAAGGACATGCACAGACTTTCTCCAAAGCCACTCCTTTGTTCTCTTGGCTGTGTGCTTCGGGTCGTTGTCATGTTGGAAGGTAAACCTTCGCCCCAGTCTGAGGTCCAGAGCGCTCTGGAGCAGGTTTTCTTCAAGGATCTCGGTGTACTTAGCTGCATTCATCTTTCCCTCTATCAGGACTAGTCGCCCTGTTCCCGCTGCTGAAAAACATCCCCACATCATGATGCTGCCACCACCATGCTTCACTGTAGGGATGGTATTAGCCAGGTGATGAGCGGTGCCTGGTTTCCTCCAGACGTGACGCTTGGTATTCAGGCCAAAAAGTTCAATTTTGGTTTCATCAGACCAGAGAAACTTGATTCTCATGGTTTGAGAGTCCTCTAGGTGCCTTTTGGCAAACTCCAAGCGGTCTGTGATGTGCCTTTTACTAAGGAGGGGCTTCCGTCTGGCCACTCTACCATAAAGGCCTGATTGGTGGAGTGCTGCCTGGATGGTTGATCTACTGAAAGGTTCTCCCATCTCCACAAGGATACGCTGGAGCTCTGTCAGAGTGACCCTTGGGTTCCTGCTCACCTCCCTGGCCAAGGCCCGTCTTCCCCGATTGCTCAGTTTGGCCGGGCGGCCAGGTCTAAGAAGATTCTTGGTGGTTCCAAACTTCTTCCATTTACGAATGATGGTGGCCACTGTGCTCTTTGGGACCTGTAAAGCTGCAGAGATTTTTCCGTACACTTCTCCAGATCTATGCCTTGACACAATCCTGTTTCTGAGGTCTGCAGATAATTCCTTTGACCCCATGGCTTGGAGTTTGCTCTGACATGCACTGTCAACTGTGGGACCTTATATAGGCAGGTGTTGGCAATCCCCAATCATGTCCAATCAATTGAATTTATCACAGGTGGACTCCAATTAAGTTGTAGAAACATCTCAAGCAGTATCAGTGGAAACAAAATGCACCTCAGCTCACTTTTGGGTGTCATATAAAAGGGTGTGCACACTTGTGTACATATGATATTTTACATTTTGATTTTTAATAAATTAGCACAAATGTCTAAAAACCTGTTTTCACTTTGTCATTATGGGCTATTTTGTGTAGAATTTTGAGACAAAAAATGAACTCAATCTATTGTAGAATATGTCTAACGTAATAAAACGTGGAGAAGGTGAATGGGGTGTGCAGACTTTCCGGCTTGACTATATATATATACAGATCCTTTCCAAAAAATTCGAATATCATGGAAATGTTTTTTTTTTTTTCATAATTCCATTCAAAAAGTGAAACTTTCATAGATTATAGATTCATTACACACAAAGTGAAATATTTCTAGCCTTTATTTGTTTCATTTTTCATAATTTTGGCTTACAGCTCCAGAAAACCCCCAAAACAGTATTTCAAGAAATTAGAATAGTGTGTCGAAAATCAGCATTTACTTCAGTTATTTCAGAGAATGAGTGGAGTGGCTTGACTCGAGGAATCCGACAGTTGTAGCCCATGTCCCGGATACGTCTGTACATGGTGGTTTTTGAAGCACTGACTCCAGCCTCAGTCCACTCCCTCTGCATCTCCGCCAAATTTTGGAATCGTCTTTGCTTGACAATCCGCTGAAGCCTACGGTCATCTCTTTTGCTTGTGCACCTTCTCCTGCCACATTTTTCCCTTCCACTAAACTTTCTATTGATATGCTTGGACACTGCACTCTGTGAACAGCCATCCTCCTTAGCGATGACCTTTTGTGGCTTACCCATCTTCTGGAGGGTGTCAATGATGGTCTTCTGGCCAATTGTCAAGTCTGCAGTCTTCCCCATACTGAACCAAACTGAGATAAACTTTGCAGGTGTTTTGAGTAAATTAGATGATAGTGTGACACTCAGTCTAAAACATTCATTCTCTGAAATAACTGAAGTAAATGCTGATTTTCGACACACTATTCTAATTTCTTGAAATACTGTTTTGGGGGTTTTCTGGAGCTGTAAGCCAAAATTATGAAAAATGAAACATAAAGGCTAGAAATATTTCACTTTGTGTGTAATGAATCTATAATCTATGAAAGTTTCACTTTTTGAATGGAATTATGGAAAAAAAAAAACTTTTCCATGATATTCTAATTTTTTGGAAAGGATCTGTATATATATATATATATATATATATATATATATATATATATACACTACTCACAAAAAGTTAGGGATATTCGGCTTTCGGGAGAAATTTCAGGATGAACCTAAAATGCACTATAACCTTTATAGGTGAAATTAATTTGACCTTCTCTAAACTTTTGAATGCACATGTCCAACTATTCAATGTTTCAGTACTTTTTGCACAACTTGCTGTTCTCTAACAAGGAGCTGAACGGCAAAATTCACAACAGGTGTTTGATCCATGAATCGACCAATAAATTTCCTGGTTCAATTAGAATTGGTATTTAAACAGTCCTCTTCATCATGCTGTTCACATTTTGACATCATGAGACCAAGACGACACCTAACAATTGATCAACAGTACCTCGCCATTGCGAGGCTTCAAACAGGATGTTCTCAGAGGGAAGTGGCCACTGAGCTTAGAGTGTCACAGAGTGTCATCAGCAGGTTGCAACAGAGATACAGAGAGACTGGAAGAGTCACAGAAAGGCATAGAAGTGGACGTCCTTTGGCCACATCCCACACTGATGACCGCTTCATTGTGAACAGTGCCCTGTGGAACCGGATGATGAATGCCACTCAACTCCAGGCACATTTAAGGGAGGTGAGAGGCACCCAAGTGTCACGTCAGACCATTCGAAACCGTTTACATCAGCGTGGTCTGCGTGCTAGACGACCTGCAGGGGTACCTGACCACACCACCAGGCACAGGCGTCATCGTCTTGCATGGGCCAGGGAGCATTTACGCTGGACGAGGGACCAGTGGGCCCCAGTGCTGTTCTCTGATGAAAGTCGATTCACGTTGAGCAGAAATGATGGCCGCCAACGATGTTGGAGACGTCAAGGAGAGCGCTATGCATCAGCCACTGTTGTCACCAGACGACCCTTTGGTGGTGGCGGTGTTACAGTGTGGGCAGGTGTGTCTGGTCAATACAGAACTGCCCTACACTTTGTGAATGGTACAATGACAAGCCCATACTACCTGAATAACATCATTAATCCAGTCATTGTGCCCCTGCATGAACAACACAGGCCTAATTTCATCTTCATGGACGACAATGCTCCAGCTCATCGAGGTCGCATCATTAGGGAAAGGCTGCTGGAGACTGGGGTACCTCAAATGGAGTGGCCTGCACTTTCTCCAGACCTGAATCCCATAGATAACCTATGGGATCAGCTGACTCACCGTGTAGAGGCTCGTAACTCTGTACCCCAGAACCTCAATGACCTGAGGGCCGCCCTTCAAGAAGAGTGGGATGCCATGCCTCAGCAGACAATAAGTCGACTTGTGAACAGCATGAGACGTCGTTGTCAAGCTGTAATTGATGCTCAAGGGCACATGACAAGTTATTGAGACATTGACATTTTTGTTGTGGTATACCCACCACTGTTGTTGGCTTTTGTTTCAATAAATTGTTTGAGATGAGGAAATCACCATTGCATGCTTCTACTTAAATGCCCTACTTTCATGATACGTATAATATCACTGTAGCGTGAACTTACATTTTCCATAAATTTCACCCGAAAGCCAAATATCCCTAACTTTTTGTGAGTAGTGTATATATATATATATAAAATAAAAAAAAACTAGCATTTGTCTTTCATAATTCCACAAGAATGGAGCTAACGCTTGTCTATAAATACTCATGAAGCTGGGGACGACTCCGTTGTGCTGCTTAAATCTTAATCTCTTCTCTCCAAACAGTTTTGTCTAAAATGAGACCTTGGAGGGGTCAGTAAGATGGCCAAATTAGTTGATTTAGTTTGATAAAATCACTTGAGAAAATAGTTTGCGGTAATAGCTAAAATGCTATTTTCAGCATATTAATGTGCACTATGGTCTGGTATTGAATCAGAGGACAGCTTGTGCTTGTTCACGTTCTCCTTCGTAGATTGAGAGCCCTGCAATGGTGGTTGAGACCCTGTGAATATTATTTGATATTCTGAGGCTCGACAAAAAGTATTGAACCAAACTCCCAGGGCCCTCCAGCTGGTCCACCTGAATCCATACAGTATAAATTGCCATTACCAGTGATAGGAATGTGTCTTCCATATTCCACCCTAAAGAAATGGACATAGCATCAGATATCCTGCACAGATGACTGTTTCTATGGAAACTGCATATTCGGAACCTTGTGTCTGCAACTGGGCTCATTTTACACAACTAGTAAAGAAGAGTGATAGTTCACTAGCATTTCTTGCTCTATTTGGAGCTTTCCTAATTTCTTTCTCACACTTTCACCGGACCGGTAATAATGCAAGTGGAAAATAATAAACAGGCCACATATTCAGAATATATATCCTAAGGCCAGAAATGAAAAGAGCATGCAGGGTATGGACATGATGGTTTGAAAGTAAAATTTCCTTGGTCTGTATTAACACTGGCCCTGGTGTGACAATACTGCACAGGAGCTGGAATCTGAGCTATCAGTTCTGAATACCAATTCCTTTTAACTGATATGAATATAGTTTGGTTCAGCCAGGACTGGCAAACGGAAGAAAAACAAGATGTTTTTCCCTGTGTATTTTAGTGTGAGAATGTATTTTATCGTGAGATCTTTCCACAACCTCATGTGAAACAAAGAGGTTGACAAAGAACATGTTCAAAATGTCTAGGTGTTTTAAAAACTTTTTTTTAAACTATCACCACCCCTCACACCTCTAAGACTTTGATCAAGGTATTCAGTCAAGTTGAACCCAAATGCCATAACTCGTTTCTGAAGAATTTCTGTCAGACTGTAATATGCATTTAGCCTTTTCTGTGACTTGTATCTACAGTGCATCCGGAAAGTATTCACAGCGGATCAAACGAGCCCCAAACCATCACTCTGTTGCCAGATATGGAGTAGATGTGGATGGATCACTTTAAGGGTTGTTTCTCCTTACTTTTTTCCCCATATAGTTCTATAGGAAAATGAGTCCGGAGAAATAACCCTTGCAGTGATCCATCCACATCTACTCCATATCTGGCAACAGAGTGATGGTTTGGGGCTCGTTTGATAGCTCAGACCCTTGATAACTTACAGCCATTTAGCCAGCCATGTGTTCCATACTGTACCAGTGTAATTTACAGCTGAATCTAGTCTCACCCCCCAATTTCCATAGAGATCCATTCAAATGCAGAGAGGTTATAGTATCGCTTGTAACAGTACCTGAAAATAAGATATCGACAGTTTTTTGATGTTGATGGTCACAGACTTCAGGAAGTAACAGCATGTAAAGGATATGCGACCAAATATGAAATATGATACTTTAAAAATACGTTAAAGCAAAATAATAAATACATAAATACTTATGTAAATGAGAAATTTTATTTTTTTATTTTTAATAAATTTGCAAAAATCTCAAAAAAACTTTTTTCACATTGTCATTATGGGGTGTTGTGTATAGAATTTTGAGGGAAAAAAATGAATTTAATCAATTTTGGAATAAGGCTGTAACAGAACAAAATGTGGAAAAAGTGAAGCGCTGTGAATACTTTCCGGATGCACTGTATCTCCTCACAGAATTTGCGGTTAGTCTGAGGACAAAATTACCTTTCGTGCAATAATCACCAAAGACATCTGGTTGCAGTCCTGTCAGTGTGTGTCCAAGCAGAGAAGACTCAGGTGGCAGTTTATGAAAATCAAATAGGGATTTTATTGACCCAAACCAAAGTTTCAGGAAAATGCGAAAAGAAAAGAAAAACTGACATTAAATCATCCTCTTGCAGCACGCTACAATGTTTTATTTAATTTTTAAAAAAACAAAACCCATCCTTATTTTTTAAGATAAAGGTAAGCTGCACGATAATGCCTTGACAGATCAGTTGTAGGCTATTGCTATGGCATTCGTATAGACCTGCTTTTCTCCTCTTCGACATGCCAATATCCTACATATCCCATAATTCCTGGACACTAATAAAAGCTCATTTTAGCGTCGGCGCGCCGCTTTTAATATATCTCGGAGAGCATGCTGCAGTCACAGAAACCCTGACAACAGACTTGCTTCTGAAACGGATGGAATCAAAGAAAAAGTAAACATAGAAAGCGACCCAATGTTGCACTTGTGACAAACAATAATCAAACGAGGAAATACAATTCCCGTTAGTACAGGGCCACATTTTCTCCAAACAAGCAGGCACTATACACCCGCCGCCCGGCACGACATGTGAGTAAGACCTTTCACCATCCTCTAGTTTCTATTCCACAGGGTTCCTTATATGGACAGAAAACAAGTTTAGCATGATAAGTTGATGACAAACGCACAACGTTATAATTAACTCATAGAGGCGAAACCCGTCTTCCTAATAGATCGTAAATATGTGTAGGCTAGCGTAGGCCTAAGAATGTGCGGTTGTTTATTGGGTCTCCACAGTTGAAACTGAATTTGAGCGACCACAGCTGTGATGAACTTGAGCATGAATGACAAGAACAAATAAGCTAACTGGACTTAATACCGGTATCTGAAAAATACATTCAGATAGGCTCGTTATTATTTTTGGTGAAATAATGGCCTAATACAAACTAGATGCACAAGCATGGGCGCCGGAAAGGGGATGGGGGGGGGGGGGGGGGGGGGGTGCAGGGGGCCATTGCCCCCCCCCCCCCCACACACACTTTACTGTCCTCAGGAATCCCTGTATCCCCGCTAATGCCTCTATAAACACAACACTTACGGTAAAAAAGACGGTGCCTGCATTCCCGTCCACTCTAAGACATATGGTAAAATTATGCACGCAAACATACAAAATAAAGAATAGGCTAACGTCACAATCAAAGTCCGTTGTTACACGAATCAAATGCATGCAGTGTACATCAACCAATAAAATTGTTTCAGTGATGTGTTCACGTTGTCTGTTGAGCCGGTAGAGTTAGCTCAGCTCAGCTCGCTATACCCTGTAGCATATTGCGAACATGCTTCTGCAAAAATGTCAAAAGAATCAGAGCATAAAAAAGTGCAGCCAAACAAAACATTAATATTACAGCCCCGTCGTCCACACTGTTGGGGTTTGAGTAAAGGAAATCAAAATGCGCCCCAAGTTCATAGGCCATGAATGACATCTTCACAACAGCAGGGCGCGCTAATAATTTAACAGTAAGGTTAGCCTAGAGGCTAAATCATTTTGGTGAATGTGGATGAATGTGAAGATGAAGAAGCAGACTAGGATGGGCAGTGATTTCCTTATTTTTAGTTAAATACTGCTTTGGGATAGAAATATAGACGGTAGAAGGATAGAAGTGCGCTGCTGTGCTGACTGAACGTTTATAGTTGCTATTGCTTGCTGCTACTCGGCGGCCGTGTTGCTGTCCTGTAAACTCGTAGTTTCTGCTAATTTAACAAATAAATGGTTGTATCTTGTATTTTGATTTTTAACGTTTGATAAGTGATTATATACAGTGTGCGAATTCCTCTCCTCTACTTGACCAATCTTCATCCCAGGCTGGGATGCTATCATTCCCCCCTCTGATACTTGTCTTTCATTCTGAATGTGTTATATAGTAAATCCCGAACAACAAATAAAAGTTTATACATTTCTGAGTGTCACAATTAAACTGCAGACTATGATTTAGTTCAGAAGTTATGTTCATTGCCGTCTGCACTGCTCTGCCTGCTCTTATCTTGTCATTTCCACGGGGGACGCGTCCCGCACAATATCGGAGAAAGCCTTATCTGCCCCCCTCCCAATATTACATCGACACACAAAGGAAAAAGGAGAATGGGAATCCTTGCACCAACCTGGATGAGCTGAGGTACACGCTTGCATCTACAACGGATTCATCAGCTGCAACTCTACCCCCAACAGAAGATGCTTTCCAGCAACATGTGTTAAGAGCCTTGTATCAAACAGCTGTGTGGCGTCACAGCCATTTGGCCAAGCCACATCTTTGGAACCCAGTTGGTAAAGGATGGAGACTCAGAGAAGATGGGTCCATTGAACCTGTGATGTTCCAGAAAGCACCTGCACCTAAGGAAGTCCGAGACATCACCCACCTATACTGTAAAGACGGAAACTGCAGTGATGCCAGCAAATGCCAATGTCTATCAGTGGGCTTGGCATGCACTGAGTTTTGCTCTTGCTCTTTCCCTGACTGCCCAAATGTGACCCATTTTGCCATGGATGATCATGTGGATGAGTGACGGTGATGTCTGCAGTAGATTGCAATGCTAATGAAAAGTCAACAGAGATAACAAAATTCACAGCTTTTTCATCCACAGAATTAAAGCATCTCCTTTATACATAATTTGTTATAACAAGTTTATTTGAACCAGTAGCTAACATTATTTTGCATTCTATAGTAGTGATTTGGCCAAAAAGAAACTGAAGTGGATGAAAATATTACAATAAATGTGTTCAATTTCAATCTGATTCAATTGTATCTTTGTTTCCATATATCATATATTCCATAATGAAAAATATCATATATTCACATTGTAGATCAACTTTTTCCTCAAATGACTTTTTGCAGTAAAGACACTGACAATGTTTTTTGGAGTTTCATTATATCAATGTTTGATTTTCTTTCCTTTGGGACACTGCATACATTTAGTGATGTCACTCCCTGAATATGCAAGCTATAGTTACACATGTGGTATTGCTGGATTCAGTTACTTTTAATCAAGTGAATTTCCTCTATAGTATCATTGCTTCTGCTTGAGTTGAATGTGTCAATGTTCTTCTCGCCCCTGATAATGATACAGTTATTATGTCAATGTTTTGTTTTCTTTCGTTTGGGACACCTCATACATTTGGGGATGTAACTCCCTGACTATGCAAGGTACACTTACACATGTGACATTGCTGGATTCAGTACAACCACACCTTTCCAGCAAGCCATCATAGGTGTTTCTATCACAATCCATGGCAGAGTTACTACAAAGTAAATGAGAACATTCTGTATATATATTGATTTTTTACATTTCCGCTTATTTTAGTTATGTGTTCAGAGCGCTATATTTCCTACATTCCTCAAGATAATCACATAATTTTTTCCCCAATATGTTAAGCAACTTCCTGACTGATAGCATGTAACGTTTGAAAGCTGTATTGTATTATTAATCTACATGAGTTTAAATGTGTCAACTCCCATACGGCCAGGCTAGATTTTTGTTCTTTTTTTGTTTTGGGGTGTATAACAATATCTATCAATTTAACCATTTTTGCACCAAAATATTTTTTGCCAAGAATCCATTTCATATATGGGAGACCTTAAAGATGAGGAAAAACATTATTGGCTTTTGTTCTACCTCCGGGAGGGGTATCTCAAAAACTAAAGCCCTTTTTGACAATTAGTCACTAGGCTAAAATGCAATGAAAGCGCCTGTATATAGCCCATGCACGAGGTTGTATACGGCAATCAGTGGGCGGAGCAACAATGTTGCCCCATTTGGTTACATTGGGGCGATAGACCAGATAAACAAACTACAATGTAGCAAAGCCGTGTTTCATTTCAGGCGGCACTCGCTGCCTATTGCAATTATGTAGACTGCGAGGCTGTACAGAGTGGAAACGAGAGGCTTAGGTTCCGAAAGCAAGAACTTCATTCACTTGTTACATTGCTGTGTCCAAATGGTCTGCCAGTGTAATAGCATATAGGCCTACTGTATACTGCTTAGGCTAATACTGTTCATACTGTTTAGTGACATGCAGTATGCTAAAAGTATCCTCCATAGGCTACTATTAAAACTCGGAAATAAGTATATTATTTGGGGATTTTAAGCACACTACATTAGAGAACATTTCGCCTGATTGACGTTTTCATCCAGTGTAGGCTACTCAACTATCATAACGTTACTCAATAGTAGCCTATAGAAGGGTGTTGAATCGGACACAGCCGTTGACAGCCTAACGTGAAACACCTTCATGCACTCTCGTCTTTGACTGAATCACGTTGATTTGCGAGGCATTTCTGAGAATCATAGCCTATGCTAAAATAAGGCTAATAAAGTGCCTGAAACTTTATTTAGGTCTACAGCATTTAGATGCAGCTTTTCTGAATTTGGCAATGGTATAATTTAACAACAAACAATATGAGGACGAGGAGTGAGCTTTGGTAGCTCAGCTACCTCAGCTACCTCTTTACAATAAAGCATAATGGAAGTAGCTTAATAGGCTACCCTTTTCGTTTTCTCATATCCCCCTACCAATTCGCACACTGTAGCCTAAGCTATAGTATAATTGAAGAGCTAACGTCGGAATTCAAATTGTAGGCCTACAAGATACAAGCCTTTCTTTGTCAATTAACCTAAACTAGGCAAAGAGTTTACAGAACAGTAACACTGCCGAGGAGCAGTAAGCAATAGCAACGGTAATGTGGATGTTTTCAATCAGCAGCGCACATCTATCTCAAAACCACGAAAAAAACAACATAAAGTGTTAATAATGTCCTAATTAAGCGATCGAAGCTAGTAGCCCAAGGGAAGGAATCTGTAGTAGCCTAGTCTTTTAATTAGATCTCTAGCCTACATATATCTAGCCAACAAGCATAGTCTAGCTATAGCTCTAGACTGAGAAAACTAAAAGGGTAGCCTATTAAGCCACTTCCTTCATGAATATGGATAAGGAGAATATGTAGCGCAAGCTTAGGCTATTCACTCCTATTGCTTGCAAATTAGTTTCTTCTTAAATTCTGCCATAGCCACATTCAGGAAAGCTATATCTAAATGATGTAGACCTAAGTAAAGTGCATGGTAATTGATTCCCGTACGTTATTAGGCGTTATGGGCTAATTTGAACATAGGGTACGATTCTCACAAATGCCTCGAAAAATCAACGTGACGTCCCGCATATTCCGGTAAAGGACTTTGCGTGCAGATGTTGTATAACCTACGTGTACAACTGTACATGTGCGCCGATGCCTCCTCTGTTTTCTTCACAATTCGCACACGGTTTTGTATATATAGCCTGGCTATATAATATGAATGAATCACTGTGCACAAGTGATAGCTGGCAAAATAAGTGACTAAAAATACTAATGGTCTGTTATTAAATTAATTTAAATAAACCATCTTATCTATTTATCAACTACACTACAATGATTCAGAAAAAAATAATGAAAATATGCATTGCTTAATTTCCTGGAATTAACATAATGCATTGAGTGTGCTGTGGTTGTTGGAACCACTCTTCCCACTGCTGTGTAACAAAATTGGAGCAGGTATTTTCTTGTTCAGCTGGACAGCAATTTTGCTGATTGACAAATAAAAAAACGAAATTCAAAACAAATGAGGCAATAAATACGTTTAATCCATGTTTCCACGTTTATACATGTGCATTTATATCCAGTTTTTACTTAATTCCACTAATTATTGATACTTTTACGTAAACTTCTAGAATTTGTATTAGAATTGGGAAGTATTGAAATTTTAGGATACAAATTCCCATCCTGAATCTCCTTTTGCATTTACTAGTGCAATACACTAGAGGTCATTGTTTGCTCTTCTATACTTGATAGTTTATTTTGGGTGTTTATTTTCGAAGCCCCTTTTTAATAGTGACTAAAACAGTGACCTAGTGACCAATGGCAATATTTCATTAAAATAATAGTGTGATGTACTACTACACATATTGGACACTAGGTGGCAATGACCTTGAAAATAGCCTTCACTTGATCTGGCTTTGATTTTGCTGACCTTCCCAGCTTCAGAGGAAGCTTATACCAACTTCCCCATGTTCAAATTTCAAAAGGTTGGTCTCAGCCTTCTGGTGCTGTTAGTCTCCTGATTGTGGCTTGAAAATCAGATCGGCTATAGATTGTTGAATGTCAAGGTCCCATATATATCTTTAATTAACTATGAAGGAATTTCCTCAGGGTAATGACACATTCTACACATTAAATGTGTACAGACATCTGTAAAATGTGAAAGTTATGAGGCTGAGCAAATATGCCCACATGATTTTCTAACATTTTCTCACATAACTTGCTTTATATACACAACGCTTTGGTTTCAAAGTACAAAAAAAGCCTCGCAGTTTTCTGGGAACTAGGCTATACATAAGTATGAGCATGAGCATTTAAACTCTAGAATCTACACAGATTATTTTTATACGAGAGTATATTCATTCAAATGATTACACAACTGATTTTTCCCTGCTAAGAAGTAGGGTGAATCAAAGCTGGTCAGGTTAACTCAGATTATAACCTGAATATAACTTCCTGATAATGCCCCAGACACCCATCGTCTACCAGTTGTTGTTCTTGAGAGACATGCTTTTTATCCAACAGGCTCTTGCTCGTTTGTCGGCTGTGTGGTCTGTAGTGTGGAAGACAGCTTCTGGCTGGTAGGAATATGCATGGCTCAGCTGCAGTGCTCCATTTGTGGGGTACCGATAGCATCGTGCTGACAAGTTATGTTTGTGTTATGTCTACAAATTAATGAGGATAAATAGGAGAAATGTAGCCTAGTTTATCAAATAAAATTCAATAATAATAAGGAAGGACTGCTTTCCATAGCCCAAGCAGCGTCTTGCCTTGTAAGACTGTTTGCATAACACCCATTCATCAGCTTAATGCTGTTAATTTGAATATATTTACCAAATGTAAGAACTGTTTACTGTGCCTTCCATAGATTTATACTTGTTTTTCATTTTCTGATCATAACTAGATGCATTATCCTTATGAGTTTCTTTCCAGCCAACGAATTAATAAGTTTCTTTATATCTGAAATTGAGATCTTGCTGATGTATTGAATATGGATATTTTTCTTCAGCTATCCGAGTAATTGATGACACCGGTCTTTGGAAACGGGTCATTATTTTGCCCCAGCAATTACAGAAAGATAAGACCCTTCATTGCCAGAGCGTCGTTCTGGCCAGAGGACAAACTCCTTGAAGGTTGTAATTGAGAAATCGGCTGGATTGCGCATCAGCTCCATTGAATAGAGATACTGTTTGGGTGCTTGTGTTACTCATTCTGCATTCTCTTGGTGTCTCGACTGCCAACTCGCAGGCACAAGTGACTTTGATGAGTTGCACGGAGCTGTCATCATTATATATAATATATGTGAAATATATATATATTTTAAAAAAGGGGATGTATGCGTTAGTACGTAATGGTGGAAAAGCATGTGCGGTCATGGTACACGTGTCTGGCGCGTGCTTTTGTTTGTGTGCATGCGTGTGTGTACTCAGTTGCAGGCACAGTCTCTGATACTGGTGTGTGTGTGTGTGTGTGTGCTTACAAGTGACGTCTCTGATATTGGCACGTGTGTGTCTGTGCTTCAGGTGACTTTTCTGGTGTGCGTGCGTCCGTGTCCATGTGCCTTCTGAGAGGTCAGTACATGTGAATTTCTGTTATGTTTCTCGAATACTGATACCCAGCTTTAATTGTGGGGCTCCCTGCATGCGTACTGACGGACGGGGAGGTGACCCTCCAGTCAGACACGAATGCCCAAGGACAGGACATGCCGTACCTTTTTTGTCGTTGTCAACCAATGACAGCCCATGCTTAAACATGTCATTTATAGGCTGTATGGTCCTGCCTGCACTCACAGCGAACACTAGGGGTGTACATAGACAACACTTCATCAGTATCTGTTCAGCCAACTGAATTATCTCTATCTGTATCTGGAAGCGGGGGGCTGTTTGCGAGCAGGGAAATGCACGTTGATTCTTCACTTTCCATTTAATGCTCGGTTTCTCCTGTAATCGAATTTTCTGAATTTATTCCGAATATCATTGGCTAACTTCAGGAAGGAAAAAAAACAACTAAAAAAACTGTGTAGACACATTGTCTCTGTATTAGAGAATAGGGTATTTGGCTGTGGGTAAACCCCTTGTGAGCACCATAACCGACATTTGGGAATTCCAACAGTTTTTCATTAAATAATATGTTACCCATGTATTACACATGACATTGATTACATGGTCAGGGTGAAATATATGTACGATTATCAAGATGTAAGATTGACCAAAAAAAGATAGCTAGAATTTTACTATCAACTTTGTAAGGAACAGCATTCTTGGTTTCCCTGCATATCTGTGTGCTGAATTATACAGACAGAAGAAACAAATCTTGGATTCTTTATTTTCTACAACATAAGAAAGGAAGCAACACAAATACAAAAATGTGCACATAGCCATCAGCCAATAGTGGTTGTAGGAAATAAGGATCATTACTATTAAAATGTTAATACAACAAAGTTCACTTGGTCTCACAGTTCAGTAGGATGTGACCCGATCGTGTGACCACATGCCTTGCAGGCTTAATTTTGTAACACTGGAACAAAGCTTCAACTACAGGTAACATGTGTTTCTAATGATATTTGCTGGTTGACAGGAAAGCATTTCTTAAGATGCACTTTAAGTCTGTTATGCTATTGCATATATATTTCTATGCAGTTTGGAAGATGTGTCCACTTGTGGACTTATATTTTCTTCTGATTATGAGAATCAGATAGCCTCACAGTTTTCTGATTGTGACAACGTCCTCAAAGCTACATGAAACTGGCCATGTGCAGAAAGATTTTCAGTGCTTTTGCAGAAGCACACAAGGTATGATTGCTTGGGATATTCTGTAGTTTAACAGTCTCAGATTTTTTGCTAATAATCATATCAATAATAATAATAATTATCATCAATAATAATAAAATTCACTAAGTAGCAAATCTCCACTAACAACATCAAATGCTACATTATTAGAAGTAATAATTCCTATATGTGAATACAAGTAATTACAGAAGAGTGCTAATCAACATTTTACCAATTATTGGTGCTGTTATTGGTGACACTTTACAAGTGTCTTTAGAAAAATGATCATACGACCTTATATACACTCATTGGGCCTCATTCACAAAATATGCTTATAAACAGACGTAATCGTAAACTCTGTTTAAGAACGTTTCCACAAACATTTCGGCATTCATCATTTTCTGAGCGGGTTTGCTAGCTTTAGTTCATTTTTTCAAAAACTTTATAAATAAAAATTTGTATTTTTATTTCAGTTTACGATAATGTTTTTATGATCATAACTAGTTAGATAACTAGTTTTCATGATCATCTTATTTTTAGTTTGTAATCTTGTTGGAAAATGTATTTCATTTATTGATAAAAGTGACTGATGATGATTATTGATAATGATATGAAGACCCACAAGCGTGCTGTCAAACCCAACACCTAGCTATACGTATTTGCTACTTTTGGATTACTTGGCTAATTGTGCGCTGGGGAGAAAGCGCGTCTTTAGGGACTGCTCAGATGTCTGCGGAGAGCGATGAACGTCTTAGGTTTGCACACAGCCCTGAAGTCGGCATGCCTTTTATGCGATTGCTAGGGTGTTTCCCTAGTCTAATCAACATGAACAGGAATGCACATTCAATTTATGAACGATTGGTATTCAACACAAGTGGCCAGCTTTCGGCACTCGACCTCAGAACCGGATATAATGTCGCCCTCTACCGATATCTGATTTGCACTGAAAAAGCCAGTTTCCCCATTGGGCTCCATTAATTTTTGGCAGCAAAATAAAAAATAATTACACTCATATATTGATGTTAACTCTGTATTACATTTAAAAAAAAAAAAAAAACCTTTTTTTTTCTTACCAGGCAGAAAATTTATTCTGGCCTACATGGAATCTTCATGTGCCAGTTGGCAACCAATTATACTCTTATGGCTTTGGCGTTGCCTTCTCCGTGTCACTGCTCTGTGCCTTCCTCATTATACATGTGATTAGGCATGTGACAAAGGACACAACTGAGCATGTCCAGAGACCTTATAATATAGTACTCAAGTGAGTATGTCAGACGTGGGCGGAGTTTGGTTTCGGAAGTAAATTCCCTGTGACAGATAGAACGGGCTTCGGAGACTATCAACTATTTCTTGAAATCTCATTTTATATAATAAGCCGAAACGTTCCTGGATTAGCCTGTGTGGTATCAGGATATAGACCATACATCGCATGTTCCAATTTTTATTTTTTAAAGTAATGGATTAATGATTGTAGTTCTGTTTGTAGTCCACTTTAACAGACTGCATATCCATTACTGCAACGCACAGGTGGTTCTCAACCAATCAGATATCATCTCGTCTGGACATTTTTGACAGTGCTGTCAGCCTGCCGCTGCCACTGAAGACGAGCTAAAGTTAGCTTGCTAAGTTGAGAAGCCCGCCCGACAAGATCAGAAACTACAATACGGTTAACCGCAATTCTAGCTTTTAGTCCTTCAAGCTAGCTAGCTAACGTTAGAAAAAAAGTGTTTAAAAATGGAGCTGTGTGCTACTGCTGGCTAACGTTATATGACAACGTTTGGAGACAGCACTCCTGGTTTCCAAATGCGTCCGGAGGGAATTATGGGACGTTGAGTTTTTAAACAGTGCCAGCGCTGGTATATTCACAAAAAAAAAATACTAAAACATAAAATATACTCAAAGTTGGTCCAGAAAAACGACATATTTTGCGAACGGGCTTTATATTGAACAATCCAGGAAATTTATGGTAAGACATAATCACTAGAAATTGTTTAAACGTAAGTTTTAGTTAATGTCTATGGCCTAGATGAATGGGAAAGTTACTTCCGAAAACAGTGATGTAGTCACTTGAGTACTCTATCTATTCTACTGACTTTTTCTTCTTTCTCATTTGTTTTTTATGGCTTATCTCTCTGTAAAGCGCATTGAGTGGCACGGTGTGTTCGAAATGTGCTATATAAATAAAGTTTATTATTATTATTAGAGAGACATCCAACTATCCTGTACTTCCTGGTTTCACAATTCTTAACTACTAGGGTGCGATATGGATCCCAGTAAGTGTAGAAGTGTATGGGGGTCAATGAGTTTTACACAAAAATCATAATTTAAGAATTGTTTAAATCAATATTTCCAGATTCTCTTTGATTTTACAACATAGTAACCATGTCCACATGTAGATAACATATATATGTAGGTATGTAGATAACATATATCCTCTAAAACATATCACTTTTTGTTGACCAATCATCAAAATATCATGTGAAAACAAAATGATATTTAGGCGTTATGATAGTGATAGCAAGTTGGATCTGATATAGTCATAAAATACATTCTGAATTATTCCACCATTCATAGACTGTGTGGCCTGTCATTAGTGGTTAGCATGGGTGCTAGTACAGTTATGTCAGATATGATGTTTATGAGCAAACAATAATAATTCATCATGTAATCAATATGATTTATGAATCTCACGATTGAGGCCATGTCATAACTAAAATGGTATAATGGCATTACTTTTTTATTTTAACACAAATTACACTTACTGCAAAACAAAACTGACCACTAGGGGCGCCATATAATGTACTTCAATGGAGCATAGAAAATGAATGGCGGAGATAGAGAAATATCAGTCTCTCTCTCTCTAAGGTCTCTGGCATGTCTGTTGAGCGCAAAAATTATACTTCCTGGTTCGTATGTGCTCCCCATAGGTAACTATTGCCATTGTTGTCAACAAATGACAAACTCTTCATTACAAGATTCATCATATGATGCACCAGAGATACACAGAAAATTGAAGGCTTGCGCATGTTTCATGAATCCCATGTTGGTTTTTCATAGGAACTTTTTTTAAGAACAAAAGTAGTAAGAATTTCAGATGTTTTGTGAATGAGGCCAATACCCTCTTGTGGTTTCAAATACGTAGTGAAGAATGAGGACCAGGACCTATCATGAATGTATCTCTATCTACAGTAGCTAGTGCACATTATAATGTATTTTTCCATAGATTCTTTAAAAAATCGGCTACACATTCAGCTAAAGTCAGATTTTTCAATACATTGTGCGCTTGTATAAGCTTTCACAATGGCTCACATGTAAATGTTAATCAACTATGAGGGGAAAAATTTTAAATTCCTTTAAAAAGGAAACATTGAAACAATAATGAAGTCATCACTCCTTTATATCATATATTGCTTTTTAAATCTGGGATACCATATCAAATCTATAATAAGATGATTGTAACAGATAGCAGATTGAGACTTGGAGAATCCATATTCATAACTCAAACCTGTATTTTGGTTTTGCTTACAAAATACCATTCTGGTTTCCAATCACAAATCATGTACTATACAAAGTCGCACTGAGACATACAGTATACCAATGAGTATACCTTTTCGTACAGCGGAGTGGAACAACTAGTACTTAGCTGTTGTGATCAAACTTTCTTTCCAAAGACTGTTAACATTGCTGTTGTTTCTATGTGATTTATTTTACTTGGTCAAAGAGTTGCTTTATTTACCACATCAACACAAAATACATTTTAGCGGAATTGTAACAGGTGTATAACAGGCACGTATTTTTTACATTAAACTATTGCTAGCATTGCGGATAATTTTGGTGGCGTGAATGTCACTGTGTTAAAAGACAAAAGGAAGGCAGACACCATACATTACATTTAATTTAAACGTGATGAAATTGTTTAAGACCGAGACCAGACAGCAAGGAGACATGGTTCTCCAGTAGCCCTCTGTTTCCATGGTAGTGGTCCATGTGATGAAGGAAGAGTGGGTGGGACTGGGCAGTGTGGTGAATGCCTCATAATGCCGAGTTAAGATCACAGCTCATCCCAGCGATGCACAAAGTTTCAGGAAATGCTTATGGTTCATGTTACACGACTCCAGATAGATATGCTTGTTTGACTTTAATGTCTTCTCAGACATCGCTCTAGTAGAATAAATGTACCCGTCTCAAAAAGGAACAGGTTCTGTAGATTACTGCTGTACTCCGGGTGATGACCCGGATCTGGCCAAAAGGGTTCTGTGGGCGATGGGCCGTTGGGGGCCGGTGTCCGCAGATGCACGTTTCAGCAAGTCCGTGGGTATTAGGGGGATAGGCTGGCTTCGGCCGCCCACCACAGCCTCGTAAGGGGGCGCGTCCTCCAAAGGGAGGGCTGTTAGGGAGATGGAGGCGATTGGCTGCTGCCTAGCCGTGGCAGAGGAAGCGCCGTCTGAAGCCTCCATCTCCGAGCTGTTGCGCATTGCCGGTACGTCCCCTCCCTGGCAAGGGTCGGTGAGAGAGTAGGGAGGCGGGTCCTCACTGGGGACGTATAACTGTGTTGCACCAGGTCCCACACATTCTTCATAACTGAAACAACAGTAAATGTTATTACCATTGGGTTTCCATCATGTCAGTTAAGCCTATAAATCGGATGAATTATAAAAGAAAACACTGAATGCCATGACTCATTGGAATGGGCCATCATTATCACTGTCATTATATTGCTAATTTAATTTAAGTCGGATTGCAAATCAAATCTCAATCCACAATCCTGTATCTTTTGCTTTACTTTAATGGAGTGAACACAAGAGGAAGAGTAAATTACACAGTATACTGTAGCCAAGGTAGAGGGAACACAGTGTTGCAGTAACATACAGTAATTCATGTTTAATCACACCTTAACTCACCTTAAACACACCATAAACTTAAGTGTTATATACAGTATGAGGTTTGGCATAAACCTACTGTCATACTATATGAACAATTCAGCTGAAAGACATTTAGAAATATTTAGAAATGACTACATGGCTAGTCATGTAAATATATATTTTTTTACAGTATCGCTGTAGGAAGGTTTAGATTTACTCCATGGATGCTTGTCTGTGTAGTGAGGGTTTAAGGGCCCGAATATCCTGCTGCTAAAGGACACACCAGGTTCATCAGCCAGTGAACTAAATAGCACCCACCACACTGTAGTGGGGTTCCAACCAATCGCATGACTGCAAGGCCTATCAAATGCAGTTTTGAGAGAAGCACTAGGGGTGACGACATGCTTCTTCTTCTGGGGTTTCACAATCAGTGGAGAGAAAAGCCTGGATTCCCTGGAACCCTTGTATAACGCACTAACCAGGGCCTTTAAACGGGTCCAGACTCTGAGCATCGACCTGAGGGGCTATCTGGGGATGGAGAAACTAAAGCTGGAAAGCAGAATCTGTGCAAATGCTAACACTATCCTCCTGTCAAGAGCCGGTGGCCCGTGGAGGCAAGGTGAAGCCAAATTAATCCGTTTTACTCTTGTCTCTCACCTAAGGGCAATGAGGACACGGTCAGAGTGTTTGCATATACAAAACGTTTATAAAACAGCCTTATCTTTTGTGTTTGCCTGAAACATTACAAGTACCCTTTAATGTATTAAATGAATTCCGAATTCTCATTTGATGTATGTGTTAAGTAATATGCATCAGATAGCATTCGTAGAACAGCTCTGAGATCCCTTTCGGTGCGTTGCCGAATTCATTTGTAACACAGCTGGAATGCTTCCACCTCTTTTTAGTATTCCCCAGGAATATTCCTCACAGCCTTTCGTTCTTTTTACAAAGATTATCTCAGCAGATCATGTCTCCAGATAAACCTTATTAAGAACCCATATTTTAAAATGCTCCACACGAAGACAATGCACTAAAACAAGACTTTATTATTTAACCTTTGGCTATAATGATTTGCAAGACAATTAATTGCAGAAAATGGGTAGTGATAATTTTGTCTTCAGGGATTTTACATCCGAGGAAATCTAATTGGTTTGTAAATAATTCAAGAGCCTTGACTGTAGTGGAATTATTTTTTTTCTCACCTCTTGTTTTAGTAATGATATTAACAAATCAAGCACTCTTAAAATGAAACCAGAGAGGAACCACTTTTTCAATAAAGAATCCTTAATCTGGTAACCCTTACTTCCTTTTTAATGAAACCCCTGCTCTAATCCTGTAAATTTGAGAATGAGCTAATTTAAAATAATTTAAAAAATGGCTGAAGTGGCTAAACTAAGGGATTGTTCTCCACACACATCCTTTATGAATCTTAAAAGGTACAGTATATTGTACAGCCCACTGTATTCATTTTTAATGAAAGCACTACATCCAAAACAGCGACTGGTGAGGGATTTGCATACATTTAATGAAGGACCGACAATGCCTGTGCTGACATTTGTCGGGTATACAAATCTAACCAAAGAATTACAGATTTTCAGTGATGAAGGCATTGTACTGAAGCGTTTAAACCTATATCCATGTCTCTCTCGTCTCTTTTATAGGTGTACTTGCTTACAAGTCTATCTACGCACCTCTGTATTAAATTCATTAGGTGTGGAACAAAAATTGATTCTCTGCGATTAATTTCACAGTTTGTGGGTGAAATCTGTATGCGCTTGCACCAGTTAGTTTTTAATTATATTAATTTGCTGACATAACACTCACATTTGAACCTCACAGAGAATTCTCCAGTCTTACACATGGCAAATGAGGAGACCAATTGTTTTTAATCGCACAAGTAAATCGACTGAAAAATGAAAGCTATGACACTGAATAACTTGAGTGTGAATCTACAATAAGTGATGGGTATAGCGCATGATATCTTGATATCTTGTTTTTTACCAGTGTTGTATGGATGTTACACCAAGCTGCAATTCCTGTGCCACGGGAGGGTACATTGTGTTGCGGGCGGGGGGGGGGGGGGTACCCCATAGGAGGACCATAATGCCTTTGGGAAGTTCCCGCTAGATGGTGTTTCTGCTAAAAACAATTCCAATTTAGCAACACATCTGAGCTGTTGCCAGCTATTTGCTTTTATGCAATCTTTTCTTTGAGAGAATGCCGGTATTTGCTTTTCCTCATAGTGATCAGATGTGTGGTGTCATGTCCCTTTTATCATCTCTCCTCTTGGCATGCAAAGTCTGAAGAAATTATGGTGGTATGTGTTTCCCCTGGGAGCTCATCAGAAGCATCTGGTGTTTGTGTCTGTCATTTTCTTCTGAACCACTGAAGCCATTTGACGTATTCTACATTATTCTGCAGACTCACTTGTGACAGGAGAACCAAGACCCTACAAATGTTTTTAAAGAATAAATACAGTAAGCAAGTAACCAAAGCTTGAGAGACTCGCTGTCCTAAAGCTTATCCCAATTCCTAAATTAACTTTGAGTACCAATTTTCCAGGAGCAATGATGAAGATATAGAGCTAATTTTGGAGTGTTAAAAATGAACAAATTTTTAAATTATCATTATAGGTCAAATGAGTACTGATAATCTATACCAGGGGTGGGGAACCTCATCCGCAAAGGGCTGGTGTGGGTGCACGTTTTTGTTTTAGCCCTGCACCTGATTCTACTTATCAAGGTCTTGACTTGAAGACCATGATTAGTCAATTAGGGTGGGACGGCTGACGCAGTTCGGTGCTCCGTGTTGACAGTGGACAGAGACCGCAACACTGCGTGTATGGCGGAAAGTCGGAGGCGGATTTTGTGTGGACTGCTTGACAACACTAGACATCTCGGGACAGCGGGGGCTATTTTTAATCATGACATTTGGCTGTAGGCTATTACACTTTAATTCACTTAATTAGTTTGATTATATTGAATGTCTTTGTTTGATATGTTTGTTTGTGTGTTGTGCGTCTGCCCCACTGTCTATGTCTTTTTTGTTGTTGCTGGTGGCTACCACTGAAGTTCCCTAGCGGGAAAATAAGTTATTCTATTCTATTCTATAATGGTAGAACTGGATATATCAATGGGATCCTTTCTCCCTCCCCCCCTTTGCACAAACCTGCCTTATCCCAGCCAGGCTCCACAGGTGAGACTTTACGCATGCTGAGCAGCTCTGGCGCATACCACATGTCACGTGTCATTTCCTCCACCCCCTCCCCTTCCTGTTGCCACGGCCTCCATCTGCCTTCTCCTGCACCAGCTCTCTGCACACAACCTCAGCCCTCCATCTGCCTTCTCCTGCACCAGCTCTCTACACACAACCTCAGCCTCCATCTGCCTTCTCCTGCACCAGCTCTGCACACAACCACAGCCTCCATCTGCCTTCTCCTGCACCAGCTCTCTGCACACAACCTCAGCCCTCCATCTGCCTTCTCCTGCACCAGCTCTCTGCACACAACCACAGCCTCCATCTGCCTTCTCCTGCACCAGCTCTCTGCACACAACCACAGCCTCCATCTGCCTTCTCCTGCACCAGCTCTCTGCACACAACCTCAGCCCTCCCGGACCTCTGAGCGAGGCACCGGACTGTTTTTCCTCCGAGGAAGGCACATCAGCTATCCGCTGCCCACGCGGATGAGCAATTTAACATTTCCTGGCTGTGTACAACGATAAAGCCGGCTCACTTCACATTCCACAGTGGATTGTTAATCAAAGTTGACTGTGTCATTATTCCAGCTCGCTAAAAAACAGGAGCATAAACAGAATTTCAGTACCCACATTTATGAACGATGAGAAAATGTTTCGGCCGTTGTGCTACTACCTTCATTGGTGTTATTCTCAATCTATGCTCTGATATGGTGCAGGTATACAGGTGTTTGTGTATACCCCGCAGTGCTGTGCTAGATCATGCTATGAGTTGACAAACAGCCATTTAGCCAATTGTGTGGTCCAGACTGTCAGTGTAATTTACAGGTTAATATAGTCCCCCCCCCCCCCCCCCCCCCCACCCCCCACCCATTCCCATAAGAGATCCATTAAAACTCTTTGTGGAATCTCTTGAATCTCAAGAAGCGGATATATTCTACTATGCTGAAATGTACACTTCAAGGGACAGTCACATAATCTGAAATAAAGTTGTCTCATGAACTACTTGCAAATCCATTTGCTTGATTACAGAGCTAAAACGACAAAGATTGTGTCGATTCCCTATGAACATCCCACCACAACATTGCCAGTTTCCCAACATCTGCCAGAGAATTCCCATCCTTTTCAATTCAACACACCAAAATTGTGTGAAGGTACCATTTCATATATATCATCAATATTTTAACCAAATGCCTATTATTCACATGCAAAGGAATGATGTGCACAAGAAATATCCATTATATGAACGTGTTGAGTTGCTTCCAAGGAAAAAGTCAAATGTGAAAATGGCTGGTCACCAAAGTATATAGCCCAGACCCATTTCTCAGCTTCACACTAGCCTTTTCTCTGTGTCTGTTCAACTCAAGACTGATCTAATGAAAAATCCTTTAAATGGAGTGGACTCACTATCGATATTGAAACAAGGCTGACGAATATATCTCCAAACTGAATTATATTCTATTCAGTGCAGGCTAATAGCCTGTGCTTTGCCAGTAATAATCCATGGTCTTCATGACTGGTTGTTATACGGCACAAGGCCAGCTTGTTCAGGCCGACGCTTCTTTCTGCGAGAGGTAATTTCAGCTTCTTTAAAAGTTCCTTCAGTGGGCTGTGGGAGAGGAGTATGATGTAGTAATGAAACTGTCATTTAAATGTAAATAATATAGTGGCTCTGTGAAGCAAGCCATTAAGGTCAGGGAGGCATCGTGGTGTCTCATTCTGATTCCTATACCTGCCAAGACTCCCATATAACACATTTGACAACCTGGGCAGGGTTTGGCTTCATTAGTCATTTATACTGCGGTGAAGGCGGATGGGATGCTGTACCCACAGGGTTCAGTGTAGAATAGAGCATCAGGGCTCACCACCATTGCTTTGTGATAACATTACCTTTTACAAAAGGGTGTCAAGGGGCTATATTAGATACTAATACCAATAATAATTATGAAATAAATTAATACATTGGTAGTGTCATTGAAAGGTTGTGTGAATCAGAGACAAGCGGGCAACTTTGGGCTTTTCCAAATTTGGAGGTGCTAAGGTTGTGATTGGGGGGTGGGGAGGTATAATTGGCAATGACTGGGTTAGGGAGTTGTAAAGTTAGTTAGGTTTGCCTTTTCACTGGAAAGGAAATCTGTTTATCTGTGTCATCGCTTTGCCAAAGGCCTGAGTGTACAGCCCTAACTTTGAGAATATCCCTTAAAGGGTAACTCCACTCTAGATCAAATTGTATACCTGTAAACCTGTTTGTATGCCTACCTTATAATTAAACTTATTCATCCATTTCGTTATTTCAACAATTCTGAAATAATATCGTATCTCAGAAGACACTGGCAGAAAAGTGTCTTGTTGCTGCCCCTCTCATGGTTGAAATTTTCTTTCTGCCCCCGCCCCAATTGTGATGTCAGAGTACCTCTTTGGAGGTACCTCTACATCATATGGATAATTGTTGCAAGCCCACAATGGAAATAGCCTGTACCTAATTGTCTAGGTGCACTACGGTCCTTTGGTTTCCCCTCCACGTTTTTAAACCGGAACGTGGCGGCCAATTCATAAACTCCAATCCACCTAATCGGTCCACTAAAATACGTTTTCTGAAAATGTTTTAGGGGAGAAATAGGCCACGCAGTTGCTAAATATTGATTCATATTTGATCTGCGATGTCCAGTTTGACAGTTTGATCTGAGTTGTACAAAATCATTTGAACGTTGTACATTAATTTATGCAAATGCAGATGGACACACCTCCTCTGCCTCCCCACCCCTCTCCCTCACTCACCCCACAAAGTATTTTCCAGAATGGTGTAGTAGGCTGAGCTGACACCGTGAGTGCACTTACTCTTCAAAGAGACTGTAAGAAGGCTACTGTTAAGTCCAGGTGCATGGAGAGCGGTGCTCAGGCTTCACTGAATGCTACACTCAGGGAGAGGAACTGTAAGCAGCATGAATGCTTCTCTCTGTTCCATTAAAACCCGCAGTACGGGTTCTCCTGCCATTCGCTGCAGCTTCAGCAACAAAAGTGCTGATTAATTTAATCTGAAAGACAATGGTACATTTCGATAAAATATCTGAGCAGGGCAGAGTCTTAAAGACGCTCTGCAGCTATTCAAGCTGTCGGGAGAGAGGACGTCCTCTGGCAAGTCTAGCTCTAATGCATCTTCAAGTGCCGTCCTCACAAGTGTTTGCCACTGATAAGGGTAGCAAAGCTTATAGCAAGGTTCAAGTTTATAAAGGGCAGGATCAAATCCAAACATTACAACCTATCCACCATTACAAACAGGAAAGGCCACATATTTTTGGTTTATATTTTTGGTTTGGACTGAAAGGACCTAAGTATTATGTAAGTGCTGTTGTAATTTAGTATCGATTTTCCCCATTCTGTGTAAAAAATAACTGTTTTGAGATGACATCTAATTTGTTTCATAATCACTCTATGCCCAATATCTTGCTCTAGAATGATGATGAGTCTGCTGTGTGCGCGTCTGACTACATTAACTGGGGGGAAAACGCATTACAGTGCCGCTGTGCCTCACTGTCATTGGAGGTAATGTGATCTCATTACTGATTACGGCGTTCGCATCAACTCTCTCCCTCCCAATTCCCCATCCATTTCACAGGGAAGCAGCCTCATTACTGCAGGGAGATGATTTTTTTTGCAGTCACTGAGAGGTCAATCCGTATCACAGTGTCAGGCTTTCCATGTCATTTACTGCCCCATTGGCTCATAGGTAAGGGGCTCCTGCACAGGAACTTCACACAGGGCCCATAACATCATCATACAACATACATGTAAGGAATCAGTGGGGAAAATATGTGGGCCACATCCAACTGAATATGAAGGCATGTAGGCTACTTATAGTACTGTATCACACTTTTTCTTTTTTAAATTAGTTGCAGCACTGCTTAATTATGTGAGGGAAAACTGTGGCTTGGTGATTATGGAAATGGAGTGTTGCTGGTATTAATCCCCTTTGATTTTCTATTCAGCCCTCGAGCTGGATGCTTAACCGGAATTACAATGACCATCCTGCCCTGTTGATGAATAATATGTCACAATGTGAGCTACATGAAGAAACGGAGAATGAAACCTGCTAAGTAAAAAGAATAACAATTCCAAAATGCAACGAAAATGGAATATGAATTCAATTAACTGAACGTATGGCACTTTATACCATAAACAATGTGTCCCACAAATCGATGTAGTCGTGCACCATCATCTCAGTCGATCACTTACTGGGGTGGTGAGTCGGGGTACATGACGTTGACTTGAGACAGAGTTTCCGCGTAGGAGTCGAAATCGAACACGGGAGGGAAATCTTCGATACACGCAGACCTCAGCTCTCCCATTGAACCTCCATAGGAGAACCCATCAGGAGCTGCAAACAGAACCTCAAGGTCACATTGAGTAAACAAAATAAGTGCTATGAAGCCCGTCTCTGCAGAAAACCCATGGGGATTACAAAAGAATGACCGGTGGTTGATTGTCACTGAGAAATTAATCCTTTTTGCGGTTTTTGTTTGCTTTCGTTTATTCCTGTCTTTGATGGTCACATATTCATTAAATCTACGTGTGTAAAAAGGTGGCCACTGAAAGTCTGGCACAAGCCCGTTTGGTACTCATCTTGCCGTCTCCGTCTGACAGGGCTCTGGGAAGAAGTCCGCTTGTCAGTTAAATATGAAATCCATAGGCTCCTATTATCCTATGCAGGCCAGGCTGGTAGGACTCTATTTCTGCGCCAGCGCCCCATTGCTCGAGAGAGCTGAGAGGCTCAGAGGCTATCACCCGGGGACCAGTGCACTTGCTCTGGGTCATGCAGCTGATTGCTGTGGCTCGAGCTCACTTGTTATGTTTCCAGATCGGGTTTCCCCAGAGGAAAGGCAAGGGGGGGACAATCCTGATCTATGACCCGTCTGAGGCGTGCCGCATATAGAGCAGTGGATGCTAGGAGTTTTCAGTTGTAAACACTTTGCCTTCAAAATCGTCATTCTCGATTATTCTTGTTTAGTAATTGTGGAAAGCCAAAACTGTAATCACAATTAAAATGTAATTAACTGTGCAGCCCTGAATGCTAGGTAAGGCTGTCAGTTAAGGAATCCGGGTATCAAGCTGACATTTATGAGAAGGTGTTTTGATGTAGTGCTGGGTGCCATCTTTTTGGGTATACAGGTATGAATTCACACATTGGTATGTGGTTTTGCAATACCGTCGTCAACAGTATTATTATTTTTTTTATCCAATGAACATTTACAATTGCATATTGAAACGGTATGATAAAGAATGCGATGCAAACTTAAGGTGAATTGTCTGTTTTGAATGAAACTCGCAGCATTTTGTTAAACAAACGTGACGCGACGTGTGGGGAAGTTTGTGGAAACACGATGAAATCGGAGCCAATTGACAGTGAAACCTCTGACTCTGCTGCATAATGGCTGCATTTTCTAAATTATGAAGGAATACCTGGAAGTAATGCTGGGCGATAAACCCATATTGACGATCATAAAATATTTTTTAAAGCATAATAACGATCATCTTTCATTCTTTTCTATGATCGTGTGACGTGTTTTTGTGAATCACTGGGAAGCTACAAGGCCTTGCTGTTGATTGGATGTCATATTAATACCAAATAGATATAGGCATTGTTTTTTTTTTTTCCCCACAGGGCCTCTTTACTACCACATCATGTATGATTAAATGGGGGGTAAAAAAAGACAAAAGAAACGCTGTATAGCAGCGATGATTGTTATTACGCTTAATAAAATGTGCTCTGGGCTCACCGTAACTGTGGCGTAGATTGGGGTTGCGCAGGCGACCGTCCTTGCGGAGGCTGCCCACAATGATGGTGACACAGGAGAGGAAGAGCACGAGGCCGATGACGATGCCCGCCACCACCAGCGGTGACACCAGCAGACTGGCCTCGCTGCCCCCGTTGCGGCAGTCTGAGTACTCATGGGCCGGCCTGCTCTGGTTCGAGCTCACTGCAGTGAGAGGGGGGGGGGGAGACAGGAGACAGAGAGACACTATGACTCACTGTAAAGTTAAACTTAAAAAATTATTTTTTTTATGTGTGGTACACGACTTGACACTCCCCCCAACTGCACTGCTATAAATTGTACTTTCCTTCGCACAGACACATACCTACAGAACACCAATTCCCATTAGACATTCGCATCTAGACTTTTATTTCTCACTGTTGCTGTCTTCTCCAAACCACACATTCTTTTCAAGTCTGCAGCCTTTAATATTTCATCTTGCTCCATTTCAATTTTTAATTCACAGGGAGGACCATTTTATAATGTTCACCACTGAATATCAAAAAGTCCTTAACTCCTCCATCCACTCCTTCACCCTTTCATTACAAAGAAAGGAACTAAAGGAACACAACCCAGAGAGATAGGCTTGGGCGATATTGAAATCTCCCTACAGACGATATTGCATTCAGAAAAACAACAATATTCAATATTATCACGCAAAAAATACCCCCAAAAACTGAAGAATCATATGTTGCAATACCGATAAGTAGCCACAGTGTGGCAACATAAAGCGCTATTTTACATAGGCGATAGCCATCAGCTGACATCAATAAAACACATCAATCTATCCTTGAGTATTTTTATTGAAAAGCACAATATATTTAACACCATTAATGTAACGTCATATCAGAAATAGAATGAAGTAACATGAATAATTACTAAGCAATATAAATGAGGAATAACAAACTGGTTAAATAAAAAGTCTGGTTTTGGGGCCGGTTGCACCAGCTATAGGATACGTAAGATCAAACGTAGGCTATCGTTACCATTAAGTGTAACTAAATTAAGGTTTACATATTAATAAATCAAAATGGGTTCCACCCATCGGTCGCGTTAGGCCGGCAATTGCCGGTTTTGACCGTTTTTTTATGACCAAGGCCGGAAAATGTAATTCCCTCCGGACATTCTGGCGGTAAAAAAAAACAAAACATTTTTTTTTACTTTGCAATATAGTAAATTAACATATTTAGTCTCAAAACCACGTCAATTTATCATTAGGCATATTATCACCACAGATCAGACAACGCTCCTCTCACGAATCCGCTATTTCAAATCGTCTGCGTATCTCAAGCTGGGCTAAAACGTATGACTTTCGATTTCAAATCAGCAGCTGCTCACTTCCATGAAATGAAGCATCGTCGCAAATGAAAGGAGCCTATATGGATTGCTCGTTTTTTTTTTGCCAGTTATAAAAAGGCCGTTTTTAACTGTCAGTAGGCATAGGCTACTTTAACTTAATAGGCGAAAAGCTTGATATAATCAGTATTTCCCCCCCCTTGTTAAATCAATAGCCTAGGCCTACACTGTTCTGGTCTGACTTTCCCGAAAGCGTTGTTCGTTAACGTTAGGTCGGATCCCAATTGTCAAGTGTCGTTGCTGGCTCTTTTCCGTATAGCATCATCCGCAACTCTGCAATTTGCCTTGGAGTAAAGAAATGTTAAAATCGTTATTCAAAATGAGGTTATTGCTCGTTATTCCGAAGAAAAATGTGTTCTAATAAACTAAAGATGCAAAATCAAGACAGCTTCTTTTGTTGAGAAAACATTAGGCTACGCACGCAGTCACGCACACTAAATGCGCGATTTTAATGTAATTCATCCGCATGTGCAAGGCGAAGCTGTTATATTTAATTTTTATATTATTCCTTTATTTTCAATTAGTTTTCAGTCCAAAATATAATACTATGCTGTAACATATGTTGTTAGGCTACATCATTAAATGCACCTGCCTGTCGTTCATGCATTGAAAATAGATATGGCCGCTGTCTTAAGAAGGCAGTCAAGATCCTCAAGGACCCATCTCACCCTGGCAACAGGCACTTTGTACGGCTGCGCTCAGGCAGGCGCTTCAGTACCATGCCCACCCGGACTAACAGACTCAAGTTTAGCTTCTTCCCCAGGGCCATAAGTGCACTAAACGCCGCTAAGGTATAAATAAACACTACTAATACTACTAATACTGTGCAATAACAGAGGAAGAGTGCAATATTCAATAAAAAAATACGTCGTGCAATATGTTTACATCCATGTCTACTTCCGTGCAATATGTTTATATCCATGCTTACTTCCATAGGCTATGTATAAAGATGCCTAGATTACCTACCGGTTATTTTTATATTTTACACCTACTCTGTTTATTCTCTATGTCTATTTATGTCTTATTGTTGTTTTTATATTATTATTATTATTGTTTTTATAATATAAAAATTTATAATATTAGTATTATGTTACATTTGGCACCTAGGGTTCTGTATTTCAATTTCGTTGTACCTGTACAATGACAATAAAGATCATTCATTCATTCATTCATTCAGATTCATTCATTCATTCATTTTTTTTTATCGTATGTCCGACAAACTGTAATCATTCCGGACATTCTGGCCGGCAGTTTAAAATCCTAGCGCGACCTCTGGTTCCACCACACAAACTAGTTACATGAACTTGATGGCTAGCCTACTAAATATTTACACCTACCCCTAAGGAGGTGTAAATTGTGGCGTAAAAGTTGCTAACAAAACGCATTTGGTTGTCACAAGGAAATATCAAAATAAATTGTAACGTAACAGCTGTTCGTCCAATCGCATTGCTACATCCGCCATTTCTTCAGAAAACACTCTAAAAGTAGTTGACTTGTGCAAATGGTTCAGTTTCAAAACATAGTTCTTTACAGTTAAAAAGTGTAGGCTAAACAAAACTGTTCAATTTATGTAGGCTACTTTCCACATTGACAATGTTTTCAAGCTTCATAGCCTATTATAAAATGTAAGAGCTAGAGACGCAGAGGAAGAAAACAGGAGCAGGAGTTCGCTGGATAACTGCACTGATGGTAGCTCTCTTTACTTCATCCCAGAATTGGGAGGGTTCCGGGTTTTACTCCGTGCAGTTATCCAGCTAACTCTGCTTTGTAGTATACCCCCCGGGGCTACTAATTGCACATATGCAGTTTTGTCTAAGCATGGTCATATAGACTCGCGTTTATAATATTTCTACTTTGTTGCAAGGTTCGTGCTTCCAATTTGTAACCAAACTCGAATGTAAAAGCAAACGGTTAGAGTTTGTGTTCACTTCTTTGGTGGTTTAGGCTATCGGTAGCTAGCTAGTTTTATTCTCTTTGTCCAGCCCGACAGTCGGATTGGACACGTAGTCTACACGGTTGATCTGTGACTTTGTCGCTCCAGTCACGCTTTGTCGCTCCAGGGGCACGCTATTTTCCAGTATCACAAGGCGTTCTTGGAATTATATGTTCTGCCCCTTAAAAAATGTAAAAAAATAATAATAAAAAATTATTTTTATTGTAGTATTGCATGAATTATTTTCAATTAAATATGAACATGTTTGGTACTTGGTGCTCTCGGTTCATCACACACAGTCAGAATCAAAGCCTCTGTCACACGGAGCGAGTGTAAGATCACCCAGGCAGTCTGAACAAAGCCGTTTCTGTCAATGTTGTCACTTGTGCAGGAGTAAGTGACACTGCCTTTCTCCAAACCTTCGCTCTGGCCCCATCCTCCTTGCAGTGACACTAAGGCTGAAGGCAAACAAAGCGCAGCCCTCCATGAGCGGTCATGACATGCCCTCACTTTTGTTGCGTACTGTAATCACCGTATTCTCTTTCTTTCACTCTGCACACCTCCCCCTCTCTACATCTCTTTCGCTTGCTGTCACTTCCTGCCTCTTTATCCTCTCTGTCCTTCCCTTGCCCCCGTTCTCAACTTCTCTCTTGTGTTCCTGCCAGCCAGCATTATGTCCACCTCTGCAGTTAACTTCCGCCTACTGTGCATGTAAACACGCTACGTTTCCCTGGCCAGGATTGTGTGTTTTTTGAGCCCCCGTGCTAAAGAACATTAACCCCTCTTCCACAGCCTCATTTACAAGTGTAAAAAATGCCCACATTCTTTTTCACTCCCAAGCATTCAATTTTGTGACAGATTTTTCATAAATATAGCCCGCCTTTTATATTAATATTAAATGACACATTTCATATTTACCCATTTAATCCTATTCTCCCATTAATTATTCACTTTCTGCTTCACATTTAGATGTCCTTTTCACAGCATGGACATTTGTTTGTTCTGTTAATATTTGAGTACCTTATTCACTAATCCAGGTACCTGTATGTATACAGTAGATTGCATTAGCTATCTTTAAAAATAAAAAAAATAAAAAAGATTATTAAGAACAATAAATTTAATTCATAAAGGGTAATTTGTCAAATTCCACAATCATGAAGATAGGATGAGTATTTTTTTTCCCAATGAAGGTATTGACCTAATTTTGCCATAAAAGCACTGAAAGTCTCAGAAATAATGTTAGCATTCAGGTCTTGCGTATGAAATGGTGAATACGTCATATGAAAGAAAGAAGCCTGACCATTGAATCACATATAAGAAAAGCAATAACTGGAGTGTCCTGGGTTCCCCCTTCACTCTATTCTCTTGTCCTTTCTGCTATTTTGTTCATGTTCTGTCCTACATCTGTTTGTAAGAGTTAATGTAACTGAGGCAAAGTTGTTGTGGAGCCAATTAAAATGACAGGAGGTGTAATCTCCTCATGCCACACGGAGAGGAGGTTCTGAGTCCAGCTGTGAGGAGGTTGAGTGCCCTGACACACTAAGCTGGTGCAACTGTGGAGTGGAAGTGGGATTCTTAGCAAGGGAAAACCAGAAGCGATTTGCAACATGGCCAAGTGGTGTGAAACAAAATGATGGCCCAAAATGCAGATATATACAGTGAGCACCATAATTCATTGGACAGTGACACATTTTTTTGTTATTTTGGTTCTGTACTCTAGCAATTTGAGTTTGAAAGGATACAATGACAATGAGGAAGTCATGGCATGCAAAGGATATGCGACCAAATATTAAAAATTATTACTTTATTCTACATTATGTTAAACTGTATTTTTTGATGCCCGAAAATTGGGGGGGGGGGGGGGGGCTATGTACAAAAGGTTCTATAATTTCCAAACGGTTTGTCCGATATGGATGAAAATGCCCTCTGCACTTCAACCTCATTGACACTGTATCCTTTCAAACTCAAAGTGCTAGAGTACAGAACCAAAATAACAAAAAAATGTGTCACTGTCCAATGAATTATGGTTCTCACTGTATATATAAAAACAAAAAAATGTGTCGCAATTATTGGCAACGCTAGAAATAGTTACAAACGAAACCTAATTGAAATATATTCCCATTCATATTTTACGTTTTGAGTCTTTGGGAACTATTATGTGGTCATTCACAACTTCCTGTTTCACTGGGATAAAAATATGAGGTCATTGCCAAAAGTATATGGACACCTGTTCGTCCAACAGCTAATTCCAAAATCATGGGCATTAATATGGAGCTGGTCCCCCCTTTGCTGCTATAACAGCCTACACTCTTTGGGAAGGCTTTCCACTTTTTCCATGTTGGAACAATCATGTTGGAATTTGCTTCCATTCAGTCAGAAGAGCATTTGTGAGGTCGGGCACTGGTATTGGGTGATTAGGCCAGGCTCTCAGTCGGGGGTCTGTGATCCAGCAACATCAAAAGACTTGATATCTTATTTTCAGATACTCCTACAAGCAATACTATAACGTCTCTGCATTTGAATTGATCAATGCGAATTGGAGGGTGGGACTAGATTAAACTGTAAATTACACAGGGATAGTATGGAACACATGCTTTGCTAAATGGCTGTAAGTCATCAAGGGTCTGAGGTATCAAATGAGCCTCAAACCATCACTCTGCTGTCACATATGCAGTAGATATCAATGGATGACTTTAAGGGTAGTTTCTCCTGACTTACTTTTCCATAGAGTTCAATAGGAAAATGAGTCCGGAGAAACAACCCTAGCAACTGTTGCTAACTTGCTTGGTTTGTTTATGAACGCACACTTCAGGAAGTGGGCGGGACCGTTACTGGCGCAAGAACGAAACAAGGCAGTTCCGCGTTGTTTACTAAAAGTGTGTTTTTGAGACCTGTTTCGTGATGCAATGGGAGTGAATGGAGAGAAAAAACGTCATTCTCCGTTGGCCATGTCATGAAGATGAGCGTGAATATTACGACTCGTATCCAGCCAGGTAGCTATACAATATTATGTTCTAATAAAGTTCAGTATGCCTTTAACATTAAACCAACTTGGAGCTGGACACATCACACTGCATTTCCCACCTAAATGATACAACGTATGAATGCAGAATTTAAGGTCATTTATGGCAGTGTTCTAAATCTCAAATTCACTTTCTTAGTTACGCCTTCAAAGCTACTCCCAGTGTACACTCTCACAGTAACGTTTTTGCATTTTACATGGAAATTTGAATTGCAAGAAATAAGATCAGTTGAAAGTTGAGCCTGCTTCTTCTCTCTCTAGATTCTGATTAAATTCAAGTGCAACAATGTTCTCTGCAATTAGATTTTCAAAAAGGAATTTGCTTCCGGTGGGGGATTTTTGTTTAAGGGAGATGAGACAAAAGTGCATTTGACTGCACCCGTAGACTTGTGTGTTACCTGACGCCATCAGACAGAGAAAGGTGTGCCTGCAATTCTACTCATGATAAAAATGCCTAAGACGCCTCAATGTAAAATTAAAATGCACATAAATTGAACGACTACAATAATCCAATTGGCTAAATAGTCAGGTCAACGAAATTGTCATAGATTAGGGCCTCAGTATTAATACAAAAAGGCAAAACACCTTGTGGATATCATATGAAATGGAAAATAAATAAATATGGAATGGAAAATAAAGAAAAAGACAAGAAAAAATATTATTAATGATGCTATCACATTCAAAACATATTTGATTGGATTTAATGGTAATTACAAGGGCATTATCTTACTGCAAGACCCAAGGCTGGAGAACATTCTAAATGCTTGCTGGTTTCATGCTCACTCTTAAAACCACTTCATTGAACTACAGTCACTCATTAGGATCTTGCATGGCATATAGTGGTAAATTAAAAATCACTTAAAGGGAACAGAAACAGGCTATGAAAAAACAAAAAAAAATTGCCAATGAATAATTAATGTGACAAGTCAAATATAACTGCCGAATACTGCCCTTTGCTGTGAGGAGACGCACAACTATCCTGCATGCATAAAGCACTGCCTCATAAACACATTCAAAAATATGTTCTCACCTTGTGTGAGGAGTGTGGCCTGGTGAGAAGCTAAAATACTGGCAATTCCCCAGCTACTTGGCTATATATGCAAAACACGCTTCATTGAAAACGTGAAATCCGTCCCCTGCAAAATCCTTTTACATCATTTTGTCACTTAAATTAAAATGTGACATAACCGTCCTCTTGTTCCTCCGTGGCAAGATGGCATCCTCAGGAGGAAGCGGTGTGACGGGGGCGAGCGACAGGACGGGCCAGTGTACATTTGTGCTTTCCTCTGTTCGACAAAAGGGTGTGAGGGGAGTCGAAGGCAGGCGAGCCGAACTGCGTCTCAGCGCTGAAAGTAATGTGAAGTTATTAACAAATATCTGACAGACCCGCCGGCCACTGCAAGAAGGAAAAAAAAAATGAAAATGGAACAAAAAAGAAAGATTATTTTCCCCTAAGTTTTCTTTTCATCAGCAATGTGTCCAATCAGTGCCTATAGGGAATTGGGAGCGTAGCAATGAAGTGAGATGGGGTGGAATGGCCTAATAATGTATGACCTGTCTTTTAGCAAATCCTTTTCACATTTCTTTATTTTTATGTAACCTGTGGATGTCTCAATGAGCAGGGATCGATTCCCAACCTCACAAGCATCCACTGTAACTTTATTTCCCAATAAATCCAGTGTACACTGTGTGGCTCTAAATTGCCCACTTAGTCATACTCCTACATACACATACTGAATGAGTGTGTGCACCTCATAGTTGGTAAAAAAAAAAAAAAAAGAATACAACCTAAACCTTAATTACGCAGTACCTACAGTTTATGTTGATCAGATGACGTAATAATATCTACAGCAATCGTCTCGTCTTCAAGTTCAAGTAAAAAAAATAAAAAATGACCTATGACTTGACCCACTGCTGGAATATTTCTTGATGTGGAGTTCTCAAAAAGCAAATGGCTTATTTGTTATAAAAAGGCATAACTAGGCTATTATTTCTTCAGCCTGAAAACCGGCAGTACATCCAGTACATTGGTTAAGAAGCAAAAATACTGCTGGGCAGCTTCCCTAGGTATTGAACACATGTCAGGTTCCACCTTGTGAACATCTCAGACGAAGTCATTAAACGGTAAAATAAATCTCAACTGGGGAGAAGGAAAACTTCTCCTAACAGGACATGAAAGCTCTAGCTCCGCTCCATAAAAGACCTTGGAAAAAGCAAGTGGGGCATGCTCGGTGTTGGGGCTGATGGGTAATTTATGAAGCGCCCTTCTCGAAGACGGCGATCCTCAATGCGCACTGACAGCTGAGTGACGGGTTGAGGCAGCAACACAAATTTCTCTCTACAAAATCAGACCCTGGAGGCAAATGCCTACACTGAATGTGATGGGCTGACAACTGTGCTGACAAAGCATTCAAACATAAGGGCATGCACACACACGCACACGCACACACACCCCTGAGACTGGGACTGCATGGTCCTTGGCATTCCCTAGAGCAATGTTCCTATCCTTTGCAATTTCCCTTACTCTAACCTGATAAAAGAACGATGGTCCATGTGGTGGAGAAATGCATTCTAAAAGGGGTCAGTCTACAAACATCTGTTACTTGGCAGATTCTGTTTTCTGCAATCTAGTGAAAGCAGTTTCCTTTACCACTAGTATTTCCTTGCTTTGTAATCTGCCCGTGCCCTGCAACAGCTCCACAGTTACCCTCCAAATCAATTTAACATGAAGCAGATTAAGGTCATTCAACCCACCCATCTGATCTAAGCTGGATGACAGCTGCAAACCAGGTGACCACGACACACACACAGACACACAGACACACACACACACACACACTGAGCTTGGTCATTTTAGAGTTGTAGATCCATGCGTCATAGTACTGTACAGAATCTAAAATACTTCCTACATATATCCTACATAAATCATGGACTTAGTTAAGAGACAACATACTGGTTTACAGATCAAATGGATTATTTTAGCAAGTACAACTCATTTAAAATGGAAATGGTTTGTGCTCTTCAGCCCTTTGGTTTTAAAACAGAGGTGCATAGATTTAAATAATCAGTAACTACATTCGGGAAAGAGCGGCACACAACATTTTTAGTAAAAGTTATGTTGGGGAACTGACAATTAAGTAAAATGTGCATTTCCTGAAGCCAACGCTTCCAACAGTCAATGCCCTAGAACAATGTTCCGCGCTCCGAATACTGAACACGAGTGGTATTGCACGCTAAAACGCTTAAGATCAAAAGAAGCCGGCCACTTACTAAACAAGTTACTTCCTAACCTACTAAACTATTGTATGGACCATGAACAACCTTTCCCTATCCGATTATATTTTCTCTCTCTCCAAGGCCGTAGTCTAAATACAAGATATCCTACAGTTAGAAAATTTAAATGTTTCCTATGCCTTCATCAGTGAAAAGGTGTTGATGCTGATGGAAGTGTTGTATACCCAGCTCTACAGTGTCACAACAGGTGTACAAGTAAATTAGGTTATGTAAGACTGACATCAGCTAACAACACCATGTTACTGGGGAAACTTTTTAGATTATAGATTATGAGTCAAGTTAGGAGTACTTGTTTACTTGAGTACATGTTCCTATAAAAAATAAATCTACATGTAATCATGTTATTGTGGTTGTAATGGGGGAAATGAGTCCATGGTAAAATAAAACCATGACTGCCACAAACTGCTGACACATATCAGGGGTTAGAAACATATACTCTTCTGACAGCAGGAAAAACACCAATCATTTATGCTGTCCAGCAGTAATGGGAGATGACAGTTTTACAATCCATCTTATGGTGTCACTTTAAAAAAGCTGAAATTGCAAATTATCTCCATATTATTTAGACACACCTTACTTATGCATTCAACACATTAGATGCACCGCAGAGACTAAACGGTACTGAATAACTGGGACATGCGTCATCTGAGAATTAAGATTTAAAATTTCAGTTTACCCACCAAAGTTTCTCAGCATTTGACAATCTCTATCCCCCATCTAATAATCAATAATAACTAATCATTGGCCAGTATTTTACCCTTGTTATTAATTTCAAGTCGTTTTGTTGCTATGTTACAAATTCCTGACTGAATGCTTGGCATGTACTCAGGCTAGAGTTTTCTTGTTCATAGATCATAGATACAAGTAGTTCCTTCAGGTTTCCTGCTAACTAATCCCACTACATGGGATTATAAATCCCTAAATCACATGCCTAGTTTCCACACGCAAGTCCTCTCAGAAACCAATCTGAAGAGCTTTACTCCGGTGATTCACAGGAAGGAAACCGAGAACCTCAAGGACTTGTGGGAAGACAAGGGCATTACCTGTGATTAATTTTCCTTCTCACAGTCAAGGACTTACAATCTAGCATTTCCACGAGGCCTAGGCTTACACCGACTCCATCACTATTAGGACGCAAGCAGGATTTAATGAGTCTCCAGCTGGACTCATAAACTCTTATTAACTCCAATCTTACAGTGAATCTGGTCCTTTGTCAAAGGCAAACCTGGCTAGATTGCTGCTGGTTCACAATAATCCTGCCACTTATCTATTGACTGAATGCTAATTCCTTTCATAGGCACAAGGAGGTACATTAGGTGAAAGACATGGCTTCCTGTGTACATAAGATAAAAATGGAGACTGCTCTACTCTGCTAGTGTTCATCCTGCTCCACGACCTGATTGTTCCAATTGTTTTACTTGAAGTCCTCTCTGGGCTGGATGTCAAGTCGGGGGTGTAATGAGGTGGTTATTTAAACTGAATAAAGAACAAAAATGGGGCCCTGAAAGCTTTCACATTTTCCCTCCCTTATGTACAGGCCTGGTCCCAGGTGAGAATCTGCTAAACTGATAAGTTGCTCAAAGCCCTGAGGTATTCTGTGTCAAATAGGTTGAGGTTGGGATCATATTGCCTATACAAAGATGTACAATGGATTTACAAATACAAACACAGATTCCAATGCTCAGGCATATACTTCTGCGTTATGTGTTCCGTTTCCCCACAAATCCCGTCCGCTGAGATTTTAAATGGTATAAAGAAGCTCATGTCTGTCAAAATATACATAATCCACCCTGATTCATGGAAGCTTTGAGGCAGTGGAGAGAGTAGGACTCCACTCTTATCCTTGCTGAAACAGGGTTGACTGAGTGGGGAAAGCTTAATTAGGAGCTTCCTGTAAGAGGATCTGTAAACAGTGGCCAATGATTGTCAGCGAAGAGAGACAGTCATTGAAGATAACTATAAAAGGATGTGTGGAAGTTACAGGAAAATAAGACAGAACAGTAATTATTCACATTTATTATATCATTTTTCATATCTCTCGGCACATTCATTTATTTATTATACACCCACAAAAATCCCATTGCTCCCGCACACATGCACATATGACGCACGTGCACACACACAATAATCACACAAAAGCTACAGGCTGGTTGTTGATGAAATGCGATCCCTGGGGCTGTGTGGCCTTTGGAGAGGGGAAGAGGGTGGTGGGGACGGTAGGAGCTTGTCTGTCACTGCGAGAAGGCCTTACTCTGACAGAAGCACAGCAGGCTCACCTCAGGGAGCCCAGTGCAGCACTCACAAGCCTGTGACTAATAGAAAGCTCTCCCTGCCTCCACTCTCTGGGAGCTGGGACAGCAGCTGGGCGAAGGTCACCACTGGGAGAGCTGCGCTGCTAATGCAGCAACCAATTAGCCAGCTGCTTGCTTCTGCTCATTACGCTTCGTTTGCTAGGCAGATTTCCCTTTTCCAGGGCGACTTACACTGCACACATTTGACATGCTGTCCTGTTACGTAGTTGAAAATTTGCTGAAGATATGTCTGAAGACGGTTGTCTGAGAATGCAGGACTGTAGCGGTACCTCACCTTTAAGCTGAACCCACAGCCTAAAGGGTACAAAACCAGTCCACATAAAGGCAGCAATGAACTCTTTTTAAAATATCCCTCTGGTTTTCTGACGGCAGACTAACTGTGGAAGCTTTGTGGAACTGCAGATTTCCCCTCCGCTATGTCTGTTGTTCAATATCACATGAGGCTGCAAGGCCGTTCCCGGTGAACGTTTGCACTGTGATGGAAGAGATCAGCACGGCGACTAACGGGAGGTTAACAAGCACGCGGAGACATCGCTGCCCTCACTGCAGTTTATGCACAAGAAATGGGACCAGTAGCACAGGAATCGTGGGTCAGCCACTGAGTACAGCGCGCACGCGCGGAGTGAGAGGGGGAGGGACCATGAGACAGCAACACTAAGCATTCTCGCTGTCGCTAATTTCTGAAGGCTTGAGTATCTTGCAGGCTTACACCCTAGCCATGCATGCATAAATCTGATTCCACAATTTCCTCACCAGCTTTAAGGGCATTAGGAGATTGGAGCTGCTGCATTACAAGAGGACACTGAAGGTTTAGTGATACAGTGAATGGTTATTTACAGTGTTTATACATAAAAATTCACCAGCATGTCAGTTATAATAATAAGCAATATGATTGTGCAGATATTTTTCATCAGATAAAATAAACATTAATTCAACACTGTATCAAATAATTTTTAAAGAAAACCCAAACCCGCAAATCTACCCCAGGGTATATATATCATATACAGCATATATCCATCAGATTGTATGTGTACTACAACGCTTCATACTATGTTTCTTATTAGGTTTTGGTGATCAGTACTAATTACCAATAGTAATCAATAGTTTTTGATGTGGCAACTACAAGGCTAAGCTTAAGTTCTTTGGACATACTGTACAGTACTCTCTAAAATGATTCATTCTTTTGATAAAGATTAACAAAATAGACTAGTCATATAAAATAAATAATAAAGTTACTGAGATATATTTAAATTCTCACTTTTGTAAATATTCTACTTTGATAACTATTCAGTGGAATGAACCAACATAGCACTTTTCTCAAATAATATGTTACGAATACTCACACTTTGTTTTTAGTACTTTGCTCACAATGGGAATACTGAGCTGTCTTCTATTGTGTTTTATGAACATATTGGGACCATACTGGGAGGATTTTAAACCATTCCTCCATACACAATCTTTCAAGATTTTTTTAGACCCAACTAGTACTTAGCTGTTGTGATCAAACTTTATTTCCAAAGACTGTTAACATTGCTGTTGTTTCTATGTGATTTATTTAACTTGGTCAAAGAGTTGCTTTATTTACCACATCAACACAAAGTACATTTTAGCGGAATTGTAACAGGTGTCTAACAGGCACATATTTTTTACATTAAACTATTGTTAGCATTGCGGATAATTTTGGTGGTGTGAATGTTACCGTGTTAAAAGACAAAAGGAAGGCAGACACCATACATTACATTTCATTTTAACGTGATGAAATGGTTTAAGACCGAGACTAGACAGCAAAGAGTCAGAGTTGTGGACTTGAGTCACGTGACTTTCACTCTTCAGATGTGTTTTAAACATTTCCACAGCCATAGGCAATTGAAGTACCATGTAATATTACGCATGCTATATTATACATAAATATAAGATTTCTTTTTTACGGAAGATTTTTTTTCTTTGCCTCCCAAACCATCTGCTTCAATGTGCATGGAGGCGAGATGCAATTGTGTCCAGGCAGGTTTACCACCATTTCAGTGGTTTTAAACGTCCTAATTATTGACCTAATAGTGAAAAGTGGTATCCTTTATTATTTTATTGGTTTTCAACCATCTCCTGACGTGTGAATGTCAACACTTCTCTTGTTTCTTCTGAGAGATCTTTGACTTTCTCCATGGCTATGGATGACATATGGACTTATCTCAGTAAGTATAAGGGGTGTAAATAATTAACACATCTTTTTGGGGAAAGAATATATAAAAAAAAATAAAAAAAAATACTTTTTCTTTGAGCAACTGCATTAACATAAAATAATATAATTTTACTTCTTTCCTGACAATAAAATAATATTACGGCATATTATGGCTGATTACCTGTATTGTGTATTATACAGCTTTTCTTACCCGTCTTTATAAAGGGTGCGAATCTTTTTGGAGGGCGCGGTTTAACCTGTATGAAAGAACCACTTTGGACCTGAAACGGTAAGCCCGGTCAAAGCCCGGTCAAAGCCAGCTTCAGCCACAGGCGATGGTGACATTCAGGCGTGAGATGGATGAGCTGTGAATTATAGATCAGAGCCAAGGCAGGGATCCATATAAACAACTCTGTGAAAAACCTTGGGCAGGCCACATTATGGCCAACATCCTCTACCTTTAGCTCTTCAGACGGAAGAGGCTTCCTTCATCGTTAAATGATTTTGAATGTCAATACCCACAAGTCAGTCAAATTTATTAGTACTCATCCAATATTTTTCCCTATCTGAAAGCAAACGCATTAGGATGTCATGAAAAGGAAACGTGAATATCATATTTTAGACAAAACAAAAGAAATAGACTTAATATATTTGTATGCATATTGCTGCTGCAGTGATTAAAACCATTTATTGTAATGCAATTGATTATGAGTAAGGAACGTAAGACAGCAGTGCACTACAGAAGCATGTCGACGATTAAATAATACAATTTCATCGTTTGTTTTCTTTAGTTAGATATCAGAAAAATGAACAACCAAAAAAACCACCTTGGTCTTAAATGCTCACAACGTAAGTGTAAAAGTTGGTTTGTCACCGCAAACCAGCTGGAAACCTGCTGTGCAACACGAAAGACCATGTGACATTTCTAGTTAGTGGCACAGTCATTTGGAGCAAAATTGTCTCCTTATGCAAACAATTTAGTGAAAGGTCAAGTCACATTAGCAGTGGCTGCAAACAGGAGGTAGAAGGACAGGCTGTTCCCAGAGAGGTGTTTAATGGCATACAGAGCCATTCACCCAATAGGGTCACAAAAGTAAAGGTTTCATTACGGTCTTCTTTGCTTAAAGCGACCTTTTTATAGAGCAATGTCATATGCTCGAATTTGGGATGCAAATAATGAATAAATTGTTAATTAGAATTTCATCTACTCTCTTGATGTTCAGATACTCAACTTTTCTTTGAAGGGATAGGGGGTTAGTGGTGGTATAGCTATGGCTTTTTACTGAGGAGAAATGAAAGAAGTCTAAACTTCAGATCAATGTTAATGAAATGTTTACTAAATTCAGACTATAATAAACAGCCTTAGGCAACAAAAAACACTATTTTATACTAACATTTTAATCAAGGTTTATGACTTCTGATTAACAGTAATGTTCAGTGACTGTTGAGTAGTGTCTGTGCTTGCTTTCATATGATTATACATTCTGGTTGTCCCACCTACATATTTCCTCTTTCCCCCTTTTCTCCTGTTTGGAAAGTCCAATCACATACAACCACAACCTCCGCTATCTATTCAGGAGAGCGCATACGACCATGTGCGCTCTTCTGAAGCACGTGATATCAAGGGCCACTTAGTATTACGTGCTGCAGCTCCCAAGTTTGGCTTGGGAGGCAACGGATACTGGCCAAATGAGCCCTCTCAATCCCTGGCTGGCCTAACCGCCAATTACGCTTTTTCCATTGGGGTGACCACAGTCAGCAAACACATCGGTCAGCATTTGATCTCGGACCGTTGGGCCCATCAATGCACTACAATTAGAATGGTGCCTTAACCAAATGAGCCACCCAGCAGCCGCCTACCCATACATTTGAGTACAGTACAAGTAGGCATGTGCCGATTTCATAGTCCGATTATCTTGGCCAACATTTTCACGATATACGATAGTATCTCGACAATTATTGAAATAAGTCTTAAATCAGTATTAAAACATACTTCAATTACTGAAAAATACAAATTTATACCAATCAATAAACATGTTTTATTGTGAAGCATTACGTAAAAATGTTAACATATTGGCCATGCCCAAAATAACGGAAGTAAATGCAAAAAATCTTTCAACAAAATAACGTGCAACTTATTGAAGCAAATGCAAACATTTAGCTTTGTTGTTTCTGGTAATGTTATCTCTTGCTGCAGCGATGTAGGACCTCTGCCATGCTATAATGAAAACTTTATTTCGCTGTGTCTACTGAGTGTCAGAGAATAAGAAGTGTTCCTCCCATGTCTGTAGCCAGTTATACTCCTCTCCTTCAGTTTTATATGACAAATACTAATGTGTAACATTTCAATATTTTGGTATCATAAATTTGACGATTAAATTTTTATCGCGATATATAGTTATATCGATTATTGTCCCATCCCTACAACACAATTTGCGCTTTACATCATCAGTTTTCCTGCTGCAATAATTCCACAACGTGCTACAATGGTTTTGCTTCATTTTGGCTAACAGACTAGCATAAACTTTAACAATAGTAAAGTCTAAGTCCTCTTGCTTCTCGCTCTCTGGTACATGTAATGTAGACATTTTAGTGTGTTACAAAAAAAAAAAGATTTTAATATGGCTAGAATATTCCATGGGAATAAGAACTTTATAAAATGTATTAAATGCCTACTGTTCATTTGTATTGTCTGACTTTTAAATTTCAAACCAGTCACTGAATAAACTGGATATTTATGTACATCCCTACCTAGAATCATAACAAACATACAGCCTGTGACCACATGTAAAAGTAACAAGAACTTCACAACCTTTTAGGCCTGTGCTTGTCTAACATAACCATAACAATACAAAAACACTAGCTATCACTACCTTCACCACAAATATCTGAAACAATTCATCAGCAAAATTGGTGACTGAGCATACATCTAAAGAACATGCCTTGAACTTTAATGTACATCAGTGGAAGACAGGCATAACCACTCCCTTAACCTGTTAAGCCCTAGGGTGCTAACCAGGAAAGGGTAAAGAAACAATATTAGTTGCTTTTGATGATGATCGCCTTGGGATTTGATGGAATATTGAGACATAAACACAAAATTTGACACGTTGACTGTAAAATGTGAAGTTTGGCTGCGTGTCTGCTATGGGGCTGACGTGAGCTGGTTAGCTCAGGCTATGCTATGCTTGGTATCAGTGGAAAGAGTAGCTTCTCTAGTTTCATACGACACCCAACATGACGGAGTGGAGCGAACGGTTTTGTCTACTGTTGCTTTCCATTTCGAATGTCCCTTATATTTATATGGCTTTTATTTTGTAACTAAAATATTGAAATTATTGCCAAACAAAAATTGTTTGGACAAAATACACTTGGAGTGTTGTTTTGGTAGCGTTAAGGCCTCGTCTTTTAGAAACATTCGAAAAAAAAGACCACCACAACATTTTATGAACTTTTTACAGGCTGTTATTTATGGTACCGTTCTACTGGATCCGGTACAGGGTCCGTCGGGCTCAAAAGGTTAATTACAGCCAACATCTACATGTTTGAATGCTCTTACAACTCAGTGATAATGTCCCAATTACACCACTCCCCACCCAGGTAATTAATTTTGGGATCATATCTCTGCCAGTGAAGGTTCAGACATGTGACTCAATGGGCTAGGAAGGACCAAGATACAAATGTAACTATTAAATCAGCTTGAGATGTTCATCAGGTTTGTATCAATGATACCCCTGTCACAGCCCTCAAGGACCAAAGGCAATTCAATTTGTGTGGTTGTTTATTCACAAACAACCACAGGCCTATGAAAACTGATGCGTTCAAACAGATGTCCACCTGACACATTGAAAGCTGTTGAAAACCCGCTCATTAAAATTGGAGGAGGCAAAATGAGTCCACAAATGTACAAACAACCCCCCCAGGAATCTTCTGTTAGCTTTAGTCCATTTGTTTTTGTCAGACACCTTGCATTTAGCTGCAGCTCAGTCTATGTTTCGCATGATGGATGACTGAACCTGTCAACAGGCAAAATAAAGGCAACATGAATCTATAGCAAGGCGCGGCAGCCGAGCACGAATCTGCACAGTTTGGATGCTCCCCTTACCTGAGCAGATCAATTTCATCAACATGTACTCCCTTCCACAGTTCCTCTTATAGTGGCATCTCAGCCAGTTGACCAGGCAGTTGCTGAACTGGAGCTCCTCCTTTCGACAGAGAGCGGTGATCTCCTCATCTGAAAGGCAGCCGAGGAGAAGACGTAAAGAGTGGTGAAGGTAAGAGTGACAGCCCCCACCCCCCTCACTTACAAAGCCAAGGACACTCAACCCCCCACCGCCTCCTCATTATTTGATCTTTCCAGTTCATTGCCACGGGCTCCGATTGACAGGCGAAGATAAGGGTTCGCGTCTGTCTTTCATTCACAACAGGAGCTTATCGGGGCCACAATCTGTTCTCTACACATTTGGCCTGCAGGATACCAGATGAATAGGAATCGCTTTGGTCATTTCTGACTGACAAATATGACTCGACCTTTCCTTTACACGGCATATGACCTCTCTCCGTAAAACTTGTGCTTCATTACGCGTGCAATTCATAGTTACAGGATAAGATTGTCTGCTAATTGACATAAGACCAAGCATAACAACAATAATATATTTATTAGCCAGCTGTATTTTGGAGTATCAATTTTCTTTTGTATTTCCACTGTAAAGCATCTTTGTGACAGTGTCTCTGTAAAAAAGTGCTATGCAACTAAAATAGAATTGAATTAAAACAGAAAGGAGTCAGTTGTCACACGACTCTGTACTGATCTTCACCACTCAGCAGTTTATAAAACTACCTGCAGTTGGTGAAAATCATTACTTCTGCATTCAGATAAACATGTTTGTGACACGGGAATGATGGCCCGTATGATTACTATACACCAGGGGTGTCAAACTCCAGTCCTGGAGGGCCGCAGTGTCACAGGTATTTGTGGTTTCCTTTCAATCAGCACCCAGTTAAAGCATTGAGAACAAGGTGTGTGGACTTCTTAGCCAATTAGTGACTTAAATTAATCACTTGTGCTTAAACGCACCAAAAACCAGCAGACACTGCGGCCCTCCAGGACCGGATCTTGACACCCCTGCTATACACCATGCGGCAGGATGCTAATGTGTGTTTGAGCACACTCACAGATTACTTACAAGCTTGGGAAGAGCTCCTGTCGTCTTTGATTGGGCGTGAGGTGCCAATGACCAGGGGAGTATGGAGAAAGAAAGCTTGAGTGAGGCAGGGAAGTGAAAAGGAAACATTAATCACATTTTGTTCTCGTGTCAACATTGTTTTGCCTTGACGTGTGTTCCTGGTTACAGGCTTAGCAACACAACTGTGCAAAGGCATAGGAGCATGAACCACCCTTTCACGAAGGCTGATCTTTAGTGAACAGATATAATTGCCCCAAACACTGTGAGGGAGATGTGGAAGTCTTCAGGCTGATGCTGCTGGTACGAGTCCCCATCACCAGGCATATAGTATTAATCCAGCTGTACGGTTTACATACTTTATAGTGTTTGGGATGTAATGTTGACACTCACTGTGTGAGTGGAGCATTAAGGGCGGGGAATTTCTGCAGGAGCTAAGATGGAGCTAAAAGCAGGAGGTTATAGACGCCATTCATTTTATTGGGATTCAGTTCACCTGAAATATTATAGCCTAATTGGCAGAGAGAAAATAAATTGGCATGTGGAAATAAAAGGTAGCCTATATAATCTGCGTTGGGAAAACCACTGGCATGTAGACCTATGGGTGATACTGCACCCCAGATTTGTTTCCAGCTCCACAATTTGCTTTTAAATTTGTAATAGTCTGTTTAGGCTTTAGTACAATATAGAAAAGAAGTTACACTTTGATTATCGAATTCGTAGCACGAAGACTGAACCGCAGCCTTTATCCCGAACAAGACTATGACAGACAATTTCCGATCCGGCTGTAAAGCATAACTTGAACATTGACCCAAAAAATCTAAATACGAACCCATTAAGTAAAATATGGAGAAATGACGCCCCAAATATACGAATCGGTTCTTATAACAGCTATTTGTTATCTTGGGTAAATAAACACTGTCGGCTATAGGCGCAAGTAGCCTACATATTCTGCAACAGCGCGTTATTGATGTAGCCTAGGTTAACTGCAGGCACAATAGCCACAGTTGCTGAGAGCTTGAAATAATCTAACTAGGTTATCCTAACAGCAGTCAGTCATTTCTTGTCGCACCGCTTGCTTGTAATATAGCTGATGGCAAGGTGGCTATACAGTCAATACTATGCCAGCTACAGTACAGCCAACTTCTCTGTTTCATGCCAAGAACAAAAAAACAACTTCACAAAATGGAAATAAATATGAACGTTAGCCTACATACCCCAGGAGAAGAATAATGATCTCCCCATGCGATTCAAATGTTCATCTGTCCTTCAGCTTTCGATATCAAAATCAGTTTCCTCCAAAGAAGACCGTTCAATTCATCCTTTATAGCCTATGGGCTAGCCTACATAAAAGCAGGCAAAAAAAACAACCTGCTACCAATGCCGTGTTCATAGAGCACCTTCAGTGTCTCCAGTTCTCTTCCGTAGAGCTGCTGCCACGGTGTGTGTGTGTGTGTGTGTGTGTGTGCCACCTGCAAGCGAATCACTGCACTTCTTTGTAGACTTAACCTCCAAAGGATAACATTTTGTCTCATCTGTGCTGAAGCTGGAATGAGCTCATTTTTATATCGTTTAATTTCCTGTTTAGCTAAATGCTTATCTTCGGTCGTGTAGGCTGCGCTAACGAACGTAGGCTAGGCGAAGAGCATCGCCTGCATGGTCACAAACCTAGCAGAGCGTCTGCATTTTTCTTCATTCCCGCAAATAGCGAAGACACAATATTAATTCAAAAGAGACATAATGTGTCAAGGCTGCATGTTTTTATAGACAAGTCGATAACATAACGCAGCCAAAGCAAAATTATAAGGTTTATATTTTTGGGGGGCAGGAACAGATCTCCCATTTCACTCAAATCACGACCGTTTTCACGTTCCCCGCAGATCAGATTCCATTAAAAGCGGCATTTCAAAAAATACAATATCAGTATCAAGAAGGTAGCTACTAGGCTACAGTTTTGCCAAAGACAGGTGTTGGTTTATGTTTCAATGTGACTACTAGGCTTTGTTGACACAGTTACTAGCGCTATAATGGGGTGTCATTGCTTGCCTACTGGTAAAATCATTTAGTATTGACAAACAATTGACAAAATATACCTATTTGCACGCGGTATTTTGCAACTCAAAAAGTACGCTTGCCAAATATTTGGGTTGTAGTTGTAGGCCTACTGTAGGCTAGGCTACTTTATTCTAAGGTCATCTCGTGATTTAGACTAATTGTCATTTGATAAGTGTTGATTTCTTGAGTTTGAGAAAAAAAATAAAACAGTTTACACAAACTGCAAACAGCTTGTTAAACTTATTTTTTATTTTTTTCCTAAGGTGAAGCAGCTTAACAAGATCTAAACAAGTGGCCCTTCCATAAGTCTGAATTTAAGTGTTAATTTAGTCGACCTGTTCACTATGATTGTGCACAAAAGCAGTAGTCTTATGAAGGTTGATGAGGTGTGTATACCTTCTTTTATAAAAAGCAATGATGAAGGTTGGCATCTCCTACTGTGATGTAGTTTAATTGTGGGAACCCTTTTATTATAATTTAGGCTACGTTTTTGTCTATAAATAAATATGTACGACTCAGAAGGGTTAGTTTAAAACAGCATTTTTAAAGATTTGAGTAATCCCTGTAATGGATAAAGAAACCTCATAATCTTTCCATATTTTATATATATTTATAGATTTTAAATAGCTGACCATGAAATATTTAATATTGTCAAGTTCTATTTTGTTATTTTTAGTCAATGTTGCAAGCACATATTATTTACATATTCCAGGAAAAGTCTTGTCACAGATTCATTGAAAATGCAAAGAAAAATCTAACATTATACTCTAGCATGAACATCTTAAAACATAATGTATTATTGTTATACATTTAAAATGATAATATTAATGTAAAACTTTGGTTGATTTGGTTTGGTCGTTTGGCTTTGTTTTTTAGAAAATGCACACAGGTGGCTTTTAAGCCGGAATTGCAGTCTTGCGTAACCATATTGATGGTTATGAGGTTAATGGGAGTCCTGCTCTGTCTGTTGATGGTGCCTGACTGTTTATGGATTCATTCATTAGGTGTCCCATCTGTGCCTAAGGTGACAGAGGCATCGCTCAGTTTGCCCTGTAGAAAGGGAATTAAACATCATCACTAAGCAACCGATATATCATTTGGGAATTCTGTATTTCTACCTGTCAACACAAATGGAGCACTGCACTGGCAATGCACAAAGCCGGACTGGTCAATATGCAGCTTGATTATGTGCAGTTTTTGCTGAACTCACACTTAAATCTGAATTCTCACTTAGATAAATTTTCAGCAAAGAGGTATTAATTGTTGTTTAGCTGTCTACCATTCTTGCGTTCTTCCTTGCATGCCACAGTCTTTAATTTTGTTCTTATTTCTTCATTAACATTACACTTCCCAAAACAAAAACATAATACCGGTTTTCAAAAATGGAACTCAGGTTTGAGAATCGTTCCAGTAAACACAATGCAAGTGCACTTTCCGCATCTCAAAACCCTGTGCACTTCCAGTGCACTCATTCAAGCAAACTTCCTTGACATTCACTTAAACACATCTGACGTAACATTCTGGACAGGCTCTTTTTCTCCTTCGCTGAAGGTGGACCATCTGCGATTCAAAAGCATTTGGTCAAGAGAGATGAGTCTGGGTAGGAACCCCCTCCCCTGCCGCTGTGCCCACGTGTGGCGGAGTATGACTAGAGTAGCCCTATTGGTGCAGCTGCCAGGCCTTTGATCATGTACACTTGAAAGGAAATGTTAGTCTTTGATTCACAATTTTGTGAGTTCAGTAATAACCCACATTAAGCAAATTGTGAAACGTGTAACGTTTGCATTTATTTTTAAGTCTGATTTAATTGAGATTTAATACTGAGACAAATATACAAAAACTATATACAGTATATATGTATACATGTATGTATATATATGTGTGTGTGTGTGTGTGTGTGTGTGTGTGTGTGTGTGTGTATATATACACACAGACAGGTGACAAATCAAAGGGTCCTGTGTCCTGTTATGCTGTTGAGGGCATTTTCCTGGCATGGTTTGGGTCCACTTGTCCAGGGAAGGGTCCCTGCAAATTAATACAAGTTATTAAGTAAGTTATTCTGAGTGATCACCTTTATCTTATGATGAAACATTTATATCCTAATGGGAGTGATCTCTTCCAGGATGACAGTGCCCCCATCCACAGGGCACGAGGGGTCACCGAATGGTTTGATGAGTATGAAAATGATGTGAATCATTTGCTATGGCCTTCGCAGTCACCAGATCACAATCTAATTTAACACCTATGGGAGATTTTGGACCGATGTGTTATCCAGCACTCTTCACCACTATCATCAAAACACCAAATGAGGGAATATCTTTTGGAAGAATTGTTCCATCCCTCCAGAAGAGTTCCAAAGACTAGAATCTATGCAACACTAGAGGTAGAATCCATGCCAAGGTGCATTGAAACTGTTCTGGCAGCTCGTGGTGGCTTAACACCTTACTAAAACACTTTATGTTGGTTTTTCCTTTAATTTCTCACCTGTCTGTGTATATATGTGTATGTGTGTGTGTGTGAGAAAGAGAGAGAATTGTACAAGACAGTTTTTTTTTTGCCAGTTTTAAAGGAGTAAGAAAACACCCCAACACATATTCATCAACGTCCGAGAGTACATTATTCAACAATGCCCATCCATAACTTATTTTGGACTATAATAGCCCCTACCACACATATAAAAGGACAAAAATAAGAAAGTTGAAGATCTGGAGCAATGACATTGTCAGTGCCCTAAGAAAATGCAGATGGCATTAGACACACACTCAGTGTGTGTGTGTGTGTGTGTGTGTGTGTGTGTGTGTGGGAGGGGGAATGGATGCTGAGCGGGAGCATTCCTCAGTGGTATGATGGCCACTTTCTTTCCACTTCCTGTGAGGGGCATCAGAGTGGAACGCACAGATCATACTTGAAAGTAAACAGAAGAGAAAGGGCATATCAGTCAGACTTTTCCGTACTGTCATCCATTCTTTCAGAATCACTGAAATTTCCTTCCATAAACAAACCAGCAGATGGAAACCCTATGGACATTCTGACCCTTATGTGCTCATCTTTGTGTAATATTCCTACCACTGCATGGAATGTAATCTAAGGTGGCAAGCAGCCGCCTTACCGTACCCAAGTTGAATGTTGCTATCCAAGGCACACATTTTCTTTGTGGTGAGATGGAGCCACACAAATTGCATCACACTTCATTGCTCCTGCCTCGTGTTGTCTGGCACACACTATGGCATCGTTCTCAATGGCTCCAAGAGACAGCAACAGTACTGTCAAAATACCGCCGTTAAATACCCTTGGGGGCATTTAAGGAATATTTTTTTTGTTATGATTATAATATGGGCCATATACAGTTGGAGGAATACTGAGGTGTTGGGTACTGGGATAGAAAGGTGGGGGCTGTAGCAGGTCCTGGCAAGGCCTCCTGTGGCATAATGCATTAAAACAGGTCTTTTGATCAAAAGACGTTATAAGGATGTAGTAGCACGAGGAGAGGAGACGTCCTTGAAAGACACTTAAGGAGAAATTTAAAGCCTATATCTGTATGTTTATTTCCAGTTATTTTAAATCGTATACATATATGCTTCAATACAGTGCTTCAATACTATGTGATGAGATTTTATTCTGAATTGTTCTATTGTTTTTACTGTACTTGAAGACCCACCTCTTCAGACAACACCATGGCTCCCCTGACCCTCTTTAGCTATCCTCTTTCATCTTTTTGGGTTTCCTTTGGGATTACAATTTTATAGGTATGAGACAGAGAAGAGACTGAGGAGGAAGAGACAGAGAAGGCAAAAGATCTAGGCAACGGTCAAAAAAAGGAAAGACCAAGAAGCGGTGACAGAAACGAGCACACAAAAAAGGAATTCAACCTTAAAGCTCAAAGCACAAAGGCAAGTCCCGCAACTCCAACAAAGCACAACGGAGCAAAACGGTCTCCTTAAAAACCTAGACCTAATCATACTGGCTAAACAACAAAAGGGCGAAATAATATCACACACAAAACAGCACAAATAATGCCAGACAATACACCACAGTACAAATCAACAAACAATCAATATTGAAGCCCCGAACAAAGGAATACTAAGGCTTATATAGCTCACCGGCAAACACGCACACCTGCGAACGCTGACGAGACTTCTCTGTGAAAAGCCGAGACGGAGCCAAAACTCCACTAACAGAGCTGCGCCCACGTGTGGCGACCGAGGAACCCGACCGCAAGGGAAAAAGGGTCATAAACCATGACACACCCAGGTTGGTGCTACACATTGGTGATGGTTAAGGCAAATTTCACCTTCACCATTGTAAAGAGCTTTGAGTGTGAGAAACGTGCTATATAAATGCAAGGCATTATTATTGTTATTATTGTTACACCCGCACGTGCGTGGTGCAAGCAGGAGGTATTGTTTTCGCTCCTGTCTGTGTATGTGTCTGTCTGTGTGTCCCTATCATCCATAACTTGAACAATTCTACTCAGATTGGGATGAAACTTTGTGTACATTTTGACAGTTGGGCAACTTTGACCCAATTGTTTTCCCAATCAGTGAATTCCCGACTTAACAGTGCCAGATGAAAGTTTTAGCCCCATGCATATTACATTCAGGGTCGACATTAGCACACACGCGGGTGTAGCATCTCTCTGAGTGCCATTCTAGTTATTATTATTATTATTATTGCGCCGCCCAGTAACCAAACCCACAATCCCAGTTTGTTAATGTGCAGATTCTCAGATATTATTAAAGGGCATTTTTACACATTTACACACCATTTATAAATTACTGCAATTTTTACACATAGCCGCCTCCCCCATTTCAGGGCCATTATTAGGGACATTTTAATGAAAGTAGTCATGGTTAGTACTTGCTTAAAGTCCAATAGACATTATCAGGTGCTGAGTATCTTCTCTGGTGATGCTCTGCCAGGCCTGTACTGCAGCCATCTTCACAGCTCCTGCTTGTTTCGTGGGTGAGTTGCCATAAGTTTTCTCTTCAGCACATGAAAAGCATGTTCACTTGGATTCTGATCAGGTGACTGACAAGGCGAGTTAAGAATTTTCAGTTTTTTGGCTTTGAAAAAATCCTTTCTTGCTTTAGCAGTATGTTTGGGATCATTGTCTTGCTGTAGGATGCATTTCCGTCCAATGAATTTGGCAACATTTGCTTGAATTTGAGCAGATAATATGTTTCTGCACACTTCAGAACTCATTCTGCTGCTGCTGCTATCAGCAGTTACATTATCACTGAAAACAAGTGAGCCAGTAACTGTGGCAGCCAAACATGCCCAAATGATATCAACCCCACAATTTTAACGGGTGAGGTGGTATGCTTAGGATCTTGGGCGGTTCCTTTTGGCCTCCACACTTTGCTCTTGCCATCACTCTGATGCAAGTCAATCTTCATCTCATCTTTCCACAAGACCTTTTTCTACAACTCTGCAGGCTCTTTTAGGTACTTCTTAGCAAAACGTAACCTGGCCATCCTTTGTGGCGAACTAGTGGTTTGCATCTTGCAGTGTAGCCTGTTTGTGAAGTCTTCTGCAGACAGTCGTCACTGACCAATCCACGCCTGCCTCCTGAAGTGTTTCTGATCTGTCAAACAGGTGTTTGGGGGGATTTTCTTCATGATGGTAAAAATTCTTCGGTCAACTGTAGAGGTCTTCCTTAGCCGACCAGGCCCTTTGCAATTACTGAACTCCCCAGTGCTCTCTTTCTTCTTAATGACGTTCTAAACTGTTGATTTTGGTAAGCCTAAGGTTTGGCCTATGTCTCAGATGATTTTTTATTATTTCTCAGCCTCATAATGGCTTCCTTAACTTTCACTGGCACAACTCTGATCTTCATGGTGACAAAATGGCAATAACAGACTCCAAAGACAATCAAAAGCCTTGAATCAAGACAAGATAATGAAAGCTCTCTTATATCTGCCGTAAGGAAGCAATTGAACACACCTGACTTATCAGAAACACCTGTGAAACCATTTGCCACAAACAGTTGGCTGAATATCTGATATCAGGTCAAAAATGATGTGCAAAACATTCAGTGCTTTCTTGTAGTACCTGAAAATGAAAACCGAGGAACCAACATTTATTTAGATCTTTTCAGACAGCTTTTCTTCAGTGCTTTTGGAAGTCTCTAGTGAAAGTTTATCCTGACGGTGCCATGAAATGTGGCATCATTATGGAATTTCTTCCTGTGTCTCATAAGTGTTCTCATTATCTTGACAATCTGTTTCTTCTGTGGCCTAGCACCTCCTCAGCAACATTCTGTCAGGACTCTGAATTGTGGTTGTTAGTTGTATTATGTTCTTATGGTTTTTACTTATTTCCTGATCATGTATTTATTGTTGGTCGCACTGTTCCGTGTTTGCTTTGTCGTCACTCCCCTGTCTTCGTCTCACTATTCGGTAGTCTTTGGTGATTTTGGTTTTTCTCTGTATTTCCTCTGTCATGCGCTTCCTTCATTATTAATCACTTCATTGTAAATAATACTAATTAACTAACAACAACTAACATCTTAGAATCAGGGTTTACTAATGACTAACTTGTATATAATACTAATCTATTAATCTGCTAACGCCATAGAATCAGGATTTTCTACTAATCTACTAACTTACTAACTTCATCTTCTTTCCTCGCTGCAGCGGTCTCTCTTTCTGCCTGTTGTATCACTAATTATCTTTCTTTGGTTCCTCTATTAACTACAGCTGACTCTCGTTTCCGCTTTCCCATTCCTTGTATGCACTTGTCCTATTGGAGTCCATGTCATGTTATCTCTATGTATTTGGTTCTGGTCCAGTCCGTGTCTTGCGTTCTCCCTCGTTATTGTATTATCAGCTTCCCTTATCGTTTCATTGTGCTCACCTGTGAGCAGTTTCCCTTCCCCGCCTCTGCACACCTGTTCCCCATTTTGTCTGTCATTCTCTGTGTATATATTCCCTGTCATCTCAGTGTTTCTTTGCGAGTTCCTCACCGTTGGTTTGTTTCATACTAGTTTTTCCGAGTACCTTCCGAGTTTGTTAGTTTCCTGAGTATCTGTTTCTGAGTTTTTGTTCTCCTGTTATTTTATTTTCGTTGTCTGTTCTTTGTTTTGTTTTCTTTTTGTTCCTCTCTACGCCTCCCTGGTTTTGACTCCTGCCTGTGTTCTGTGACTACTCTTTGGACTCTGTTTTTGTACCGTTGCCGTCTCCCCGGTTTTCGACCCTGCCTATTGTACTACGGATTGCTGCCTTGCCCCTTTATTAAACTTCATTTTTTGTACTTCCTTCCTGCTACTGGGTCCTGTTTCCACCTACCCTTACACATTTATCAAAGCTAACAAGATCGTCCCTTTCAGACAGATATACAATCTATCCTGCTGTCCTTGAATCTAACAGTCAAGTATTTAATTTACACCAATTTTGCTATCACCAAACTGACAAAGTCACAAAATGTAATGCTTCATTATGGTTTGATAATTAGTAAATTAATTGCAGAATAAGATAAGAGAGAGTAAGACAGAGAGGCATCTCCTCTGTTCAGGACTAGTTCCCCTGTGTCACTGAGTGTACGATAGTCACTGTCTGAAGGGAAAGTGCATCAGAGCAGGGGTGGAGCTTAGGCGGTATAACAGGGAGAGGTTTCCCTGGCATGACCGCGGGTCCAGGGGGCTCCTGGAGGTGGGCGTCAAATTTTTTTCCTTGCACAAAAAAAGTTCTAGATCCATCCATGATCAGAGGCAACGTGGTCTCACGCGGACTCGTCACATAGCGACGCTTCTGCCCAAGCGTCGCTATGTGACGCCAAAGGTAGCCTTTTGTGTCGTATATTGACGCAGCCTTTTGCGTCGTATATTGACGGTTGTGGCCACATAATTTGTCTTTGGTTGTGGCACTTCGATATTATGCTTTTTTATTTTTATTTTTTCTTCATCTGGTAGAGAGTTACGTGAACTCTTGTGGTCGGGCTCGCCCACTATCTTAACAGTTCGGGCATGAGCCCGAGTTACATGAACTCCTGTGAGGTTATGTTTAGGGGTTGGGGGTGGGGTACGGGAATCACGAAATCAGAAAGATCTCCGCGCACACGGCGAAGACTGAGCGGGCATGCTCGCAGTCGGTTATCATGAGCAAAGCCTTCGCCATAGTAGGATTCGTAAATTCGAGACGAGTGCGTCAAATAATGACGCAAAAGGCCTCCTTCTGCGTCTAAAGGATGACGCCGTAGGAGCTGCCCAAGCGTCGCTATGTGACGACTTGGGAGTGAGACCAGGCTGTCAGAGGTGTGTACACTCCTCAGCGGTGATGCTCTTTCAAAATCAGAAAAAAGGGGAAAAACCTAGACAAAATATTGACTGTTTTGCCATGGAATGGCAAATCAATCTTATCTGAAATTCGGCTTACGTATATTCTTCATCAGAAGTACGTCATGATATCGGTCTGAATTTCAAATTTTATTGCCATGTATAATTGTCCATTAGTATTCAGTAATAACATATTTACACAATACAAACATTATAAAATGGCATGTTCTGTGCATTTTCTCTCAATCAAAGGCACAGTTTGTTTGCTAACAAAGACTTTCTGGGAAAAAATCAGCAATGATTTACCTTGCTATGATCTATTGCACTTACCTAACTGGTGCTTGCAATTTACTGATTATTTTCTGGAAAACTGTTATTACATATTTTAACACTGAACCCCCAGGTAAAGCAATGCCAGTGATCTTACCTGGTGGATATATGAAAGCTTTACAGACCTTCAGTAGCATTTAAATATATTTTCTGAAAGTTCTCTTTCACCTCAGCTGCCTATTACTGACACCTACTGGCACCTATACACATTGAACATGGACATATTTACATGCATATTTCTCTGTGGTGTGTACAGTGTTATTCCAGCTAAATACATTATTTTACATTTGACAAAAAAAATAGACCATGGACACAAGAGTCACCATTTACAGTGAATGCGTAGTCATGGGGCATATGAATGAGATAAAGTCCTCCTCTATTCTCAACTGTGAATAATCAGTAGTTTATAAAGTAATAATTACAAAGTCATTTTTACGTTATGTACAATTCACATAAGCCATTACAGTGGTTGGCTTTTGCACATATTTGGGACCAACACCTTATTTGAAAACGCAATACTATTTATCAGACATTAAGACATTATTTTGTGCCTTGTGTGTGCATTGATCTATAATGCAAATCAAATATAATTCCGAGTATTATCATTACGTTACAAAAAACAATGTTTTTTTAAATTAATTTCATAATTGGATTAAAAAGACATGATATTAGAAGTGTATCACCTCAGGATGTCAAACATTTGACCTATAAGACTTGATGGCAAATCAAGCTATAGTCTGTGGGTCTGATCCAAAGGACAAGTAACACACATTTTAATCTGAAAGTAGAACTACACAATGTCTACAATAAAAATATATAAAAGGTAAGAAATACATGGACATTATACAAAATGATATGATAGAGTTGGCCCAAATGCTGCCAGACTCGAACACTTGTATGTTACTGTATCCCACTGGTTACTGATTATTTGTTTTTCATGACACTACGGTTTAGAATAAGCTTTATAATGTACTTCAGACTGCAACATTTTCCCCAGATGCAGAGATGGGTAGAGAGCCGCAATGTGCTTTTGTAGTCAAATTACAACCAACCAGGGAATGGTCTTCCTCAAACACATGTGGAGGAAGTAGATTCCAGTGTTTTGTTTAGATATTGTGAGCTGTGCCTAGAGGGTGGGAGTGAAACCCTTGATGTACACGATGTGAACAGGAAAATCGTAGGCTGACTTCCTCACATTGTACAGTATCTGTGGTTTATGGGATCACTTTCCAAATGGAACCCAAGAAAATAATGGGGGGAAAAAAACTAAATGGGATTAAAATATTATTATTATTTTTGAGGGATGATCCACAATTATCTATATATATATATATATATATATATATATATATACTGTATATTTTAAATTGGCTATCTTGCTTGCCATTGTAGATGCATATTCATTTTATTGCAGTCAATTTCATTGCTGTGCAATGATGATAATGATTTAAATAAATGCCAATAACTGTCATGGTGTCTCAGTCCCTTTTCTATTTCTGCGGTCTTTCCTCCTCGGAGCGGCTTGAGGGCACTCTTGCCGTGTTTTTCGTCTTCCGTTCCGGGCCTTCGCTCTTTCTTTCCCTAATTTCCTGCACCTGTTCCTTATTACCGGCCAGCTTTATAAACTCTGTGTTTTCTGCTTCAGGTGCTTAGTTGTTGTCTTGCAACTTCACTTAGTCAGTAAGGTATAGGACTTGGGACACTGTTTTCCTTGTTGATACAAATAAGTAAAGCAGGAAATCCCGTTAGCGAACTTAGGTTTAGATCTTAGGATCTCTTTTTGCCTTTCGTTTGCTTTCATTCCTTCTGCCTTTTGTTCTCCCTCCTTTGGCGGTGTACCTCTGTTTACCTCTCTTGTCTGCTTTCTTTGTTGAAAGCGAGAGGTCTTAATTTCTCTAACTACCACTTGTATCCTCGTGTTATCGCCCTGTTAGGGTCGTTTTAATTTCTTTCCTGTTTCATTCGCCTCCTTTATTTCCCTCTCCTACTTTTAAGAGTGGAGGCGAATTCTCCCCTTTTCCTCTTTCGCGGATTGTATTCCGGGTTTGTGGCTATTCCTACGGGAATAGCTTTTTGATTCCCTCTGTCGCGTCTGGTCCTCCGAACCCAACCCCCTTACAAATAACCATATACAAAGTTAATAACTATTTCTGTCATAGCAGTAATTTTCTGCTATGTTATGGGTTCAGTGTTGGTTGTGATATAAAATGTTATTCAGTTAATAATTCTGTCATCTGTTCTAGTTAATTCTGGTACTTTGTTGGTTGTTATATGTCTGGCCTTAGACTGATGTTCTATGGAATGTATGTGTTGTTGAGTCTTGTCAAATTAAACAACGAGTGAAAGTAAGTCTTTCACAACTGTGCTACAATTGTTTCCTGCTGAGATCCCTTTGTGACTCAATATTTTCCTAGTGAAAAAGGGAATATAGTTGAACTTGGCACATACCAGATACTTACAGACAATGCTGAATGCAGAAACGGTACTCAGCAGTAGTAAATATTAATTTTAAAATACTCTTATTTCACAACTGAGAAAAGACAAAAATAAATAATTTAACATATTTCTTGTGTGAATGAGATTAGCATAAACTGAACAAATCTTAGCTTTTTTAAATGATTTTTTATTATAAATTTGGTTCCCAATATCAGACTGAACATGTCCAATTCCCATCCTAATTTGGAATGTCCAATTATCTATAACCGCAGCCTCGTTCATGCGCAAACCCGACTGCCGATTTGGGAGCGTGTAGGTATCCGCAGTTCTCCTCCGAAACACGTGGTGTCGCCAGCCTACTTCTTTTCACACCACAAACAACAACTAAGCTTGCATCGAGTGGAGTCAGAGGAATACCTTTCATATGCGGCTTTGGCATGCAGTGTACGGGTGCCCGATCAACCATCGGGGGGTCGCTAATTTGTGATGAAACTGCATCTAACCGACTCAACCCGATTGAACCCTCCCATATCCTGGCCGACACAATCGCCCTATGAAGCTACCAGCCACAGTTGGCACAGACATTGTCTGATTTGATCCGAAACCGTGAGGCTCATCCTTCCACCGAGCATGTGCCTTAACCGAGTGAGCCGCCCAGCAGCATTTTTAAAACCTTTTTCCAACATAACTATAGAATTATCTGCTATTCTTTTTAATGTTCCGAGACCTTGGTGATACGAGAGTTTGACAGTGAAACATGAAGTGACACATTCCACGTATGTTTGAGATATGTGACCTTTCCAGTACTATGTGCCATTGTGTAGACAGGACTTAAATTAACAGTAATGCCCTATGGGTGTGTTTTGTGTAGGAATTAGCATGGCACTTATCAGAATGGGCAGATTTCTACAAAATATGTAAGTAAATGAGACCTGATAAAATCAGGCTGTGCCAAGTATCGTAGGAAGCAAACCCGACAACAGTGGAGAAAGCCACGAATATCCAGAACGTCATAACCTGGAACAGTCAGTGAGACACATTCTAAGGGTGTTCCATGAGCAGAAGGTCAAGAAGCTTTGTGGTGGTGTGATCAAAGCCTTTAACAAAATGGAAGCCCAATATAATAGGAGATTGCCTGCTGGCTTTGGGCTTAGTATTGATGGTAATTAATTTTCTGAGCTGTCTGGCCTGTACAACTCTGCCAGGGTCTGGAAACGTGGGCCCCAGTCACGGAGGCAGTCGTAGTCCAGGCTGCTGCAGTCACAGGATGAGGACGTCTCCAGGGAGCTCAGGCTGCTGGCGAATGATCCGGGTCCCTCGTACCCGTACATGTGCAGGGTGTCGTACGGGCCGCCGTCCCTGTCGTGATCCGCCGCGTCCTTCTTCGCCTCAATCATGGCGGCCACGTGGCCCCTGTCCGCCAGTGGCCTCTTGACTGCAGCGTACAAAGCGGGCCCCTGCTGCATGTTGCCATCGTACCTTGCTGAGGCCAGGATGGCCACGTTATAGCCATTGGTGTCCATCTCCCCGCCGCCCTCCTCATCGTAAGCCACTAGCTGCTCATGGATCTCTCTGGAGCTCTTTCCCAAGGTGACCAGAGCGTCCTTCTGGTACCGTTTTCTCAAAACGATGAGTATCATGATGACTGCATTGAAGAGAATAAAAGTGTTTATAATTTGTCATTCACTTTCACCCTTTACCTCAGGGGTGACTACCCCTGGTCCTGGAGACTGTGATATTCTGGAGTTAGTTGTACAAACTATTTAATTGATACATTGAAGTACTCGGCTCACCCAAACTGGTTGCTAATTTCAGGTTGAAAAGCAGCGTACCCTCTTGCTCTCCAGGGCCAGCTTTTCCTGCTTTATATACTTTAACTTCACAGTTTTACCTTTGGAAGGGAAATATGTATGCCATTGAAATTCAGCATACTTGCTATGCATGTTCTATTATAAAGTGTTATATTTTTTAGGGAATAGATGAAGTGGTCACATTCTCATTATTGTCCCCATCCCCCCCCCCCCCCCCCCCTATAAAGCCAGTTTCTTGCAAAAGAGTTTTTTCCAGGTCAGTTATTTCCAATTTTTTCCCTCATCAAAAATAACAAATGCTTTTCTCCTGAGCAAATGAAAGAGCGTGACAATCCAAGAATATTCTGCTCTAGTCTAGACTCTCAGCATTCACCACGTAGTTAACCTCAGGACATTAATTTGTAACAATCCGCGGAATAATATAATGTAAACACAGAGTATTTGAGTTCTTGTTTATAGGAGGCCTTCATCATCCATATTTTACTGAACGTGAGAGACTGTGCCTGTGAGTGAGTGTGAGATATACAGTGCCCTCCACTATTATTGGCACCCCTGGTAAAGATGAATAAAAAGGGTTATAAAAAAAAATCACTGTTTGGTGAATTGGCTTAATGTCACACTGAAAAAATTTGAAAAATCCAACCTTTAATTGAAGTAAATTTATTATGAGAAAAAAAAAATCCCTCAAGAAATTATTTTTAACAAAAAAATGGCACCTCTGCATTTATATATAGAATAAAGTACTCATTTTTCATATTTGGTCACATATCCTTTGCATGCCATGGCTTCCTGATGTCTGTGACCCAACAACATCAAAAGACTCTTGATATCTTATTTTCTGGTACTCTTCCAAGCGATATTATGACATCTCTGCATTTGAATGGATCTCTATGGGAATTGTCGGGTGGGACTAGATTTAGCTGAAAATTATGCTGGGTTCCATGGTTGTTAAAATGGCTGTAAATCATCAAGGGTCTGAGGTATCAAACAAGCCTCAAACCATCACTCTGCTGCCAGATATGCAGTAGATATGGATGGATCACTTTAAGGGTTGTTTCTCCTGACAAATTTTCCTATTGAACTCTATGGAAAAATAAGTCAGGAGAAGAAACCCTTCAAGTTATCTATCCATATCTACTGCATTTCTGGGAGCAAGAGTGATGGTTTAAGGCTTGTTTGATAGGTCAGTCCCTTGATGACTTAGAGCCATTTAGCCAACCATGTGTTCCATACTGTTCCAGTGTAATTTACAGCTAAATCTAGTCCCACCCCCCAATTCCCATAGAGATCCATTCAAATTCAGAGACGTTATAGTATCGCTATACTATAAAACGGTGAATTTTTTATAACCCTTTTTACTAATCTTTACCAGTGGTGCCAATAATAGTGGAGGGCATTGTATAATTCAGGAGCACATGAGTGCTTTGTCCAAGCCAATACATAAATGCCCTTAGTCTCCAGGGATTTTTTTTTATCAGCTCATCCAAGCTGCAGCAGCAAACCTTTACTGTGTATCATCAAAGAAATGAACCGTACGCCGTTCAAATCCGTCCCTTGTGAGAAATAACTTGCAACGGAAGAGAACTGTTTTGTGATGTACGTCTGGCGGCTGCATTTAAACCCACCCAGAATGGTGAGGATGCAGAGGAGAATGGCGACGAGGGCGCTCGCGCTGACGCCAGTCTGCGCGTAAGCCGGCCTGCAGTAATAGTCCTCCCTGTCCCTGCCACAGCTGCACACGCGGACGGTGACGGCGGTGACGCTGCTGAGAGCGGGGGAGCCACCGTCCTTCAGCACGATCTCCATTAGATACTCCCGCCTGTCATCCAGGTCAAAACCTCCCTGTGTCACTGTGATGTTGGCAGTGCTACCTGGGGAAGACATCGCATCACACGCGGTAAACCGGTTAACGGAAATGTACAACAGATTCTCATCGCAATGTTTTACGGGTTGGGTGATTTGACACTTATGGAAAACCATGGAGTTAATTTATGCCTTCTTTTTCACAAACAAAGAATGAGTAGTTTACTTTGTCATTGTTATTTAATATGTCCCTGTACGGTAGCCTAACTAGAGCTTAACATGCATTTGGAAATAAAGCCATGGGGACAGGGTTTAGCCTAGCATTTATGAAAACTGTGGGTGTACCGACTAGTTGGACTATCACCCGACTGTTTTGGAGATATTTATAGTCTAAAAAAATTGCTTCACTTTTTAGAGAAAATAGAAACCACTTTAAATGGTAAACCAGTAAATATTGATTCATCTCAAAAGAAGAATTGCAACATGTCAGTTGCTTGGCACTGGTCGTTTAAATTGAGGGTGGTTGTGGCTTCTTCAGCTCAGCTGAGATCATCTTTCAACCTCAGTGTTTTCATAGATATTTTCCAACATGATCCTCACCCATTTGAAATGAAAGCTAAAGCTTCATGCAACATTGTGATGAGGAAGAAAGTGAGTATTTTTATATTGCCAGGAAGCTTCCAACTTCAAAACTTTTTCAGCGTTTTATTTTCCTGTCAAACCACCTTGTTATTTAAAGGTAACAAATTTGAACCTCAAAATACCTGCTCAGAGACACGAGATTTTGCACCTTGCTCCAGTTCACCTGGGGGCTTTGTATCTCTGCATATATCCCATTAGCAACTTTTTCATCAAGTGGGTGCGGCTTTAAAAATAACCTTGTTCATTGTTCGTCTGCAGGAGAGCACTTATTGTGCAGTACTTTGTCACACAAAAGTAAACACATGGCATATCATTTTGTTTCACCTATGGTTTATACCTTTTGTGCCTTTTTGCAATGCAACCCACAACTGCAACATTTAGATTTTATGTAACTATGTGGAGGACGTACTTCCATGAGCTTACTCTGGAGCAGGCACCTGGATTATGCCCCTGTTAGCTTGGATGATACCACTCACTCACACTGCCTGGCTGGCAGGGGGAGCTTAACCACCCTCAGTGCCTGCATTATTGCCTCCTTTCCCCCAGTCAATCCTTATCACAGAATACCCCTATGGAAAAATAATATGCTGCAGTATATTGTAAATATATCAAAATTATCTTCACAATATATTTAAAATATACTGCAGTATATTACATTTCCATATGGGTAGTGTGTTCCTGTGCGTCAAATATGTATCCAGACAACATATTTCTACATGTAGATGAGTCGTAAAGAGCCAGAACACCCGTCTGGAATGATAGGGTGTGGCAAGTGTCCATATTTTGCTGTGACAGTGTTTGAAATGATAAAATCGCTTACCGCCGTGACTGATGAGTGAAAAGTTGGGGCTTGGTTTTGCTAGAGAAAAACCGAATCTCTGCTGGTGAGCATCTTTGTCCGATGCCCCTATGGTTCCTATTACCTGAAAGAGAATGGGAATATATAATATGTACTATTGTGAAATGAAGCCCGGGAACAATTTTTAAACTCTGGCAGTTTTTCCCTCTGTTGTTAAAAGGTTTAAATGAAATACTGTTACCGTGCCAGGCCCATCACTCTCACAAGCAAAGAGGTCTTGGGTGTTTGTCAGCTCTGGAGCGTTGTCGTTGAAATCAAGAACCACAAGGCTTACATTCACATACGATTTCAGCGCTAAGGAGGGCAATAAGACAACATACATTAATAGTTGGCGATATGAAGATGACCAATAACACTGTAGTCCTATAGCTTTAAAGGCTTCAGCAGTTTATAGCAAGGTGGTACTAGAGCTTAATTGTGTTCTTTTGTCCAACTGAGCAGGAAGCGGGGAAAGGAGAGTTTTCATTGCAGTTCCTTCCATAAATAAACCAGGGCAGATTTCAGCCATTTGCACAATGCCTGTTTTACCGATTGATTAAATATTGGTTAAATAAATAAAATAATATACTATTTAATTTATTTAGATTTCAGCCATTTACACAATACATAGTTATTACTCAAATAGGCTAATGACTGGTTAAAAAATTTAATAAATACTCAGTTTCACAACAATAGACATGTCTTGTAGAATAACAACTTCTTGACTTTCATCGTTGTGAAAAGTCATGACTTTTTCCACAAAAGTTTAAAATAATTTTAAAGCTGTGTATACGTACATTAAAAATGACAGTTGTGAGGCAATCTGCTGTGTGCTCAACAGTAGACTGGCTAAGCACTCCAGCGTTTTTGCCCAGTTTAGCTTTGTTAATGATTCTGACAAATGTCCAGAGGACAAAGGATCAAGCCCCCAAGTTTATTCTTGGAAACGTGCAATGGGAAAGGGTGAGGTCACTGTTTCCAGTACCTTTGGGTGTAGACTCCTCAGCAGTCACATAGAATGTGTGTAAGGGGATGAGTTCCCGGTCCAGTTTCCTTGCTGTGTACATGTCACCAGTCTTAGGATCAATCTTTACCGGACATTTTGGGTCATCGATGGAGTATCTGGGGGAAAAGATGTCGTACGAATATTAATGTGAGGCTAAATGGATCAGTGTTTCTATAATATTAACACCATGGATAAGAAAGGATTCAGTTCAGCTCAATTTTGTACAACTGTTACTTTAAAAAAAAAAGAAGAAGTTGTTCTCATTTTCTCATACTAAATTTCACTGTGGAAGACTGCGTTTCTTTAACAAGTCTTAAAATTGTGTTTTGGCAACTGCTAAACTTTAGTATGAGACAGTGGCAGTGCTTGTATGTAAAAGCGCAAAGTACATTTCAGTTAAGCTTAATAGAGACTAAAGAATGTGTAATTCTCTGGCCTTACCGTATACTGTGGTGGGCTGCATCTGGATCCCTGGCTAAGACACCTCCGATCTTAGTGGAGACTTTGGCATCTTCACGGAGACTGAAGATGTAGGCCTTTTTGCTGAATACAGGCGGCTCGTCGATGTCCAGCACATGTATAATAACCTTCGCCTTGGTGTTCACATTTGCACCATGGTCATCAGGGGGTCTTTGAAGATTGTCCTCACGCATATGAACATGAAAGGTATATGCCTTCCTGCTTTCAAAATCCAGTTCCTGTCAAGAAAAAAATGGACAGGTAAGCTGCCAATATCGTAATAATTTAAAAAGGGTTTATAGGTTTCATGTTTTTTTCCTTTTAAAATAGAATAACAAATGGAAGATTTAGCTGGATATTTTTTCACCATCATGGTTTGATGAAAGGCCGTGGAAAGATAATTAGATCAAGTCCTGCAGATATTTTGTAATCATTTCAGTTGGTTGTTGTTCAGAAGTGTCCCTCAGAACTAGTCACTTGACAGGACAGGAGCACAGAATACCTGTTTCAAAGTGAGGACTCCATCTTTCCATGGGTTTCTTTCGATCTTAAATACATCGGTGAATTTGGGTTCTGTGGTGGAATCGGCCACTATGCTGAATACTGGATCTTTGTTCTCATCCTCATCTTTGTCCTCCGTTTCCATTGTACCAATTTTAAAATTCTCTTTCTCATCTTCCTTGACATCAAACCTGTAAACCTCTGTAAAAAGACACAGCTCAAAGCTCAACATTTCACAAAATGTTGACAGTATCAATGCATAATTAGAGAGCAAAAAAATGTATTTGGGAATATTGGTGCTGTACATGAGCACTGTTAGAAATGTGTATTTTTTTAAACTTTGGTTTGGTGGCTGTGGAGTTCTTACTTTTCCTAAAGGTGGCCATGTTATCATTAATGTCGCTCACAGTGATGGTGACTGTGGTGGTTGCACTGCCTCCTGTTTTCATGCCTGGCATATCCTTGGCATGAACGACAACTACGTACGTACTTTGCTTCTCCCGGTCTAGGAAGTCGATTTTTGTTGCAATTTTCCCTGAGAGCAAATGAAGGACATCATTAATCCTTCAAATGAAATATGCATCGGAATGTTACCGCGAAAGTACAGCATTTTTCCCAAAAAATCCCAAAAATATGTGTCTCAAAATTTACACTTTCATTATTGAATAAATCACTCAATTTCTTATTGTTGAGAATATTTTACCGTGTTTGTCAATTTCAAAGACATCATTTCCATTTAGCAATTTATATTCAACTTGTCCATTGGCAGTGGTTGGATCGTCTGCATCAGTAGCAGTCACTGTCAGCACATGTGTTCCTGTAGAACACAAAAAGGGTAAAAAACAGGCATAATACCTGCATATTGTGTTCTCCCATTTATCTACCATGAAGAGAACATAACAGCTGGTATTAAATCAACATAAGCACTGGGTTTATATGTAAACTGGACTTCATGTATCACTGTACCTGTGGCAGACCTCTCAAGGATAGATCCGTTGTAGCTTGGCGGAAACACTGGATTGTTGTCATTAAGGTCGATGATTTTGACGTTAAACGGTTCTGCAGCTTCCACTGATTTGTTGGTGGCGATATCCAAAAGATGAGCTGTGAGGTAATATGTGTTTTTTACTTCCCGATCCAGCTTCTTTATTGCGTAAACGTCTCCTTGGCGAGAGACGCGAAAAATTGAGTTGGCACCGTCTCCTTTTATGACAAACTTCGTCTGATCACTGGCCATTGTTGATGTTAGCTAAAAGGAAAGTTCAAAGAAGTTACAGTTGTTTTTAAGAGTCATTATGATTATTATTATGATAATTATTGTTGGATACTTTACATTGCTTTATTTTCATAAGTCCTGGGCTAGTTGTACAAAATGTATACTTATGAGTGATACATCAAATTAAAGCAAGCATTGAGTAAAATAAGCTTCATCCTATGCTAACCATTTGCATATATATGCCATATAAAACAAGCAAATATTTGTCTGCCATCTAAGATTACTACATTTCCAAATTTACAGAAGTTGTTTTATCAATCGTACCAGAATGTATTTTGAAAATCTATAGTCATCAGTCATTTTAAGTGGAGCAATGGGTTCTGGGCAGTGTACAGTCTATAACTACTACAGTAAAGTGAAGGAAAAGCATAGAATATACATGTTTGTATATTTTATGGTTTCTATGCTTGTACAGCTACTCTTAAAATATTTTGCCAGTGTCAGAATGTATCCAGCGGGATCTTGATCATCATAGGCCCCAGTGTCTATAACCATTAATTGGAGTGAGTTGCCATCTTCACTGAACAAACTTCCCTGTGATTCTACAGTATAAATAAGACTTTGCTGACCTTTGACCCTTGAAGGCCAGGATGTGAAGTCTAAATATCTAGAAACCCTTACCTGTGCTTTGAAACAACGAGAATAAGATCATTACCTTTCCTACATAATGTGGAGGGTTGGATTTCTCCTCTTCCAAGAAGAGAAATTTCCACAGCCAGTCTCTTTTATGCCTCAGCTGTATGGGGTTGTGTTTAGGAGTTCCTCTGTTGGCCGTGCTTTCTGTGGTAACTGTGCCGATGAGGAGAGCGAAGGCCCATAATCCTGCCCACAATGCTGGTCCCATCACCTGCTTCACCAGAGACTGTCTCATGCTCTGAGTAAGAAGGTACAATCAGAAAGCCATGATTTCAATGATTCAACATTGCCAAACTACAGTGTCTCAACAATCAAATAAGGATAGATAGGTCACTATCTGTCCATCATATCATAATTCTGCTACTTTTATTCATTATTACTCTGGTAGTAGAACAGCTGGATTGACTGAGCTGTTAATTTTGTAGCAAATCAAAGACAAACACACCAATTGATGTTTGAAAAACATCAAGTATATTGTTGCTAATTTCATGGTTATTTGTTTTTAACAAATTAACCTTAAAGCCTTTGAAGGTTTGTAAAACTGTTCCAGTGTAATTTGCAGCTAAATCTAGTCCCACCCCCCAATTTTCATAAAGATCCATTCAAATGCAGAGAGGTTATAGTATCGCTTGTAGGAGTACCAGAAAATAAGATATCAAGAGTCTTTTGATATTTTTGGGTCACAGACATCAGGAAGTCATGGCATGCAAAGGATATGTGACCATATATTAAAAATTATTACTTTATTCTACATTATGTTAAACTATCCAATATTTTTTGATGCCTGAAAATGGGGGGGGACTATGTGCAAAACGTTCTATAATTTCTAAACGGTTCATCTGATAAGGATGAAAATACCCTCAAATTAAAGCCGAGTCTACACTTCAACAGCATTGTCATTGTATCCTTTCAAACTGAACGTGCTAGGGTACAGAACCAAAATAACAAAAAATGTGTCACTGTCCAATGAATTATGGTGCGCACTGTAAGTACAAATCACATGAATAGCTTCACTTATATTTTACAGACTACCGTTAAGTGATGTTTCACAAGTGACTAATGCACAGCCCGTGAAATATAAGCATTGAATAACAGCAAAACTGCTCAAGGGAGTTCCAAGCTTAAAATATACCCCAAACTGAAGTGGAAGATTTTATTCAGCACCTCAAGAGCAAGACTGCTTATTAAATATGTAAGTAAACAGCTTCCAGTACAAACAATGAAAGGAACACAATATATTAAAATGGTTGAGCAGATCAATGGAGACAGTTGGTGACTTTGCCCTTGTTTTTAAGCCTTCAAACTTTTTTGTTGTTTCAGCCCTGATTGTGCAGATTATACTGGAGTCAACTGATAACGTGCATCCTATTTACTCATGAACACACTTGCTTGGCATTTTAAAGCGATCATAATTATATAATAGCCTTTGAAATATCTGTGCATTTTCCGATGATCATCATGTTGTATCCTGGTTCAAATTAACAGACATGTACAGAATATGGGAGAATAAACCCTGAAAAAAATCCTGGACATTTTATTTCTCAAAAATGAAAAAGTGTCCCTGAACAATGAAAAAAATCTTATTAATCTTAGTTCATTTGACGACTCAAACTAAAATCCAAGCTAAAATTAAAATATAAAATTGATTAAGCTTACGTTAAAAAATTAGCTTCGGCTCAGCAGTCCTTCAATGAACAACATATTGAATCAGATCTGTTAACTTGGTAATCATGCCTGTAGGGCCAGGCACCGCTGCTGAATTCTGTCCAACTCTCTTGATTATAACATTGATACATTTTGCTTGTAAAGAAAACTATTAATTTCTTACCTGAAGTAGATTCAATACAAATGCTCAAATGCCCCTCTTACGATTCCACGAAAGAAGCAATATATCCTTGTGGAAGAGGTCAATTGTATCAATGAGAGGTGGCAGTTCAATACTACTGTGTGAGGACTGGTAGCATCGGGACTTCCAGGGCTGTCCTGGGGGAGCAATCTGGCCTGCGGTTCCTCCAAGGGGCTTCCTGTGATTGTCCTGCTCTTTTGTGGAGTGCAAAAGTCACTGAGGCAAGAGGAGGAAATGATCTTAATTAGCAGTTAAAGAGCCTGAGCCGTGTCGAGGCGAGGCTTGAGGAGAAAGTCCCTGCAATACGGTGCAATCCACAGCGTCTGAAAGCGCTCGGGAGGCGGCAAAAGCGAAACGCGACGCAGACGGATTAGAACAAACACGCTGAGTGCTGTAAGGATCACTCCATTTCTGCTCTTGCATCCGTGATAGAGACTCACAGAGACGGAGAGGAAACAAATAAATTAATTATTCATACCCATCTGATAAAGATTATAATAACCAGGTGATAGAAGTTAATCCCACGAGTTTATCCACATGGTGGTCTTCAATTTTTCAGGAAACTGCAGCATATCTGATAAAAAAAGACATGAGTGGGTTATCTCGACCTCTCTGCGTGTCCCTGGAGTATCACCTGTTATTTAGGGAATTGGACTAGAGTTTGACGGGCATCTGCTCCACTGTGCAGATATATTATCAAGGCTGGCAGTAAGTTTGCTCAGATTAGTCTGGGAGTATGCAAGCTCATTTGACAGGAAACACTTTTGGGCACATCATTTGCTTGTTTGGTGTTTTTTTTTTTTTTTTTGCCTTTTTCTTATGTAGCCATTTATTACATGAATATATATATCTTAGAAATTCCTAGCATGTAGAATTCTGAAACAAAGTAGCACACTAATGTGTCTCATTTACTAATTTACTGCTATTTGAATTTGCACCTAAAGGTGCTCTCAGACCACGGTTGCTTAAAGAACATTACAAGGATATGCCAAGACAATAGTGACAACATTTAGACTGAATTGTGACTGTGGAGTAAATTCCCAATGAAAAATTTGCCCCCTCCCCCACCCCCTCCAAGAAAAAATGTATTAATACAACGAGTGACTGAATTCAGTTATTATGAGTTTATTATTTGTTATAACAGCAACAACAATAATTAAAAAGTAACTTCTGCCATTGTTCATTATTAGTAATCAGAAAGTGAGGCTTTTTCAATCCCAAATGGTTGAGCTATCATCTTTCATCAATGCCTCACGGATTTGCGGAGGGCCGGGTCTTGCAATTGACAGACATTAAGATACCACGTTAGCTCCACCCATTATGGAGTTCATGAAGCCTCACTCTCTCAGTGGTTGTAAAAGTTCATTGATAAAGTCTAGTCCATCTGCCATGTTCAGCAGAGCTAGAACCAGAAGCAGCACCACTGTGCCAGCAAGAATGACTTTCACCAAATGTAGCTCTAAATGCAATTTGAATTATGTCCCAAAAATCACAAGCAGTCTGCTCTTGTAAAGATAATTTATTGCAGCGATTTTACACATCATGGGAAGTCTGTATGATGCATCAGGACAGAAGAGAAACTGTTTAACCCAGCCATTGGCTGTTTTTGATCCATTGGCTGGAAGAACCAATCCCTAGCACTGCAAAAAATGTCTTTAGTCTTTAATTGGACTTAAAATCTTATTTTTTGTCTCAAGTAGAAAATATGATCTTATTTTAAGTTACTTTTTGCTTGACAAGACGGTGAAATTGTCTCGCGCATGTGGCAAATCTTGAAATCAGTAAAACTGTCTCAATTCATTGGCAATCTTTTTGTCGTATTTAGCAAAGAAAGTAATAGGAATACAATAGTCTAAAATAAGACTATCGTTCTTTTGGCTTTTGCACTGAGCGAAGTGTTTGCCTTAAAAATAGCTGGACTCAGTCCTGGTTGATTCTCCCAGAGCAAACTAAATGGCATCTGAGGGAATGGCGAGACACTGCTGAGGTTTACCTGACTGACCCTGAGTGTGCTACTTGAGAATTGAGATTCCTAGCGCAGACGTCCTGTCACATTCATCATGCTTTTTCAGACTGCTTAAATGAAAAACAAAAATCATTAGAGAATATTAGACATGTAAGTCTGAACTGTGTTGAATATTTTAATAACTAATGGGAATAGTTATTGTGTAATAGTTTGGCAATAATTTCTGATAATTCACTCGGAACTGCTGCTATCAACATTAACACATATCCTTGTTGAACACAGAATTGCTTTTGACACATATATAAGTTTGTGACCTGAAGCAGTTTTGTGAAAAATATAAAAAAATAAGCCAAATGGACGCGGGCAATACTTTCAAGTTGCTCTCCTCAGACACATGTGGAAATCATTAATTCCCAGAACATACTCCCTTCAGGTCTCAAGACTTGAGAGAGTTAACATTGCAAGAAAGTTTCATCATGGAGACATTGTTTACCCTTCATACTACAAATAAGGCAAGTGTATTGGGCCTGTTTACCAGTCACCCTGGAAGACTGCATACATGGGGGCCTTACCACCACAATATTCCCAATAAATATTTTATTCTGGTCTATATTTAACAGATCTTTAATCATGCTGTTGTGAGCGTGAGCAAAGTACACTCACTGCAGCTATATTTGAATGCTGATGTGTTCAGAAAGCACTGTCAGTGATGTGTAATGAAAAGTAATTTTCATATTTTTTTCATGGCAGAAGCCTGTGGGTTTTTTGGCTATGTCCTATTTTTTGTTGCTGGATAGAACAGCGTGACTGGTCAATCCATCAATACTCGTCTTATACTACCACAGTAATGTATTAAGTATTTATTCTGATAAATCATTATGCATGAACATTAGCTACACAGTAAACATCTCTCTGTGGATGCTTAACTATTGTAATGAATAAATGCTAAATTAATATACAATGCATTGACAAATAATTGACAAAAAATACATTTACTCACGATGAAATGTGATGCTATTACTGGAAATAATTCAACTTCACATTGCCAAATGTCAATAATTAATCAAGTTGGCTGTTAGCTGAGGAAGACTTGGTGGTGATTCCTGTGATTGGGTGGACATGTATAGAAATGGCCAATGGAACTAACTGTAAACAGCACATTGATGACATAAACATGGCTTGGCTACAGCTACTCCCTGTTTTGGATCCCAGAGACAATTCTCTTCATAACAGAATCCATGCAAGGTGGCAACTTTAATTTCATGAAGATTTGAAACCAAGGATAGCTCCATCTTGCCCTCAGTGTCACTGGAAAGGAGGTAGCATTTCTAACTCGGACGTGTAATTTAGGATCAAATTAAATACAGTTTGGGGGGGAACAAAACAATTAAATGAAGAAATAATAGATTTTCGTGATGGAACTATTTTAAAACAAACTATTTTATTTCATTTATCACATTTCACTTTATAAGCATTACCTCAAAACTGCTCACAACTTGATTTGCATTCTTCATGAATCCAGCCAGCGGGGGAGGGAAAAACATTTGAAGAAGAACTACTCAGGCTCCATAACCAGAAGAGAGATGTTGCTACCGTAGAGATAATGCAATGCTTGTGTTTTTCCCCTCCTTGTGTAGACTGTTGATATGTGTTGCAAGCGTAAGAGTGGCACTCTAGCCCAATTTACCCAGTCACCATGAAGGTACAGACATGCAGAACGCAAAATAATTAATTATGAATGGAAAACAGAGGCATAAATTAAATTGTCACGCCCCTGTTTCTGAGCTTTAAAGATAAAATGACAAACAAAGAAGTGCAGAGGAGCCCGGAGCAGAATGATGAAAATATCCCATTAAATAAGTTCTGAAGTGAAAATAAGAACAAAAATAAGTTTTGAGTAATGTAAAATATGCTCTTTAAATATTATTGTCATTTAAAGTTATGTTACTGCTGCTGCTAATAATAATAATAATAATAATAATAATATTACTCAATTCACAGCTTGTCATTTGTCAAAGTGCATTTCAATGAATGGTGTTTTTTTTTCTCACAATTTTTCCTTTGAACTAAAATGTTTGGATTTGCATTATTTCTGTTGATGTCTCATCATTGTGCTCTTACCTGCATTTCTATTCTTTTTTTTTATTGCAATACTTCTTAAAATTAACTGAAAATGGTGATGGACAGTTTTACCCTTTGACGATTTAGGCCAATCACAAACATATTGCACCCCACTCATTCACTGTAAACTACGCTAAAATAGGGCGGTACGGTGGATCAAAAGAGCTCAATAAAGCGTGACAGCCTTTCTTTTGCAGTGGGACTTTAATCAGATTCCCTCGATGGGATTAGTGGCCCCACATCAGGAATGCAACTGATAAACAGCTCAGAAGGTGTTGTGTGGAGAAGTAGCACCAGAGAAATCACAAAAAAAGAGAGGCTGAACAATTTAAAAATAATCTTGCATTTCCTGGATTATACCATTTTTATTTTTGTTTAGTTTTTATGAGAGGGCATCAGGCTTGAGGCAGGAATCCTAAAATAGACATTAAACAATGTAATTGATCCTCAAATGACCATTAAAGCTGTAGTATTGTCGAATTCTATTTATGAAGGTCAGTGTACAACGTGATTTCTTCGTAAATCTTTCTACATAAACACCCCCCACCCCATGGAAAGTTTGAGCACAAAGTTCAAAAAGCTCTGTGTTGCCATCTTGTGGGGATGTGTGTGTTATTACATCTCCTGGAATGCTGCACATTTTCTACAGTAATCAAAATGTGAAGAAATTATAATGTATATTGCAGCAAACGGTTTGCTGCAATATACATTATAATTTCTTCACATTTTGCTGCAAACCCCCTTGAAGGGAGATGGTTATTTCAATATGGGATGTTATATCCTGATGTTTCCCCATCAGCCTGTAGCTTCGAGAAGCTTCTCTGTGTTCATGGTCCCCACTGGAGATTTTCCAAGTGACAAACGCCACTTTATTTGAAGAGACATGGTTGGCTAATGTGAAGTGTTATTAGGGGGAGGAGCGAGGCGACGAGTGGGAAGGCTGACGCAGTACGGTGCTCCGTTTCGACAGTGTACAGAGACCGCAACACTGCGTGTATGGAGGAAAGTCGTGGAGGCGGAGTTTGTGTGTTGGACTGCTTAATGACACTGGACATCTCGGGACAGCGGGGGCTATTTTTAATCATGGTTGTATTCCACTTTAATTCACTTAATTAGTGTGATTAATGCAATGATTCTATTGAATGTCTTTATTTGATGTTTGTTTGTGTGTTGTGGGTCTGCCTTTTTTGTTGTTGCTGGGGCTACAACTGAAGTTCCCTAAAGGGAAAATAAATATATATAATATTCTATTATTATCTGTAATAATAATAATAACACTGCATTATTATTACAAACGCTGTTTGCTTTCAGTGGAGTGGCATACTAAGACTTGAAAAGATTTTAACCCAGCTTAAGAGACCACATGACTGGATTCAGGGCATGCATTCATATGGTATCTGGCACACTGTGATAAGAAATCTTTAAAGAATTATGGTTAGAAGATAGCGTACATTCACAACTGACAGGAGGGCACACTCGGAACACACGTATTGCATTTTTCAGGGCCATTAAAATCAGTAAACATTAAATGGGTACAGTTTCTTCAAGTACACACGTATTTAAGCTTGTTTTGAGTGTAATGTTGTTTTATGCAGCGTATTTGTCACCACATTTATTATTATGGCTTTTAAAATGATGATTTTCGTTCTGTTTTTACTCCCATTTTTCATCACCTATTGTGCTTTGCTGTTGTGTTGCTGCCAGATCCCGCACACAGTGGACATTGCTGTTGTGTTGCTGTCAGATCCCGCACACAGTGGACATTGCAGTTGAGCGGAAGAACCGATGCTGTACCCACCTACGCTGATTGTTCTCGCACAGTTAGCCAATTAATATTTATCCGGAACATTGACTTTTTGGTCTCATGCCCATCCATTTTGAGGGGACACGTTTCTGCAAAATGAGCCATTTACTGTGCAGAAAGTGCATAATCTGTCCTGTTATATTATATACTTTCCGCATGACACCTACTCACTCTGGTATATCTAAGCTGAAGGTGTGTTGCAGTCACAACATCCATTGTAGTCGCAATGTAAGTTTTAAACTAGAGCTAAAGCTACACGGAAATTGTTTTAGAACAGTCATAAGTCATTCTCAGTTAGTGTATCAGAGCACAACAATCTTATATGAATAATTATTTGTACAAAGTTAGTTATACATTTATGTGCTGTCAAAAGAAGTAAGCTAATTTGGGGTACAAGCACAGAAAGTGCCGGAACCCTATTGTTTTTGTGGATTAATACATTTTAGATGCTCCGCAAACTTGGTAGGCTTGTTTGGATGTCTGAACTCTTGCATTAGTTAAAGTATAGTGGAGACTGGCTATTTGCTGGTGCTAAAGTGCAAATGACAATAGTCTGACATTTAGGAACCCAGCCTCTGGGCCCTGTTTGACAGAGAATTACAAATAATTTTGGCACATAGGTCCCTCTCCTCATGAGAATTGAATGTGCCTCAAGGACCTATTACTTCCACCACTGTGAAATTTTCACCTTGCTACTCATCCTAAAATCCTTGACCAGTTTGCAAAACGTGTGGTATATTGCACCCATGGCAGAGGAATCTGCCCATTGTGGATGTACCTCTAGACAGGTATTACCTTGTAACTTGTAATTTCAGATTTAAGATTTCAGATTCAGATAGTTTAATGACCACACAGCCAGGCTGGTGGGATTTGCTATCGATACAGCATGTTACAGCTCAGTTCCATCATATATTAAACCTCAGACATATTGCATAAGACGTACATTAACCACAATGATGATATTAACACTCATGAGACAGTACAACACAATAATAAATACTGGACATCACAGTCACACGGCATATTTACATATTCACATATTCACACAGCTTATTCGATGGGAGACATGCAGGCAGGGAGCAGTATGTGGGGTACAGATGGGGGAGTTAGTGGGAGACATGCAGGCAGGGAGCAGTATGTGGGGTACAGATGGGGGGTTAGTGGGAGACATGCAGGCAGGGAGCAGTATGTGGGGTACAGATGGGGGGTTAGTGGGAGACATGCAGGCAGGGAGCAGTATGTGGGGTACAGCTGGGGGGTTAGTGGGAGACATGCAGGCAGGGAGCAGTATGTGGGGTACAGATGGGGGGTTAGTGGGAGACATGCAGGCAGGGAGCAGTATGTGGGGTACAGATGGGGGTTAGTGGGAGACATGCAGGCAGGGAGCAGTATGTGGGGTACAGATGGGGGGGGTTAGTGGGAGACATGCAGGCAGGGAGCAGTATGTGGGGTACAGATGGGGGGTTAGTGGGAGACATGCAGGCAGGGAGCAGTATGTGGGGTACAGATGGGGGGTTAGTGGGAGACATGCAGGCAGGGAGCAGTATGTGGGGTACAGCTGGGGGGTTAGTGGGAGACATGCAGGCAGGGAGCAGTATGTGGGGTACAGATGGGGGGGTTAGTGGGAGACATGCAGGCAGGGAGCAGTATGTGGGGTACAGATGGGGGGTTAGTGGGAGACATGCAGGCAGGGAGCAGTATGTGGGGTACAGATGGGGGGATAGTGGGAGACATGCAGGCAGGATGCAGTATGTGGGGTACAGATGGGAGGTTAGTGGGAGACATGCAGGCAGGGAGCAGTATGTGGGGTACAGATGGGGGGTTAGTGGGATGAGTCCGTATTGCAGGGGGGAAGAAGCTGTTTTTGAAACTGGGTTGTTCTATAGCGATCTATAGCGCCTTCCAGAGGCAGCAGGTGGTGAGCTGGGTGAGTGGGTTCAGCCATGATTTTTCTTGTCCTGACCAGTGTTCGCTTGAGGTGAAGTGATGCAATTGTTGGGAGGGGGGTGCCGATGATCTTGGATGATATATTGACGATGTGCTGGAGTTTTTTCTGAGTGTGACTGTCCAAGCTGTTGTACTAGACTGTTATGAGTGAGGATGCTTTCAATGATAGCTGTGTAGAAGCGGAGAAGGAGGTGTTGTCTGAGAAAATCATCTTTGCTGTGCTTTTTTGATGATGTGGTCTGTGTTGGTTTTCCATTTAAGTGTATTGCTAATGTGAATTCCGAGAAATTTGTATGAGTCAGTGGTGGTTATGTGCACGCCAGAGATGAGTATGGGGGTTTTGGGGCTGTGCTTTGTGTCTGAGGTCGATGATGAGTCGTGTTTTGGATGTGTTGAGCTGTAGATTATTGTGTGTACACGAGGTGATTGCTTGGTTTATCTGTTCACGGTAGTGCGTTTCATTGTTATTGGATATGAGTCATATAATGGTTTTGTCATCTGCATATTTGTAAATGTTGACAGAGCTGTGGTGGGATGTGAAATGGTTTGTGTACAGGGAGAATAGCCAGGGTGAGAGAACGCAGCCCTGGGGGGCACCTGTGCTGAGGGTCATAGGGCGGGATGTTATGTTGTTTACCTTTTACCCTCTGTTGCCTGTTCCAGAGGAAGTTGTGGGTCCAGTGACAGATGCAGGGGTCAATGTTCATGTCCAGTAGTTTTTTGAAGAGTTTGTCCGGGTTTATGGTATTAAAAGCAGAGCTGAAATCGATAAACAGGATGCGGGCGTACGTGTTGGGTGTCTCCAGGTGTTGTATTGTGTGATGTAGGGCCAGATGAACTGCATCCTCAACAGACCTGTTGGCTCTGTATGCAAACTGATGAGGATCCATGAGGGGAGTGGACGTGGTTTTCAGGTATGTGAGAATGATGCGCTCAAATGACTTCATGACGACGGATGTTAGGGCAATAGGTCTATAGTCATTGAGGCAGGAGATCTTTAGTCCAAACCGGGCCGGCCAGCGAAGGATGGGCACCCCCTCTCTAGCCAGGTTCCTTCCGAGATTTCTTCCCACTGGGGAGTTTTTTCTCGCCACTGTTCAGTGTTTTTTTCTCCCCTACTGGGGAGTTTTTTTACCTCATTTTGCTGGTTGGGAGCTAAGGCCTGGTTTTTTTGCTCAATTTTCCTTCTGTTTCCCTGTGCAGCGTCTTTGTGACAGTTCTCTGTAAAAAGCGCTATACAAATAAAATTGAATTGAATTGAATCTTTGTGGACTTTGGTATGGGGATAATGAGGCAGGGGGGTACTGAGCATTGTTGGAGGGAGGTGTTGAGTATGGTGGAAAACACAGGGGCTAGTTCAGCAGCACAGTGGTGAAGAACGGCAGAGATTATCCCACCTGGACCTGCTGCCTTCCTTTTATTCAGCCTCCCGAATGTGACCCTCACCTCTTCCTCCTGGATATGAAAAGGGGTGGTGGTGGGGTGGGGGGGGGGTGGGGGGGGGGGGGGGGGGGGTGGGGGGGGGGGGGGGGAGTGAGGGATGAAAGTGGTGGGACTGGGGACTATTCAAACCTCCCGCAGAAGATGTTGAATTTGTCTGGGAGCTGATTGTCATTGTCAGGTATGGGGGTGGGACTTTTTTTGTAATTGGTCATTTGCTTGAGTTTATTCCAAATTGTTCTTGTGTCATTGGTTGTAATTTGATGTTCCAGTTTTGTGGCATAGTTGGTTTTTGCTTTCCTTATTGCAGACCTTAGTTTGTATTTAGCAGTCATGTACTGCTCCTTATTTCCACTTATGTAGGCAGAATTTTTTTCTTTCCTTAAGTTTTGAATTTCTTTTGTGAACCAGGGTTTATTGTTACTGTAGAGTTTGACCGTTTTTGAGGGATACACATTTACTCGCAGAAGTGGATATATGACCTCACAGTTTCTGTGTAGTTGTCGAGGTCCCCAGCTGTGCCGAATGTATCCCAATCAGTGCACTCAAAACAACCCTTCAGCATCTACTTTGTTTGTATTGAAAGTTAAAGGATGATTGAATGACAAGCCAAATAACTTTCAGCGGGCATGACTTAAGCACAAAAATGCATGTGAATCCCTAATGATTTGCCTTAAATGGATGAAATTTGGTAGCTATATTCTCACTCACATCAAACTCCAACAATACATTATTGCCAAAATCAAGTGATGCCATAGAGCTCTGTATTTAACATTAAAAAAAATAAAAAAATTGCTGGTCCTTTGCAGAGATTTTAAGCTAGTTTCAGTGATCAAATTCCTCATTTGACACGTTCCTCATTTCTCAGTTTTGCGCAAACAGCATCTGTGATTGGACGGAAACTTGGAATACTCATAAAAGGCAGGTCCAGACTCCAGATGGCAACTGAACTATTTCTGCACAGACTGGTGGTGCAGTTAGAAACATCATTTGAATTTTTTATATTTAAACAATCATAACTCCTACCCGGTCTGAACTACAGACTTTACCAACCTCACAAAATCCTGCAAATCTGAGGACTCATAATGTACACCAAATATTCTGCTTTATGCATCTTGATGTTTTTCAATGAAGTAGTCTACATTTTTCATGTAAAATTACTTTATCAATTATGCTTCAAATCCTCATTTCACCCTCTTGACCCCTAAATTTAGACTGTTTCTCATCCATTTCAAGAGAAAAAACATTGAGTTCTTCACTTTCACAGGAAGTAGTCGCAGCGCAAAAAAAACATTCGCTATATTGCGGCTCTGTTGTGGTCACAGATACGGACACATTAACGACCAATTTGCCAAGACTGCTTGTAATTATGCTATCAAATAAATCAAACGCCCTCATTTGCAATTTTGCGGTAATAGACGCCCATAAAAAAAGTTGAGAATTATGGCATGCGATAATGTCCACATTACAATGCGTACAAAGAAATTGATACAGAGCAACCAGGCACTAGTAGTGAGGGAACCACAGGAAAAACATAACTTAAATTTGCAGATTAGGAAATACAGGTAATGGTCAACGAGGTACAGTTTCACAACGCTGTATTACAGCACAGTAATATCACACCAACGGAGAGGAGAAAAAATTGGAGTGTTATAACAAAATGATAGTTATAACAAAATGAACAGTAGAGAATGTAAGGAAAAGACGGCATGATGAGAAAAGATTCGTAGAAACGTGTGAAACATATTTTAAATCCTGTCTCCTTTCCAGAGTACTATGCATCAGAGGATGTATTAGTTTTAAATCTCCACCCTATACGTCCCATAAGAAAAACTTGATTTGACTGCCGAGGACGTGCGTGCAGCCCGACACCCTTCTCCGGCATCCTGCGTCCAAGTGGACAGGACGCTGCTCAAAGCAAAACATAACTCTGCTAAACCTGTCCCACCTCCCTGATCAGGTGAAGAAAGTAACCACATCCCTGCGTGCAGTGAAGAGAAACATGGCCACTAGTATCCAGCATCCGGTCACTGCTATTGCAGGGCTGACCAGGAGTGTGAGCTGTAGGCTATATCAGCGCAGACAAATTCCTGAAAAAACTCATGCAAAGAGAAGAGTCGTAACTAATGCATGCTTTAGTAAATTAGACGGAATGCTTAATTAGCCTAATTTACACCATCTCCACCCTGTTTTAACGTGTTCACTCCGGGTATACATTATGCATGAACACATTTAACTGTGTATCAAAAGGAATGTCGCAGAGTGATGTAATCCCCGCAAATGACATCCGAATAGCGATTTTAGTCCATTTAGTAAATCCAGTGTAGATATTGTGACTTTGGAGCAATTGCTTTTGCATGGGAAATGCAGTCGCAATCCTTTAGTAATTCTGGCCCCAAGACCGAGCGACACACAAGGGAACTGGGGGCATCTTAGATACATATAAAATAAAACGTGACACAGGTGCAAAAACGATTACAACAGTGATTCAATAATAGGACCAGACTAATGGTGATGGTGCCGGGACCATGACCCTAACCCATGGGACAAAGCCCAATAGGCTTTAGGCTATCTATAGGCTACAGTGCTCAGGTTGTCCTTGGAACGTGCACACTCGACTGTCAATCATATTTACTCTCCCCATTGCAGTCTATAGTCAATATTTATCAAGTGTATTTTCATCGTAAATACCAGCACAGATTATTTGACATAAATGATCCGTAGTATGTCTGGGACATGACTAGTTGCGTGTGGTGTGGTTATGAGATTCGCCCTCAGAATGGAATCATTAATTTTGAGAGAGCCCATTTCATAGCAAGAATTCAGTGAGTACTTTTCATTCAAAGTACAAGGATAAGGTCCAAGTCAAAAGCTTGAATGTGATACAGTACTAGATAAAGTAATATGCACCATACAGTACTGCAGAACCCTTTAGTGCAAACCATCAAACAAATGAATAGGCTTGGTCGAAAAAAAATTAAGACAAAGCTAGCAGGTTGGATTTAGAGAACCATAAATCTTCACTGAGTTAATATCCTTTGCGCAGTACAAGTTAATTGCCTGAGGTCTCGAACGCAGGACCAATTAGGGACGTTATTGGAAAACAGTATAAAAGCTGAGTATTGCCATCTGCTCAAAATGAATGAGGGAACAATGACGTTTGGCTTGGAACTGTGATGAACAGCTGTGTGGACTGGCTGGTTAAAAAAAGGTATTTTTGTATAATGGCTGTGCCTGAGAAAGACATCTGAGAGGGTGCAGACATGGAGTGTTGATCTCATAACGTGTGTATTGGCAGCGGTATATGATGGATGGCATCTACAAAACACAACTTGGTTTGTAGAATAATTTCCAGTGCCACTGAACTGCATGCTCAAGAATGTATTTTGGAATTGCTTTGCATGTAAAAAATCTGTAATGTATGAGCTCACTGAAAATATATATATTTTTAGTTTAAATTTACAGAATGCAAACTCAATTTTTTTTTTTTGGGTCAACAAAAAAGCAGATTTTACAGCTTCATGTGGGATTCAACAGTAGCTTATGGTCCTGATCTAATCTGACAGCAACTCTTCTCTCTTCAGAAATGGCAGAAAAGGGAAATTGCAACTGCTTGAGTGCAAACACAGTAGTCTCAGAACACAGCGACCAATCATATCAGCAGGCAATATTTGCAGTTTTGCATTGACCTCCATAAGCTTGTCAACTTTGCCTATTTTGAAACATAAACGTCACCGTACAGTTTTGCATTTTGTATTTTAATATTTCTAAACAATTTGTCAGCATTTATTTATTTTTTAACAAAGTTAGGCTATTTGGTATTATGCTTTGTTTGTTAATAACTCATGAATGAAAGCAGCACAAACCAGCACTCCCATCAATGGTAGTCTGGGAAAAAGTAAAGCCAGTTAAGGAAGAGCTATGGTTTACAGATAGGGATCCAGAGTGGAGATGGCAAATGGGGTTGGGGCCATTCATAAATTCAATTGAGAGTGCATGGTAAATTTTCAATTTTTAATGGTACCTGGGTCTCCTGAGAAATGTTTTGTCGTGCCTAGCAACAGTAACTAAGGTGTGCAGGAGAGGGGCGGGAATTCCAATTCCAATTCCTCAGTTCATTCATGAATTGATCTGAACTCAACATTTAAAGTTCAGATCTCTATATAGGAACTTACTGTATGGCAACATATAGTAAGTTCCTCTGGCAGCATAACTATTTGGACTGAGGCCGAGAATCCGGTCAGACAAGAGAAAGACAAGACATCTACCAACTATTCCAGGGCCTTCCCATGAAAATTGGGGTAGCAGCTATCACTATACAATATACCTACACACTTCAGCTCTGTGTCTATACTAAACCTGATTATAGACTTGGCTGTTAAGGTTAATTTTTAACCTGGTAAGGTGCATTTTTAATCTGTGTAAATATTAAGACTGCGTCCAATTCACTTAGTTTTTGCAACGTTATTCCATAGTAGAGGAGCTCTATGAAAAGGCTATATCAACCAGTTCTTTGAAAATATTGGGACAACTAGATAGCCTCCATCTTGGGGATTAAATTATTTTGTAGGCTTGCAAGGTTGAAGCAGATCCGTCGCATACATTGTTGCTAGTCCATATAATGTTTCAAAGTTAGGAGCGGAACCTTAAACTCAGCCCAATACTTAAGGGGTAGCCAGTGAAACGATGCTAGCACTGGAGTAATATGCTCATACTTCTTTGCATTTACCCAGAGTCATATCTAAAATCATAGATATATATTTTGCTTATATATATATTTTTTCCCTCAATAATGGAAATATTAGCTACTATGACAAGGTAATGCTGCCCTCAGTTCATTGGCATTTGTAATTTATTGGCTCACTGAAGTGTTCACATTATAATTAAATAGAATATCACTAAAAGATGATGAAGTGAAAGCACTTTATATGATATATCAGATCAAAGAGAGGCCTTTATTTTGCATTTGAATTGGTGTAATTAAATCTGCAGTTGTGGGACCCCGGGAATTGGGTTCATGCCCACACTCATCCGGTACTTTTAGCCACGTTGCGCATTGTTTTCCTTTTTCATAGTAAGCTGAAGTTCATCTTCATCTTCCATGGCTGGCGTTGGCACCAGCTTTTCATTTCTCTCAGAAAGCAGTAATGATGAAGCACGAGGCCAACACTCAGTAAAGAGAAAAAGAGTTCATTAGTAGGAGTACGACGCTCTACTCCTGGACAGTCCTCCAGTTAAAGGGAAATATTAAAAAAAGAGAAGGGAAAAAAAAAAAAAAAAATCAATAGCGCTGGGCCCGTAGATGTCATTCCCTTTGAAAAGGCTGAGGAGGCTTGCTCCCGGCTGTCGTCTCACTTAAGAACAAGCGAGGCCAAGCTCCCTGCAGTCAGATTCTCCATGTTCAGGGACTGTATCATGTCAGCATGAGCGATTAAAACGAAAGGGTTCGAGGTCACCACATGGTGCTTGGGGGACGTTCGGGACATTGATTTTATCCTTTAATCATAATTGAAATTGTAAGTACAGCAGTGGGGTTGAACAAAAGGAACAGAAAGATCAAAAAAGACTGAAGGCACAGCAGCTGGAGTCTTTGTAATGCTGTGCTTTCCTAAATATATCCCCATGTACTTCGCAAAAGTAGAACTGTCATGTAAATAAAACATAGGAAGCTCAAAAATATGCTTATGAGCAGGGGTGTCTAATCCAGTCCGAAAAGGGCCGGGGTGGCTTTTGTTTTAGCCCAGCACCAAGACACCTTATTCTACTTCTCAAGTTCTTGATTGAAGGCCATGATTTGTTCATTAGCAATCAGGTGTAATCGTGCTGGGCTAAAACAAAAACTTCCACCCACACCAGCCATTTTTGAAGAAGATTGGACACCCATGGTTTAGAGCAGGGGTCTTCAACCTTATCCCGCAAGGGCCGGTGTGGGTGCGGGCTTTTGTTCCAACCAAGCAGTTACACACCTGATTCTACTAATCAATCACTAGAGTGTTTGATAAGGACCTTGATTAGTAGAATCAGGTGTGTAACTGCTTGGTTGGAACAAAAGCCCGCACCCACACCGGCCCTTGCAGGATAAGGTTGAAGACCCCTGGTTTAGAGCATATTTAGAGAAGCAATAGACTGTCATCTATAGAAATACCTGCACTTCTTTTTGGGAAAGTTTCCATCCCCCCATTCACCATGAAATTCCTACACACAGTTCCCATTCTCAGTTTAAGTATGTGTAATTACTTATCATATAGGTCCCGTTCGCACTTGCATTTTGGGGCTCGACAACCAAAGTTATTAGTTTGAGTCGCTTATGTTCTGTGTTCGTACACAAGTGCATATTTAGAAGACCGGGAACGCCTACAAGTCTGAACAAGTAACGCTCTTGTATTCACAATGCTGTCAATGAGTCTGTAATAGCGCGATATTTGCTCTGAACGTAAATCTCGCATTTCAGTTCTTGTGCATGTGTAAAGTGATCACCAATGTCAACCAACATGGATGCGGCCATCCTGTTTTTGCTAATCTCTGCCGGAGAAGATGCGTTTCCACGGCTGCGTCCCAATATTCTTCACTCCCCACCTCCTTTCCTCCACTCCCCCACTACCACTCCTCTCCTACCCGGAAGTATGCAAAACTGCCTGAACGTTTTGAGTACAAGTAGTTGCATGTACAGTATACAATGTACTTGACATTGTGGTTTGCATCACCAATTTGTAACTATTTGTAAGTAATATGTAGCCAAATCAGCAACATTAGATTATGCTTATTATTATGATTATTGCGTAGTTAATCACTGCACATCTGCTACCAGTTGTCAACTCCCCTTCCCGTCCACACTCGCCCAACCAAGCTCATTAGCATTGGAACAAGAGTCAACTTCGGTAGTCGCTACCTGTTTTGAACAGGACTTGTTGCTACTAATTACTGTTACTGTCGTTCATAACCATATTAAAGTGTGAACTTGACCGTATTAAGAACTAAAATGAGGAACCGTATATAGCTGTCGTGAATGGGGCCACTTTTTCTTCCATCCTTTTTTCTCAGGGGTTCACATTTTTTTTTTTTTAGAGTCAGAGTATTTGTGTATGTTTTGCTTCCAGTTCTCTTTAGTAAACTTGGCCAATGCTTCTGGGAAAGGGGCACTAATGTATTTAGTTTCCATTATTGTTATCGGGCCAGCTCTGGCAGATAACGTAGCACGGGTGTCAGGTGAATCTGTGAAATGAAATGGCATTGGGTTGTGGACAATGGATTCTTAATAGCGCTGGGTCTCTTCCCAGTACAGAGTGGAGCAGGAATTATACCATGAGATGACATCTTTAACAAACCAACCATGTAGGCGTGCAGGTGCTTGATAACCGAACAGCTCTTCGGAGTGAAATTGGAGGGAATAATGGCCAATAATATTCCTATCTTTAGAAGTCACAATGTGAGTAAATTGGTACAGTGAGTCATAAGTCTCAGTGTCACATCGTCCTATTTCCTCTCTGTAAAGGATGCTGGCAACAGGTGAAAATGGCTTTGTGTCTAATAAGTTTGCAGGGGAAGGTATTCACACCTGACTTCTGCTTGAATTGCATTGACTGATTAGTCTGGCCTGTCTGTGCTTTGAAAGGCTGGGTTTTGCAACAGTGATAATTGAACTGTGCCAATTGATTGGTCGGGTCTGATATGGGGTTCATGCACACCATTTATGCAGCAATCCCATTCATCCCATTTAAACATGATACAGACAGGCAATCATCCACCTTTGCTGGAAATACCCATTGATCTTAATGGGAGTTAATAGTTTAACTATGCGGAAAGAGACAGAGAAAGAAAGACTTTGACCTGTTACAGGGAGCTCACATGAAACTGCAGTTACACACAGTGCTTGTACAAATAGTTCCTCACTGACTGTTGTGTGATTAATGTCTGGGACAGAGGGCCAATGAGCATTGCACAAACAGACACTTCCAAATGGCATCTCCCAGAGATGCCTCACAATCACACTGCCAACCAACGTCTGTCCACATAAAAAGTGACAAGCATGGATCATACCAACTTCTGCCCATATAAACGATGACAAGCTTGGATCATACCAACGTCTGCCCATATAAACGATGACAAGCTTGGATCATACCAACTTCTGCCCATATAAACGATGACAAGCTTGGATCATACCAACTTCTGCCCATATAAACGATGACAAGCTTGGATCATACCAACTTCTGTCCACATATACCGTGACAAGCGTGACAAGAAGAAACATTCATCTGTGATTCTTTATTAGGGATTAGCCAGATAGTCCGATTTTTTGATTATCCAGTTTGGATTTTGTGTTTTTTCCAGATACAACTATTACGGACTAATGGCCAGATTCAGAGTTGAGAAGCACGCGCAAATGGGACTTACTCCCGAAATTCTGCGTAGCTTAAGCTATTTGTGATTCAGACATTTGACTTATTCGCTGTGTTTTAAACGTCTCTCCAGTAGATACGTGGCATTACGAGCACGGGGTGGAGATTTGATGAAAATGAGGCGTGAGAGTTTTCACTTTTTTCCGCGCCGCCAATAGATTATTATGAAAAATACAGCATCTTTCACGCACATGGATATTAGAATGAGTGCATGTTATTTGAACATAATATTGGTCATATTTTCCTTTGCATAGCTAACTTGCAATTATCAGAGAGCGATCATAAAAAGAAAAATATGTAAAAGTAGGCTATGATTGACCATCTCCTATATCATACCAGACACATATTAGATGGATTAATTGATAGACTGTGTCTGGATCATGTTCGCTTTGACGGAGAGACGATTTGTGTCTGCACAGCTTCTCCAAAATGATTAAGTTTAAGACGTTGCATATAGGCTATTGTGTTCAACCACCGTAGGCTACATGACTTAGGTAAATTTGGTAAATCGTTAAAAAAACATTTGATTTTTAGATATTTTTTTCAGTAAATCCAACAATTTAATTGTTTACCTAATAATATTGCATGCCACCACTGACCAACGATTATTTCTTTTGATTGTGTGATGGGTATATCCCAGTCATCAATAGAAGCTATGATTATTTTATCAATGCGATGTATTAATACGTTCACTGCATGCCTATACCTCGTCACGCAAGAGCAACTACGATGCGCAAAGGCAGGATTTTCCAAAAGGCAAATGCGGTTATTAAAGGCTGTCACGGACTCATTGAAAATGCATTGATACCTGGCAACCCGGGGGGCAGGTACAAGAAACAGATAATTAGAATATCATGCCCTGTACCACCCACATTTTGAGATAAGCACCTGTGCAACACAAGTTAGAATACGGCGTAAGTCAGCTCACACTAAATCCCCGCAGGAGAGGCACTTAAGTGCATGGCTTAAGTTGGCCATCTCTGAATCCGGCCCTAATATCCGGCCCCAGAGAAACGCATTGCATATTTTAGCTAAATGTATCCTGTAGACAGTGTTGAATAGATAGTTTTCTTAAAGCTGCTGTGTGATTGGCTAGATGCAACCAAGGTCCCTCCCCTGAGTCCCCACTGTAAATACCATTACTCGCATTTCAAACTTACCACTTGCCAGGTCCCACCAGATGCCCACGCAATTTTATTGCTTTGTTTTCTTTTACACCTTTACTTTATCTTACATCTTTAGTCTAACTTCTGCATTTATGTACTGGACTCTATTGCAGAAAAGTTAGGCAGTGGCACGTGGTTTAGCTTTCGCTTTGCTTGGTTGGTGGTGGAACCTTCGCTAGCCACTGCTAGCAGGACGCAGCCTTTCTTCTTATTATATGAGACCGCTGCTTTCAGTATGCTATTGAGCCTGCTTTGCTAGAAGCACGGCAATATTCTGTAACACAAGCACGCACATTCAGAGGCATATCGTCAACATATATTTTTATCGCTTTTATTTCTTTCGCATCTTTTTTTATTGCAGAAATAAACATATACGAACAGTGCAATTTCTACCACATCATCAGGTTTATAAACATTAAAGGTAATCCGACATGTGAACATTGAACTTAAAGATTAAAAACAGAACAAAAGGAAACAATTAAATTTGATCATCTAGTCCTACTTGAGTGCAAGTTCACCATGGAGCAGCCAGCTATCCATGTTGGAGTGAAGTAAGAAATTGTGATACATTGATCCTAGCCTAATGAGTGTGTGTGTGTGTGTGCGTGCGTGCGTGCGTGCGTGCGTGCGTGCGTGCGTGCGTGTGAGAGCCTTTATGACTGGCTGGCTGCGTTTAAGAATGCTCTAGCTAGCTAATTAAGAATAAAGACCAATTAAGAAAAAGACGAAACGCAAGAGCAGAATTGAATATGGTACTTGCATATTCTGCTTGCCGCTTGTCAAAATATTTATTTATATGAATAAAAAAGGAGTGCCAGGGTTGTGCCTTTTATTAACAGTGACTGTGCAAATGGTAACCTACAGCCTATCTATTGAAACCATGGTATATTTTATAAGGTGGTCTGAGGTCCATAAGTTTCTTTGGTTACTTGGGAAAATGAGAAAACTATAGTTTAAAGTGAGGGTCTGGTGCATATTGAATACAGGGGCCCCTGAGTCTAGCAGTGGTGGGGGAGCTGCTATTTTTTTAATGGTATGTGAAACACTGCAATGATACATTTTAAGCGCAAAATCTCTCTCGCCTCAAGCAGCTTGTCCACAGAATTGGGACCACCCCTGGACAATCCACAGAGGTGCCCTGCGCTAATGAGTATCCTGCACGCATCACCACGGGGACGGTCAAGATGTTGATGTGAGCCTGTCTGACAGAGCAGGAGCAGTGCATCTCCCTGGGGGGCCGGGGAGGTGCCACATAGGCTCCTTTCATACCAGCCCCAGCGGGGGGGGGGGGGCTCCTTAGCTGCCATCCAGGCATCCTGTAGAAGGGAATTATTTTCACTCCCTACCATGACCTGCTCTTAATTCTGTGGTGCTTCACTGTGCACCGCGATCACCTGACGACTGCGGGAGTGGGCGTCGCTCATTTAAGCGACGCCAGAGTGCGGAGGAAAATAAAGATGCTTCGTTCACCTGTCCACGGCTCGTCAAATAAACACAAAGAGGTTGGAACGGGGATCGATTACTGAATCAGATGGTAAGCAAAGACCGCGGCAGCCTGTCTGCCTGATGTCTCATCGGTGTGGAGGAGGCGCAGCCGGGACGGATTCTGTTGATGTCGTGCCATCCCCCCCTCATCCCGCCACCGCCGCCAACACCACAGGATTAGGCGCATGCTTTGATTAAGCGCTCCTCCTTGGGGGACTCTCTCCCAGAAACCTTCAAGTCGATGGCTCTGTCCAGGCAGCTGGCAGATCTCTTATCAAGCTGTCCTGCCACTCTCCCAGTCTCGCTAGGGATATTCATGTGTACAAGCTGTGCTGGTTTATTTATTTATTCAAAATCATTTTGGCGGCAGTAGCATTGCATATGCAAAATTGTCAGGGAAATCAGGCCAGGAAAGATCATAAAATAACAGAAATGATATGTGAACGAGAGAGTGCATGCACGCACGCACGCACGCACGCACGCACACGCTGACAAGAACAACAATGTAATGTTACTAATGAGTTGTAGCCTAGTTAATGTTACACCCACAGGTCCACATTGATCACTGTTATGACCGGAGAAGGCTCTGAAAAGCAGAGGAAACCTTGCATGTAACAATTAGCCTACGTGAATTACCTTTTAATTCCAGTGTGGTTCACCACAAATGGCAAATAAAATGTACTCTTGTTTTCTTAACTTACGGTTTACTTACAGTAAAATAATCAAGAGCAAGTTCAATTAAGAAAACCCTGCACGTAGGCCTCACAATTACATGACATAGAGTGGGCTAAAATAATAAAATGTAAGGAAATGTTGGCAACACAAGCTAGCTAGCTAATTTCACTGCCAGATTATTACTCTGTTGATAAATCCCATCACACAAAGTAATTTTTAGGGCGAGCAAATCAATATTCCTCTGCGCTGGCTCAGGAAGCAGAGTAGCATTGTGGGGACAAAAACATTGACCTTTGTTATTCAAGATGCATTTGATTGGTGAGAAGCCAGGTTTGACTTGGCATACCTAGACCTTTTTTTTTTCTCAAGGCACATTGACATTCACACACTGAGAGGAAGGTGCACAGTTATATTTGACTGAACATTCATGATCCACAAAACAGAGACGAGAAAAAAAGCACATTCTTTTAAAAAAAATTTTCCTCAAATTTTGCCAGAAGCCTAGCTTGCCTTGGCTTCCATGGGAACACACCAGTGTTTGGTGGGATGGGCCCCTGTGAGGATTTGGAAAAAATAAACAAATTCAGATTTCCATGGGAACCAGTGTGAGGCTGGCAGGGTTCTTGCTGAATCCTTGCACAGATGTCCATCATGTGAAACATCCTTCAGAAAACTATTATACAAATTCTAGCACTCACTTTTCCCTTGCAGGCTCAGTAATTCATAAAAACAAAAAAGTTCTTTAATATGACCTATTTCTTTCAGATATATCTACAGGGATGTATCTTAACATCTCTATATAACTTCTATTCATTCATGTTGAAATGTGCCTTTAAATGAACAGGCAGGAAACCACTTGGGAACTGTGATGTTAAACTTGCCATCGGAATTCCTCAAGTATTTTCAAATACCACAATAACAAGATGTAATGAATGAAAGCTGCATGAATCATATAAACTGAAATAATGCAGCAGATTTAGTGATTTCTGCAGTTGTATTAGCCTGAGATCAAAAAAGATAGAATTAGATTGTGGATCAGCTGTTGTTGGGGGCAGAAAGTAGCAGTCCTGGTCCGTTTCCTACATTCTGCATTTGATACATTACTGCGGTCTTGAGAACCTTGTGAACACCAGCACCGGGGATTATTGGAAAATACACTGGTAGACCTTCAGTAAGTGCAGTCTTTGGAACGGTGCCTTTCCATTCTATTTCTTTCTCTTTTCGCACTAAATCATGTATACATGGATAATCGGACAGTCCCAATGTAGTTCAGCTATTCCAAAAGCCTGGATTAATGCATCGTGTGCCCTGTTCTCTGTGACCTGCAGAGTGCACTGCGAGACTTGAAGAGACTGCGGCATGGAACCGTGGTGATAAATATGGATATTTGCTCCAAATAGGTCTGCGGTGTGTTCGAAGCGGCACAGAACTCCTGTTTGCATTTTTCTTCCTAGGGCTATACACAATGTCCAGCCGTAGTCTTAATGTGGCTCCGATATATAATTGCCTTTTGCATTGCAAAGAGCCTTGACTTTTTTATTATTATTTATTTTGTGGCGAACATTGATTTTGCAGATCATGTTGACTGTGTGCAGCGTGACATTTAAGAATACCGAGAGTTGTCAGAATTGGTTGGAGTCTCCCTGCTGGTAGATCAGCTGAAAATTAGCATGGGCTTGCAAAAAAAATCAATAAAGGCATTTACCAGGAAATGTTTATGTACTTCCTCAATGTTCGCTGAAGGGGGCAGCACATCTCTATAGTTAAAGGGCAGTACTTTTTTTTTGTTATTTTTTGAAAAATTATTTTTTTCAAAGAATTTGGAGAGCTGAATATTTTAGACATTAATAAATCCCATCAAATAGATATCCTGGATTAGGTCAGGCTCTGAGATGACCGCTCTCAGAACTGACGTGGCCTCTCTGGCTTTAATAGATTCCATAGATCTTGAATTACAATTTATCTTGCCTCGCTCAATTTGCCAATAGTGACTCCAGTAGTCATTGTGAGGGACTGGCTCTTGTTGGCGCCGGAGTACCCAGGGACTGCAGAAGAGGAACGTGTGAGAGAGACTGAATTATTTAAAACAATGTAGCCTGTCACTCAATAAAAAAATTACTGCGTGGGTATAGTCTCAGTACAAGACCAAACTGTTAGTCTTGACATCCTTATGTCACCATTACCAGCAAAATCAGATATCTTTCAGATATCTTTTTTGAAGCATTTTTTTGTCATTTTTTGGTTTCACAGGTTGAGAAAAGAAAATTATTTTTTTTAAAGTGTTGAAAATCAGCAGCCCATTTCCTCGTTCTTCAAGGCCATCCACTCAATGGCTGAATCCTCAGCGTTCTGTGCCCCTTATAATGCCCTCGCATAATTACAGAGCTCTTATTTGACACGAGTGCCGAGGCTGAGAGAGCTAATGGAGGAGTCCACTGCTCTGGACGTGTGCCATGCCAGACTGTTGAAGTGCCCAAAGAGCGCAGTGGCATTCAAAGCCAAAGTGAGAGGGATTTTATTAGCTGTTTATCACAAGTCTGTGAGAGTAAGGGCCACCTATAAAAAAAAAATGCACACATGAGTGGGGCCTGGGGGTGATGGGATTGCGGGGGGGGGTGGGTGGGGGGGCGCAGCCCGGGCCGCCCTCCACCCTCTCCCTGACCCCTACTCCTCCCACCTCCTCCTTTAGAGGCGCTACTCCACCGCACCTCTGTTCCGTGGGGTAGAGGACAGCAGCCAAATGTCTCTCAGCCAAAGGGAACGGGCGTGTCCCCTCGCCAGCAGCAACGGTCAGCTAAGTTCTGCCTCCATTCCCCGGTCATATGATAAATGCTTCCATGTTCAACGGTGTCCTTTTACCCCCTCTGTATTTTTTCATTAGCCTAGCTAGCCATGTCAAATAGTTGGATAAGAGGCATTAAAAATCACAGATGGAATGTTCTGTTGGACCAGACCCATGGTGCTGCATTTCTGGAGGGGACTGGAGGGTCAAACAGCTGCTGAAAGACTGCCACCCACCCTGTCAATAGAGGGATAACCTAATCTTCAAATGGCTCCCAGTACTTGTACTTTTGTGCGTGTGCGCATGTGTGCGTGCGTGCGTGCAAAAGAGTTCAAGGGTAATGTTTTGTTTGGCTCTTTAAGAAAAGAAATGCATGAAAATATTGTATTGAAGAAAGTAATTCGGTTAGTGGATTTGCTTGCTTTTAAAGCTCATATATTGTTCAAAATTCAATATGTTGGATAGGCTGTATGTGCTCTACTAGCACCTGAGAAATGAATCGGAGGCCATTGAGAAGGCTTTCAGGGTGCCGCAACGGCAGTTCCTCTCACAAGAACAAATGTGTGCCACATCTGTGCAGGAAGTATAACCTGTGTTTTGAGCGGAAGGTACAGGGAGCGTGCTCCCCATGTTTAAGCCATACGGTCTTGGCAGGGTCCAAAATTTTTATTTGGAGAGGGTGGCGAAACGGTCTAGCCGTCGTATTAATGTTCCATTAAAAGCATAAGACAGACTTTCAAACTCCAAAAAAAGATCAGATGTTTCTTTTTCTCACAGGTTTGAGGAGGCACTGTTGAGGCCACCCCGTGGGATAATATTTGAGGAAAATATAAGGCTTTGAACTGAACTCACTATGTGCTGTGAATGTAGATGGTTGATAAATGTCTGAATGGGGTGAATTGTTCCTTATCCATGGGCAAACGTCAAATCTTTCAGAGTGGTAAGCAGAATTTACAGTATTCTGAAGACATTCAGCCAGGTGTCCATGTGAAACGGTGTGATAAATGCACGGTGCGTGCTGCAATATCGATTGGCTTTATCTGGACTCCTCTTTACTGCCATTCATTTGCTCCCTGTAAAATTCAGCGACGCACTCAGATTTGAGTTCCTGTCCCGTGTTTGTAATTCATGCGTTTCCCTGTGCTCCTTGTGAATTATTCATTATAAGTTCTCTCATAACTCATCAAGCTGTGAAGGACAAACCGCCTACTAGAAAAAAAGACCAAGTCAACCACTTTACACCACTAAGAGGACTTGGAGAAACTGTTAATCTCAATATATGAGTTAGTAAATTAATTAATAAACAAATAAATATGCAAATATATAAAAACCATGCAGATAATACTTTTTTTTCAGCTAGCAATTTTTGATGCAATGTAACTCCAGCCATCCTGTCTTACATAGCATGCCCGATTCCCTGTGGTGACAGAATAATTTAAGAAAGGGAGCAATGTTTTGTCTTTCACCTAAGCATCTTCCGCTGCATAAGTTATACCATGTATCTGCGAGTAAACAAATCTCTCGGGTAGATCATTTGAAATGGGGCTTTTGGCCCCCTTCTTGTGTCTCTGTGGGGCGAGCACCTGTCCGCCTTCCTCCGGAGCTGCGTCACGCGCAGGGCTTTGAGGTGAGACAAGCATCCCCGAGGGTCACCTGCAGACAGCCGTGAACAGAACAGGCTGGATTTTGAGGCCAGATTCCTGTGTCGGGTTTCTACTTTGTGTTGTCGTCAGCAGTAGGGCCGCACCTGACTGTGGTCTACGCCTCTCGCCCCCACCCCCCTGGAGGACGGACTTTCTCCAGCGGCAATCGCGTGGATGACCCGACCGATGTTCACGAAAGCACGCCGATAGACGGGAACTTTGTTTCCCTTGTGTCAGTTCGAGCACCACACTTGCAGCTGACAAGGAAGAGGGCAAACGCATCATCTTCGGCGTACGTGCTGGGCTCTCTGTCTATCTATCGCTCTATCTATATCTCTCTCTCGTGTTTGTGGCTGACGGGATAAAACCTTGAGAACACGATACCAACACGATACCTACCACACCTCGCTTTCCCCCCTTAATTAGACTGGTCAGTGTCATTGAAGCAAGTCTAAGGGCAGTTAAAAAAGAAGCAATTGTTCTGGGAATGATATAGAATGGCAGAGGAGATCTGTCGATATAAAATATGCTTCGTCTGTCTGAAAGTCTGCAATTTGAATTGCTCCTAACCCCAAACTGGTGACTCAGTATGTGAAAGCCACCGGACCCTTTGATGTAAGAGTTCAATAAGGGATAATTGCTGACGGCTGGCCCTGTGAAGCTGCGGAGCACGCACAGATGATCTGAACCGCTCCTCTGTGGCTCTGCAGCTGAGGGGGCCGACCGCTGAGCATGGGGCAAGATCACAGGCCGGTCTGGCTGGAGTCCTGGCGGGGGTTGCAGCCATGGCGCCACTTCACCCTCTCCTACTCCCCTCCGCCCATACAGCGGCCGTCGGATTGATCCGATGCGACACGAGGGGTCAAAGGGGAAAGGACACAGCCTGGGTGGGGGGTTGTCATGAGGAAACAAGCTGGACAATGGCAGTAAAGATGATGCTGTCCGGGCCAGGGGCAGAGAGGCTGAAGGAGACTGAATGATTCCATCCTTCTGAGGGAGGGAGATGTTCATTTTTTTCAGAAGAAAGTTCCTCAGAGAAAAACGGAGTGGTGAAAGGTAGAGTTCCTCTGAGAAAGGGTCAGAGATCTGCGGTTAAAATACATTGCTCTGAGAGATGCAGAGCCACGTGTGGTGGAGTTCTCAGAGTAGAAAGACTGGGTTGGTCCAAGGATACGGTCATCTGCAAGACTGAAATGGAGAAATTATATTACAACACTAGAAAGAACGGAGACCAGAGGAACTATTTATCTCAAATTTGGAGGGAAGAGCAGCACTTTATGCACACCCACATGCCAGCAGGGAGATGAGCCATCGTGGTTGTCTGTAAACTGCCGAAAGTAGATGATGCTTGCTATTGTGTGTGTGTGTGTGTGTGTGGGTGTGTGTGCGTGTGTGAGTGTGTGCGCAGCTCAAATTTGTTTTCCTTATCTTGACAATGATAATTGTGTTTTTTAAGTTTCACCCACACAAGGAGCATTTTGAGCATGTGCTATCCACCAAAGCCTTTGCCTCCAAACCAGTGACTATTTTATACCCACACAGGCTGCACAATACTCTATGAGAGTGCCAGTCCTGATTGGAGGAGTGGCATTTCTCTCACTGATGACAAGTGGTTGCTTGTGGGTGGCTTACCATACCCCTGTCAGGATGAGACCGTTTCCGCCATGTTTCTGCGTACTCCCTATCAGTCAGCTACTGACATAACCACTGTTAAAATGTCCTCTTCGAGAGCCCAGCCACTTCCTGTGGTGAGAACCTTTCACGACTGAACCATTGGAGCCTTAAACCCCTTTTCTATAACAGATATGAAGTCCTACAGGTAATATACCTGAAGTAAATATTGTTTTCCTTTGTCATGTCGGTGGTGCTTCAGTGGTGCTGCTCTATCAGCACTGTCAGGCTTTGACTGGGGTTCTTTGGCTGAAGGTAAACAACCATTTACTGACCTGCCAACAACAATTTCCACTTTCCATCCTCTCTGGATTGAACATCAGGAAAACCGTCCATCCATTATCTAACCACCTTATTCCAGCGCGGGTGGCAGGGGAGGGGAGGGGGGTGTGGCTGGAGCCTATCCCAGCATGCATTGGGCGAGAGGCCCCCTGGACAGGTCGCCAACCTATCGCAGAGCACACACACCATTCACTCACACACTCATACCTATGGCCAATTTTAGAGTCTCCAATGAACCTAACTGGCATGTCTTTGGACTGTGGGAGGAAACCGGAGTAGCCGGAGGAAACCCATGCAGACACGGGGGGAACATGCAAACTCCCCACAGAAAGGCCGGGATTCGGAAAACATTCTTGCTGTGAGGTGCTTTCCACTGCCCAGGGGGAATCCATCTTGGATAAGTATCGCTTTATTAGTATTGCATTATTTCAAACTCATTACAATACTGCCAGTATTACACATTCTGTAACCAATTTATATAGCCAGGTGTTCCTTAACAAAGTTGAGTTAAACCAGGGGTTAAACAAGAGCTGATCCATTTCAATGATGCCAGTGATGGTTCCAAATTTTCAATTTTAATACATATATTTCGACACTGTAGGAACTTTCTGGGCCAAAACACTGACAGTCTTGATAATCCTCATGCTACTTCAACGTTGAAAAAATAAATGTATATATTTTTGAATTGCATGTGTGCATAGTATAGTCATAACCACAACTGCTATTCATATGGACGCCAGGAAATCTCTAATAATCGGTAATTCCCCCCCCCAAAAAAAAAAAACTTTGTCGTCTTTGAGGAAGATTTTAATTGACCTGCCTGGTAAAATACCAGTTAAATAAAAAATAAATAAAACATTCAGTTGTTCTTCCTCCCAATCCCTCTCCATCACAGTGATCTTACAGAGCAACTGTAGTGTTCTTCAGAGTTGGCACCACCCAATTAATATGAACAAAAAGCTGGGGAAAATTCACTTTGAGTATCAAATGTTTTCTGTGCTCAGCAATATGACAAAATGATATAAACTTATCATGATACCATTGCTCAGATAGAAAAAAAAAATCTTGCACAAATTATTTTCAAAAAGACGATTCACAATTATTATCCCCCCTTCATTTAATACTTTGTATTCCCCTAGTCTGTTTGATGAGATGGGCGGATGCACAAGAACATTACTCCATGTGGAGTCCCTCCAGATCCATCAGCGTCCATGGTCTTCATGTGGGTTCCTTGGTCAAAAAACCTCTGGTACTTTGAGTCCATGATGCCATGTATCTTAACCAGGTTCTCATGCCCTTTGGAAACAAAACAGCCCCACAATATCACATATACACCAGTATACTTGACAGTGGTTTGTACACCAAACCCACCTCTGGTGTTTATCACCAAAAAGCTCTATTTTTGTCTCATCTGTCCAGAGAACCTGGTTACAATCAAAATTCCAATGATATTTAGCACTTACATTTGTGGTCCTGTGATCCTTGGAGAATATTTGCCTCTCAAACCATAAGGAGCATTGTGAATAGGAGAAAAATGGTGGAGATGGATATTTGTTAGAGCCATTGCCTGGTTTACAAAACTCAACAACCGTTTGCCTCATTTCATTTGAGTGTTGATGAACTCTGACTGTCCCCATGTTGATGAACTAAGGAAGTTTGAGGTGTGTCACCTCATGTATACCCAAGTGAAACAGGATGTCATGGGTGACCACTTAAGAGTTCCTAAAGGTTCAAATGCACTTCAAGTAAAATGCTACTGGCAATATTCTCCTATTAGATTTCATTCATAAGAATTTCTAGGGGTGGAAACAATTACACTGGACACGATAAGATGGCCGTTGACATGAACTCCAGCTTTGAATGCAGTTGTGTATTGGAGGTTTGGCCTACTACTCTGCCTTCTTCATGTACAGTATAAACAGATGGAACTCATTAAATGTAATTATTTACTAAGCAATTCTCTGAACATATGCTGGACACCATGTATCCTATTCTGTAACCATGGTCCTCAAATCTCCAATGAATCACCGCTCTTGCTCAGGCCCACTTATGTGGGAACAATCCTTGGATCGGCTGCCTGCGGCAGACCATCGTCAATTTCTGGCGCCTTGCTTTCTGCGCTCTCAAAAAGCACTTCCATCTAACCCAAAAAAATTGCTACTGGCCCGCTACCTATCAGTTCTAAGGTAAACAAACTGAGGAGAAAGTGGATCCACACTTGATGTGAGAGACATTGAAGCCCACATAAATGAGAAATCCAAACACAGCAGATAAGTGTTAACCCCACCGCACGCACGCACGCACATGCACGCACGCATGCACGCACGCATGCACGCACGCACAGAAAAGAAAAACATACCCATTCTGACAAATGGCACAACTTTGACCTGAGATGATTACAACACAAATGGCCTCCATTAGAAGGGTGAACTCAAAACGGCATCCAATCTACACATTCATAGATGTCGTGGGGGCGATGAATGGGAGCATTGGTAACAGAGGGTTGTGCACTAGTTCTACAGTGCTTCATAGCGAAGTAGGTTTCTCTGTTTTTAAAGATCTTGCGGGGATTGAAATTTCATTGATTCAAGAAGGCTTTTCTCTATTCCATGCCTATTTCAAGATGCACAATCTGAATCATAACAAAGAAAATAATCATAAAGGGGAAAAGGGAAAACGATTACATTTATGGGTTGATATTAATCCTTCCTCTCGTGCTTAAAATATGCTGCTCTATTAAATCCATTAAATCCAAAATCTTTCCTTTCATCTCAGGTCAAATTACAACAGAATGACTTTGATCTTATAGAATCCAAGTGCTCAGTTTAATTTCCTGACTGGTGAAGAACCACTCTTTACCTGAGCGCATTTGTTAGTACTGTGTAATTTGTATTTGGAAGGGATTGTGCCGTGTGATTGCTTTATAAACCTGCTGCTTCAGCTCACAGCTCTGCCTGCAAATAACAAACCTGCATCTTACAGCTGAGGGTGAGGGAATGAGAAGTCATTGAATGTGGTAAAAAAAAAAAATCTCTTGTCAGTATCAATTTCCAAGTTTCAATCTCCTTAACCTGCAATGCAGACAAAAAAGAAAAAACCTAAAAAAAACAACAAAAAAAAAAACTAAATTGGCACAGCACAGGTATCGCATAGCCTGGTGCATGGGATTCCTTTCCACCAGTTCCTTCAATCTCTTATAACCTGGATGAATGCAGAAGCAGAGCAAAGGTATCTGAGAAGCTTTATTTTTGCAAAAACTGCAATGCAGGTGTAACGTAAAGTCACTTCAAAGTGCAATCAACAAAGTTGATGTTGGCGTGTATTTTCATCAGTCAGAATTACAGCAATGAGAGAGAACACAGTACACATTTAACTTAATTCCAGCACAGGTCCCTAATTGCTTGTTGACTTCCTCTCAGGAACAGGAAAGGAGGATCCGATTAAAATCAAATATAGCCCAGGTGATCACTTCTATATTTAGGTATGTGTGCCTTACTGTTTTGTAGTCTATAGTAGTCTATAAAAATAGGGTTGCAAAGGGAGGGAATTTTCCAATTGACTTTTGGTAATCTTTGGTAATTTTCTCGTGTAAATCACCACTCACTGTAACAATCTCATGCTTATACAAAGATCATAAAACACAAAAATTCGAAGAAGACAATAAGCAAAGAAAATTTGCTGAACAGGCCCAGGTCCTTACTGGAGAGCAGGTTTCTGCAACATATGGTACGATCACTGCCATTGCACAGCACCTTAATCTAGATCAGGGGAAAGTTCTTATAACTTTTGGTAAAGTTTCATGCAAGGAAGGGTTGTGGAGTGCTGATGCCACCTGGGAGGCAACCAAACGCATCAAGGCATCAACCTGGTGGAAGGGACTCTAAGTGTGAAGCCATGTGCCCTGTTGCTTCAATTACTATCCAGATCCCTCCAACATCAGCTTCATCAGAGTGGAACTGGTCCCTGTTTGGTGGAACATACAGCAGAGTGTGCAACAGACAACACTCAATCTGAGGAGTCTCATTCTGAAGATGAAGCTAGTAGCTGTGGTTGAGATAAATAGTTAGCATTGGTCAAGCAAGTCAAATGAAAATTTTTGTTTAACCTTACTTTAGTTAAAAGATGAAGTGATTCCTAATAGGAATAATGTACAATAATGTGTGAAGCAGTCACATTGAATCATAACAGTTCCCACAAATATCAGAGTGAGAGGGAAGGATAGACCTACTTACAATTTATGAAAAATATTAACAGCATAAATTTCCAAAATTACCTCAAAAGTTTCAAAATTACCTAAAATAATTAAAAAATAAAATAAATAAAAAACTTAAATTACAATTTTCCCGGAACTTTACAACCCGATAGAAAAATGAACGTGTCACACCTTTATGTTTTCAAGGTAGGAAATTAAGTGACAACAGAGCTTACAGAAAATACATTCATGACTTGTCACAAGCTGGTGTCTTGAAAGAGAGACCGACAGATCTAGGCCTTCTGGCATTGGTTTGTTTGCACTGTCCCCCTCCTGGATGTCAATCTGGTTCATATTTGCTGCCATTACAGCTCATGACGCAGGAAATTTATGTCTATCCACATACTTTTCCCCTTTTTGAATCAATAATTTATTGAAGACAGATGTTGAACCGCTTCTTAATTTTTGTTATCTTATATTGATAGTTCCTTCCAACAGTATCACATCCTCTATAACAAGGACTTGGAACTGAAAAGTATGGAAATATAACATGAAATGAACATGAACTGTATATTCTAATATGAATTTCCAGGCGCTTGAACAAAGGGTGTTAAACTAGTTTTTCCCTTCCCAAACATCTTTTATTCCTTTTCTTAATGATGGCTCTGGAGCTTTTTCCAAGAATTATTACAAGATGCAGAAAAGTTCACTGCATGTGGCGAAGTCGGAGTGCTCCACTAAATGCGTCACTGAAATGCACTGCTATGTGACTGGCATATATCAGCGAACACAGAAAGGGAATGATTTATGTATGCAGCAACACAAGCATGGTAAGGCTCTATTTTAAGTTATTCCTTGCTTAAAATCGTGAAAAATTCAGCAGTTACATATCGTGCTGTGTTTCTACCATTGTTAAAGTCTTGTACACCCAGATAGCGACTGCTTAGATTATAAATATCAAATCATTAAAAGAGCACCCTGCAATTAATTAACTGTGCACATTGCATCAAAACAAGTGTATTTGGTAATACAAAGGTCCCTGAGATGCTCCTGGTTATCTCCGCCTAAAAATTCAATGGCTTCATGCACAGACTACACCCTAATCACTGCTGACTTGAGTCTGGCCTATGCTGACAACAGGAACATACCCTAAGGGTTGTGTGCTTAAATCAGCCAGCATGGCTTGTGTTAATGCTGTAAAATTTCCCCTTAGCTGCTCCCTAGGAGCCGACCAGGTTACCAGTTATAAACAATGAAGAGGCGCCTCTCCTCCCATCATTGTGTGGCTTGTAGTGCGGTAAATCTCGGACTCATGGGCGAGTGCTTGAGGAGCTCATGAGTAACACATGCACTACATGGCCAAAAGTAAATGGACATCTGCTCGTCCAAGATCTCATTTCAAATTCATGGGCATTCATACGGAGTTGTCCCCCCCCCCTTTGCTGCTATCACGGCCTCCACTCTCCTGGGAATGTTTTCCACTAGATGCTGGAACATTGCTGCATGGACTTGCTTCCATTCGACAAACCATTTCTGTATGGACCTCGCTCTGTGCACGGGGGCATTGTCATGCTGAAACAGGAAAGGGCCTTCACCAAACTGTTACAAATTTGGATGCATAGAATTGACTATAAGGTCATTGTGTGCTGTGGCGTTTAGATTTGCCTCACTGGAACTAATGGGCCTAGCCCAAACCATGAAAAACAGCGTGTCTGGTCCTACTTTTGGTCATGTAGTGTATGTTGTGTCTGAATATTGTATCTCAAGTTGTGAGAATTGAATGAAACTGGTTAAAAGTAGAATTGCATTTTGGATATCTGGGGGTGGTAGTGAAATATATAGCTGTAATTAGCAATAGCTGACACTCAATCCCTTCAACATCAACTTCCCAGGACATGCCCCTTGAACCTCAGTCAGATATAAAGCTGTTTATTTCCATTTGCAAAGTATACACAAAGCGCTGGGTGCCTGGCTACTGTTCAGTGAGATTAAATGCTACATTTCTGTTGTGGAGAACCACTCAGAGGATAGTGTGGGAGGACCTTCATTGAGAATGAGCACTGAGAAAAGGGGTTATGAATTACAACAACTAGATAGGCCTGTGTATCAGGAATGGCAGCAAAGCCGGATAGTTAAAATTCTCAACACTTGCATTTAACCAACCAACTTTTTTTAATTAGCTTTTTAACATCTTTATTTCCATATTTAAACTTGGGATGTGCAATCATATTTGCTAGCATATTCTATGGTTACAACATCGTCGGTCAGTTCAGAAGGGCACAGACTTGTCCTCCAAAAAGCATGGAGCCAGCCTCCACTATTCCAGGTGTTCTTTAATTTTATATGGCGTCTATCCTGGTGACTGAATCCGTCTTGCTAATTATGCGCCACCCAGTGGGGCTGCCAGTCACAGCTGAGAACCAGTGTTTTGGTTGGATTTGGTTGGAATCCCTATATCAAACTGTCTTTTCAAGGGCCCAATCCCCTGAGACGCAAGGCACTGCGGCTTGTCACTATTTATGTTATAAATGACACATATACTCTAGGTTATATACAGAATACTCACTGGATGATGGGATCGGATGGACAAGTATGTGTGTGAAATATGTATGTTAGCTCAGAGTACCGTGCTGTAATGAAATATTGATTATTTTTTGTGATCCCTTGGAGTGACAGGCTCATAAATTCAGTTCTTGTAGTATTTTTTCTGGAACACTGATAAAATTACCACTCATTTCAGGCAGTGTATGTGCTTAGGCAATTGTCTAGAAAATATAAAAATGCTTATGGTGTAACAGCAAGCAATTACCAGATTTGAGTTGAGGTTACATTTTGGGAGAAAATGATTATTACTAGTGTGACTACACAAACTATATATTTATGTGGTACCATAGTTAGTTACAACGTGCACTGTAGATATTCAATGATGCATAGCGGTTACATAGTCCTTGTGTCGTAATGGCACAAAGTGACTTATACACGGCTTGCTTCTCTTGTGAGTGTTGTCACCCCCGGTCGCATAGTGGGAACCATTTGGTTTGTATGGTAGGAAACACACAGGGTTATTTTGATACTTTTCAGACATATTGGTTTTGTTCAACCTTGAGCTTCATCCTGATCTATCGACACTCCACAACAACCCGCTATACAGAAAACAAGCAATGCCGCTTACAGGCAACCACTAGTTCTATATGTACTGTTTGTTGTATTCACATAATTCACTGCAGCTCTGCTCCAATCTAACTCTTTTCCTAACTTCTGCTATTAACAAAAAAAATCTAAAAAGTACATTGGGAAGAGTGCGGGCGGATCCAAACTGAGATCTGTAACTTTCTGTTCTCTTGATGACCAGAATAGCACCTTTCCTTGCAGTGATTGTTGGTTTTTACTAAATTGCATGGAATTACTCTGCAGTCTTTGTCAGTCAAAGCCCGGGGCTGAGAGATTATAGGTTGCTCAGAACAGTTGGAATGGAGTGTGCTTGGTGGCTCATTTGACGCTCCTTTTTTGATTCTGTACTTTTTGTTCGATATAGATTAGATTAAATTACTTTATGTTCCTCAACCAAGGACCTTCCATTCATATTTCATACAGGAAATAAGGCAGGTATTCTTGCTGCAGTCCAGTAGCATATTGCAAAATCAAAATGCCATCAGTCAAATCAAAACAATTGCAGAAACTAACAGGTTAATACACAATTAAAGTCATTATTTAAGGAAGCCGGGATACAACAGCTTTTTTGTGTTGTGCAAGAGGTCGTGCCCAGAATGAATGAAGCTTGTAACCAAGAAACATGTTAATTCTAAGTATGCATTGATGATACATTCACAGACTTGAACCGTTAAAGTGATGGTCAAGGGATTATAAAAACTTCAAATAACCACAACATATCACAGAGGGATGCATCCACTACACACCCACCAAATATCTTTTCAAGAAAATGTGAATAGGTATATTAATATACATCTCAAAGTCAGCTAATAAACTCAGTCTTGAAAGGATTGTAGGGGTGTGGTCTAAATCCACGCCCTCAACCCGAGTGCCATCGACATCATCCAGCTCTGCACGTTTGAACCACAGAACTGTTCTGATACAGTTGTGTGGTTTGAACCATAGGTTTGAACCAGGCGAGGAATTAATGCAATCAATTCAAAGTAAAATACAGTGCGGCTGCTATCAAGAGATAAATGTCACACGCAAGATCGCAATCAAAGTTAAGTTAATTTAAACACTAAGCAGAGTATTGCAACCGTTTGATCTAACGTTAGTCTATTTAAAGCAAGCTAAATTGCAAGGCGACGTTTCACCAAATGCATGTTCCACACAAATGATTAAATAATGGTAGGTTTTACAGAGTTTTTAAAATTTATTTAAAGGCCCATTCATTAATGTTGGTTGCTAATTGAACAAAAATTATGTGCATGGCAACTAAGTACTTCGGTGGATAATGGTTCTTGTCGTATTCTCGTCGTTACTGTAACCAGCCACTGAACAATATGACAAAACCATTTCCAAGGCATGGTTTATTTGGCAACATCTTAACTATCTAGTCTTTTTGACCTATATTATCTGATGAATGAGCAGTGCACCAAGTTAAAAACGACGCGTGAGTGATTAGTTCGTTTCCATGCTGAGCTGTGCAAGGAGCAAGCTAATGTTACTAGCTAGCACCACGGAGGGATGGATAAAATTAGTATCGGGGTAAGGAGAGCGGGAAAAAATTCATATTTTAGTTAACTAACTATTCCAATTCCAAATGCTGATAACGCGGACAACTATTCTCAAGTTCAAACAAAACGAGGGTTTGGTTCAGACTTCAGACAAGATTTCTTAGTGGGACAGGACGGTTTTATTTGCATCAAACTATGGTTAGGAGTTATCAAAGTATGTATTGGTTGAGGTTTCACGTCTACGTCACCGTGGACCCATTTCGACTCCACCATTTTTTTCAGCATACAGGAATAAAGAGATATCGATAGACTGAAATTTTAACGAGATTGCAATGGAATTTATTCCTCACGCTTTATTGGTGCTCAATACATACCTTAATAGCCATAAATACCGTGGTTATAAACATATTACTGATTTTTCTTGACCGTCACTTTAATAGAGGCTACTTAATCAAGATCCCTTTGTGCATTTAAGAAGTGTGGTTCCGCAATCAATCAGAAGTCCTTTAAGCATTATCAATGTGTCATTGTTGAAACGATTATATTTCTTTCCTGAAGTGTTTCTGATTAGACGCTGACTGCTTATCTGATTCATTTTAGTGAGCTCATTGCCATAAAGTGTGAATGATTTCAATTTCAAGAAAGCTTTAGTCTGATGAGCTGAACAGGAACGGGCCAGAAAGACACCCGCCTACTTACATGGATGCAAACAACGTGAGGTCATTCAGTCACCTGGCCCCCATAGCCAATCTACTATTGGTCGATAAATCTCACACAATATAGTCCACAATCACAGTCCACAATATAGCATTGGCCATCCACAGAAGTTACTTATTTTTTTTGATTTATTGGGAAAAGAAAAAAAGTATCTTCAAGGAAAAGTGTTTCTCTTCTGCTGCTGTCAACCCTGGTTTATACAGTGACCTGTGGGAAGAGATGATCTCCTGAACATTAACACCAATGCAGATCAGCACAGGTTTAATATGACTAAGAGCCTGCCCATGCTCACATCATAGAACTAGTTTGCACAGATGATGGACTAGCCGCCCCTTTCATTTCCTCCTGGCTCTGTCCATTCATTTTCACTGGAATGAATAAAAGCTGGCAGTGACATTCCTAGGTTTGTTTCACCGTCATCACTGCTGTTTAATACTGTGGAGAGTTATAACTTCCTGCTGGCCCCAAGACTCCCTTGGCCCGCAGCCTCGTCCTCGATCCGCTATCCGTGTATTTTTAGAAATTAATATGAGGAGGGACAGTTCTATTGGCCACTGCTGGAAGGCTATTGATTTGGATTCATCCCCATATGCTGGTGGGACAATCCACACTCTGTAATGAGGAGAGGGGATGTCGGAGCAGAGCCCAGCTGTGCCCGCGGGCTGATCCCGCTGACCCTGCCGAGCCGTCGGTAACCCCACTCGACACGGCCAGGGCCGCAAACGACTGGCTCAGGCCGCAGGGCCTGCCGGGCCTGCAATGCGCGCTCATTCTGCATGCAGGCGTACTGCGTGTCACATAATTCACTGTACACGCGTGTGCTATGGGTTTCTTTTTTATCGTGTGTTCATGTGTGCATGTGCTCCTTCCTTCCTCTCTCCTATTGGTAATGCAATTTTGTTCTGGGAGGGAGAGCGGATGACTTTAAGATTAGCAGTGGAAATTGGACAGTAACTGTTGGTGCCCGTTTTGCTTTATTTCATGGGTGCACATGGGGAAAAATTTTTTTCATCCTAATTGAAATCACCTCATGCACAGCAACAGGCCAAGATAATCTGCTGGCTTGTTTAGATTGCCTCATGCGCTGTTTTGTAGAAATACAATATTACACTATTAAGAATTCCCTTTAAGAAACATGCTCTCTATACGTATAGTATATTCTCCTCTCCCCAGCATGATATTGTGTGAAGTATTCAGATCAACAAAATACAAATAATAATAATAATAATGATAATATTTCTACTGCCATTTGACTGTAAACATTAAATGTGCTTTTGAATGTGAAGTACAGTCTGTCAGCAGGGAGAATAAGGCCTGAACGACTCTCCAGTATGAACTGCTTATTTCACAAGATTATTCTAACCATGTCTCCATAATAAATGGGGGAATCTAGAGAAAGACTGTTGAACAATGGATTTATTGAAAGACTCGAGTCAAGAGGATTGTTTCCCTCTCAAAACCCCCAAAGCACACAAACCCAAGATAAAAAAGCTCGCTTTTTATACTTGTTCCAAATAAATATTAAGAAAGAGACAGAGAAAGAGACAAAATGAATTCAAATTTTAATCAGAACCAGTCAAGATTTCCGTTGGTCCTTTAGCCTTGGGACACATTTGAGGCCAATAAAATTTGGTATTCATCGATACAAATGTTGCACTGTTGAGAGTACTTTGATATGAAACCATCTATTTGTAATATTTCTGGCTGTTCTTTCTGTATTGCCTTAGGTTCACTTTCTAAATGTATTAAAATTCAACATTTCTTCATTGACTTTACATTACATTGAGAAAAGCACATGATGAAATGGTTCCCATGCTTAGACTTAAGGAGACCAAAGCAAAATAAAAGACAAAACATAAAAACAGCTGGTGGAGGTGTGTGTCCTGTAGAAACACATCTTAAATTCATCCAGATGTTTCTCTGAAGGCTCAGAGCAATGTGGCATGTAAAGTCCTGATAGATATCATAACTGAAATGATGTGTCCTTTTTGTCCCTTAAAGTCTTTTTCATGATGTCTAGAAATGAATAAATTAATAAGAATAAATAAATCCAGTATGTTTATATGTTGGGCAAATACTACAATATAGTGAATATTACCTGTTTAATATTTGTTGTGAAACATTTGCTGCTCAGTGTTATATAATAATCACATCTCATACAGTCTTATCCAGAAACCTATCTGTTTTATGTTGCTTTTAAGTACCGAAAAAGATTCACTCTTAAATAGAGATACGTTTCCATTCTTTAAATTATTTCCTTGTCTTACTCTATGACTTCCAGACGGGAATGTTTGAAGAGCAAAAAGACTCAGAGTTTATTGACTTTGAAGGTTGAAGCCAGGGTGGCTCCAAGCCCACAGTGCAGACATCTGCTTTCCCTTGTAGCCAGTCAATCTGGCCCTGCCACAGGAGGTATAGCCAGGGGCCGAGTCTTGTCTCTCGGGAGTAATCCTGATCAGATTTAGGGAGAGTTGGTGTGCAATTACATCCCTGATAATTTTGTCTAGGGGGAAAGATAAGGCTCCCATGCTTTTGCATGACACAATTTAACATTTTGTTTTTATAATGTCATCACGGTTTCCTGTGAGTGTGAACGGAGGAGGGATAAGCCTGTTTTGACCCCGGTTAATTAAATTTCGATGCGTCACGTGCCGAATGCTTGCGACTCGGATTATGTCGGCATGCGATCACATCGATGAGGGGAGACTTGCGTGTTCGGTTCAACCTTTTTAAAAAGAACTCGCCTGTAGCATGTAGAAGGGGCGGCTCACGCATCTCTCATGCGCAGCCTGCGAAAGGCGATTGCTTTCGGAGTGGCAGAATTCCCCGGCGGCGCTTTGAGCCAATGACGACTGCGGCTCATCGCTCGCTCGTCGGGCCTTTAGATAAGGCTCATGTCAATAGTCACTTTGCCCCTCATCCAACAAGACCTGATTTGGAAAGGGAGCATGAAACGCAGGGCTGAACACCACCTTTGCTTGCAGCTCATCAGTCTCTGAAACAAAATGTCAACCAAATGGCCCTCAGTTGTCTGTCCTGAAAGGGAGAGAAATATGCGATGAGCCAGAGGAGGTGGGAGGTGAATGAGCTATGTTTTAGAAGGCCTTGCAGGCTTACCAGTGACTCACTGTGACAATATACAACCTTCTATTAGGAATTGATTTTCTTTATATAAGCGACCCTTGACCGTCTTTAGTTGCGGGTTTTTTCCCCTTTGTGCTTTTATTACCTTTGAATTTGTTGTGACCTTTAATACTCATATTTACTTCATTAATATAATGTTACTTGAAATGTTCTTTTACACACTTCAGGTGACATGTATGACCAAAACACAGATTGGCACATGACACTTTTCAACTGTGCTCACAGTTCATTTCGACCCAACCTAATTCCTCAGTTCTTGCTCTGCTCCAGACATACATTCGCACTGATGCTCCCATACATTTCTAGTTCCCTGGTCAGTTGACCCCTGTCAGTGGTGGTGCGGTCTTATACGTATACAGCTTACACCTACACCTCCTAGGTAACTATAGCAAAGGGGATCAGGAGCCCTGCCACCTTTGCACCTGCTCACGGCCTTTTAATTGCAGTGCCCGCCCACAGTGAAGAAAGTTCAGGGTTGTGCTTTTCAGATGGGGGTGGCGTTTAACAGCTACTTCTTTCTATTTGTGTCTTGAAAGCCCGGACCTTGAGCACCACTGCTCTGATTAGGTGTCATTAGCATCTCCTCTGCCTTTCAATTAAGGCAATAAAAGGCGTGCAACCGTTTCCTGGGCACAGCGATTGCTGCAACTTAAGGCATCAAACTACAATCTTAGCAAAATATTTGAACCCATTATTTTACTTAAAAACTGAATCCAGAATTATAAACATACAGTTTAATCTGACTTGAATCTGTGTTATGGTCGCATGCCCAGATCCTTGATCCTACTGACTACACAAAATGCAGCAAGAGGAGCTATACAATGAAACTGGCAAGATTACAACACTTTAGTTTGAGGGGGTCATGGTCCGCATTCTAATATACCATTGATACTCTTCACACCTGTTCAATTAAATCAGTGGCAAAGTATTGATACTTAAGGGGAGAAAGCAGTTCTGTGAATTAAGTTTTTATCTCACATATGAGAGAAAGCATTTTTATTCTTCCCACATTCATGGGCTTGAAATATGCACAGCACCCTCGTGGCACACACTTCACGTGGAAGCAATGGACGCACTTCAGACTAACACCCTTCCACACTCACATTTACTGTACACCTGCATCAGGGCTGGTACTGTGAAGGGAGTATTCTATTGTATTACTGAATTGCTAATGCAAAACCTGAAACACTGGGTTCTAAAGGTGGCTGTTCGACGGATATGTGGCTTTTGAATCGTTACAAGAGTGACTGTTGTCTTTGACATATGAAGAAGAAAATAGTTGTAAAAAAAGGAATGCATCAGGGAATGTGAGGTCTTGTCCATTTACAATCTGGGGAGGTGTTTGATAGTGGAATGTGTCAGATGGTAAGGTGTTCAGAGATTCTGTTTCCCTGTGCCCACTGCTGATATTGCAACTATGTGACATTGCACTTCAGATGTGACAGGCTTTATAGCGGTATGAAATTGATGTTTGTAGGACCCGGTCGGTTGTTATGAAGCCAGAGTGGGGTGGGGGCAGGGGGGTAGGGTGCAGTGAAGACTGTCACTATAAGTTCAAATGAAGACTGTAAATATTTTTTTCTGACAGTCCTGGCAAGCATTGCTTTCGATCACTCCGCATTGACCCATCCCGCCAATGTCATAATCAAAAGCTTCTGACTTGAAAACACCAAAATGTAAGTTTTTATATGATGTAATTAAGATTGGAATAATTCTAAGAATAAATATAAAATATCAGCTCAGCTGGTTATAAATATAACAATGATTTCCCCGTTTTGCCCCAGACATGTTTGGAATATACTTTATATGTACAAAATATTTGAAAGAATGGTCTTGTTTACAGTTTCAGTTTCAGTCTTAACACTGTGTTTATGACCGAGTAAAATGGAACTGCAAACGTTAAGATTCATTAAATACAATGGATGTGATGAATGGAAAAAAAAAAGGAAAATAAGCTTTTTTTTTCTGGGAAGAATCTGGTTTACCTAAGCCACTGCAGTGACTAATGTAAAACAAACTCATTCAGTTGTCATGGTTGACAATTTCATACCAGATATACTGAGCAAAGCATTTCCTGGCCTTCCCCACAATCATCTCCATACTTATTTATTTCTGGAAAGAACCTTGAGTGAAAAATTGCACTTAAGCTTTCTGTATTTTTGTCTGGTCACTGAAGGATTTAAGTAGCCTCTGGAGATATATTTTGGCACAGTGTTTTGCAGCTTTACAGTGGTAGCACACGGAGGCCCACAGTTACACCGAATTGAATTTAAATAGGAGAATGTACGGACTAGACTATGGTGAGAGAGTGAAGACAACTCACGGTTCTCTTCCAAAACACACGGTGCCAGCCAGCTGCTTTTTTTCCACATGACAGCCACAAACCACACGCGCACAGAGCAGGGGCGGAAGAGAGCAAGCCACTGGTGAAAATAGTCTTTACATGTGTCAATCAAATCATTTTCAACCGATTCTGGTTCAGCTAGCATACAGTGAGCACCATAATTCATTGGACAGTGACACATCTTTTGTTATTTTGGTTCTGGACTCTAGCACTTTGAGTTTGAAAGGGTACAATGACAATGAGGTTGAAGCGCAAACAGTCAGTTTTAATTTGAGGGTATTTTCATCCATATTGCATGTACCGTTTATAAATTATAGAACATTTTGTGCATAGCTCCCCCATTTTCGGGCATCAAAAAATATTGTTTAACATAATGTAGAATAAAGTTATAATTTTTAATATTTGGTCGCATTTCCTTTGCATGCCATGACTTCCTGATGTCTGTGACCCAACAATATTAAAAGACGCTTGATATCTTATTTTCTGGTACTCCTACAAGCGATACTATAACCTCTCTGCAATTGTATGGATCTCTATGGGAATTGGGGGGTGGGGGTGGGGGGTGCGACTAGATTTAGTTGTAAATTACACTGAAACAGTATGGAACACATGGTTGGCTAAATGGCTCTCAGTCATCAAGGGTCTGACATCAAACAAGCCTTAAACCATCACTCTGCTGCCAGATATGCAGTAGATATGGATGGATAACTTCATGGGCCCAATCATGGGTTTGGATAGACAAATTTTCATTTAAATATTTTTAAGTAGATCTTTTCAATTCAGTTTCAACCAAGCACACAAACAACCCTTCTATTAGCAAACACTTATTTAACACTGGGTTTTCCCACGAGTAGAAGCTAGGGGATATAATGATTAGTTACAACTGCCAACAACCTCTACCATTTTTACACAGCAAAGCTCAGAGCTAGATGGTTTTCTCATTCGTTTTCTGCTGTGGCCAAAAATGCTTAGTTTTTTATATATTTTTTACAGGCTTCCACTGTTGTGGGTTTCAGGTTTCACAGCAATAGTGAGAAGGCCTGTGTTTCACTCTGGGCTGGGTGTTTTTCTTCTGTATGAGTACCATGGGACAGTCAGGCACTGGTTGTCTACAGGCAGAATACAATGTTTAGCTTGTTACAGCTATGGTGGTTTGGCCAATAAAACGAAACAAAAGAACACATTCTGCCTTTTCAAAGATGGCCAGCCATAATAAATAACGTTTTGGAGGTGTATAAACTTAAGGTCTGAAGCTTATGCTGTATACTAAGGAGGACTTGATTCTTTTTACATGAATTTGAGTCTGATTCAAAAGTCAAAATCAAACCAAAAAAAAGAAAAAGAAACCAGAGAAACATAATACCATTTTCTGATTCTTCCTGTTAAATATCAATCTGTTTCTTCTTAACTATTTTTCTGTGCCCCCTGTAGCTTCCTTGTCCTCATTAAAGATTCTATGAAATAAATCAATGTTTGTTTGCTGACAGAAGATGAGAAGAGATGTTGTTAATTATGACCAAATATGATATGGGTGAAAGCTATGTATGTACTACTGTATAATTCTTCTTGCCATGATATCTATGATTATGTTCTGCATTATGACTGCTGATCCACATTATGACTGCTGCTATTATATATATGCTAAACTGAATCTCACTAGAAACCAGCAGAAAAAAGACATCATACTGTAACTACATAATTGTTGCTGAAATTACTGTTGCTAATTTAATTGTAATACAATGAAAATGTGTATTTATGTGGGTGTATTGCTTAAGGCATACTTTGCAAACAATAAAATCTGGCATTGATCATTTGTATAACCTTTGTGAGAAGGTGCATTATAGCTCATCTTAAACACCACAGTAATAGTTTTTCCTCTGCAATCCAACTCCTATGCTCTGTTTACAATAAAAGGCCAGTTTGCCACCAGTTAATTTCAAGTTGCTTCCCTTTCCAGCCAAGTGGAACATCAGGTTGCAATTAGCTGCACAATACAAATTTGGGCAGTTGATTAAACAGTATCTATCCTTGACCCCATATGGTACCGTAGTCCTTATCTTGGAATGCCTAAAGCACAGCACTGCACTTTCTTTATTATACAGTAGATATCAGTGCTGGGCGAGTCTGTTGAAAATGATTGCTTTTCCAGACAGTCCATACAGTCCGGTGCAATTCTGCTACACGGCATTCCATCATTATAGTTTTTTGCGAGAGGTCATTGACATTGGACATGATGTTGTGCACCTTTGATTGGCTGCTGCAGTCTGAATTTGATTAGACTGAAAAGTGCTGTTCTACAATCTCTGCTGTATTTGATGTGATTTTTGAACCTCCATAGGCCATGGGACCCCAAACCCTATTTGGCAGTCCTAACCTTTTTAACTTCTCCCAGATTGGAACGAGCTTGCTCTCCTCATTCCAGGAATTCCTTGCTCTGTCATTGCAATCAACAATTTGTCACCCTGGATTTTAATAATCATGCAATGGCAAAGGGGCCATTTTAAATATTGCCTGAGTGCCTTCACTGCCTTGATGTGTTTATTGCTTTGGTTATTCCTGTCTCCCCCCTCCATATTTGACCCATTTGGCAATTAGTGTGGTATCTGTTGGTGTGGTTCTGACTACCAAGGTATTTGGTCACACAGCTGTGAATGACCAGAATGAAAAATGAAAAGTACTCAAATTTGTACTTAAAGTATTTCCTAACTAAACTTATATTGGGCTTAATATGCATGCATGATGAAAGTGTTACTCCACTCTATAAAACTATTGGTGAAGTGTGCAAATCAAGTGTAATAGAGTGCAATGGTATGAGCATAGATAAAATATTCCAATGATTCATAGTTGTCATATGACAATAATTTACACAAAATCAACTGCACTTATTTGCTTATTTCTATAATGGAAAATATTATTTTGTTTTACATAATTTACATATCCAGAGCACATTTTAACATGTAGGGCTCTATCTTGACAATCTTAGCGCATGGTCTAAAATGTATGGCACAAGTGCATTTAGGGTGCATAATTTCAGTGCAAAGTAAGGCACAAGGCTCAAATGGGCTGAAGTCTTTTCATTAATTATAGGTGTCTTGGGCGTAACTTACAGTAAACCAATCAGAGTGTCATCTCCCATTCCCTTTAACAGCCCCTGCATTTGCACCTTGGCGGAATATGAGAGCAGTTTATAGCTGGCTAAACAGACCTGCTCGTGCACAAATTTAAAGCATGCATGCAGAGAATATATGGCATTACATTCTCAGAATTAATTGTGTAATGTGCTCAGGTTTTTCTATTCTGATTGTTGAAGATGTTTATTTTCCTTAATTAGACTTTGTTCTCTTTAAAATTATTTTGTTCAGTTATGGAATAATAGGTGAAATCAGCGGGGATTTAATTTCTGAAAGTATGGAAACCTGGTCACTGTAATTTTAAAAAATATGAAGAATGAAGAATAGGGTTGGAAATTGAGTTAAAAATTGTGAAAAAACAATAAATGTAATATTCGCTGGACAAAGTTCCCCCGGAAGATTGCAAGAACTATTGGCCAATGATCCAGGATCATTTGCAAATACATGCATGGACCTTACACGTAGCATCGCACACCGGCTGGATGTTGATGAGGTGGGACCCCTACATTTCACATATAGCCTATAAGAGCGTTCTCTGCTGGGGCAGAACCCCAGGAAATCCAAAGTTCGCCGTGAACTCCTGTTTTACCCATTCTTGGCTGACAGGTGTGATGGGGACTTGAATGTAGGCTAGGCTATTCACTGGCATGTTGGACTTGGATTGAGGTGTACTTAACTGGATGTCGCCTCTGACTGAGTTTACGGCAGATTGGGATGCCTCCAATTGAATTTCAGAGATGCTGGAACTAGCCAATTGCAATTCTAATTTCCCTTATTAGAGGAAAAAGCTGCAGTCATCATAAGTTGTCATAAAGTAGGGACACTAGTGTGATTGTAGTGTGAATCACTTCCAATTTAAATGGAACAGTGGCATTTCAGAATTGTAAATGAAGGTTAAGTGGGATGATTGCAGTGGAATGCATTCTGGTGAGAGCTCCCATAGTGCATGCAGACATGACCTTCATCTCTAAAGGACATATTATTCACAAGCATTACAGAGGGATTCTGGATGATGTCCAGGTTGTTTTCCCCTAAAGTGACCATATACTGTCTGTGTATGTAATACAGTCGTCAACTTCCAGAGGGCAATGTGAGCAAAAATATGATATCCTGTCGTGCCAGAAAGGAGTATTTTACACGTTATGGGATGCTGATACTTAACAATGGTGTTTGCATTCAACTGCTCTTGCCTGCTTTTTCCTGCTTTTTACATCTCTCTCAGTCTCAAGGAAACAAGGTTACTTTACCCACTGTTATTTTCTGAGTGTGTGCCTGTCTATTCACCATTCGGTGCTTATCTAGCACTGTTATTTTCTTAGTGTGTGCCTGTCTATTCACCATTCGCTGCTTATCTAGCACTGTTATTTTCTTAGTGTGTGCCTGTCTATTCACCATTCGCTGCTTATCTAGCACTGTTATTTTCTTAGTGTGTGCCTGTCTATTCACCATTCGCTGCTTATCTAGCACTGTTATTTTCTTAGTGTGTGCCTGTCTATTCACCATTCGGTGCTTATCTAGCCCTGTTCTTTTCTGAGTGTGTGCCTGTATATTCACCATTCGCTGCTTATCTAGCACTGTTATTTTCTGAGTGTGTGCCTGTCTATTCACCATTCGGTGCTTATCAAGCACTGCAATCAGTGACATATTTTTTAAATATTTATTTTAAACCAACATTTACATCATTAGCATTTTTTCCCCCTTCCCCTTCGTTCATGGTTAACAGCAAGTAATTTCCAATGCTTGGTGTTCAAAACATTCTTCAAAATACAGTTGATTAAATCCGATTCTCCCTGGAAATGTATTGACGGTTAGTCTGCTGCTGCCGCTGCTACGGAGCTCCTGCCCATTTTCCATGAAAACCTTCAGCCTCTGCGCTGCAGGAAAATAGAGGGTTCATTCTGGTGTTCCAATCAGGAAGTGGATGATATATTACGAGGGATTCCTGTGGTACAAGTTCCATAAATTAACAATAATCCAGCACTGGAGAGAGAGAAAAAAAACTAACCAAAGACACATGGAGAATGTTTTCTCTACCCTTCAAATGACATGTTTGAGAGCTTCTGGATCCAAAAAGTTAGATCTAGTTTCACTTTTTTATTGTTACATTTAAAGGATAATATGGGCCAGCCTCCTGCCCTCCCCACCTACTTCCACCACACCAAAGGTAGTGCGCACTATCTTTAGTTTTTCATTACAGATGATTGGGTGTTGTTGGCCGTTGATTGGAAAAGAACATGTGTGGCCTATTTTGTGTTTCGTCTTTGTAGTGAAGAAAAATGTACTGAGCAATGCAGAATTGTGATTAAAGGAACTCCAGACAACTTCATTGTTAAAGATGATATATTAAGCATCTGCATTAAACGGTTCGGAAAATGTCTGGAAATCTTTAACTTTTTTGCTGAGATATTTTTGGATCTAAAGATGGTTGTCTCCTTTGGATGGTGTTATTCTATTTTGTCCAGTTTTCCCTCAACTCCTCCTCCCCCTTGAAACAATATTCATTTCTCTATAGCAAATACCACATTTTATGTGTTTTGTGCTTAATTTCTTTTATTTTGTGCTTCAAGACATTTGAATCTAACTCCAAATGTATGAGCAAAACAACTATTGCTTGCTTGCCATGATCAGCTCAGCTGTGTTTAATTAATTTCAAATTATTGTGGTACAAGGGCTGGCTCTTCTGAAGAAATGCTACTGGCAACCTCAATTAAAATGAGCAAAAAGTGCTGGATCAAATTCAGTTTCTTGTTTATCAGATGTGTCTTATGATCTTATTTTTTAATAAAAATGTTATGCTGACTTAACATCTTCATTTTCAACATGGTGGATTATGCCATTTTAAATGTGCTTTTGATTACAATTTTGATCATTAAAAGTTAACTTACTTAAAATTTAACTGTTTTTGGAAGGTTACTGCATATAGATCACTCTGACAGAATGTATATTTTCTGGAGGCATGTAAAATAAGCAGGCATGTCTATGTTACCATTCTGGTTAAAAGGTGGTTAATGGATGATTTACTCTTACACAAACAATTCTTTCATCATAATGTCAAACAGTCATGTTTGACATACAGTTTTGGATTAACAACACGCAGGCTTTTATATATTTTTTTACTTTTATAGATACTTTTTGAGCAGATTTCTCATATTTCTTCAGCCATCTGTCTCTGGCCACCAGAGCTGAGGAACACTCTAGTCACTCAGGGGCGCCTTGCCACCTTCGCACGGCGATCTGGATGCCAGGATGCAGATCCCTCCAGTTACTGAGGCCTGGAGCTGCCCGTCACTCGGCGACACTGAAGTAAATAACACACGACGGGCCTGCGGCGGGACCCTTGGCGCTCATGCCGGCGTCTCATGTAAACGCGCGCCCGTTTCGGAGCGTGTCACGGCATCGCGGAGGGACTGGAAACCGCGACAAAGGACTTTTTTTTCTTCCATTCCCCAGAGAATACGTTCAGCAAAGTGAAGTGACGTTCAAGTTGCCTGGGAAAGTATCCCTATCCTCAGTCCTCTCTCCAGTAGAGCAGTATGAAAGGGAATATTTCAGGATCCAATAGTGCTTATGCATGGCTCTGTGGCCATTAGAGCGATGGACCCCCACAGCAGTCATTAGAGAGCCATTTGCTGGGCTCTGAAAGCCTCTATTTTTCACAGAGTTAGGGAACCTCAAACAAGACCTCTTGAAGTCACATAACACCATGACTGGTCATGGGCTGTAAACCTGCCATGGGTTCTGCTCGTTTGCTCAGGATATTCCTGTGCCGTAAATTTCCCACCAAAGCGGCCTGTCCACTGGCCTTGGCACTGATCAGTATTGTATAAGAATCATTATTGCATTTACGGATGACTTGTAACACGGCCCTGTCATCCTGTGTAAATACAGGATGATGCGATGGTGTAATTGAGTCAAGTTGAACCATGTTCTTGCTTCACTTCCTAAGAAAATGACAAATAGTCACTACAATTTATCACGTTTTTTAAAATTAAAAAAAAAAACTTTTTGGCGTAATGTCATTTGCGTATAAGCAAAGCGGGATCACATGCCTCTCCTTGACCGTAATACGAACACTGTGAAATTCTGGTGTATATTTAGAACCTACACACAGAACTGCCCTTTTGACAGTGCAAATGTCAGGCAGGACTTTTTCACCCCGTATTGATGCGAGTAAAAATAATCCTGTCGACCTTGCTGTTTGTGTGCAGGTGATGGATTTGCCCTGGAGAGAGGCGCACTTATTGCAAATCCCCTTGCACTGTTCTCCCTCCAACCTGCCCCTGGTTATTACCGGTCAGCATTCAAATGCGTGACCTTGTCATCACCGGCCAACCCCTTCTGGCAGCTGACCTCACACCGTCCTGTGAACGCAAAGGGTCCATCAGTGCTTGTCTTTCATTCCGGTGGCTTCAGATCAGAGGCGTTGTTTTGAAAATTTTCACAGGGGGTGGCGTGGCGTGGCGTGGCGTGGCGTGGCGTGGCGTGGCGTGTCCCTGAGACAGAAGATGGTGGCTGAATTGCAAGTGCACCGAAAATAATGACAAATAAGAGTGCGCGTGCTGTTTTGATTCTCTGGCCTGAAAATGCACCCGGAAGGCAGATAAATGGGGGTGAGGCCTAGCGGAGGAAACCACAGCGGAGCCGAGGGCCACGTGCAAAAACAGTGTAGCGGAGCGGCCCCTTTTGTGCTCCAGAAGGTCCCCCGTCTCCTCCCGTCTCTCCCCCGCCCCGCCAGTTCCAAAAACATCCTCCCAGCCACATCAATGTGGGGGGAATAACCACGCTCCCGTCTGTGCCGGCTTTAGATGGCAGACTTTGGGCTCGCTGTGTGTGCTGGCTGGACATGGCGTCTGCAGCGCACACAGGAAACAGATGTTTTCTCAGAGGCTCGGCAGAGCGGCGTGTACGTGCTCTCTCTCATCGCGTGTTCGGCGGATGTGCAGGTCCCGTGGGTGACTGATGAAAGGCACTCTCAAGTCTAAAAAAACACCATTAAAGGAACATGTGTAAGGGGTGGGGGAAACGAGTGAAGCATCTGTGTTCATTCATGTGCTCAGTGCATGTTCTGTGAATATTGTTGTCCCAAATGATGAAATTCAATCTTTCCAGGAATGACAATCTATATGGGTATTGGCTGTCAAGTGTATTGTCTTTTGTAAACTTCTAGCCAGTAAATAAATATTATGTTCTGTGGAATAAACCATGCCATGACGTGCAGGATCCCATTGGTCTGACGATGTAGGAAACGAGTTTGATTAAAGCTGCTGCGTACACTTCATCCTGGATGATGTGTCGGGCTAGAGAACTGATCTTTAATACAGTTTCAAGCCTCGATCACACCAGTTCCATCTGTTGTCAGCGTACGAGTTGCGCATTGCATTTAGATTTGAGACATGTAGCAGACGCTCTTATCCAGAGCAACTTACAGAGCTTACATTCCTTTTATGTACAATCCCCATTTATACAGCTGGATATTTACTCAAGCAATTCAGGTTCAGCACCTTGATCAAGGGAATCAAACCAAAACCTTTCATGCAAGACCAAAGTCCTAACCAACATTATCATTTTTGCAGAAACGCACACACCCACACACACGTCTCAATGCGCCAGTAAATATACTCAATTTACTCGGTAGGGCAAAGCTTGTTCATGCTATGGAAATAATGAATCAACCAATATGGACGGAATGTGATCGCCAGTTTTAAATCAGTTCCCTGGTATTCATATTAAGCTATAGTCCCGAGGAGTTTGTTTGATATTCATGTAAGCGATATGGAATATTTAACTTGCATTAGTTATTTAGAATGACGATTTGACTCGCAATTCTTTCCCCCCCAAATACTACTTGTGGTAAATGCCATGGTGGTAAATTAGCTGGTAAATGTGTAAATTAGCTGGTAAAGTTTGTTCGCTGAACATTAGTTCATACGTTTCCTTTCAGCCAACCTCCCCAGTTTGCTTGTATAGGTAATTAGGTATGGATACTATGAGATAAAATCAGTATAGTTGCTCCCCTTAAATACACACTGAGACCTATTACATTAGTTGGTTAATTTACCGGAAGCAGTTTGTTAGCTGAATATTTGTGCTTTGTGTAATGTTGGAGACTCCATATGGTTGGCATTCTTAAGTATAAATTTATAATATTGTATTCCAAGCTTGCACACAGGCTTGGAAGCACAGTAAATCTGTCGTAACGTAAGAAATCTAATTTCGTGTGCATTAAATGAACAATTATTATTATTTTTTAACATTCTCTTGGATGAGTGCGACAAAATTCAATATTTATGTATGGTTGACTAGTTTTCTGTTTAAAAAAATAAATAAATAAAAAAGAAAAAGAAAAAAACGTAAAAAGAAGAATGTCCGAATCAACAAAATTTAAATGTAATGCTTCAGAAGAACCTTTCTTTGTTTGCCCCTGGGTTACTGATGAAAATCAAGAGCAAGGCTGAGGGTGTCTTCAATTTCAAATTGCTTGCATGCATTTTTTGGTGGATTAATTTTGATTTGTCCAGGGTACTCTCCTACATTATTTAAATGCTACATGGACCAATTAAACAAATCAACTCGGAAGGAGCTTTGACAAAAGTATTTGACCTCATTAACATTTTCTGGCAGAGGATGGTTATGACCTTGTTAACATTTCTGGAGTAATTCATTAATCCACATGAGTGCTGAATCTCTGCCGATTCCTGCCAGCAAAGCTCCTATTACCTCGAAATGAGTGATATATCGAGTGCCTAAGAAAAGCAGAAGGCTGTCGGACTCCTAGGTCACCAGCAAGGGGCCAGGCGGACAGCAGTTGGCTAACGGCTTAATGAGAGATTTTTTTCCATATGGTATTCATTTATACATTTTCATTTGAGTTTGAGATGAATTGTTCGTAAATCGGTCAAATGCACCGACTATAAATCGGTCTATTTACGTAGCTTACAAAAAAAGTGAGCGTTCCTTTTTTCGTTAATCCAAATATTTTTCCATTCTCCCAACCACCCCTGTTTGCTTGTAGGTAAATTAGGTATGACCCAACTTCACAACCATTAAAGTGGTGTGTTATTTGGCTCCCGATATGCTCAGTCAGTATACTGTACATGCTTCCCCTGAGCCCAATAGCCTTGACATTACTACAAATGCGGGCTATGCCATTAGCCAGTTATGAATGTGAGTGGTGACACTGGGATGCTGTTGGCATTCTGCCTCTTTCATAGGTCAAAGGCTCTTTGGGTTACTGCAGAGTCTAGTTACTCTCCAGGGACCTACAGATTACCAGTCGTCACCAATGAAAGATGCACTTCCCCTATCAGTGTTGACAAGCCTGTAGTATACTGTAGTAGTGTTAGGTCACACAATTCAATGGCAATGCTCTCAGCATGGGTATATAATGATTCCAAATGACAGAATTTAGTGAAGTAATCTTTAATTTTATCATATTGACTCATTTAAAAACATATACAGATCCTTTCCAAAAAATTTGAATATCATGGAAAAGTTGTTTTTTTTCCATAATTCCATTCAAAAAGTGAAACTTTCATAGATTATAGATTCATTACACACAAAGTGAAATATTTCTAGCCTTTATTTGTTTCATTTTTCATAATTTTGGCTTATAGCTCCAGAAAACCCCCAAAACAGTATTTCAAGAAATTAGAATAGTGTGTCGAAAATCAGCATTTACTTCAGTTATTTCAGAGAATGAATGTTTTAGACTGAGTGTCACACTATCATCTAATTTACTCAAAACACCTGCAAAGTTTATCTCAGTTTGGTTCAGTATGGGTCATCGCTAAGGAGGCTGGCTGTTCACAGAGTGCAGTGTCCAAGCATATCAATAGAACGTTTAGTGGAAGGGAAAAATGTGGCAGGAGAAGGTGCACAAGCAAAAGAGATGACCGTAGGCGTCAGCGGATTGTCAAGCAAAGACGATTCCAAAATTTGGCGGAGATGCAGAGGGAGTGGACTGAGGCTGGGGTCAGTGCTTCAAAAACCACCACGTACAGAGTGTGACACTCAGTCTAAAACATTAATTCTCTGAAATAACTGAAGTAAATGCTGATTTTCGACTCACTATTCTAATTTCTTGAAATACTGTTTTGGGGGTTTTCTGGAGCTGTAAACCAAAATTATGAAAAATGAAACAAATAAAGGCTAGAAATATTTCACTTTGTGTGTAATGAATCTATGAAAGTTTCACTTTTTGAATGGAATTATGGAGAAAAAAAACAACTTTTCCATGATATTCTAATTTTTTGGAAAGGATCTGTATATTTTTTTATATACTGTATATCCTACGTCACCGCATTGCTACCACAGTGAAAAAAATATTTTATGCTCAATATCTTGTCATAAATTGAAACTTTTCTCATTATAATGAGAAACCTCATTATAGCAATGAACTGCTCATTAAAACAAGATCCTTTTCCTCAATATAACGGGATACACCGTTACAGCGAGAAAAGGATTAAATGTTAATGATATGATGGAAAATAGCGAGATAATGAGAAAATATATTGTTATGAAGAGAGGGCGATATGTTGAGGACCTATCAAAAGGCACAGTTTATTAACATCACCAGGTTATATAGTACAGCCCTAATGTCCTCTCCTGGGATTACGGAGAACTATTCTCACACTGAAATATCAACATTAGGATAGCTACTGCTATCAATACACATAGCCTATCGAAAATGATACACAGAATTTGTTCAGTGGAGATTTATATCTTTGTTTATATTTGTTTATAGTGGAGGTGTCAGACTGATTCTTTCTTCTGTACAGACCCATATATTTCAGAATTCTTCTTAGTTATGCTTACTTTTCACAATACCATCTGAAGTACTATTCCCATATGTTGCTCCAAAATGCATATGTACCCTTCAGTGTTAATGGTGCCTTCACAGATGTGCAAGTAACCCATGCCATGGGCACTACCACACCCCCATACCATGACAGACGCTGACTTTTGAACCTTGCCTTGGTAACATTCGGGATGGTCTTTTTCCTCTTTGGCCCGGAGAACACTGTCCATTATTTCCAAAAACTATTTGAAACCACAGCACACATTTACACTTCGCGTCGATCTGTTTCAGATGAGCCCGAGCCCAGAGAAGTCGGCGCCGTTTCTGGATGTTGCTGATCTATGGTTACGCTTTGCATAGTAGTCTTATCTTGCATTTGTGGATGCAGCGACAAACTGTGTTTACTGACAACAGTTTTCCGAATTGTTCCCGAACCCATGTGGTTATATTCATTACGGAAGCGTGTCGGTTTTTAACGCAGTGCCTTCTGAGGGATTGTTTATTGTATATTTACAGAGTTAGATAGCTGCCAAAACATTTCGTAAACGTAAATTGAGATTCGCAAATGTAAGTCAAATTTCAAATGTAAACTTAAGATCGTAAATTGAGATTCGCAAATGTAAGTCAAATTTCAAATGTAAAATCTGAATTTGTAACTAAAATTTATTGAAGTGTAAATGTAAAACCTGATTCGTGTACGTAATCTTTTTATCTGTACATGCGGAACTCATTATAGGAGTGTGCGCTCTATTCTCTACATACGTGCGTTTTTTCAGTATGGTTGGCACCAAAATAGAACTGTAACCGTAATTTTGAATTTGTAAAGAGAGAAACGCAAACCTAGAGCAGGAAGCCACAATTAAAAACCGGAAGTCTCAGAAACGTTTCCAAATTAAAAGTTCACAGGTTTTTCCAATCAACTGCAAGCATATGAAAGCTACCCACTAAGGTTCCACCTGTGCATTCACAGGAACTAGCTAACCAACTAATTTGCAAACTATGGCTGTAGAACAGCGGTTGGCTATAACTAATTCCCAGGTAACGGAAAGCGGTAAAATCGCATGCCAAATGGAGATAGAAGACATAATTAATTATGGGTGGGCACCTCCGTGCCTAAAAGACTGATGCACAGGTTCCCAGCGCTGGTTCACTCGTAGATTAGAATAAAATATCTTCTATGTAGCTCAAGTGGGCTATCCTAAATTGTCATTCACGAGTTTATCAACAAATTTTGCTGAATGAGATAAATGGCTGGGCTAATTATAGCTGAGTAAAAAGTATGAAATCCAGAAACGGATAGCCTAGAGACGTCCTTGTTCACCCCTGCCTGAAGGCTAATCACTCTAGGGGGGTCTGGAGGCATGCTCCCCCGTGAGAGAATTTGTCCAAAATAGTTGCACGCATAAGCATAATATTAGGCTACTGACGTTTTTGTTTCCCATATCATTCAGTTTGTTTAGGAAACACAATCTTCAATACTTAACGTAAACCATGTCCTTTCAAAAAATATATTAATTCTGCGGTTCCCACTTCTGCTATTAGCGCAGGACAATAAATAAAATTATGGCTGAAATATTATTGTTAAAGATATATTTTGGTTATAGCCAACCGCTATTCTCCAGCCGTAGTTTGAAAATTAGTTGGTTAGCTAAGCTAGTTTCTGTGAATGCACGGGTGGAACCTTAGTGGAAGCTTTCATATGCTTGCAGTTGATTGGAAAAACCTGTGAACTTCTCATTTGGAAACGTTGTTTCTGAGACTTCCGGTTTTTAATTGTGGCTTCCTGGTCTAGGTTTGCGTTGCTCTCTTTACGAATTCCAAATTACGGTTACAGTTCTATTTTGGTGCCAACCATACTGACAAAATGCATGTATGTAGAGAATAGAGTGCACACTCCTATCATGAGTTCCACACATACAGGTAAAAAAAATTACGTACACGAATCAGGTTTTACATTTACACTTCAATAGATTTTAGTTACCAATTTAGATTTTACATTTTTAATTTGACTTACATTTGCTAATCTCAATTTATGATTTTAAGTTTACATTTGCAATTTGAGTGTAGACAAATGATCTTACAAGCAGAGGTGGAAAAGGGAGAAAGAGCCGCCTTTTGTTAAGATTAATTTATTTTCGAAAAGGTAGTATTTATCATATCAATTTTTTTTGAACTTTCCATTTTTTGTCTGCATCAATCAGCATTATTGTGTTTCCAAATGCATAAAAACAAAGAAAATATTTTATTGATACGGTTCCGTTCTTAGTGTGGGCTATTTTACAACTTGTATCTACAGAAGGTGGGCCACTCTTACCCAATGTTTTTGCGTATGGAAACCCACTTAATGTTAAATGGACCCCAGAGTAGAAGAAATAATGCAGAGAAAATGAGAACTTTTGGGTGGGGCCATCCTCCCTTTGGCTAATCAAAACACAGTGGTATTAAATGCCACCATTTTCTGCAGGGCATAATTTGAGTAATTTTCTCAGTGGAATTGGTCTGGCTGTTACTGCCTCTGCATGCTCAGAAGGCTTTTACACAATAATATTGGAGCATTATTACACTAAGAGTAGTAAGCCATTTTCCAGCCTCATTTTCCTCGGCTCCCTCTGAAAGCAGTGCTCTCTTGGGGCTTACCTTAAACCTCCCAAAAGATTGGCTTGGCTCGTCACATTGATTGACCCCAGATGTTACTCACACGTCAGTCCCTTCAAAAAAAACTTCAAAAACAATTCTCTGTCCTCACAAGACTCACTCTCAACATAATTATTTCAGTGTAACCAACTTCTTTATATATATATCCTATCATGAGTATATATTTTTTAACTTTTTTTAAATTTACGGGTGGTTGATTGCATGAAAAAATAAAAACTGGCGACATTTTTGGGGTTTTGTGTGAAAGCAACTGTGTGGCGCGAGCAGACGTGGCATAGGGGCTGTGTCTGAGACAGCAATTTGCAGTAGACTCCAGCTAGCAAAATAAGTAAATAAATAAATAATCGTAAACTGTTTCAGCTTTTAGGACAGCTCCTGAGATCGCTGAGTAAATCATTCCCAAAAAAAGTTGTATGTCTGTAATGTACTTACAGTATATTGCATTCACTTCCAGTATATCCAATACTTACATCTTAATGGGTTTTCTTTTGTCCATAAAAATGTTTAAAAAAAAAGTAATCTAAAATAGCTGTGTTCATCTTCATATCTTTTTTTTTTTTTTTTTAAGAAAGTGCCACCGGAAAAGGCGACCCACCAGTACGATGAGGATGAGGAGATGCACACAAGCCCTGGGCAGATATCACTTTAAATGCAGCTGATGCAGGTTAGTGTAGTTCGCCATGGGCTTTGTTAAATATCGCACTGAAGAAGCACTTCGGTGCCCATGCCATTTAGGAAAGATACTACCTAAATGCTTAGGTTATACACTTAATATAAAAGTCGGTTCATCTTGATCTTCTCCTCCACCTAATAGTTTTCCCAGTCAAATAATTTTTGATAATTTCTGCCCCAATGTTTACAAATCAATTCCCCTGGTCAACAGGATGAAAATTTTGTACAATAAACTGGTTGAGTTAAGCACTTTTGTGCGATACCTTAAAAAATAATAATAAATAAAATAAGAAAATTAAAAATATATATACAGTAAATACAGTCAGGTCCATAAGTATTAGGACAGTGACACATTTTTTGTTGTTTTGGCTCTGCTCCAGCACATTGGATTTTAAGTGGAACAGTGTATACAGTGCCCTCCACAATTATTGGCACCCCAGGTAAAGATGAGTAAAAAGGGTTATACATAATTCACCTTTTGGTGAATTTGCTTAATCTCACACTAAAAAAATGAGAAAAATCCAACCTTCAATGAAGTAAATTTATTATGAGAAAACAAAATCCCTCATCAATAAATAATTATTTTTAACAAAACCATGTGTGCCACAATTATTGGCACCCCTGCATTTAATATTCCAGTACAACGTCCCTTTGCCAATAAAACAGCGCTGAGTCTTCTCCCGTAACATCTAATAAGGTTGGAGAATACAGAGCAAGGAATCTGAGACCATTCCTCTTTACAGAATCTCTCCAGATCATCCAAAGTCCTAGGTCCTCTCTTGTGCACTCTCCTCTTTGTAGTGAGGAGGATGGTAAGAGAGGCAAAAAAAATCCCCAAAGAGTCACTGTTGGAGAATTACAGAGGAAAGTAGCATCTTGGCATCATCAAGTCTCCAAAACTACCATTAGACGTCACCTCCATGCCAACAAATTATTTGGAAGGCATGCCAGAAAAAAAGCCTTTCCTATCATTTCACCACAAATGTAAGTGCCTGGTTTGCTAAACGCTACTGGAACTTTGACTGGAACCGTGTTCTATGGTCAGATGAAACGAAAATTTAGCTTTTCGGCAACCAACACTTAAGGTGGGTTTGGCGTAAAAAGAAGGATGGCTATACCGAAAATAACCTACTCCCCACTGTTAAGTATGGTGGAGGTTCCTTGATGTTGTGGGGCTGTTTTTCCTCCAAAGGCCCTGGGAACCTTGTTAGGGTACATGGCATCATGAACTCCAAGAAATACCAGGACATTTTAAATCTGAATCTGACTGCCTGTGCCAGGAAACTAAAACTGGGTCGTCGTTGGATCTTCCAGCAGGACAATGATCCAAAACATACATCCAAATCAACATTTGTTTTTCTCAGAATAAATTTACATCAATTAAAGGTTGTATCAGCGATTTTGGGTGGAAACATAAATGATCACATTCATCTGATTTTTCCTCACGATCCGCTAGCTGCCCGCCCCATAAGCAGGCCGTCAAAAAACCGCGTCTCTGTAGGCAGCCTATGCTCCGAGATCGTACACAAAAACAATGGTACTACCAACTACTCAAAACCAAAATAAACAGTATTCCAACCAATCACAATGATCTGCACAAACGTGACGTCACTTCTGAAGCGAAATCCCAAACAAACATACTTATGAATAATTATGTTATGTTTTAAAAAATAGTGTTCAAGCATCCAGAATTATAACCACGTTAATAACGTTTGTAAGAAACCAAACCGTTTGTAAATCCGTCAAGATTTCAGCGAGATAAGAGTATTAGCGTTTGTGCAGATCATTGTGATTGGTTGGAATACTGTTTATTTTGGTTTTGAGTGGTTGGTAGTACCATTTGTTTTTGTGTACGATCTCGGAGCATAGGCTGCCTACAGAGACGCGGTTTTTTGACGGCCTGCTTATGGGGCGGGCAGCTAGCGGATCGTGAGGAAAAATCAGATGAATGTGATCATTTATGTTTCCACCCAAAATCGCTGATACAACCTTTAAAGGTTGGATTATTCTCATTTTTTCAGCGTGAGATTAAGCTAATTCACCAAATGGTGAATTTTTTATAACCCTTTTTACACATCTTTACCAGGGGTGCCAATAATTGTGGAGGGCACTGTATATATATATATATATATATAGGGGGATAAAATGAAGTTGCAATCTATGGAAAATCACAGCATTGGGTTGTACTTCTGTTATCATACCATGAAATTTTCATATTGTTGGACCCCAAATATACTGTATATACCTATAGGTGTGGTGGGTACATACTGGTCATCCCAACAAAGCCCTTGACCATGAGTTTCCCTGGTTACCTGTGTCCTGTTGTATCCTGTTGTATCACCTTCTGTAGATACTTTTTTCTTTTTTTTAAACACTGGTTCCATACATCTTCATTTGACAAAATGGGTGCAAGCTGCCTCTTGAAGTAAACAGCCCTGATAAATACCATTGTGTAAACAGCTGCTCCCATAATGCAAGTTGTTACACTATGCAGAGCCTCATATAGTGATCGATTTAGTCACAGATAATTTAATATACATAATACATTGAAAGAAACAATGTCATTTATGCTCATGAATTTATCTGACAAAGTTTACTGATGACTTTGGGCCCAACTGAGTGTTTCTTCAGAAATTGCTACATTGTTCCACAAATGGAAAAAAATAAGAAAAACATGATGAATGTCTTTTGCAATAATATGCATTTTGGAGGCATAACTGATTCAAAGTAAAACATTTAGATTCATGTATCTGCACAGGAATATCCATGATATCTTTGTTGAGTCAGATGATGGGATATTTGTCTTCATATCTCTGAGCCTGTTTCTGGGAAAGTTGATAGGTATTATTAAATAGAACTTAAATGCAGATTTTGCTACTGTGAGAACATGCAACAAGTCAAATCTTCCTCCAGCTAGAGGAGGTTACTATTTTTTTTGTAATGCTTATTATGAATTATAATATTTTAAACTGGTTTTAAATACACTGCCTGGCCAAAAAAAAAGTCGCACACTGTAATATTTTGTTGGACCGCCTTTAGCTTTGATTACGGCGCGCATTCGTCGTGGCATTGTTTGGACAACCTTATGCAACGTCGCAGCATATATTTCCGTCCAGAGTTACATTAATTTTTGGCCAAGATCTTGTATTGACGATGGGAGAGTCGAACCACTCTGTAAAGTCTTCTCCAGCACATCCCAAAGACTTTCAATGGGGTTAAGGTCAGGACTCTGGTGGCCAATTCATGTGTGAAAATGATTCCTCATGCTCCCTGAACCACTCTTTCACAATTTGAGCCCCATGAATCTTGGCATTGTCGTCCTGGAATATGCCCATTGATGGGATAACCTGGTCATTCAGTACATTCAGGTACTGAGCGGACTCCATTTTATTGCTGCATAACGTTGCTGAGCCTAGACCTGACCAACTGAAGCAACCCCAGATCATAACACTGCCTCCAGAGGCTTGTATGGTGGGCACTATGCATGACGGGTGCAGCAGCGACTTTTCTTTTGGCCAGGCAGTGTAAATTGTTTGAACATGTGCACACACACACACCTGTATGACCCGATTATACATTTCTACTGCTTTGCTTGTAGAACTGCATGTAAAACCATCTGTGATAGACAATAATACAAGAGTGTAATAATACATGCAAGCTAAAAGGTATGAGGTAAAGGACATCTATACCTGTATTCATGAAGCACTGCAGGGCAGAAGTCCTAAGTGCTCTAAACTTCTCACAGTGACAACAAAATTGGTCCATTGTTCACACCAAGAAAAGAAAATATGAAAACTGCTTTTTTAAGCTTACCAGTGCTCATTGGTTAGTATTTTACAGAATTCATAAGTTCAACTAGAAAGGTTTGGTGTTGTCAATCTATGGAGCACTGTTCATGAGAGCTTGTGTTAACATATCACAAGAGTTACAAGGATATAATGAAGATGTTGGTTAAACAGGTAGCCAGTAGCAGCATAGTGGTTTTTGTTATTTCATTTTGAGGGGTGACTGGTGAGGGCACTGATTTAAAATAAAAATGTTTTTTAAAATTGCAGCCGGTAGCCATTATTTCGACGCACTTCTATCACATCACTGCATTCATTTCTCTGAATATGCCATTTCATGCAACTCATTTCTCTGTACTTCCTGATGTAGTATTGCACTTGCCACTAAAGTGACATTTCAATATGATGCATTTTAAAATACTTAAAACAAATTCCAGAGCAATCTCCAGGTTTACTACATTTATAATTTGTGAAATAAACTGACAAACCCGTCTTGTAGAAAAAAGGTACTTCACTGGTTTACAATAAATTGTTGATGTACGTCTAGCTCTACGCATCATTATCAAATATAGCTAGCTATAGACAAGCAACATTTTACTATATTGTCGTAAGGTGAATAAAATAATAAAATCATAACTTAAAAATTTTTATTTTTTTTATTTTTTACATTTTATTTGTTATCACCCATTGCAGACTGACATATTGGCCTTGTATGGCACTGCTATTATCCTCGGAGCAGGGCCGGCACTAGGGGGACGGTCGCATGTGACGGTCGCACAGGGCCTCACACCTGTGAGGGCCTTGCACAAGGCAGGGATTTTTGTAAGCTGTAATTTTGTTTTATAGATAGACCCTGGGATATGACATCAGACATGTGCACATGGATCAGGCAAATGTGTAAATGACAGCAGTCATATAACAACAGTCTGGGAAATGAGGCTATATAACGGCAAACACTCCAGCCCGACCAGACGGACACACACATGCAAGAACTGTAACCCTCTCTCTCTCACTGCCTACTCTCCTCAGTTTTTAAGCGCTGTGGCAGCTCTGAAAATGTAATCAAGACTGCAGCAGCATACAAACTTGCGCTATTACTTTGGCGTTATTTATAACAAAAAATAAATAAATCTGACTTTTGTTAAATATTCATACATATTTATTATTTTAGCAATGTCATTATTTGTATGTTATCTTATAATCAAATAATTATTTGCATTTGGGCACATCCCTATAATTGTTTGTAGTGAAGTTTTTTTAATATAAAATTTGCACTAATTTTTCTACATTATGCAGACACCATTTATGCAATGGTTTAATGTGGTTTTGCAAAATGGTGGTAAATAATTGAAATGTTCATTTAGTGGGCCATTGAGTTTCTTTGTCTTTTGGAACTTGAACCTCCCCTGACACTTCTCAAGCTGTGAAGTAAAAGTTTAGTCTGAGTGGCAGCAGTCATAACAGCGGACTCCCACAGATTGCTCTTCTCTCAGCATATTATGGGCGATGAGGCAATTACTCAGTGGGAAGTCTAAGCCTAATGTCCTGTTAAATTCTGTAAAAGGATGCCACAAATTTGTATGAGATTCCTACAAACAGTCAATTGATCACTACAAATAACAGTATGTTCAGTTTTAGGAGGGAAAAAAGAGTGCTCACATTAATGTCAACTAATGTCTTTCTTTCTGCTGGCTTTCAGGTTAAAGTTTTTGTGTCAAACATTTTTACTGCCTATGGAAAAAGTCAACATTACATTTCCCTGTTTTCTGGTCATTCTATTTTCAGTTTAACTATAGAAACAACCCTTCTGCCTATAAAAGTTTCAAGAATTTTGTCATGTGATTTTAGTTTTGAGTAATGCATTTCACAAATTATTACCCTGTGATTGACACCTCAAATGTTTGACAATACAAAACATAACAAAAAGAAGTAGGGAGAGGGCAGGTAGATGAGTAGCATTATTTGTGTCCCGATCTTCCAGAGCTTACTTAGTCATAATGCACATCTACCCAGACAGCACACTGGGAACAGCTACAGAGGAGCAATGGAGGCGCTCTGTCACGCTCCGTCTGCTGGTGGTAGTCGATACATCGCATGGAGGTAGTTTGCCCATTGGGAAGATGTCGCGGCTACATTGCTTACCACTGTTCTGCTAAGGAATCACATATCCTCCTACACAGATGATCTTTGTTGGACTTAATGAGGGAAGCCAGCTGAGTATCTTAGACTTCAGGGACGCAAACAGCCTGACAGACCTCTTATTAAAACGTATACATCTCCTAGGCTTTCAGGTTTCCTTAGGATGAAATGCCTTTCTACGGAAGGCCTGAAAGGCAAGTTGAACACTCCATACAATTCTTATTCTCACAGTAATTAGATCTCATGATAGGCATAGCCTAATTAAGTGTTATTTTGCAAATTAAGCCAATTTGGGTAGTTTTCATGAATTTGTTTTAGGCAATGGAAATCCTGCTCCAATGCCAGCGCTAAGTCCTATATTTCACTTAACCGGCGGCGGCCCTGAAAGTCAAAATAATCTTTTTGTTTTTCAGGCAAAGAGTTTATCTCCTATGTATGAGTTATTATTAAACTCCTTTGACTGACGTTGACCACAAGAAAAATTATTTCCACGTTGCCTTTCAGGGATTTCTTGCAAGATTATGCAAAAAAACAAAAACACAATTGCAATTTGGTATGTATTGGATCTTAAATCTTAAACAGTACAAGTATATGAGCACCCCTAATACTATGATTATAGTATTAGGGGTGCACATTATTTGTGACAGTATTTTATTCCTGTTTACTGTCAGATGTCTACAGTATCTCATAGGTAGCTTGGTCCCTCAGCCTGGGAACTGACTACAAAATATTGTATCTGTACTGTAGTAACTGAAATCCCTGATATGTATTGGTTAATTATAGAGGGTCTGATTTTTCTGCTCAAACTCAGGTGACTTGTGAAATTTAATCATAGTCTTCCATCGCCTTCTTGATGACAGATAATCTTTCCTCAGCAGAAGCCTGCTGCTATCCCTTGTAACACAGTGGAGTGGGATGAAGGCATCTGCGTCGACAGCACCATGTTTGCCTCCAATGTTAATTAATGGCTAGGCAACCTGTGTAAATATCGTATTAATGCAGTCATCCATAAACTTGGATTTCACTTGGATTGGTTGTTTTCTGCTGATTGGACGGATGTATGATGCTATTGTACTCCAGCTGGTTGCTGGATTTTCCACATGCATGCGCGTAACGTACCATGCTTGAAGTACCTGTCTTGTCGCTGTCATATAAGTACAGCGCTTCACATTCTTTACATAACAAAGCCGTCACTTGAATCATTGTCATGAACTACTTCACTAAGTCTCTCCAACACTGAATTTTTCTGCCCATCTTTTGTCTTGCTTTTTAACTCTCCTTTTCATATTTTTTCCTGGAACCTTTCAGTGTCCTGTGCCATGCTGGTGTTGGCTGGCTAGCTTGACAAATAGCCTAGGCCATAGGCTAGCTCTAGAGGACCAGGGATTGACATTCTCCCTAAAGCGCACAAACTCTTAGTGGTTACCGGAGGTATTACAGTTCAGTAAGCCTCTGGTGCCAAAACAAATTTCCCTATTGAAGTCGGTTCAAAGCTATGAATTTACCCTGGCCAAGTTATACTATTTTGGACAGAACACATGAGCAGCTCCCATAGGAATACGTTGAACCGGTAGGCAGAAGATGTCTCCAGTTCTTATATGTCTCGATGGCTAGGCCTAAGGGACCCCACCAACCTGCGGAACATCATTTTTTTGTGACCCGACCCATCCAATCCCTGGATAAACTGCAGGGTCCACTGATTTTCATTCAATCGGCGCATCACTACCAGATGCCTATAAACATAAAACATTCAACATATTTTGACCACTCCAGAAGACCCAAATTGGTCTTTACTCTGTTTTATCTGTTCTTATTCATTTGGGTCGTTATTTATTTGTGTGGGTGTGTGTGTGTGTGTGTCTGTGTGTGTTTTATGTTGCATTAATTTGAGCGTGTGCAACCGTGCTTGGTGGGTACTTTCAATAAACTGTTTTTGCTAAATACATAGGGATAACATATTTTTCCTTCTTTGAGTATGAAATGCTGAGACATACGCCTTTTTCTAATTTTGATAGTATTTAGGTTTCTTATAAATGTAAGATGATTTGTATTGGTTTAATGCTTGTCTATTTGTATGCACTTGATATTTATAAGGAATATTGCGTATGCGACACTGGGTTTCTTGCTGATTCGGTTGACTGCAATGACAAATACACAATACTTACAGTTTATATGCAGTTAAGCCTCCCAGCTGGCAGCCTTGATAACATAATTTGCCTGAGGAGGCTTTTAAGGTGCTTTAAATGCACATGTGATGACTCTCGAACGTGACGAAACTGCCAGGTCGCATATGGCCTGATGCAGTGACAATGAAGGGAAAGAAAGCAGCCCATCTGATTGGCCACTATGCAGCCCAACCTCCACCACACCCAGAGGTAATGTATTCCTCTTAAACTAGCCACGTGTACAACTATGCCACAGCTGCACTTCAGCCTGGAGTCACGCCTTGGTAGTTTGTTAAAATAACTTAATTTACATGCCCCATCATCCCATATGCACCACACATTTAAGTCAAAATTTCTACCTATCAAAATGAACAAGGTAAGGTTTTTATTTATTTTCATGTTTGTGGATGCGCTCTCTCTCTCTCTTTCCATGTGGCAATCGCAGTGCAAACCCGAAACTGCCGAAGCTGCCTCCCAGGGGTGTGTGACACGGTGGTATGTTTTATTTTATTTAAAACACAAGGGCCACAAAAGGAGCACATCCATTTTATGTGCTCCATTTTTGCCAATGGAGGCAAATAAAATTGTAAAATACCACATAATTTAAGTAGGCGCCTACTTATAAAATAAAATGAAAACATCTTGAGCAGACAGCTGTGGGTTAATGGAGAAAAACCATTTACATAAAATTTTTTCCAAATTTTTTAACTTTCTTTGAAGTTCAATGATTAGACTTGAAAAGGACAAGAATGTCAAGCTGGGTCGCAGAGTCATCAGCTAAAATTGGCCAACCAAAAGGTTTGACGCTCGGACTTACAATTTAAAACAGCGTTGGCACTTTTTCTTGGCTGCAGTATTCATTTGTTGGTTTCTTCGAACAGCTGACAATTATTTTTTCCTGGAAAGGTCTATTAACACAGACGTGACTTTTTCGTTTTACACACACCCATGACAAAACAAAAAGGGACTGAGTAAAGAACACTAGTATCAGGTGACAATGAGGCACACATTCTCATGCACAGTTAAAGCACAAATTGGTCCATCCAGCTGTTAATCCTTCCAGCATGATCCGCGTGTGCAAACACTCAAAATGCATTAAGTGATGCAGTTGACAGCTGGAATTCATCTTTTTTTTAAGCACTTTTCTGTCCTCCATGAAACGCAAGGCTGCACTGCGAAGACGATACTAAAGCAGTAGTGATGAGTCTGGAGGGTGGGGTTTTGGCAGGAGCGGTTAGGGAAATGGGCTTTTAACTTTAAGGTAGCAGGTTTGATTTGCAGGCGGGGCACTGTTGTTGTACCCATGACTGATGTACTTGACCTGAATTTCTTCGGTAAATGTTGAGCAGTACGAAAATGGGACTGAATGCAGAAGAATGTCATCTGTGTAAGTCCCTCTGGATAAAAGCAATTCCTAAATTGTAAAATGAAATGTGATTAACACCACAGTAATATATAATGTATAAAATAAAGATATTAAAGAGGCCACGCAGGGTGGCCTCTGACCTATGGCATCAGAAGGACAATTTATGGACAAAGCAGTATACAATACAATTCTAACAATACAACACGCCCACAGCCTGGACCTGTTTACATAATAACCACCCTCATTGTTATGGAAATGAGATGTTTGTGTAATAGTAAATACTTTATCACAATTATGGCTGTCACCTCACACACTAAATCAGCTGGAAGTGTCTGTTGAACAATTCAAACAGCGTGCGGCAGCGGTGAATGTTTTTGTAGATCCTTACGTAAAGTATATTAACATATGCTGTCTATATTCAATTTTGTCCATAATTTGACTGGACATCATTTTTTTCTTCAGTGTTAATTGACAAGTTCATGTTGGTGATTATCTTTCCAAACTGCTTGTAAAAAGAACACGTGCTTTAACCTAATTTTAAGACCGACTCAAATTTTGAATCGAAGCTATAGGGATGAAGGGGATGAAGGGAGGGATGAAGACCAAATGTCGATTGATGCTAGGGACTTTTTTTCCTTTTCTTTTTTGAAGTCTCGTGATGTGAAAATGGATCATCATGGGTCCACTTCAGTTAAAAAGCCAATTTTAATTTGGCTGAGATGCAAAATTCAATTTCAAGTTTTATTTTTATTTTTTATTTATTTTTTCTATTTTCCCCCAATGATCCTTCGTATCCACGTTGGCCCATCGCAGTAATACGTTTATGCAAAATAGCAAAACCCCCGCTTTTTATTAGTTTCATTGGAATTATGCAACAGACCCAGAGCCACTGAGTGTGGCTTTGCCAAAGATTAAGTTTCTCTTCTAGAGCACCACAGTGCAACTCATTATTATGTGCTGACTTAGCCATGCATGAAACTCAACCAGCAGAAAATTTGAGTTAAGCAGATAATGGGGTAGGTGACAGAAAGTTAGATGTGAAATGTACAGGTGCTAGCCTACATATTAAAATGTGATAGCATTATACAATATTAAATTAAATTTATTCAGGTCATTGTTGCCCAGCACCTTTTAGGTATTATACTTGTAGTGTGGAAAGCTCAAAAGCGGGAAGTGCATTACAGGTGTGTAGTGAAAATATCTGGCAAATGCCACTCTATAGTTTGAGGTGTCACAAATAACCTTATGATTCATATTCATATATTTGCAGCATGATGGAAATCGCATGAATACTTGCGTACATATTTATGAGCCTTGTATTAAATAATTCATAGTCACATGACAAATACAGTTTGTGGGACACACATTTGAGCCAGCAGCTTTGCTAAGAATGGAGCAGGGTGTATTTATTTGTTCTAGAACGAACCCCAGGTTTTGACTATAGTAAAGTATTTGTGGGTATTTCAGCAAAGCAATGCGAGTAGAATTTTCACCTGTTGCTAAATTAATTAATAAATCCATATACTGATATCCAGTCATTAAAATTATAAACTTCTACTGAATGGCACAGTTGAGGAAAAATACTCTTTACTGATCTCCAGTTTCAGTTAATGTCAAATATATGTAGCATAAAATGTCTGTGTTAGAATGACATAGATTCTAATATAACGCTAATTGTAAAAAGATACTGCCACTACATTGAACACATCAAATTTCTATGTACAGGCTTCAGTTACTGATGAGTTAACCTTACTGTCTTAACTTGAAATTTGTGGAATATACAAAAGCTACAAAAAAGTCAAAGATTTAAATGCATGTTCCCAGCCTCCATTTTAGTTTCTTATGAACTGTTTCTGATTCTGGCTGGGTTCCTATGAAACCTGGCGAATTGGAAGATGCTGGGTGGTAAGCAATGAAACAATTCCATAATTCATTCAAAGCTTTTGTACATTCCTCCCTACGACACAGTGACATTTTCTTATTTTGCAAACGGACATATGTGCATGCCACTGTATGACGTCACGTGGCGCTGTAATGGTGACATGTAGTCCAGCTGTCTCTCGTGTTCGTGTTTGTTAATTTGAATGTATTTTGTTGTGTCAGGCTTTTGTCTTTTTGTCTTTTCATGCGCTGTGTGTCTGTTGTGGGACGGCGAAGCGGGCTAGAGATTGTTCAGGGCACTCCTGCTGCTCTTGGTTTTGACGACTTGTCTATTCGGGATAATTTTGTTTGTGGTCGTCAACTTGGAGACGCATTCACAACATATGCTCGGGAATGTCCGTTGGATCGGCAGCTACAAAGTTTACCATCGTTCTTCACCGGACTGATCTTGGACTGCAGGCAATCTTCAAAAGACCACCAGGGAAGGGAAGGAAAAGATGATGCGGGGGAGGAGTGAGGCGACGAGTTGGAAGGCTGAGCAGTTCGGTGCTCCGTGTTGACAGTGGACTGAGACCGCAACACTGCGTGTATGGAGGAAAGTCGTGGAGGCGGAGTTTGTGTATTGGGCTGCTTGATAACACTGGACATCTCGGGACAGCGGGGGCTATTTTTAATTAGTCATGATGTTTGGCTGGAGGCTATTCCACTTGAATTCACTTAATTAGTTTGATTAATACAATGATTCTATTGAATGTTTTTATTTGATATGTTTGTTTGTGTGTTGTGGGTCTGCCCCAATGTCTGTCTTTTTTGTTGTTGCTGGTGGCTACAACTGAAGTTCCCTAACAGGAAAATAAAAGTTATGGGTGTAGTGGGGACGGGGGGGCACAGGAAGCCAGGTCACAACAAATGATTCGCACACAAATACATAGACCGCGTGAATGAGACAGTAGACAGACCACAAGGCATCTGCCATCGACGTGATTTTCAATAAAAAGGAGAACGAAGTGAATGGATGATCATTACAGTGCACTTCAGTGTGACCAGTAATGTGTTTATCTCTTATATTTGTGTTCCTTTGTGTGGAGAGGGCACAGGAGATGACCCAAATTAATCAGGTTACACAAACGCCACTCAAACCGTTGGCTGTCCATGGCCCTGCAGTAAAGCTGTGTTTGTCTTTCATCGAAACACAGAGACAGGAGGAGACCTTGTGAATTGTGCGTCGGGAAATCTGTTCTTGATCCTGCAGCAAAGCTATGTTTGTGAAGGGTGCAACCTTGAATTCCTCCACTCATTTTCCTTCAGAAAGCACACATACAGTAGAGATAACATTAAACTAGAAAAAAAAAAGCATTAATGCGGGTATCATTAATAGTCTGCGCAGACATAAATCAGAAAGCAATCAAAATTAGGCTGCGGAACTACACCAACAGATGTCTAATTTTGAATATAAGATAATACATTCTGATTACATCCTAATAAGCATCATACAAAAAAAAAAAAATCATCGCATTCTTTGGGTGAGGACTTTGTTTACCTCTTTTATTGAAGTCATTGTATTAAGAGTCGGTTCATACATATCTGATGTTTTTGTGTCGTGTGCATTTACGTGATATTTTCATGCTAAAATGCACCTTCAGGTGGAAGCACACATTTGTGTTGTACTGCCGAGCCTTACTGAACCGTGACCATGATTTCCCATAACCAGGTTCTCTCCGCAGTTGTTCCGACTGATTAGTGTCACGGTTCGATGTCTGCATACAGCAAGCTGCTGTAGTGGCGTATCTTTATGTGGCAGGGCTGTGATATTTAATGTGCAGTTAGTAAATGAAACTCAGGCTGTATATGCAGTATGCAGGCATATCAAGGGACTTAATGAAACGCAAAGGTTAGACGTCTAAATTCACACATCAGCCTGTTTGGTGTATTAATGAAACGAAGAAAGCAAATTGGAGAGCCGTTTTTTTTTTTTGGAAAATCCTGACTTTATATTAGCTAGCGCAGGAATGTATTGCTGTACCAAGAAATAAAATGTTTCCAGTGCTGTCTTACTGAAGCACAGGTGTGGAAGAGAGTGCGCTGTCATGGTTCTTTAAATGACCACAGTCTATATTAAGAATTAATTTATAGAGGAAGGTGCACTGAGAGGAATTACTGCAGGTGTCACATGGGGTGTGGGCATGCATCAGTGTGGGTGAACTAAAACTCTGGGATTTAGAGGCTGGGGTGAAACCTGAAATGGCAAAATACAGGTTACAGAATGTTTACCAAACTGGCACATTTTTGAGCAAATCAATATCAAGAGCAGAGAGCAGAATTCCCATTCCATTCTGACCAATCGGTATCCAGTTCCCGATTAAGCAATGTGAAATAGTCCTCTCCCAGATTTTGGATTACACCTGTGATTTCTGCCGGTGCTCATAGACCTAAGAGCACTGTCACATTGTCCAGCTCATGTGGTTTGAATGGAACTCAGAAACCATTTGATCCAGAGACACAAATCTTATTGGAGAAACTTTTCTTCAAAAGGTGATCACATGTTGCAGAATGAAATCAAGCCAAGAGCCTAATATGTTCTGACCTATTTTTTTTTTTCTTGCCCTCCAAAACCCCCCCCCAAAAAAACAAACAAAAAAAACCCAGCTGAAATAGCTTTGAGCATAATGGCCATTTGTCTCTCACAGGTAGTCAGACACATTTCACACTAACCCGACCTCTATATACACATCCAAAGACTCTCTCTCTCCGAGAGATTACATACTTAAACATTTTTGTGCCTTGCATATCCTTCATAGCCTCTCAGACACAAAGACAAACGCAGCATTTGGTGAACAGAGGATGCAGCCCTTTATGGATGGGCCATTTGGTTCGATACACCTTTCCTTATCGGCCCTCAGTGCTTTCATAAGCAATCAATATCTTATTTAGCACAGAATTCCGTTATTACATCCCTGTTCCTCGAGCTCCTCCCACTGCCTTACACCCTGCTACATGACCTGGGTACAATCAGCTATCCACTTTTCAGTGATGTCGTGTGAATCTTTTTGGGCCATAAAACGCTAAATGAATTATCATGCTTTCAGAGTTCACAGGGGTTCGTAGCTGTGGCAAGCTCTCCTTGACCAATTCACTTTGCTTCAAATTCTTCCCCTGAGGAAAAATGTAATTTCTGTAAAAATCTCAACACACTTTGCAGTTATTTGGATGGGCCATTTAACCTGCGAAATGATAAAAAAAATAAAGGTCACTATATTTAGAGACAATTGGATTTCTTTCCCAATGCGAGAGTGGCACAATTCTGTAAAGTCCAGAAGGTACCTCAAGTAGAGTTTGTACAAGCTGTGAGAATAGGAGAATAGGAAATAAACTACATTATTTTAATGCACCATATCAACATGTCTAAGATGTAATTGCATTTTTTTCTCCCTGACTGTAACTTCAACACACAACAGGACATTGACCAAACTGTCCGGATAATTGAAATTTTAAAGCATAAATCACCTCAAACTTCCATAATTGAATGCAAACTGAATTCTCAGAAAAGCTGACAAGGGTTGAGGCCATTGCTCTGTATGTGTCAGAGTAATCTATCACCATTGAATCTGTCACTTCGGTTTCTTTCCAGGAGAAACTGAAATGGAATACCCCACCCTTGGTGAGCCCTTCACATATAATGCTGGGAATGGGTTTTCATTACAAAGGGCGCAATGTGAAATACAAACTACAGACTGACGTCATCAGTGTAGCGCAATGTTGGGGAACTGGGCTTGCAACTGTAAGGTTGCAGGTTTGATTTGATTCAGGTTTGGGGGAAATGCTGTTGTTCCCTTGAGCAAGGTACTTAACCTAAATTGCTTCAGTAAAAATACAGCTGTGTAAATATGTCGTCGGCAAAAATAATATGAGCTGTAAGTTGCTGTGTTAAATGCCTAAATTGTAATGTGATGGAGTGGAGAAACAGTGTGAGGTCACGTGATACCGTTTTATTGTCTGTCAGGAATCCATCTGTGTGTTTTCAGTTCAGTGGATACTCCTTTTCTGATTGACCATAGTATTTAATCGCCATACAACTCAATCCATTGTATAAGGGAAACTATATTTTTGTCTTTTCGTGAGTACACAGGCTAATTTTAGTAAGCTTCTTTGTTCAATGCAAATTCCGTTTTTTAATTAATTTGAGAAATGCAATGACGCACATCTGTTTCCTATAAATGGCCAGTGGAACATGAGTAGAGACAAATAAATCGAGGAAGGTATACATGCATGGACTCCAGAGAATCAAAGCATTTTCTTTTTGCTTTGTATAAGATCAGCAGGAGTGCCCTGAACAATCTCTAGCCCGCTTCGCCGTCTCACAACAGGCACACAGCGCATGAAAAAAACTAAAGACAAAAACCCGACACAACAAAATACATTCAAATAAAAAAATTTAAAAAACAGAAATTATTATTTCAAGTAACCAAAGTTGGAGAATATTAATGGCAAGTGGTAACATTTCACATAGAACACTATAATTATAACTGTGTTCAACAACATAAAGTTACAAATCCACAAATAAACTGCACCATAGGGCTTTATAGATTTCTGTTTTTGCTATTTTAACTCAACGCCTCTTCCTCTGTTGGCAAGTCTGTTGGCTGCCTGCAGGAGGTAAAACCGTAATACTGAATCCAATATAGATTCCAGTGAAAGCAGCGATGACATTATCCACAAAGGTTCTCTATTCACTTCTCTCATCCATTAAATGTAAAATCCATTTGAATATGACAATAAAATGTTGGACTTTTGAATTTAACTGGGGGAAAAAATGCAGCTGAAGGCCCCCCAATTCTCATAGAGATCCATTCAAACGCAGAGACGTTATAGTATCGCTTGTAAGAGTACCAGAAAATAAGATATCAAGAGTCTTTTGATGTTGTTGGGACACAGATATCAGGAAGTCATGGCATGCAAAGGATATGCAACCAAATATTAAAAATGATTACTTTATTCTATATATAAATGCAGGGGTGCCAATAATTGTGGCACACATGGTTTTGTTAAAAATAATGATTTCTTGATGAGGGAATTTACTTCAATTAAAGGATGGATTTTTCTAATTTTTTTCAGTGTGAGATTAAGCTAATTCACCCAACGGTTAATTTTTTAATAACCCTTTTTACTCATCTTTACCAGGGATGCCAATAATAGTGGAGGGCACTGTAAGTACATATTACACTCAATCAATGTTTCCTCATCAAACCCCATTGGTATTTTCAGATGTTATAGAGACATCAAGCATACACCATTAAATCAGTAACATTGCGGCATCCTAATTGGCATGATATGCCTGTGTGACTACTGTCATGTACTGTACAATTCCAAAACCGTTCTGTGCTATCTGCACACTTCAGGTACATTTTTTAATAATTAAGAGGCAACCAAATTGTGAAATTAATTTGTTGTCCTGTGACAGGCAGAGCTTAGAATAGATTTTTCCTCTGGTCATGAAGCTTGCCTGTACTTTCACATGTGGAATAGTGTTGATAAATGTGGGCACTTAATCCTGGTCGATATCCCACAGTGATGTTCACCAATTATAAGCAGACAGAAAATGAACAGCCCCTCAAGGTGTCTCTGTTGCAAACAGGGCCAACTTTTAATTATAATGTTTCTAAATCCACAGAGGTAACGAGGGGTTAACTAAAATTCAAAGTCCATTTGTTTTTTTGTCAGCACAAACTAAATGAGTCAGACAACCTGCAAAATCCAATTTGAGGTTTAATGAATACCGCCAATCCTTAATTTATGGATTCTTGCAATTTAATTTATGGGCTGCCCCCCCCCCCCCCTCCCTCCTGTCTCCTGACACGGCCCTAATCAGAGGTGCTGGTCTCCCCGCTGGGTTTGGCTGAAAGATGACCCATCGCCAGTCTCAGCACGCAACCTTTCTGATTGGAAGGCAGTCGCACTTCAGTGACTGCTCTGTCCCTCAGTACACCCTACACACGAGTACAGGGACATATTACACAGATGCACACGCACACATACACATACACATGTATGCTTCTTTCTTTAAGCCACCGGCATGACCGCCCCTGTGCTACACTGCAATGCTACAATGTCAGTTTCGCCATTTTCCACACACTCACACATATTATTGTATAGACACAAAAATCCTCTCTGAATGGTCCCACTGCACTACACAGTATCATACAACGGCTCTCTCGGCCTGTATTCTTTGAGGCATGGACTTCACTAATGAAAAACAATATTGTCCATCAAGCTGGTTCCAACTTTATTGAATAGTGGTTGACAGATCAGCTTTGCAGGATGGAGCCTTGTCATTGACAATTTTTTTAAATTTCCACCATAAATTTTCAATTGGATTGAGATCCAGACTGTTTGCTGGCCATGTCATTGAGTTGATATGCCTTTCCTGAAGAAAAGCTTTAACACTCTTTGCTCTGTGGAAAGATGCACTATCATCCTGAAAAATGACTTCATCATCACCAAACCTATTTTCTATCGATGGAATGAGAAAAATGTCCAAAATTTCAATGTACACCTTATACTTGCACCACATTTTAGACACAGCTGACTGGGAACAACCAACATCTTTTGCCACACTCCGTGTTGTATTTCCTTTGACAACTTTCTTGTTGGGGCCATGTTTCCTTTCAATTAGCCAAGTCCAACAGCTCGTTAAGGTCTGTAAGCACTCTCTTTTAACTGCAGACTAATTTGCATTTTTAGACTTGTGCCGGTATTTTTTTAGAAATGCAAATTACAAGGTGATTCCATAATTTCTTCCTCAACATTGAGTGATTCCATAATTTTTTCCTCTACTTGATCTGGAAAAAAATATGCCATTAATTAAAATAATTTAATTTAATTTGTTTGAGGTATGTTTCACAAAGCCAGAATGTTCAGCTATTAAACAAAAATAGTTTTGTGTCATATCTGTGATTTTTTTTATTTGCTACGAAATAAAAAAGCTGGGTGAACAACCTCTAAGTGTGGTGATTCCATAATTTTTGCCAGGGGTTATATTTTTCTCTCCCCCAACCCAACTATTGACTGTTATTAACTGAAATAAAAACTAAAACTAAAATCAGTTCAAAAACTAAAAATAAACTAAAATTGAAATTGATTGAAAAACTAAAACTAAGAACACACTCTGAAAACTAAATTAAAAACTTAAAACTATAATACCCTTGGCCCCCACGATATGCTGCATTCACCCACGCACTAAATTAATGTAATGTAATGTAATGTAATATGCACACACACTTCTCTCCTCAATATTCATCTTTGTAGGATTCTTTTTTGAATGTATGTAGTTTTATGTAGGCTATATACTGTAAGTGACGATTCTGACATAAATATATTCTGTTGCAAATTCCTGAATGGTACAGCCTCTTCTTCATTTTGAACTTCAAACCATGGATGTGCAGTGAATAGTTTGAGACATTGACACTTAAAGGTTGTATCAGCGATTTTGGGTGACGTCACTTCTGAAGCGAAATCCCAAACAAACAGAGCCAGCTCCAGCTCAGAGCCAATTATGTTATGTTTTAAAAAATAGTGTTCAAGCATCCAGAATTATAACCACGTTAATAACGTTTGTAAGAAACCAAACCGTTTGTAAATCCGTCAAGATTTGAGCGAGATAAGAGTATTAGCGTATTAGTATCACCCACCCCTTGTCGGTGATTGGTTGGAATACTGTTTATTTTGGTTTTGAGTGGTTGGTAGTACCATTTGTTTTTGTGTACGATCTCGGAGCATAGGCTGCCTACAGAGACGCGGTTTTTTGACGGCCGGCTTATGGGGCGGGCAGCTAGCGGATCGTGAGGAAAAATCAGATGAATGTGATCATTTATGTTTCGACCCAAAATCGCTGATACAACCTTTAAATGAGACTAGTAGAAACTAATTGCCGATGGTGGGCCAAAGTTAATAGGGTTAAACTAGAGCATTTCTGATTATTTAGTGTTGCCTGTGTAGTCTTTACCTGGGTATTCTAAATCTGAAACAGCCTTTCTTAAGCAAGAAAGATTCCTTCAAGTACCCTGGGCAAGGTCAACTACCAACTGTGCATTTTACAATTTCTTTTTTCTGTTGTCATTTTACTCAAAAAAAAGTGCTGCTGTGATGGACAAAAGTAGCTAGCTTATATAAAAAAAGGTTGTTATAGTGTGTTTCTGCACCTGGTTTCCAGGCTAATGGAGGTATATGTCAAAACCTGACACTGAGTGTTAAGCAATAAAAATTAAGTGATAATTGGAATGAGGCCCTGCTCGCCATCACTCTCTTTTGACACACACACGCACACGCATGTCGCACACACATTTTGTCATTCATTCTCTCTCTCTTCCTTCACATCTCTCTCTCTCAAAATGCATCAATTGCACATGCAGTCATGAAAGGCACAGTCTTAAGTGCACTGTGATGATTAAACTGTAAAGTGACCTGCAATGGAGCAGGCCTGTAACTGTACACCGATCTCTCAGCTCGCACCTTTTCATTTTGGTTTTTCGCCAGCTAGATATTTTGCTAAAATATTTAATTGAAAAAGGTCAATACTCCCAGGTAACTTGCATACTCCGTGCAATGTGCATCCTGTGTGTGGCTTACAGGTGTCCTCTGCCATTGCGATGTTTTCATTTATTCTAAGAACCTTGTTTAAAAGAAGAAATTATTAAATGTATTATTATTTTAACAAAAAAATTGCTTTTAAAAGCATAGGTTTTGAGATTTATATTTTAGAAGAACATTAGTACACTATACAACATGATTATAAAGTCTTTGGTTTATCAAATGTAATGCCAGCATCAATTATAAGAATCATATAATTGGCAGAGGGCTTTTTCTCTGAAGTTATTACAGGTGCATTATAATGTTCTATGATTGTTCTAATTGTAGTTTTATTGTATTTGGTTACAAAGATTATCTTGACATTAGGGCCCCAATTATGAACTTTGGGTATAAATGCTTCCACGCCAAGTTACATTAAGTCAATAAGCTAAAAAGAGGAAGCTTGCAAAAAATAACATATAAAAAGACAACCATGAATCAGTAGGTTCTTGAGACTAGAACCACATTGGTAATCCTTAATCTTCTTTGCGGAACTGGAGAAAGAACCAATTGCATTTCCCCTGTGCTTGCTACATATTTGTTGAAATAGGTCATCTAAATTGAGGTGGTAGTATTAACTGCAGTAATATCTACTGTTGGCTTATGTCTGGTCCATTGGAAGCAGAGCGCATTTCAAACCTATTACACAGTATAGGACGAAGGAGTAAGTCTGACCCACTAACAAAGTTTAAGTATGTACTTTTGAAGAAGCAGCTCTAATGGACTTTGAAATATGCTGATTCTGGCAAAAAAAATAAAAATAAATTATAGATGCATAAAAATCCACCCTTTGTGAATGGCACCTTGTTGGATCAACAACATTATCTGCTTTTACAAGGGAAAAAGAAGACTTTGTTCCATTAAAGTGAGTGAGGGTGGTTAAATAATACATATCACTCCCCATCTCCTTAATTTTGCAGGAAAAAGACCAAAAAAAATCCATAAAAGCCACCATGACACTGGGCTTCCTGGTGTCATGAATGCTGATGTGATGGGCCTCTACTTCTCGGTTGGAAGAGTTTGACATACGCAGCGATTTTGGAGTGCCACTTTGTCTTTTTATGTACACATAAAGATATGCCCAATTCCCCGTGGTCCCATGACAAACGTTTTAGCCCTGGTGCTTTCAAATATTGAATCTGTTCCCTGCTTTGTCACAGAAAGCCATGACGATCCACATGATCTGACCTTTACTGGGCCCGGCCTGCAGAAGCTTGGTGAGATTAGGAAATCTCTGCAGTGAAGTACTTGTTGCCCTTCAGTCAGTTTTTTTTTTTATAGTGTTCTTCAATGGCCAATGAAAGGCTCATCCTTAATTTATCAGACACTGAAAGCTACAGATAACTTTATTTATGGATTCACTACACTAAAGAAGTTTCTTTACATACACCCTGTTGACCTCAGTCACTGCCAGTGCAAACCCTATCGCGCCATGTCCCCCACAAGACGGCACACTTTTGACCCCTTACTATTGGGATGTTTGTTTTTGCTGCTCTATATGTTATAGTTTGAAAAAAGTGTTGAAGAGAGGTGTCTTAAATTGACTAGGGAAAAGGAATATATACATTTTGAAAAGGTCCCTTAGATATCAACTCTTTATACACCATGACAAGGTTCATTCATGTCAGAAGATTAGGAGAAAAACTGCCTTGAAGTGATACACAAAACAGCTGTCCTTCAAGAGTGGTCAAGCCCTTTCTTTATCAAGGCCTTACCTTTCCTTGAGATATCAGTCTTGTCAAAGGGACTGATTAAGCATTTGGATTCTGCAAAACTAGAAAGTTTCTCTCAAACAAAGAACGAAATAAAATATTTCTTGGCCATAACCTTGGGACACTAAGATAAGGGGTTTGCATTAGCCTGGAATCTATTGTCTAAAGCAAATTGGAAATTATTCCACACTTTAACTAGAACTGGGGAAAAACATAAGAAGTGCATTTTGTCTCAAGATAGTAGTTTCTTGCCACTAAGTGTTTCAAATATTTCATGCATAAACAAGGCCTACACTGAAATTGCCTTTAAAACACAGGCCTAGGGTATCTAGTGATATAATGCAGAGATTGAAGCTAATTGGTTTTCCATCAGTCTTCCCAGAAGCTTCCTTCTCCCTTAAGATATTTGTTTATCACATAAAAAATTTGAACTTCCTATTTGCGATGCTAAGGCCATACGTTAAAAAAAGCAAAGAGTATTTTTGCTTTTCAGACTCAACAGTGAGTTCCTGTTCTTTGAGATTTAAGAAGAGCTCTAAAACGGTACCCCATGCACAATAGAAATGGTCTGTTTGCCCTGGAATGTGAACTGTTCTTGGCTGTAATTGGAAAATGCTTTGTGACAAAATAATTGGATGCTCTGGCATTTCCATTTTCTTTCAACAAATTGCTTTCAGCTGCAGAATTCTTTACTCAATATTAGTGTATATAGTTGTTGTGGTGGCTTGCACATCATAACAGTAATACAAAGCTTGCAAAAATGTCATACTATCACTGTATCCTCTGGGTGTTAGGACCGGCTTGGCATCATTACAAAGTAATAGCAGCAGTAGTGGCATTACTAACAGCGTAAATGGATGTCATATCCTAAATATCTTTCTTTGATTTATTTTGGCTTACACCTTTATAAGACCTGCCTCAAGTATGCATTATCTTGGCTCTTTCTTACAGCCTGTTATTGGAAATGCTAGCTGGTGTTATGTTCAGAGCGAGGCCTTCGGAAATGGCTTGTCTGAATGAAAGTGTTGACTCCTTGTGTCGGGAGGATAAATGCCATTTTCACAGAGGTGTTGGAAGTCCCTGAGTGCAAGCATGCACCATGGCAATGGTCTAGAACAGGGGTGGGCAACTCCAGGCCTCGCGGGCCGGTGTGAATGCATGTTTTTACTGCCACTCGTTACCACGGCTCAATCAGCTAATTAGTCATACACACAATCACGATTCACTCGTAAATTACAGAACGATAAAACGCTACAATACACGCATACCGGCACAAGAACATTCATCAGCTGCTGTTCATATCGCGGAATGTAGATAAAATATCAGATAATGTAAACGATTGGGCTAATTAAATAATTGCTAACTGGTGGCAGCAAAAACCTGCATACACACCGGCCCGCGAGGCCTGGAGTTGCCCACCCCTGGTCTAGAAGCAATCCCTTTGATACTGGGATCACTTCAAATGGGACTCTCTATTGAACAATTGGAATGTCCTATCTGCTTCTTCAGGCAAATATCACAGCTGTTTAAGTCTGCTCAGTCACTGCCCAATTCCTCCCATCTGGCATTCTTTTTATGCCTGTATCTACTGATCCCTGCTCTCCCTTTCTCCTGCTAATCACAATGATTCCACAGTATTCTCTACAATTGCCTTACTTTAAAACCATAGCAAGCATGTCTTCATTGCCACCTTCCCATGTCAGGATTTAATGAGGCCACAATGAGGTGCCAAGTGAATTTGCCATCAACTAATCTTTTCACTGTCAGTTACCCTGATCTTCATTTTAACTGCGTTTCCCAAATGTTCCCGATGTCCCTTGTGAACGACTACCTTATATTGCCTGTCTGATGCATTGCTGGATCGCTGGAATGACAGAAGATCGATTAAACACCTTTGAGAGGCCATGTGATGCTACTGTAAATTACTCCATGCTTGCCAAGACTATTTGAGTTTTGGTTAGGGTAAACATTCCCAGCATACATTGTTCTGTTTTCCTGGACGTCTCTTGAAAATGTTTTGGAAGTCACAAGGAGTTGTCTTGGAGAATTAGGCAGTGCTGGTTCTAGTTCTAGTTAAAAAAATATTTACATTGTGGATGGTTATTCATGCTAATTTTATCAGCGCTTTTGGCATGTTATGTTTTATGAATATCACATTTTAATATTTACATAAATTCTTAAATTCAGAAAATTCTTGACATACCTGTATATTCTCCATGTACTTATAATGAAACTGAATCTAGCCAAAATATTCCCCACCATTGTTGAAACACTTTGTATTAGCTGGGTGGGTCCTCAAGTGTTACATCCTTTAATATTATATATATATATATATATATATATATATATATATATATACGTATATATATTTATATATAGATTATGTACTATACCATGAAAATAAAATAGTATTCCACCATCTGCAAAATGCTGCCAAATGTTCTATCTTCAATGAAAATCGGTAGCCTACATCAAACATAAAATTAACAATTGCACTACAGTAGGTGAAATGCACTCAAAATGCGACAATAGGCCTATCACTCATATTGACAAGACAGTGGTCGTGTGGGAAAAACTAACGTACATATGTAGCCAGTGAGACCACCCGCATATTAAAAGCAGTACTACTTACATATGGGGAAGGGAAAACTCCCATTCGGGAATGTGTTTTCTTTACAGCTTGCTTAATACTAGACCGTTAAAACAAAAACTGCCGTTATGCTGGGCTGCATTTAATTGTTTAAAGCACCCAATAAGACATTGCATATACCGTTGCTAAGGTTATAATGTACTCTGTTGGATAAAAGAGCCGACAATTAAATCAAAATGAACTGTGTAGTTAATGGTTACACAGGGACATTTTGGGACTCTGGCTTTCTGATCATGAAACTGGGCCCCCTGCGGAGTCATTCACAATTAACACTCCTGATCAACTGAGGCACAATGGAGTGTCTGTCCCCTTCTTCATGTCAGGTACCGGGTTGGGCAGGAACTCCCCCCTCTTTTGAGAAGGAGAGAGGGGACCCCAATTTTAACGCACAACCTGAGGTGATTGGAAATGGCTGATCCATCTGTATTTATTGATGGTTCCAAGGAAATGAGTATGGGTGCCCTAAAGAAATCTACCAATTGAATTTTGACCATAAAAACCCATGGAACTTTACCAACGTCGCTCTGATGGTAAAGACGCTGTCTTACGCCTACCAGACGCACCACTCAAACCCTGACGGACTTCTGCATTTCCCAACCTGCATCTCACCTGATCACCGAGACAGAGTTAGCCTGCCACCGTCCACAAAATAAACCAAGCTGGTTTATTTTCAACAGCTGTATTGTTTCCCTTGGGGCCAGACCCAAGTGGAGATCTGTGCACGTCCACATGACACGTCGACCTGACTGGAAACCTGTCGCGACCCGACTTCAGTGAAGAAGTCTCCAGGAGTCCACGCACCTGCCGGGACCTTAGACTAGTTGACGAGCTGACATCACTTACGGAATCGGGACTGGCCTTCCCTTTGTTACCGTTAAGTATTGAAACACATTTTATTTAGCACTAACATCAATTGATAGGCTAGTGTAAAACCTGTAATACCCAGTTGAGGTCATTTTACTGCTGGTTCCTACTGTTTGTATTTTGTTTTGCTATGCATGTTTCAGTCGGGAATAGCCAATTTCCCTGTCCTTATAGTTTTGCACTGTTAAAACTTTATATGTATGAGACAGGTCGATGAAACGAGCTCACCACAAAATATAGTTTAGCGTGTCATTAACCCCTAACACAAACTAACCTTTGTTAATGGTAGGACTGTTAGATTCTCGATTTAGCTGTCACATATTCATCATTTCCTCTGATTAAGATTAGCCTAAGTCATAGAATATATTCCTCATGTTATATCAATTATTGTTTCTATTCACATATTCATAGTTGTAGCCAATAAAACATATGTCATTTGTCAAATGACATATGGGGCCCTATCTTACACCCGGCGCAAAGCGGCGCTAACCCAAATGCAAGTGTCTTTGCTATCTTACACCCGGCGCATGGTTCATAATAATGCCTTGCGTTCACGTCCTTTAACTACTAAGTATTCTTGCGCCCATTACAAGTGAACTGGGCGTGTTGGTCTTAAGACCAGGATTCTTTCTGGCGTATTGCTATCTTGAGCCAGCAGAAAGTGCTTGCGCTAGAACCACCACAAACCTGGTCTAAAGTCACGTCGCAGTTGTTTACATGTTATTTTAATGGCGCATATAAGTGCGTCTACATAGGCGGTGCACAACGCGCGTACCATCCTGTCTGTTACACACAGGGCACGCACAAGCATGACTAAAATATCTAGATCACAATGCGAAATATTATTATTGTGTAGGCTATGTCAAAAATGCATAATAATAAAAGGTTCCATACGTCCACATACCTTTCCCTCAGCGAAGGGAAACGATGCCACATTACATTGCTCTCAGCCCACTCCATCAACATCCAGGCGATGTGCGATGGTACGGGACAATGGCTATCCGTTAAAAAGGAGCTGATAACACCTATATCAAGCCTAATGCGCAAATTGTCATTTACACCTAATGCGTGAATTGTCATTCAATGGAAAAATCACGCACTACAATAGACGGACATTTGAGTTTTGAAAATGCGCTTCAGATGTCATTACAATACAGCTCTGTTTATCTAGGAATACAGCCTGTAAGTAAATAGAATGGTTTGTGACTGAAAAAAGTTTAAAACCTTGTCCAGTGAATATTGCTTTTATTGTTTTTCAAATAGCCTAGGCTACAGCGGATTCGCTATGCATAAGGTTTTTTTCGATAGCCTATGGTTAAATGGAGATAAATGTCACCATGTTAACTGAATTGTAACCTTAGTTATTCTTCGTCCTTCATATTTTTTAAATTACAGTGACAAGGTTTCCATACCCTCAGCTTATTAAAACCCCGTTGATTTCACCTGTTATTCCAAAATATTTTAAAGAGAACTAAGCTTCTAATTAGAAACGAAAACCAATTTGCAGCACGTTACAATTAATTCACAATTAATTTAAATACCATTATCTGCATGTGCGCTTTACAGGAGCAGGTCTGTTTCCTCTGCTGTAAATCGCACTTTTAAGTGGATTGTTTTAAAGCATTACGCTACCAGTAAAACTGGTTGGTCACATTTCCATTATAAAAGAAGGGAAAATATGCGTGAACCTATGGGTTGCCAACCTGACAGCTTAATTGTATTTGTTGTCATCATTAAGGCAAAATAACGTAATGATAATGAACTTCGGATGAAGCTTGAACATGAGTTCATTGCTTCATTGCATAATTAAATGAAATTTGTTAAACAAGCAGGCTAATTTGGCATTTTCTAAGGTGAGACGGAAGCCATTGGTAGCTTCTCAGCTGTTGCAGGTGCCTTTAACTAAATTTAACCGTATATATTTTGTAGAATAACAGAACTGTCGGGAATTACCGGGAACTCATAATGGTTTGTCCGAATAATATTTATCATAGGCTACTATTGATCCGTATAGCCTATTCCTTGATCGCACTAAACACGCACGAGCATGTCTCTTTCGCCATCATATAAACAATCCGCCAAGGTGGAAAAACAGGCTTTTAAAGGGAATGGGATATGACATTTTGATTGGTTTATTGCATGTCGCGCCCAAGACATACCTAAAATTAATGAAGAGACTAGGTTCAGCCCACTTGCACGCTGCGCCGTGCTTAGCGCCAAAAAAAACACGCCGTTAAAATAGCAAAAGTGGACTTGGACACGCCCTAAATAGACTTTACGCCATGCGCTTAGATCAAGCGCCAAGATCGCCAAGATAGGGCCCATGAGCTCTACTGACATATAGAATTCTAATTCAGTGTTGAACTTAATTCATTCTGAATAAAAGTGACCATACCTCACTACAACTGTAGTGAATAAGACAGGCTTACCAGACAATAATTAACCACTGAATTTTGAAAGGAGGATCTCTGTGTAAAACCAATGGGAGAATTGTATATTTATTTCATATTTAGTAGCAGATATTCATTGTAGAATGTCTAGTATAATGAGACAATAATTTCATTTTCATGTTTATTTTGTATTTGGGTGTGCAGGGCTTTTCACTGCTTTTTTGGCATACGATCAGGCTATTGTTGGGTTTATCTTGTTGCTATGATGAAATAAAAATTTGATATGATTAATAAATATATTTATCAACTCACACACAGACGCGATTGTCCACTATGTTATGCATGGGTAGGTATCGACTGGGTGGGGGGGTTGCTTGTTAAATGGACTTGCTATGAGAAAATAGTGACACTTATAAACTCCGTATTTGACAGAGTTTTCACGAATTGTGTACTAATAAAGATAAAACACAGAGTTTGAAGTCTCCATTCATAGTTTGGCTGCAAGAGCAACAAGTGTCTCAGTTGAGCAAAATCTTGCCGCCGGCATCCTCGTCACTCGGGATCAGCGCAAAGGGGTTAAAAGAACTGAAATGCACAAGCAGTCAATATAAATGTAACCAAAACTGTAGATGACAAAAAAAATCAGCTGAGATAATCAGCAGAGAATAAAAGTAATACTGAATGTGACATGTTTAAAGAGTTTGAAGGGTTAATTGTTCTTTTTGATAGTCCCATTGTTAAGGCCGTAATACAAAATGATTGGTTTGAGCTACAGGAATGAGTCATATCAAAGGATGAATGTACAGTGTAACTTTGCAGCATGGTGCAGTTGCCATGCAGTATGGGACCTCTGTCTTTGTTTCAAACTAAAATTTTTGCTGAAATTATTAGTCATTTTTTGGCTGAAAAACTTATTGGCTGAAATTATGCTGTCGGCGTGTCTCGAAATGGATTGCTGGGCGGATTTCAAATGGGACTAAAAATAGTAGGATGCAGTCACCAGTTAGAACTCACTGTCAAAGTGTCCTTCTGCTAGTTATAGCCTTCTTAAAAAATCAAATGCGTTGCATTTATTTTTGGAGTTTCCGGGTACAGCACAAGTGTGGTTGTAGCCAGTTTTCTCGTTCATACAAATCGGTGAATTCCAACTGCTTGGTGAAAAGAATGTCAAAGACTACAGCTGACTGACCCTGCAGAGCGTCAACACGGCCGGTCCCCTGTTGTAGAATAAAGAATCACCGCTGTCGCCACAGCCTGATGTCCGGTCCCAGAGGGTCGACAACGACGAGCTGATTTTGCGCGCTTCAGCCTCCCGCCGCCAGCCTAAAGTGTCCTGCATCAATAATCTGATGCGTTGCAGTGCGCAACAGCGAAGGACCAGACCCCTGCCTCGTGAAACGAGAAGATTGATTTGATGAGACGCTCCCTGTGATCCACCTGGTGGTGTAAAATATTTGCAGAGTCCCACACCGGCAGTATATTTGCCAAATTGATGCAGCCGAGCAGATCGGTGACAGCGGGGTCCGTCCTGACTCCTCCCACTTCTCTGTTGTGTGGAAGCTGGCTGCTGTCAGTTTCAACTCGGCGTTCAGAATGAAAAAGTGAACCCTATGCCCATTGCCCAACAAAATCATATGCAATCTGTCTGCAATGCGCAAATGTACACACTATACATGGCAATGCACTTTGTGGTGTTTGAGACGACAGTGACCACATGTCCTACTTTGATACTTTTACTTTTAAAATAAATGGCTCTTGGACAGACGTAAGAAGTAACCAGAGGATATATCCTCTATTCTGCTTCCATTTGTAAGGATGGGAACTGACAGTGTACCAAGTCCATTTCTGTTTAGCATTCAGCCTTGATTTGTATTTGCATGTCTACCCATATGGATACATGCCAATGTGGAGTATTATGAACACAAGGATTGGTTCTAGAAAAGACATTCTATGACCCGCTGCCTGGATCGAACTGAAGCTGAAAGGATGGTCACGAACTGCAGAAAATGTGTAAACACTGCAAAATAGCTTTGGCACAAGTAGTAAGTAGTATTTTGTTCGACACATCTCACAATGTTTTGAAGTGGAGAGAATGGCTTGACCCATACAGCTGCCAAAACAAAAAAAGGTACAACCTTTCCAGTGTTTCTCTAAGCGAGCCACAGTATGAGACTTGACAGCAAAAAGCTTCCCTTTTATCAAGCACTAAGAATAGGGCCAACAGTTTGTCTCCCCTTATTTTCTCAGATGGTACTTCAGTCCTCCGCCAGCTAGAGGTCATGATAGCCTCTTCTCAAACAATTATCCCATTTGCACCACCTCAATAAACGTTGGGCTAAAAGAAAAACCTGCACCCACATTGGCCTTCTTCAGATAGGATTGGACACCCATGCTTTATATGGATGCATTTTTCTTTTTCCTGCCGTGACACCCAATCCTGGTCCTGGAGAGCCGCAGAGTCTGCTGGTTTTTGTTTTTTACTCAACCCCTTTGCGCAGATGGAAAATTTGGTCAATTCTCATTTATTTAGGGGGTGCTCTGTTGACGGTTTTATAACTCCAGGTGTGAGCATCACAGAAACTTGGTAAATGGTTTAAATGAAACAAGACAGGTGTACCATTTACAATACAAACTTAGATTTATTTATTTTCATAATTTACAATAAAGTCCCACAAATGCAAATTTTTTAAAAGTTTTTCTTTAGTTTGCAACAAAATACTGAGAGTTACATAAGTTAAACAGGTAAATCTATACATTTACTGGATCATAAACTCCACAAGTGTGCAAAAGGATGATATGCAGAACTACTAAAGATCTATGAGGAAAATATAGGCAGTGTACCCTGTTGTCTATTGGTGTCTCTAAATATATCCAAATAGCTAAATTGTGCACTGCTCTAAATAATAATAAATATATATATATTTAAGTACAAATCAACAGTTTTGGCTCATAAAACCCACGTTTGCATCATTTTCAAGTGGGAATTACTATATTTTCATCAGTATAGGGGGGTAGATATCTATGGGTCCAAAACCCTATCCATATATCCATATCCTATGTCATAAAATGAATAAAATTTGTTTTGTCCATTATAAAGCATATATATTTGCCCCATTTGATGATTTAAGATAAAAACATTGATATGTTATATACACCTAAATATGTAGCCTAATCATTCAGTCTTGTACCTCAATAAAACATCACTTTTACCTGTACTGTTCAGTATGTATACTTTTGCCCCGGGATTGCATTTTTCTGTATTTAAAAAAAATATAAAATGTTCCCATTCATAATGACTCTAAGGAATATTTTACGTTAATCTACCACATATCAGTGCACAGTAAATTGGAATTAGCATTTTCCATGCCACGTAATGAATGAGACAGGCTTGCATGGCATGGGGGGTATTACAAGTCGACGTTTCAGATGGTGTAATAGTGGTATAAAGTGTTGTATATTTCTCAAACGGATTGTACCAGACAATAAATGACCACTGAATTTTGAAAGGAACATCTCTATGTGTAAAACCAATGGTAAGATTGTATATTTTTTAAATATTTAGTATATTGCTAGTAGAATACGTTGTATAATGAGGCTAATGATCAGGCTATTGTTATCTTGTTGCTATGATATTATTCTGTATACTATATTCTATTTTATATGATGAATAAATATATGTATGAACTCAAACATAGACGCTATTGTCCACTATGTCACGCATGGGTAGGTATAGACTGGGTGGGGGGTTGCTTGTTAAATGGTTTTGCTACAGGAAAATAGTGACACTTAGAAACTCCGTATTCAGCAGAAACTAAGAGAACCATTAACCATGTTGCCATGCATGTAATTTTCGATTAGCAACCCAAATTAATGAGTGTGCCTTTAAATAATAACTCAATAAAACTTGCACTTGGTGGAATGTTAGCCTTGCAATTAGAAATAGACTAACGTTAGATCAAATGGTTGCAATACTCTGCTTAGCGTTTGTTAACTTACTTTGATTGCGAGCTTGCATGTTATATTTATCTCCTGATAGCAGCCGCACTGTATTTTACTTTTAATTGATCGCATTAATTCCTTGCCAGGTTCAAATATGTAGGGATGGATGATGCCGATGCCGAGTCCTTTCCAGAATGAGTTTATTAGCTGGGTTTGAGAGTCATATTAATATACCTATTGACATTTTCTTGAAAATATACAGTGAGCACCATAATTCCTTGGACAGTGACACATTTTTTGTTATTTTGGTTCTGTACTCTAACACTTTGAGGATACAATGATAATGAGGTTGAAGGGCAGAATGTCAGCTATAATTTGAGGGTATTTTCATCCATATTGGATGAACCGTTTAGAAATTATAGGACCTTTTGTACATAGTTTCCCCCATTTTCGGACATCAAAAAATATTGGACAGTTTGACATAATGTAGAATAAATTAATCATTTTTAATATTTGGTCGCATATCCTTTGCAAGCCATGACTTCCTGATATCTGTGAGCCAACAATATCAAAAGACTCTTGATATCTTATTTTCTAGTACTCCAAGCGATACTATAACCTCTCTGCATTTGAATGGATCTCTATGGGAATTGGGGCGTTAGACTAGATTTAGCTGTAAATTACACTGGAACAGTATGGAACACATGGTTGGCTAAATGGCTCTAAGTCATCAAGGGTCTGACGTATCAAACAAGCATTAAACCATCACTCTGCTGCCAGATATGCAGTAGATATGGATGGATAACTTGAAGGGTTTCTTCTCCGGACTTATTTTTCCATAGAGTTCAATAGGAAGATTTGTCAGGAGAAACAACATATCCAGTGATCCGTCCATATCTACTGCATATCTGGCAGCAGAGTGATGGTTTGAGGCTCGTTTGATACCTCAGACCCTTGATGACTTAGAGCCAGGCGACAAACAGGTGGCCCTAACTATGAGCCCGTATTCTGTTTAACAATAACATGTATATTCTCAGTAAATCAATGTAACTAATCTGCATTACATGTACAGGCATAAATCTATCAAATTAAGAATACAGAAAATGAAGGAGAAAACATTGATAACGTAAGCTTCAGTGATTATGTGAACAAGGAAACGCTAGCTCAGTGTTTTGAATGTGCCCAGGCGCCCATACTCCTGTTTGCAGAGAGCAGGCGGCCTCTGAGATTCACACAGATCATATTCAGTCGAGTCGGATCCCGTAACGGTGCCCTTTTTTGTGCTGGCCTCTGGCAGGGCACGGGTCATTTTTCTTGTGATGCCGGCCGTCTTTAAGCAGGGCGACGGAGAGCAGACGAGCTGTTGAGCCCCACGGTGAGTAAGCAGGCTGATAATCATGCATCTGCTGTAGAGTGCTGTATTTACAGTACTTTGACTGTAGTAATAGCCGAGGTGGTCTCACTCCACATTTCAGTTTAAATGTCATAGATTCCGAAAAAAAAAGTATTCACTTGAGAGCTGCTCATTAACCAAAGACTTTCAAACCAAATGAATTGGTCTTTCATTTGGTCTGTGATGTGAGCGACTGAGGATAAAGGTAGGCCTTTCTCGGCAGAAAAGCGTGCCGTGGTTAAAAATGTGCACAAGTGTGCACCATGACTTTGTTTATTTTTCCTTTCCGAAACGCCTGCAGCTATCGTGCTTTTTGAAGGATCTTTTGCCAGCTCTGTTAGGTCAATAAACTTTTTGTTGTGTCACGACTGCTAGATCTCTGTTCAGTCCTATGGTCGACTAGCACCTGAGCCCAGTGTAGCCACATCAGGGAATAACAAACTTGACCAGATAAAGCAAACACAATTAAGGATGGGGCTTGTGATCCATTGGGAAAAGCTAAAGAGCATAGTCAGTGTAGCCAATACATGGGGGAAGAAGAATTTACTGGAGACTCTCAAGAATCTGGCCTCCAGTCAGACCAACACCAGGGAATTGACCAAGAGGTAATAAAGGTGCTTTGTGATCCTCTTGGTGAGGTGATGATACAAGAGGCATAATCTAGAGGTGGAAAATATCAGGCTCTTGTGACACATTATAAGCCAAATTTGTTCTCGATGCCTGGATGAGGAAAGTAAGTCCTCATCTGTTGTGTGGTCCAGATCAAGTGATCAAATTTTCTTAAGGACTGTAAGTCAGAATCCTCATTTGACCTTGATCATTTTACAAGGCTACATTCTGAACAATAAGGCTGTTGTAAATGAGATGTACATTTGCTGTCATCTAAAGTTGACATGCTTTGGGGAACATGAGCACAAGCTATAGTGTGTATGGCCTTTGTAAAGGAATTTTACATTTCACTAAGTAATAATCTGATTTGAAAACTGTGTGGGATCACTGTCATTTGAATCATCTAAAAATACTAGTAATAAACTCAATAACCTCTGTATAATACCATGCACATTTTATAGCTTACTTTAGTAAGCAGTATATAGTGCAAATTTCTCTAGGCACATAGAAATAATTTAGCATTTTACCAGATGTGACTATAATTACTGTTCAACAGGACAAACAATAAAAATATTAACATAAATTATCTTATCTCTGCTGTTGTCTGATGCTGCAGTTAAGTTTACTTCTGGAAAATCCTGGACAATTTTGTGTTTTTCTGTCTGCAAATAGGATAAAATTAATTTACTTGCAGATTTAATTTTTATTAAATAAGAAATGGGTGAATGAGAAAATGGTTTCATTTCATGGTTGCTATGACAATTGGAGTTATGGACTCTAGATTTTGTGCCACATGTAACAAGCAATTATAAATGATTCAAATAATGAAATTGCCTATACAACTGCTTTCATGTGATTGCAGTATAATTACCCAGATACATGCAAATAATCATTCTGAAATATCTTAGGTGTAGTTCTCTGGAATTCATTAAATACTACTGGCTTTTTTTGCTTAGAAGCTCTAGAAGCTTTAAAAAAAAAAAAGTCTTTGTTTCAGTCATTTTATAATGTGAAATTGTGAATTCTTGAGTTTTTCTCAAAATATGAAATCAGAATATTTAGTGATGTAGCTATGGAATATTAAAAAATCTCTCTATTTACATATTGTCTGTTTATTTAGTACAGCCTGCATCAATTCACCTGGTAAAATTCCCGGTACATGCAAATGTACTTGGCACTAAAAGGGTTTCTGATTATTATTTGAACAATAATCCAACCCCCTCCCTCTCTGTCCACCCCCCCCCCTCCCTTATTTGGAATTTCTGGTTTTGCCTCTCAAATCACATCTATTCCACCCGCAACCACACAAGGACCACTGCAGCTGAAGCATGTGTACCCCTCCATTACATCTGCTTGACTGGTACTTTGTTTTATGAAACTAATGCAATGGTAACCAGGGGAATACTGACTGACTTGAATCCTCCCCACCCCTGCTGTGATAATAGAATGGTGTCCAGTCATTGCAGGTTCTTGGCCGTAATCAGCTAATGCCCAGGCTTGTACTTGCAACATTTAGGCCTGCACAAGTGACAAATGCCTTTAAGTACTGAGCTGTACTTAAGGTTTCCCTATGGAGTCAATAGCTTTTTCACTTTTACATTGTACATTAGCTGGCTTTACCACGATTGTGAGATTTCTAAATGTGCATACTGCTTTAAAGATTACGATTACGATTGTGTTCTATTCCTCAACTCCATAAAATGTTCACAAAGCAAGTAAAAATAATCAAAGTGGAAGTTTTAATCCATGATATATATGAGCAGAGTAAATGAGTCCCATGGTAGCCCCTCACCTCCAACATACAAATATTGAAAATGGGTGCAGAGCCATTTGTCAATTCTCACTCAGATCGCATGCATTACGTATGAGCGACTAACAGAAGTGCTCTTGGTGGGAGGAATGATGAGAATCACTCAGAAACCGTACATGATATAATTTTCCTTCCAACTCCTTTTCTTCTTTCATTCCAACTGATCATAATTTCTCTAAGCTGGTCTTTAGCTGAATCTCTTTTACATCGGCTGTGCTGAGCGGCGTCTGAGCTTCATTAAACAGGCTCTAATTTACTTCAGCAACGACTGTGCAGAATGGGAAATGGAATAATTACGGGGGAAAAAACACGAGAATGTGTATGACGCTGCCTTTTTAAGTGTTAATACACACGTATCCTGCTCATATCAAGTTGTGGGAGTGTGTGTGTGTGTGTGTGTGGGGTGGAGGTGAGAATGTGCCTGACACTGCCACTTGCCACTGTTGACGAGAACACTTCTGTTTCAGACTCAGCCACGATAGGCGGGGGAAGTGGATGGAAACTATTCTTTTTAAGTGTTCTTACACTTATCCTGCTCATAACACGTTTTGTTCTTTTTATTTAATGATGCACTGTCTTTGAAAATAAAAATACTAACAGCTACTGCTGCTTTTAAAGGCCACAACATTAGCGCTGTTACAGTCTGGCTCAGCTGTAGCACAGAGCATTATTCTGTCTAACTACTAATTCTGTGAACATAAAGCAGATCATTTTGATGGAGATGCAGCATCCATTTGTTTTTGATTCACATTGGAACTCAAATGATGACTTGTGAAATATTGCATTAATGTGCATATGCAATGTGTTAAGAGTTGGAAAGTAGAAGTTTTTTCTTTTTTAGTCAAAGATTTGGATATGAAAAGTAATATTCTGCGTGACTTTCTTTTTTACTCGCAAAGAAGAAGATAGTGGCAGTGTCAGGGAGGTGTAGATGGGAAACCTCAACTGTGGAGCTACCCTTTGATCACAGACAGATCTAATCCCCATTGCCATTCTATAACAGACCCAATGATAAAAGACATGTGTCTGCATGTCAGCAGAAACGGTGGCTCTCAAAGATTTGATTTCACTTCATTTTAGGAGACGAACCTCGTTCTGGTAATCAAGGTATTCACAACTAAGATTGACATTCTGCTTTGAGTCTTCAAAGCCATTTTCAACTCTAAAACATTGCTATTCTTTTGTGGATTTTTATTTTCTCAAGTTTTTCCACATTGGAACAGAACATCATTTGGTGATTATACATGTTTTTAAAAAAATTGTCGAAAGAATCAGTACTTTGGCAGGTGAAGCCATTGAAGGTGGTGCAATCTGAGACATGAATTTCTGACATGTTTACCTTGTATAATACTTTACAGTTAGGCAGACTGAACACAATGTGTAGCTCATTGTATTAGTATTACACAACAGAAATGCATTTTGTTTTGATCACAATCCAGTGCGGCCCTGTGCATCCCATTGTCCAAGCAAAGTGCCGAGGTGGCATTGGGGTTTGCAGCGACAACGATATCTTTATCTGTTCAACACTATATCTGTACTTGGAATGGGGGGTGGGGGGAGCAATGCATTAATCATGGTGGTCATAGTACACATTAGTGAATCACAATTTCTCCCAGGTGTACAGCCATGGCCCTTAACAAATGTCTGATGATGAGTTACACAAAACAAATCTGACCCTACCCCCCCCCCCCCCCCAATACCACTTCCTCCCTTTCTTTTATTACACTGATATCCTGACATGAGGCTATGCACTGGTATCGCACAGTGTTATTGGCATGTGAAAGCAGAATGCTGACTGGAACATGCGCGCGATTACATTCCATGATAGGAAGGGGGCGTCGTGATTGATGATTATGTATGAGCGGCTGTTCGGTCAAATTGCAAAGCAGGAGTCCGGATTTTTCCTTTAATCTGACTTCGACCACGTATATTACGGGTTAATGGCAAAATGCATCAATGTCAGCCGGCCAGCATGGAGCGACACAATCTCTTCACCAATCGCTGTCGCGTTGGCAATGAATTAAACACGCCGTCCGGAATCAATGGCGCCGCAGGCTGCACAAGGAAAGCATTATTCAGCGGCGCTTGTCAGGTGTAAAATAAAACGTCTAGTGGCCTCATGATCTCCTCATTACTGACAGATGCAATCTGCTGAAATCCAGACGGCACGCTTTACGAAGCTCTATGTGCACTCTTCAATTGAAATGTTGTCAAAACATTTTTGCATTCAGTAGAGCGGTCCGTATAAAACTTTGAAAATAAATTAGCAGGCAACTTCTCTAAGCCGTCAAGTGATCTTCCCAATACAGTTTGAGAAGTGGCATATGATGGGAGGTAGAATAAGCAAAGGCATTGTAGTGCAGAGAGAAATATCTGCGGCGATGTACTATATTGCAATTGTCGGATTGCTTCATTGGAGGAGTTAGGGCCATACGTTGTGCAAAGCCAATGGAAGGAAGGCCAATGCTAAGCTCGGCAGTCTGCTCAGGGCTGAGGTCATCGTTCACCCACAGCTCGCTATGCTCCAGCAGGAGTCTGGAATGAGGCAGGAGCTGGCAGAATTCCAGGCGGGCAGGTGAATCACAGTTGACGTGAAGAACTCGCTGCGGAGAGCCAAGACCGCTCCCCCACCGCCCCACTCAGTGCTGAGAGGGGGGGGGGGGGGGCTGGCATCGGTGGTTCTGTTTGCCCGTCGATATCTTCCGAGGCCCCTTGACTGCACAAGGGTAAGCATTACCTCAGACACTTTACCGGCTTCAGCGCCTCCTCTTTCATCTCTATCACTCCGAAAGTCAGCAATACGGATTAACCATCAATATCACATTCCTATTTGACGTTATAACTACAAACTATGAAATCTTTTCGGTTATTTCTTTTTTTTACTTATCTTTGTGAGTATGATGATGTAAAAGGTGGTAATGCAGAGAAGCAGTGATTGCAGACGGAAATGTGTTTCGTGAAATGTTCTCTCTCAGATCTCCAAAAGGCTCATGCCACCTGGGTAGCAAAGAACAATTTGTCGCAGGGACTGTACAGACCCCTGCTGTTGCTACATGACTTTATCCCTGCTTTACGATAACCCGACTTGATTTATGTCTGAAAACTTTAAGATTTCTGCCCTGACACACAGACATGGATTAATATTTATGAATTGAGGCAGGCATAGGAGTTGCTCAGGGCTCATCCTGTTTCGGCACTGTTCTAGTGGCCAGATGGGCCCCACGGTCTAGAATCAAATCCAGACTGTGCCAGTGCTGACTGTGGCTGGCAGCCCCTGCAGGGTGATGCATAATTGGCTCTAAGTGTCACCCAACAAAAAATTAGACAAAGTACTGATAGTATTATTCTGTAGGATCACCTATATTACTGTCAATCCAAAATGGTGGGCCTCAGGCTTTGCTGCTGCTTCCAGATATTTCTCACATTTTGTTTGAACCATGCCAGATGGCAGCTTTATTTGCAAAGTATATGTCAAAATGTTATGAACCTTATATTCTAACAAGAATAATTGTTGGCCAATTTTAATTTCTTCATTTATTTTCAAAAATATGATATTGCCACAAACTAAGGAGACATATATCGCAAAGGAACAGCAAAGACTACATGACATGGCTAGCCAGCTTACAAGGACATGATGCATGCATTATCACCGCTTCATATATTGGAGTTACATTATACATGAATTACTTCAGGAACGCATGCAATACTTCATGGGGGGGATGAGGGCGAGAATATTTTAGTGACGATCAATAATATAAATGCTTGAAATGGCTGCAAAATGTTATTGTGGTTCCTCAGGATGGCCCAGGTTCAGACATTAATGTGTCCTGCCATCTCGATAGCGAGGGAGAGAGTGAGGCTTCAGCAACATCTGAGCAGCACCCAGGCGAAGAGGCAGTGAGAGAGGATAGGGATGCAGTGAGTAGAGGAAGGGAGGAGACCTCACATAGAGCACAGAGGAGGGAGACTGGAGGAGAGTGGAGAGAGAGAGGAGGAGAGAGGAGGGAGAGAGGACAGAGGAAAGAAGAGGGACAGAAGAAGAGCGAGGAGTGACGAGAGGCAAAAGGAGTGGTTTGGTAGGAGGATGCGAGAGAGTCACAGAGCCACCATTTCCCTGGGAAGTTTTTACAAAGTTAGTTAGCCTGATTTTTGTTCAGTACCAATCAGTGTCAGTTCCCTGACCCGGTTATCAATGCGGATTCCCTGACCCGGTTATCAATACAGATTCCCTGACCCGGTTATCAATGCGGATGACCCGGTTATCAATGCCACCTGCTTTATCCTGGATTGATGTAAAGAGTGGCAGAAATGGAAGCCTTTGTGGGGATCAATATCCTTATGGGAATTCACCGGATCCCATCCCCGAGAGGTTTATGGAGCTCAGACCCTGCCCTCCATGTCCCATATGTACCCAACACAATGTTTCGTAACAGGTTCCAAGACATTTGCCGATATTTGCATTGCAGTGACCCAACCCCGCCAAAATGTGTCACATACCCTGATGCCATTGCTGAAGGTACTGGAAGAGAAATACCCCCAAGTTACTGCAGCCTTGGGAAGCCCTTTCCATTGATGAACCAATGAATCAGTTCGACGGCAAGCTGTGCTGGAAGCAGTACGTGCCAAAATAAAAAACGGTCAAGTGGGACATAAAATCGAGGTGTCTGTGCAACTCCTTCACAGGGTACTGCCTTGCTTTTTCTGTCTACACTGGGCGTAGTGACAGAGATGAAAATGCAGTCCTGGGCCAAGCCTACTGAGTCATCATGGGGTTCATGAACTTTGTCAAACCACCACCTGTATGCTGACTATTTTTTCTTCAGTTCATTTAGCAACAGATCTCTTGCATGCTATCGCTTAGTTCTGTGGTGCAAACAGGAAACATTTCCCCAAAGATATAATGCAAAGTAGGCTTCTGTGGGGTGAACAAATCAATTGGAGCAACAAAGCAGACCCCACACCCCTACACAATTCTAATCTTACCGTTCATTTTCCTTTATTATAAAGCGCTTTAATCCATAATGACAGTCTTTCAGACTAACAAAAGTGATGTTTATTCATTTAAAAAGAGGCTTATAAACATTATCGTTGAGCGTCAGTATAATATATGTGAAACATGTCATTAGTAATTGACGTCACTTGGAACTGACGCTTGACTGACCAAGGACATTCCATTTGCCTGGATTCCTCCCTCCTCATATTTCATCCTTGCTTCTCTTCCTCATGTCCTCTGTTGGGTGGAGTTAAGGAGTGAGGAAAGACGTGAGGAGGAGATGCAAGGAGTGAATATTAGCGATTACAATGAACCCAATGCATTTATAATGTATTTAATGTAGATGTCTGCTCAATGTAGCCAATTAACTAGCTACTCTAAGGCAATGTGATCAACACCACCGGCTCTCTGTGGATAACACAGCGTTTCACATATCATACATTTGTATAAAAATATTCTACCTTCATCAATAAAAAGTTTTATTAAAGTTTGCCAGTGTTTTCCCATGAGAATTGTTCAATGGCAAAGGTGTTTTCTAAAAACTCTCAACGTCTACCATTGACCTCTATTAATAAGAACTAGGATGATGGTAATCCTGATTGTCCTACCGATGACACCTTACCTTAACCCCGCTACATTGAGTTATTTCCATTGAAAATCAGTGGAATTCTGCAGAAGTATTCTAGAATTTATTGGGTCCTTTTCTAGCTTTTATCTGTCATAGCACTTTATTCTTGTGGTGGTGGGTTTTTCTTGTCTGTCTAATGAATGCCCAGAATCTAAGTGCTCCTCAAGGATAAATAGTGCTTATTGAATTGAATTGAATTGAACTGAACTGAACTGAACTGAACAAAATGTGCACTGTCCTCTAAAATATTCAAGCCCTTGATAAAGGTGAGCGAAGAGGGTTGTATAAAATAAATTCAGGTAAGGAGCTATATTGTATGCTGAAGAAATGGAAAAAACTTTTATTTGCTCAGAGAAAAGGTATTTTTCTAACAAAAGAAGATCTAATCTTACTGTCACAATTTTTCACACCCCTAATAATTCCATTAAATAACATTTTTTAAAGCTGAAACAAATATTAACTAACATGATAAGTTTTTAGGTTTATCTCAATTTTAAGGAAATCTATTGTGGCTTCTTGTTTCAGTGGGGCATAATTATCAGGTAACGCATGTAAAATCATTGTGCATCATCCAAGGGGAAAGGCAACTCACAAGACCTCCCAAGTCAGGAGACTACAAAAAAAAATAAAAAATTGAATTATGATACCACTTTACGATTACGTAGAAAATTACGATTATTTGGTCAATAATTCCCATTTCTTTTCTCATTCTTAATTTATTAGCATATGTCTTTTTGGGAACCTTTGCAAAAGTGAAATGGATTGATGCCGACTGATATAAATCAAATAATGCCAAGCTGAAATGTACAAAATTTCAAGTTGTTGCATCATTGTTGTACCCACTTGTTATTGTTGTATCTGCTTATTTAGACCTCAAAATAATATTTTTATATAATATACAAAAGATGTATTGGCCTGTACATTTTGGATAACAATGCTTGAGATGTCAATTTATTTATGATTTGAGGGATGACACATGAATATGTCAGATTTTTTTAAATTTTATGTCCCTATTTTATTTAGTTTTGTCCATGCAGAGGTTTGCAATCACCTGCCTCGCGTCCACTTGTTTGTTTACTTCTGTAAATGTGTGTGAATGCTCAAGACATTAGCAAAGGAGTAAAGAGTCACACTTGAATGGTGTAAGACAAAGGAGCTCTGTGAAACTGGTGCTACTCTCGTTCGCAGTTGCTCACTATACAATCTCTGCTCTGCACGTGTCCGACGTCATATCCCAGAGTCTACCTTTAAAAAAAATAAATCCCTAGCTGGCACGAAGCCCTGTGCCCCATTCCTGTGCCCCATTCATACAAAACTAGAGGAAATGGTACCTCTGACTTGACTGTATGGGAAGACTTTTCAATTGGTTCTATAGCGAGGTTATGGGGGCAGACAAAAAATGACAAGCCCTGCTTTAAAATCCAGCCCTTTGTTTCCTTTCATCTATTTTCCATTCACATGTCCTGTATGACAAGCCCAATATATAATATTTTGGAAAGACATTTATTTTTATTTTTGCTTGTAAACTTTCTAAATCTGGAAAGAAATATTTAAGATGGGGCTCCCAACTCACTCATTTGCTTGGATTAAAGGTTGACACCCATCGCCTTGGCACTGCAGGTATAATGATGGACTAACTGAGACAGGGACATAGTTGTCTTCACCATGCCAGATATACTGAGCTTCAGTCAGCCAACGTTCCTCAGGTTAATACTTTGTTAGTTCTTCCAAACAATGTGGCAGGCATCAACAGCTTCTGGGCCTCTGGAAAAATATTCTCAAGCTTCCAAGCAAGTACACACAGTGCACACAATACAGTAGTGGATCTTCATTTTGCATGGTCTCTCCCAATTTCTTTCCATTCTCACATTGTAACTCCCCAATATATGTGCATGCTAGCCCCCGAACATCTGCAGTCCTCAACCTTTATCACATTTACAGTAAGTGTGCTCAATGCTTGTATACCGTCTAGTAAATAAGGATAGTAATTTTTATTAGATTTTTTTTTTTAATTGTGACAATTTTTCATAAATTTCTCAGCAAACGTTAAGTAAATAATCACAGCATTTAGCATTTATTTATGCATTCTGATTAGAACTTGATGGAGATCTAAAGCTCAAAAAGATTTTTATCAAAATCACACTTAATAACAAAATTAGAGCATGAATCCATTTTGGTATTATTTCAGTTTTTTCATCTTGGTCACTTCTCTTATGTAAACATCTTGGATATCAGTGCACATGAAGAGACTTTGCAAAACACGAGACTTGCCTTTGTTTAATTATGAAATAAATTATTGCTTTTGTGATTAGCTTTTGATGTTTTATTACACATGTCTCCCAGTGCCCTTTGTGCAATGAATACAAATCTGGAGCTCATTTATTTACTTTGCTGTCCAATAATGCATTTTCTTTACAGCTACAGGCTTTCAAACAATGTAGGAAATTGTTCATATTTTACATATATTATTAATAATGATTTTGTGAAGTACTCAATGAATTGCTTTTAATGGTATTTCTAGTAGCTGAAAATTACTCTCATGTTATGACCTACGGAAGCTTAATGATTCCATGTTACATTTTTTTCTTAGATTTTTCTTTTTTTGGCAGCAAAAAAAAAGTCTGTCTCGAATGAATCAGAATCCCCACATAATCTATTACAAAGACAATGAAAACAATGTATTGATCAATAGGATATAAGCATTCATTTACAGATTCAGTGTATATATTGATATAGGGGACGCCGTGACAATTTAAGCTCAGCTTACTTGAGGTAGGTGGCCTTGTTACCGCCTCAAGACACCCTTTCTGTTTTGCCTGTCCAGCTTTCAGTGGATGTGGTCACTGCATTCGTGCATCCTGGTAATTGTACAGTGCGAATATTGCAGAACAGTCGAGTGCAGGAGCACTATAAGTTCATCTATCTCCCCCTCAGTGTTCTTTGGCTGCAGGCGGATTTGGGCGCATAATCAGATTTTTTCTCCAAATTGCAATTGATTATCATGACATTGGTGGTAAAATTGCTTCATACAGCTCTCCCTTATGTGACATTTGTATTTAACCCCTTTTCTAGCACCAGTTTTATTTTGAACACAAGGCAGACAATAAAATGGTTACTGTTCTTGATCCCCTTTGACTAATGGCATAATCTTGATCTCTCCTGTAAGGTAACCCTTTATTTTATTTTATTTTATTTTTGCCAGGATAAGGATACTGACTTCACCGTTATTCGTGTTGTCTGTGAATTTCCGTGGAACACAGAATGTAAGGAGTCGTCTTGATTGAGCCTGTTTTGTGTCATGCTACAAAATGAGGAGCTGCTGTTGTCGCTCTAACATTGGAGCCACTATGTGCACAACGATTTTCCCCTGCCAAGTCCCCCCCCCCCCCCCCCCCCCCACCCCGGGAACGGCCACACTCGGGTGCAAACCTGGGCCCTCAGTGTGCAACTGCATCTATTCAAGTTTTTACACTTTTAGATGGTATCTTGTGTGACCAGTTTATTTAATTATTTTAGATTATTCAGATTATTTTATTATTTCACCATTAAAAAACGCAATGAATGCAAATAAACGAAACCACATTTGGGCTGATGCTAGTGAAGGGGTTAAAAAAATATGACAGTAAAACTTTGACCATTGTTAAATTACAATTACACTTCCATTGTATTGACCCTGTTACTAGTTTTAACACGTGGTTTCTTCTCTTAAATGTCGCAAGGATCAATCAAGAATGCACATCAATGGACGAGTGCACGAGTCTTTGTCCTTTGCAGACATTCGGACAGCGAAAGAGCAAGGGTAAGTGCCTCTAATTACCACAGATTACCAATATTCCTGTTTACTAAAGTGAGATTACATTCAATGGTAAACAAGGTGTCAGCAAACAAACAAATGTTCACAAACAGTCACATTGATCTGCTAGCTTGCTTGCTATATATCATAGTGGTCAATAAGTGTCTCCAGCTAATGGCATCAGCTTAGATTTGTCAGCTAACTGTTCAAAAGTTAAATTTTGTAAGATAGCAAATGTGAACTTGACAATGATGATCTTTTTGACGAGTGTGTTTGAGCCCATTTGTTTCAAATGAGATGCAGTTGAATTAACACTACAAATTGTTCTGTATGTTTTCATATCATCTCAAAAAAGAATGGAATTGTACTGCTCTGACAGCTGTTGCTTGATCCATTATCCGTGGTACACTACAACAGTGGTGTCTTCTCTGCCCAGATAAAAGTAACTGCAATCATGCAGAAAATGCCAGAAATGTTTACTTTTTAACCAAGGTTGTGTTGGATTAATGTGTTGCAAATGTAATCTTTTTTATTTTGAGTGATTAATGAACAGAAGATATTTGCATTTTAATAGGTGTAGATGCTGTACTTGAATTTGGACCTGATGTTTCCATGACCATGTTAAATGTGGATGAGATGAGCATGACAATAAGTCATTAAAAGTGCAGCTGAACACAGTGAGGATGCATCGCATGTTTTGTTTTTTTTCCAATTAATTTGCCAATGGAGACCAATATTAGCATAATTCCTCTGAGAACTTTTAACAATTTGTGCTAAGTATTTCAAGAATGAAAAAGAAAGACATGATTTATGTAAATAAATACAGCATTACACAAGGAAGTACATAAAATGCAAATCAGATGCTTATGACAGTCTGTGCTTGAGATGCGGGGGAAAACTATTAAGAAAATGTTAATTGTTAAAAGCCGTTCCAAGAATGGTCAGGAGACAGATTCTCTACCAGCTGTCTCCCTGGCGAAACTTCTGCTAGAAGTAGTACAAAACTCATTTACAATGAGAGAGAGTGAGAATTAACTTGAAAAAATGATGCATATGCTGAACTAATAAATGTAATGTGTAAATGATATTCATTTGTCATCTAAGGCAGTGGTGTCCAATCCTATCCACAACGTGCCGATATCTTTTTCCCCGCACTGCGACAACTGATTCTACGTGTCAAGGTCTTGATTGAAATCCATGATGAGCTCATTGGTTGAATCGGGTGTCATAGTGTTGGGCTAAACCAAAAACCTGCACCCACATTGGCACTTTTCTTAAAAAATTGGGCGCCTCTGATCTAATGCCTATAACCAAATAAATAATTTGTGATGGAGTATTTTCCCCAACATGTTTTTGTTGTTCTGGCTGTACTTGTATCCTGTGCAAACTGTATCTAGGGCCTGATTCAAAGTGCTGACAAACACGACTGAGCGAACATTGTCGGCACACATCCTATATTTTGCTTTTTACTGCAACATTATCTGGAACTGCTTTTTTTGGTATGTTGTGCATTCAATTATTGGGGAAAAAAACAAGTCTTACTATGCTTAAAGCAGGAAACAGTGTAATTACATAGTGAAAACAAGTGAGTCCACATTGCAACACAGTGTATCCATAACTCCCACACACCGGTTTTCTTTCTTCTTTGATTTATATGAGATAATTATCTTGTAAGTGGATCGGGTCTTTTTATGTTCCCACTATTCTCCAACTATTTTTCATCTTTTCTCTCAAATCTTAGAAAACCTCAAGGATGTGTAAATAAAACTCTCTATGGTACACTGTGTAGTGTGCCACCTTTTAAGTTTCAGAGTTCAGTGAAGAAAAGTTTCAGTGCCTTCCCCCATAGGAACACTGTCTGCAGTCACAATCTCTTGAGTTTTTAAATCTTCTCAACAAAACAATACTCAGAAGGGCCAAAATTTTAATTAAGTTTATTTCCTCATTTAGATCCCAATACTGTCCCTGGACTACCTTTATGGGACAGCATGACACAAACATACTATACTAAACGTTGTCATATTTAGTCCCTTGTATTCTGCCTGATGTCTGCGACCCATAGACATCACCAGTCAGGCCTGTACAGCAGCCATCTTCAGTTCCTGTTTTTGGCCCAATAAATAAATAAATGATCCAGTACATTATATTATATACATTTCAAATAATTTAATCATAATCGCAATATGCCACAAAGGCCATCAATATAATGACAAATGGTAATTTAGAAGAGGCACACGATTTACTAGTTCGGAGGCACACGTTTTTCTTCTGAGCCACCTTGTTTTTCTGCTAGAGTTATTTTAGATTCTCAGTTGAAGTTTGACAGATACGTACAAAGACAGGTACAAATGTTGTCACTTTCAGACAAATGAGACACTGCTTACCAATTTACACAGCTCTCGCATTTATGCACGCCATGGTTTTCACTCATCTATAATACTGTGTAAGCTCATAGCCCCTGGCACTGGCTGCAACAATTAGACCTCCACCATCCCTCTGTATTCAGCTGCCTTGGCACATGTGACACTGTTTTCTGTACTTGTACCTTCTCTATTATAATAATAATTATTATTATAATAACAATAAGGAAATATCTGCAACACTCCCTAATGTTTGGCACACATCTGTTCAATGCACAGCAATGATGTCATCTCCGAAACTGCCTTCAGTGTTCCACATAAAAATCGACGCCTCCTTTAATTTGAATAGCTCTTAATAGGGCATGATATAAAATGCCTAAAGATGAGATTACAAACTCTTTCAACTCTGATCTCTATATCTTTTTGGGGATAAATTCTACAATTGCCGAATGTTAATGTCAAAGTGGAGCGAAAAACATTGCTTGCTATTTATATTTGCCATGGCCACTGGGAAAATGTCTGCTAAAAAATCGCTGCTACTGCAGTTGTTTCTCCATCAGTTGCCGATTGTTGGTAGGCTGTTTTTGAATGTTTCTCTTTGCACCTAGCTAATAAGCCAGCGGCAAGTGACATCAATGGCCAGGCCTGCAATTAATCTTTAATGAGGAGAGGAGGAAATGGTATAAGAAAAAGGAGAAGGAAAAAGGGACAAAAGGCATAGCTGCTTGGCCTCCTAATTGGTCTTAATCTCCTGCTTTTTAAAATCCAGAACAAGCCTTGTTAATAAGTAGACTTTTAAACAGTGATTATGTTTCTCAATTAACACCGTACATTGGAGTATTTGCCTTTTTTCTTCTGGTTCTTGCTTTTCTACGCTTTTCACGTCAGCAATGGAAATGGTTTTTATCTCACGTAAGATGCTGCCGTAGACCACAGCTTTCGGAATCTTTAATTGGTCAGGTTCATACAGTGCATCACATATTGAGCAGGCCTCTTTTTATGCGTGACTTGTCCCCCATCTACCTTCATTATTGCAGTCTTTTTGGATGAACTAGAGTGGTGTATTTCTTTGAGTCTGCTCCATTACGGTCTTTTGTCAGCCACAGTCCACAGTGCCCGGGTGTGATTTGTGAAGGCCTAATCTCTGCAGTTGGGCATATCGTTATTAAAACATGGTCCCTTGAACATGCATTGCTGCCATTCTGAAAACATATTTTCCGCTCGGTATCTTGTTACAACCAGAAACTTTGTGGGATTCTGCCATCCTTGAGCACTTTAGCTTGTGATGAGTATGTGCGCGCAAATAATTCTGAAATGTATGGAGCTGTACATAAGAAAGAATCAGTCTGACTCTCAGGGCTATTGGCCTTCACTGAACAAAATCTGTGTATCATATTCCATTAGCTATGTGTATTGATTGCAGTGTGAGAATAGTTTTCTGTAATTCCAGGGCGTTCTATATAACCTGGTGATGTCAATAAACCGTACATTTTGATGAGTAATCAATGTGTTGCCCTCTTAAAAACACTATGGCTGTGTCCAAAATGGCTCACTACTCCCAAGTCCCCATCTAGTGAATGTCCATATAGGTGTACTAAATAAACAATTAATTTAGACAGCAGACATTGTCATCATTCAGCGTCATCATCTAGGCTACAAGTCTGTCGCATATAGCTACAAAACCAATAACGTACCATCTAGCCAGTTCTAAGAACAAGACCCCTGTAGATGTCCTGCTTTTGATATTAAACCTAATTTTATCATGCATCAAAGACGAGCAAAATAATATTGCTTGTGGTGCTTTGGCCGATCGACATGGTGGACGGCGAACCGTAAGTAATGACAACTAGCCTTTAAGAAGAAATTGTTTTTCAGTTTTTTTAGTTTCAGTTTTTTTTAAGAAAAAACTGGCTCATCTCACTTATTTTATTTTTTTTGGTGAAAAATATTCACCGTTGATTAAACACCACATGCAATTTAGCAGGGGTTGCTCGTGGTGGAATTATGGGAGGTGGATGTAATATGTATGGTAATATACTGTGAGCCAAATTTCATTTAATGATATTTTGGAGTAATGCGACTGAATATTTGTTCCAGTAGTTTCTATCTTAATTTGCATTGCATTTACATTCATGCAGCAGTTTGAAATGACATCACTGCCAACTGTTATGGAACATGAAGATGATAAATGTGAAGTTTTGCGGTGTTATGGGAAGCTGAGACTACCAGAGTAAATGAGCAGCACGTGGGGATAGGACATAATATGAATGTCAAGAAACCAGAGCAATCCATCTTCTATGTGGTACATTTTGAAGAGTTTTTAGACAGCTGCTATTGTTGAGGCAGCATTGCCAATACATAAAGTAGAGAAGATTGTTTACCTCTGAGCCTTGTTTGTATTATCTTTACTTTGCAGTGGGATTTTGGAACTGGTAGAACTCTCTTTGAGTACCTTCAGTATTTATGTTTTCATCTTTAAAGATGGTAGCATTCCCATGTACATTAGGTAAGGGATACAATTAATCTTCATGCATTTATTGGACATTCACATGAATAACACACAGTTATATGACATATTGAAAGTATTCACATAAAAAAATGCTGAACAGCTGATACAACAATTAATTTGGCAAATACAGGTATACGGGCAAATACAGGTATAAAATACAAGTTTTTTTACTGAAATTGTTTTAAACCACAAACAGTACATTGGCCATGCACCAGATTAGAATTCCCTCTACAATACAAATCTTATGTCAGTGGCTATATATTCTAATATTTTATTTCAAGTGTGCAGACTTCCCCACAGACTGAATTCCAGGTTTCAATGAGAAGTGTAGATCCGTAGGCAATTACAAATTATTTTCACAAAAAAACAGAGCTGGATTATCACTGGGTGATTCGAGGATACCGCCGAGATAAAATTCTAGGATGCAGCTAAAATTATACTTGTTTGTTGCAATCAACGCTATCATTGTATAAAAATCTTGTTATACTGAGAAAACATAGCCTATTGAAAATGATACACAAAACTTTTCACTGAAGGCCAGTAACTTGGACAATGGCTCACGCGCGCACACACACACACAATATTTTTTTCTAAGCTTTGGAAATTATTTGTTAAATAAACTATTGCTTTGGAACAGTCTTTCAGTTTTTCTACTTTATTTATCTGTAATTTCAAGGCAAACAAAATACCTTTCTATATTTGTAACTTATTTGTTAGATTTACCAATGTCTGAAGTCTGACTCCACATCCCCCTAGCTGAGTAACCCTAGCTGGAATTGCCAGATTCATTGATAGGTCAGTTGTACAGTAACCTGGTGGTTCAACGAACAAGTCAAAACAAAGTCTAAATAAGGCCTTAAGATTAAGTAATTTTATAACAGGAAAAACCGTCAATTAGAATAATGAATTGGAATCATACATTCATTAATGAACGTAGGCCCACTGCTTATAATTTACAAAAAGGAAGACATTAAACCAGATAAATTAAAATTTTCAGCAAAGAGAGAGAGAGACCGATGAACCAGACCTTGCCAGAATATTCCAGTTTCCGTGCAGTGGGAACAAAAGAAAAGGCAGTTAAAAAAAAAACTGAGATGTTGCTGGTTTTCACCACGGAAAAACTTCTCACCACGGAAAAATTTTCACCACAAACCCCACAGGCTTCACGGCTCCAAAGCTCCATACAGTTAACACCAAAAACAGGGTGGAGTCCACAGAGGAGTAACGATAGAGGAGAGAAACAGCAAAAGATCCTCGGCTCCACAGGTACAGAATGGTGCGCTGCGTTAATAACAGGACGTATGAGGGCTGTGCATGGCTGCAGTGCATATGCTGTGTGTTCTTGAAGGACTGCTTGTTTGTCCTATAGCTGAAAGCCTCTCCCTGTTTAATTGTCTCAGGTCACAGGGCACACACAGCAGTGAAAATGGGTCAAATCGGGATGCATTAGATTACTGAGCCAGTGGAGCTTCGTTTTAGATTTTGGAGAGGGACCCCATGAAATTGAAATGCCAGTACAGGCAGTTTTATGGTCTGCTTATACCCATGCCCATCCCATGCTATCTTTCATCGGTGTGCGTGCAATTGTCTGCTTTGTAGGTCACCTCCATTGTAACCATACATTGGTATGGGTTAATGTCTGTGATGTATGAGTTATCTGTTATCTGTGGCTTCCCGTTATCACATGTCTGTCTCCCAGAGGATACTAGTTATACAATTATTTCCATGTATGCTGTCTCTGTGTTTCTTTGGCACTCTGTTCACTCTGGGGCAGAGGGAGGCGATGCAAAAATATATCTTATGACTAGTATTTAGTGCAGTTTAATTATGATACTTGTATAACTTATTGAATTCAGTATGTTCTCTTAATTAACCTCCACTTAGCCTGCGTCTTTATGGCGAGTTTTTGGGAAACTGTTGGGAAGATTGCTTGATCTTCGGGATTACAGTGAACCCATGATATTGATATAACATCGAACTCACAAAGCACCTGCTAATATCAGCGTTTCTCACTCGCGTGCTTGCTTTTCTTGCCTTGCACTTCCTACAGAGCTGATAGAGGAAGCTTTGGTATGTCCTCTGATCTTTGTCCCTGGTTTTGTGTCACCAGTTGTCCACACAACAGGACACAGATCACTGAGAGGAGGCATCCCCCCCCCCCCTGGTGAGGGGCAGCACTGGTTGTTAGTTTCCATTTTGATTTATTGAACCAGGGCGTTCAACTGAGACCTCTTTTACCTTTTGCAGTGACAACCTGGGGAATAAAAGTGAGTAGAAATGCAAAGGGTTCGTGTAGAGGATGATTAGGTGGCAGGACGTAGAAAGTCAGTTTTGTGGAAATTTGACAAGGACGCCAAGGTTAACTCCCCATGGTCTTTTTCGAAAGTGCTTTGGGATCTTTAAATGACAACAGCAAGTCAGGACCTTGGTTGACCGTTTCATCTGAAGGAGAGTGCCTTCTACGGTACAGTGCCCTCATCACCGTGCTGGGGTACTGGGTTTTTTATTTGGTCCAGAAGGACGTGCACCCCCTATTGGATGACCAACACCTCTTCCAGCTTCCCCAGGAGATCTCTCAATCCAAGTACTAACCAAGCCCAGACCTTCAGCACTTTGACACAGGAAGGGTGTATGAGTGGTATGGCTACTGGCAAAGGTGATGAGGTGATTATTTTTTCTCCTCTTTCACCTAAAATTCCCGTGAGCTGGTTTGGCCTTTAACACTGCGGTTAAAAAGGATGAAAAAACGAGTGTCAAGGTAAAGGGTGGTGCCGGGAAAATAAAAAATGTAAACGTCTTGAGGCCGATGCTGTAAAATGTGCCAAAATTCCGAACACGTTTTCACCCCAGTCCGCCCAAACGAGTGCTAACGTTAGCCAGGTCAGTCTACCAAGTAGCCTACACCCACTAGCAGCACCAGAAGCATTATTGCACTGAGGTGGGGGAAGCCGAGCCTGAGCAGCACCACACTGCTATCGCCACCAGGAGGAGGTGACTGATGTAGCTGCTGAGGAACTACACTAGCTAACTTTGCAGCAGCAGGTGATGTGGCTTGGTCACCAATTATATAATTATAATTGGTCATATAAAGGCTTTGGCCTAGTTAAACCAGTTGGCCGTGCTTACGTGTGCGTGCGTGAATGTGTTTGTATGTAGACTATCGAGTGAGTCTATGCAGCTTGGTCTTATGGCATAACGTGTCTGGTGTCAGTCATTGCTGCCTTGTTATGGTGCCTGCAGTTGTTGGCGGCTGTGCCATGCATTTCTCTGTGGTGTGTGTGTGTGCGTGTGCGGCTGTGTGCGCTCGTCAGATACTTTGTATGAAGTTGATTTGATAGGCAAACGAGCGCTGTGACATCAAACTTGGCCTATGGCTGTTGAGAGTCTATTAGGTTACCATAAACTTGAGCTAGTGGCCTATAGTATACAATCACATGACGGAGTAATGTAGTAATAATTACTAAAGAATAAATCGTTTCCAATGTTTGTTGGTGAAATATAACATGTACAATGGTTAAATAATATTTAACATGGAATATATAAACGAAAAATCTCTCCTATCTCAGAGACTGATTTGGGTCTAATAAGCAGTGAACACACGCACTAGTGCAAGTGCAAACTTATTGCTTGGATGGACTAACCTTGCCCTAGCTCTTGATAATAATCAAATGGGCCGCAAGACCACAAATGCCAGGGCCAAATTTTGGTCCCAGTCCGGCCCTGCCTGAACCCCATTGAAAACATGTGGGGTGAGCCGAAGAGGAGACTCCTAAAGGGAGGACCAAGGACTCTGAAGGATCTGGAGAGATTCTGTATGGAGGAATGGTCTCATATCCCTTGCTATGTGTTCTCAAACCTCATCAAACAGGAGTAGATTCAGTGCTGGTATCTTTGTGAAGGCAGTGTGCACAAAGTACTATATACAGGGATGCCAATAATTATGACACACATCATCCTTCAAATAAAAATAATCTTGCATTAAAGATTTGTTTTTCCTCCAGTCAATGGTATCACAATTAAACTATAATTTTCTAATTTCTCTAGGCATAGAAGACCAAACAATAAACTGAATTTACCCTTGTCCTTTTTGCTCATTGAGGTTAACAATGAGGTTATGTCTGGAGGCTGTTCTCAAGGGAAGATGGACATAAAAATGGATTGTAACCCTGATTGTATCCAATATGAGTTACAAGCTGTGGGCGGAGGGTAAACTAGCTTAACCCAAAAGAGCAGTAAGTTCCATTAGGATATTGGATCAAATATTTTTGTTTATTAGGTTGTCAGAACAAAAATTATAAGTTCACAGGCACATTTATATGTTCCATGCCAAGAAATAAACACCCCCATATATTTTTTTACATTTTTTATATAACATCAGGTTCAAAGCTTTTAAATGCACATATTTTATCCTACACATTCATCGAGATGGAAAAATGAACTGAACATGCATCGTAAATATTTTTTCGTATGTTTGCACAGAGAATAGCGTGTCTTTAAAAGGTCCTCTCACATGAAAGGTTTCAATGACGGTGTGGCTTCGAGCGTCTGCGCTTTTTAGGCAGGCCTTTAAATGACTGAAACCTGCTCGGCCGGAAAAAATTACATATGGAGGGGGGGAGGCTCATGTTCGGGCACAATTCAAAAGAGGAAGATTGACACTTATTTGATTGCCTTTCAATAGCTGATGGGTTTTCATACAGCTGACCAGCTCACCTGCCCATGCTCCAGTGAGCTGGTTTGAATCGAAACGGGCCATGCAATCCTTTTTACTGCAAACAATTCTCAAAGTCCTTTTCCATCAGCAGGGCTGATGAAGAGGAAAACATAAATAAATAAGCGGCATAATATTTCTAAAGCCGCTGTTTAAAGAGGAGGATCAATAGTGTGAAAAGGAGGCTGTGGAGAGATGGCTAAAAGCCTGTCGGAGGAATAGAGCACACCTATTCTATTTTCCATCTGCAGCAGTAAGTGTGTGACTTCAGCATCTGTAGAGGAATTGCTTTAAGCTTGCATTTGGATCTCTTGTTGTTTCAAAATGCCACAGTTTGTTTGGATTTAGATTCATTGGTAGAAGTAAATGTCTGTTGTATTTTATTTATTTAACCTCTCCTGCTCTCAGGAGTTTAAACAGTATATTTGAAAAATCCACATCTTAAGCAGTTCACCAATAAAGGAGAGCTGCTCATAGTTCTGTAAATAAAAACCTAAAGGAGATATTTCACAGTAGTTGTGTTAAAAAAAAAATATATATATATGTTGATCACTGCACTGATTATGTATGTGATCTGACAAAGGTAATTTCCAGAATTTCAGAACATGGGGTGTCACAACATTGAAACCCAAGTTTACCATGTGCATACATTCACGTCACATTTCATTTTAGTAAGTATTGGCTCAACATTCAAAAATGCCAGGCTACTCATGTGCAATGCAGATATTATCTATGCATCAGTAAATTAACTGGAAGTTTGTTATTAAAGCCATTTGCCATTACCCACTCATCGATCCCAGAGTTCACTGCGTTGTTTACGGTTGACGTAATAGTGAAATATGGCTATTCTGTACGTGTGTAGAGCCCAACGTAGACACAACAATGGAACCAGCTTGGTTTATTTTGTGGAGGGTGGCAACTCTGTCTCTGGGATCAGGCGAGATGCGGGTTGGCATACGCAGCAATGTCCGTTGAGGTCCTCAATGGTGCATCTGGTAAGGTTAGACAGTGCCTTTACCATCAGAGAAAAGTTGGTAAGATCTGGTGGGTTTTTATGGTGTAAAGCAGCGGTGCACAAACTGTGGGTCACGACCCAAAACCTGTCGTTTTTTCCAATAATTTTCTCCAGGTCGAGAATTATGGAGGCTGCGGTGGAAATTATGAATGCGAGTTTTGACATTTTGGGTGCGGTTCTTAAGCCAAATGTTTTTAAATGTAGGCCTCTGTAGGCCTACTCGTACAAGCAATACTATAACCTCTCTGCATTTGAATGGCTCTCGATGGGAATTGGGGGGTGGGACTAGATTAAGCTGTAAATTACATGGGAATAGCATGGAAGCCATGGTTGGCTAAATGGTTGTAAGTCATCAAGGGTCTGCAGTATCAAATGAGCCTCAAACCATCACCGTTGCCAGATATGCAGTAGATATGGATGGATCACTTGAAGGGTTGTTTCTCCTGACTTATTTTTCCATCGAGTTCAATAGGAAAATCTAGTCCCACCCCCAATTCCCATAGAGATCCATTCAAATGCAGAGAGGTTGCCTTAAAAAATTATATCAAATACCTCTATTTTTCAAGCAGATGCATTTCCATACCAAATATGATGATATGGAGACTTGAAATATAATGTTTTTCTTTTCCAATGTTATATAATCATTTTCAGTGGATATAACTACATTTTCTATTTTCATACTTAGCCTGTGAATTAATCTGTGAAACCTCTGAACAACTCACCTTTTGTACCATGCATTATTAATATTTAAACTTCTTTTAAAAAAAGTATTCCTCAGAGATCACAGCAGAAATAATTACCAGAAGTACCCAACAGAAGGAATAGTAACTGTGGTTCATAAACCAGAGATGTTATATTGTCCCAGTGCTTCAGCAGGGCGTGTCATTTCAGGTTTTAAAAGAAACCTGGTCATTACCAATGGTGGGATGACCTTCCACAATGAATAAGGAAGGCAAATTCACTGGCTATTTTCCAGTTGGTTTTTTTCATCGAAAAATGTTCTGCCTCAATGTTTCCATTGAAAGAAAGATAAAAGCACACACCCCTCTATTATTTGTCTTCAGGCATTATTTTAACTGACAGCAATATTTAAATCCATATAATTTCTTCTGCATTTTCCATGTGGAGAACTGTCTATCATAGTTGCATATATCTGTATATCAATCGATGTGGGGATAGATCTCAATGTTGGTGAAAAACTTGGAGAGAAATCACATATTGTAAGAAAATATATACTTGAGAAAAGTTTCCCTTCACAAAGGCACCTGAGGATTGGAACTGAGGATCAGGAACGGCAGGGAATTGACTTCAGTGTATCTTCTAGTGCATTCTAATCATGTGAGTGGGTGCCTGGGGCGAGAATAACTTTTCTGCTAAGTGTCTAATATTCCCACAATAATATTAATAGTGAAAACATAACCCCATAATATTCAGCTTGACCTGAAGAGATTAGAGTTTAATTTATTTTTCATTGGGTGTTCTGATTGTGTTTGTGTGTATGCATGATATGGCATTTGATTTGAGTCATTTATGCAGATCAACTCAACAGATTTTTGAGGGAGGTGTTTAGAATTCTCCAGAAAGGGGTCTCTGAGGAGGCTGAGGCTGATTCTGCTCCTGTGTGAAAGGACACCTCTCTTGATAGTGGTTAAGAATTGATGACATTGACATGAGGGTCACTGGTTGACTTATTAGCTGAAGAGGACATTTAATTTGGTTATTACAGGGGATTTGTAGTATTTTCTTCCTTCTGTGTGTCAAATTCATGGAAAGTAAAAGGAGAAAATAAATATTTTACCTTCCAAATATTTACTCCTGAGCACCTGCATTTCTTACTGTAAATTGACCAATATCCCTTAAGACTTGGGAGATGGCAGATATGCCGCCTTTTCATCCAGGGGTTCTACAAATGTGGAGTATATCTCCAACAGGGAGGTTGATTTGTGATCTAGTGATCTAGAAGCAAAGACTACAGGCTAGGTATGCATTTTAAATGTGGGAATGGGGCCTTATTTTTTTGCAATGAAATGAAACAACTCTGTTATTCCCAATGTGTAAAAATGTCAATATTTAAAAGTTAGGCCTGAAAGATTTCTAGAATTTTTAGACATTTTAGGAGCTATGTGGAACAAAGCGGGGGATTTCACTCGGGCTCAGCTGGCAAGCAATGAAAGTACTTATTTTGGCTTAGTGAGTTTCTGCCTCGAATATGTCCAATGGTCTTTCAGCTGTTCAGTTTAATCTGTGGACGTTATGTAACGCCTTCCCTCCTTGCATACGTAAGTGGTACTTCTGTCTCAAAGAGCAAACACAGGCATCAGACAGTGAAAAATAGGTGGGGTGTAGTGTGGGAGCATTTTAATCTTGAGCGATTTTAATCTAACCCACACTAGAGCAGCATTTAAATCGCTCAAGATTCCTTCGTGAGTGGGTCCCTCGTTTTGCTGTCAGATTTTTGTCAAAATTACTCTCTTGCTGGCTGGAATTGTATTTAGCCCTTAACATTAACCAAACTAAACATGTTTGCTATGGCCTCAATGCAAACCATTCAGTGATCCTGAGCCCTGCGAGTGATAAATTGAGGGCTTGGATCCGAATATGGCATGCCCTCTCTTTCTTATATTCTATATCTCTTTCTCTCTCTCTTCTCTTTCACACACATATTTATACACACAGATACACTTTTTTTAACCACAATCCCTTTGGGTCTGGTGTGTCTCATTATAGGGAAGGCGCAGCTTGGTGGATAGCATAGGCAGGATCTGTCGCAAAAAAAATCATTAAAAATTTATTGATGAGACCACAGTCATGTGGAACATTGTTTACCCTGAAATAGAATTCTTATTCTGCGGTGAGAACACAGTACTGCACTGTAAATAGAATAACTGACATTCAGCCAGGATGCCAAAAGCAGGGAATGCAATTATAAATAATCATTGTTTACTTTACATTGCTGTACTTAACAGAGCAAATAAAAACAGATTAAATTGGTACATACAATTAGTTTATACAGCTGGTAATATTTGTGAAGTAATTCAGGTTAGGTACCTTGCTCAAGGGTCAACAGAGTTGCCCCAGCTGGGAACCCACTGTCTTTCAAATACTAGCCCAGTTCCCTATCCATGTGACAGAGTGTAAGTAGTGGTCTGACCACAGAATTTGAGATGATGCTCTAATGATTCTGCAGAGACTTCAGACAATTGCAGTAAATAAAAGTATATCATTTAATAAAAAAACATTTGGATATTTTATCTAGTATAAGCCTGCAGTTCCTGGGCACTTCTGCTGTCTGTTCTTGTCCTCAATGCCCTTCTCACGGCAGTCAGAACAGTAGATATATTTTGGCTATATTCCAATATAGACTTAGGACCGACCTCTTCAGACTGTACCTGCGCTCCTCCATCTCAACCCTGTCTAGCACTTTTACCGAACCCTAACATCTGAGTAGCTGCAACTTCTTTTTCTATTTTTCAGAACCTGTGGTTCTTTGCTGTTGTTTGTATACATGTAGTGTAATGCTCATTTTGGTATTTTTGTTCTTGTTTATACAACTTAGTTTAATGTTTAGCATGGTAGCTGACAAGTTGCCAATTTAGTATGCAGTGCACTTACTTGCAAGTCTAGGAATTCTTTTTTTAGGGTTTTTATATATCGTTTATTTCCCGTGGAATTGTTCATAAACTTAATCTACTTGCTAATATCTCCATTACCATTTTTTTGGTGATGTTGTAAATTTGAATCAACATCTTTCAAGCTTTTCAGTAAAGTTTTAATGAATGGTCTGTTCATCCTATTTTGAAATTCCAGTTTATTCATTATCCAAGTAGCAGGTGGTTTGATTAAATCCTAGGGACTTAAAAGTCATTGTATAGCACAATCTGGACTTTAAAAATGTTTTCTTTTTAAAATTTTTTTTTTATTTACTAACTGTTCCTGGATTATTCTGGACTATATGGAAATTGATACACAGTATAGTTGATCTCATGTAAAAATGAGGGCTGAGAAGCAGGAGAAAAAGAGTTAACATTTTTAATTCACCAATAGATTGATGCGGTTTAGGCACACGTGGTTCTTCTGAACCATTCTATTTCAGTTAGGAGGTCCTGTATGAGATATTTACAGCACACAGAACTTCACAAGAACTTTCAGTGTGTGCCAAATTAAACAATGTAATAAAATAAAATAAATACATTTCTTGGTCCTCTATGAATTTCCTCTCTAAATTGGCAGCTTTCCTCTTCCCAGAATTCTGCTGTGCAGCAACACAAAATGGAGACATTTCCATTGTTTCAACTACAAGGGACTCGCGTGTTCAGAGGGATGACTACACATGGCAAGAGGGATGGTTGAAGTAATTCAAAGCTGAAAAACTGTTCAGCATGGTTGAACACCGGAAGACTTTCCAGGCAGAAGAGTAACACAATTGCACTGTGATTTCTGCCATATAGCAAATTGATTCATGTTACTCTGACAGTATTAAAGAATTCTTAAAAAGATCACTTTCTCTCAATTTCAGAATAATGGCAAGGGAAAATAACAGAAAATGAAAACCTTAATCATGAAAAAAACTGTTATTTTAACTTTCTAAGGAAAAGTTAATTGAATCTTGACACTCAATTGAGGATTTTTAAGGTAGGCAATGGTTATTAATTAAACCTGATATCCTTCAAATGAAAAGGCGATGCTTTGATCTAGGTGCAACATGGGGAAACAATTTATAAAAAGAGCTAAATGGCATTTTCTCCATTCCTTTGTTTAGTCTGTAATGCCTGAATGTCTAAGAAGGTTTCTTTATCAGTGTTAATGAGGCAAATCCTGCCTGTCCACGTGGTACATTTCAGGTTGTTACTTGTTTAGTCTTCCTGAAAACGCCTTGGGCTGTATCTTGACGATCTTAGCGCTCAGTCTAAAACGCATGGTGCAAGTGCATTTATGGCGTGTCCAAGTCCACTTTCGCTAGTTAGACGATGTGTTATTTGAGCGCTAAGTACAGCGCAAGGTGCAAATATTTAGTTTGATATCCCTTTGCTGCATCCTCAGATACAGCTCCAATAGGAAGACATTGGGGCAAATTTAGCAGCCTTCGAAAACCATGATAAATGTCAAAAATGGAAAAACAAGAAAACTTCAGTTTACAATAATGTTTTTTCACACCTAGTTTTCATCTTAATTTTAGTTTGCTATAATTACTTTGTTGGGAACGCATTCATTTCATTTATTGCTAAAAGTGACTGATGATGATGATTGATGACAATGTATAAAGACCCTCAAGCACGCATGGGATTGCTAGGGTGCGTCCTTATGCTAATCACGTGAAGGCACAGACATCAAATTCACAAAGAACTGCCATTCATCATCTGATACACCTAGGATATGCACAAAATCTAAGGCCTGTGCATATTTGATGAATCCCACGTTGGTTTTTCATAGGAACCTTTCTTAAGAACAACGTTTTTAAATTAAAGAAAAGTTTTGTGAATAAGCCACAATGTGTTTAAGATAAACCCTGTAAGTTCATCTGACACAGCTTGCCATGGAAGTACATTAGTGCTTCTTCCAATAAAAGGTGTGGTCTTCACTGATAAATTAATCATGCCGACGTGTACTGTGGATCTTTCAGTTTCAGAGGATTTTCTTCCCTTCGACTCCCTTCGAATCTGTGTTCTTGTTACTTGTAGGGCAGAAATACAAATAGTGGCATTTCCTTAATGCTACACACCATCCAGTTTAAAATCTGCATTCAGCTAACTGAATTAATCCAAAAACCCAAATTTAATTAGGTTAAAATGTATTTTTATATACAGTACACCCAAACCAGGCAAAATGGTTTTGGTGCCAATTCTAATTCTAATACCTTCTCAACCATGATTACTCTTGTGTGCTATATTCTTTTCTCAATGATCTTGTACTTTCTCCCCTTTTGCTTTCTCCACATTTTAATGTACGGCAATTCATTGCAAAGGCTGTGGTAACAAAGATTGATTGATTCAGCATATACAGAGGCTGAGTGCCAGCACAAATAATTCAAACACTGCATTTAAATGCTAATACCTTTGCAGCCAACTCCGATAGCCGCTTTACTGGCTAAACTGAAGTTCTAGCAAGAAAAAATAAATTGAAATCGCACAGCAAATTATTCAATATAAAAGTTGCAAAAGAGTGCTGGAGGATCAAATGGCGTAAGTTGAAAGAGAAGTACTTTGCTGATAGCGTGGCAGTGTCACTGGGGACTACAATTACAGGCAATACAGCATCTATTATTTCCTCAAAATTGGAAGGTAATCTATTCATGGTAAAGCAGATTATCATATTCCACCTTAGCTTTCCAAGAGAAGACACTGATGACCATTATTGAAGACTCAGAAGAAGACTGCCAGAGTTTTCTGACATTTTCTGAGCGGTTCATAAAATAACTGACCATCAAAAAAAAGCACATTTAAGAAGCTGGAATGTCGGTCCTTACCACAGCTGCCATGGCTGTGGATGGGAGAAAAATGTCCCATATGAGAAGCCCGTGAATCCACAGATATTTAGTTTTATTCAGATGCACACCGTTTATCTTCATCGTGTGTTGGCAGGCATGAATACAAAAAACATACCAAAAAAATATATAGACAGAAGCAAGAAAATATGCCCTCCAGAATGTGGTGGTTGCTTAATTATTTTTTTAAATGAGAGCCAATACAAGGGAGATATAATGAATATTAAAATATGTCATACAATATCAGCCCTTTTTTTTTTAACCAAATCTTTGTTATTTATGCGGTTGCCTTAAATCAGCAACAGCAAGGGCACAAAACCAATGACAGGCGAACATACAAAGCGCCAGGCAAGATAAAGCAGCAACAGGCATTTGGCATTCGCAGGATAGAACAGATGATTATGTATTCCACTTTCCCTTTAAGTGCACCATTCTGTTTAACATCCAAAATACATTTTCCCATGTTTGTTCATGGAGCACATCCTCACTGTCTCTCCTTCTCGAGTGATAGTGACTGGTCTGTCCATCACGCCCTTTTGTTTAAAATTCCAAACATAACTGTTGCGAGTGAACATTTTCCAAGACCAGAGCCATGACTGGTAACTGGAGTGGATTCATTGCATGAACTACACAGACTTTTCATCTGTTCAAGTGTCTGCTGCACTAAGAAGAACTGGTCCTTATGTTTTTGATTCGATTTTATTAGTGCCAGATTATTGGACACATGTACTGTATATTTATAGTCTTCAGTCATATGGGTTAAAATTTGCACAAAAAGGGGTTTGCTATGTTTGGAAGCGTGCTGGCTGAAAATCTCTTTGAAAATAAATAATGTGGATATATTTAAAAACTGATTTCATTGAATTGATTTGTTTCCTGGGTAGATCCTACATGTATAGTAAAACAACATATGTGTTGGGCACATAGGCATTTTTGATTCATTCAGCAGTGGTACTTAAATGGTAATTCCACCCAAAAACAATATTATGAGATATTTGAATATAAAGTTGAAATTTTGGTAAAGGGATACGTCATTTTGATGTATACCTCTAACACTTCCTCGTTTTTGAAAGACTACAGTGGCGTCAAGTGGGCGTGCAAATTACATAGGCACGTAGGTACAGCCATCGAGACCTCCTGCCATATAGATATAAATGCTGATAAAAATGCTGCATCTGTCACTGTTCTGAGTTTGGACACATCGTAGATTAAGCTAGCTATCATTGCTATTTTATTATAATGTCAGAAAAATACATTGATAGGCTACGTTATTTCCTAAAGATGTTTTGGCAAACTAAACCAAACAGTGCTGTCGGTTACAGAGTGGCCTCCGGTATTCCCTGACATCTTCCTCTGAATCACCCGGTAAGGAACCATGTCAACTACCGTTGCATTATGATCCATGACCATGAAAAGTAGACTAACATTAGCTAGCTGGCCATAATTGAAAGGTTTCACTTTGAACATTTGATTACAGAAGCAATTTTAATGATGTCATTTTCTAGGCAATCCCAACAACCCCACACCACCCTCTTGAATCTATGCATCTTGGGAGCAACATCTCACAGTAGTGAATACCGCACTCCTATTGGACATGAAATTTCTGGCTGTGGTATGGATTGAAGCTTGCTGTGTTACAGGAGAGGCAGCCACTCTCTGTCTTGGACAATGATTTCCCATATATCCTCTGCTTTGCTAAATGAGCCACGCCATCACTACACAATAAAACAATATTAGCCTGAGGATACACTGCAACAGAATTCTCTAACAGCAGAATCTTAGTAAAAACATTGATTATTTTAACAAGATCCATCCATCGTGTGGATTAAACTATACTTGAATATACGCATTCTGAAAGGTTGGCATTAATGCTGTTGTATATGTTGTCGAATGGGGATGCGTTAATGCAAGTTGGGGAAATAGTCTTTGGTGTGATTACCTGTAGCTTCAATCAGTCACTAGTCGATGCATTATGGACATATTTTCATCTTTAGACCTGCGCATAGTTGCAGTCTGTTTCATTTAGAGTAACTTGGGTTTTTTTTTGTTTTTTTTTGACATGGGCCTTTTTTTCCAAACTACTTCCACCATGCTGATTGGTATTGATAATAGTTTTTCTCCTTAAGTTACCCTTTAATGGTGGTCAATGGGATTTCAATGGACCCCAAAATAGTGATACGCCTCATTGTTCAACCTTGCACTCACTCCAATTTAGTTTCACAGTTCAGATTGTTACGACCCCTCTTTAACCTCTTTCTCTCATCTTCTGTTTTCATAAATGTGAACGTTCTCTTTTGTATTTTAGCAGAAAGCCTCATCTGTAAACATGATTAATGGGGATGTATCCTTTAAAATACAGTAACAATCCACTCCTGCACAGTTATGGATGTCTCAAACTGAGCTATTAAAAGATGCAATTTCTGAGTAAATTTTCTCTGTTAGCATTGTCTATGTGAGCAAAAAGCATATTGCACTGTAAAACACTGGGGGTGAGTGTAATGAAACTGGTTATCAGGTCACTGTCACAACTCTTCAAATTGTTCTAAAAAGGTGCCACAGGTTATTACGCCGTCCCTGCTAGTAGCCTAGCTCGTTATTGCAAGGAAGTTGGCTGCAAGCTAGCCAGCTTTCATAGGCTTAGCTAACATGACCAAACACATATCCATCACAAATTACTTTAAATTAATAATAATAATATTTTATAATACATTATGAGTGATAATATAGGTCATTATGAGTCAGCCATAATGTATTTTCAAGTGTGACTATACTGTGTTGACTGCATTATTACTCACTATGAATGTTGTAGATATGGACTCCATAGAAAGTGACAGCAGGAAAACCTCAAAAAAGCCACTTATAAGCGTATATGAGTGCCAGAATCTTAGGTAGTCTATCAGCCTTAATGGTATTGAATCAGACATTTAATTTTAGTAAATATATTCAGGGTTTTTTGGTAAACTCACAAAGAAGCAATTAAGATTTGAGTGCGGATGATACATTTTCAAATTTGGATGTGAGGAATTCATAAAAACAAGGCAGCGGCTTTTGAATAGCTTGGTATTGGCACACTAATTACACTCAACGCGCTGGAAATGAGCACTGCTATGCTGTGGCTGTACTTATGAAACACAGAATTCATGGGGATACACTTTGAGAAGTACTTTTGCGCACCCAGCAATCAGCCCTTAAGATAAAGCATCCTGCACTTGAGCTTTTGGTGAGTTTTATTTTTGTATTACTCTGTACTGTAAGGTACCACAGACAGCATAACATTTTAAAATAACACATTCCTTGTTGCATAATTAAAAGATTCACGTTTCAATGTTTTGAGCTACTCTTTGAAACAACATTTTCTTTTCTTTTTTCCCCGGATTGACAATTTGATACTCAATTTTACCCATTCCACTGCCTGGCCCCATGAAATATGTATGCAAACATAGTGTGCCATCAAAATCTGTGCTTCTCTATGAACAAGCTATGGGACATACACCATGTATTGCAGGTTATGACCCACCACCAAGCTTTGCATAATGGGCTTTTAGCTGAGCGATAAGGGCTAGAATCCCTATTATTAATAATTTTTTTTATATTTATTCTGTCACTATTAGGTTGATTTGATGTCTATATACTATTTCTACCACATAGTACAAGGACAGTATTTACATGCAATTTGTATTTATGTATTTCATACATTAATTTATTTTTATTACATTACCAGGACAGTTGAAAGTAATTTTGTTAATTTACTTAAGGAATGATATCCAATATTGCACTATGGAAATGTGACCAAACGGACACTTCAGCACAAAGAAGGCATGTTTTTTACTGCCTGACCAATCAGTACACAACATTAATCATTCACTGAAAACCAACGTTCATTGGCTAAGTTCTGCCACTGTATATAATAAATAAATAAATAAATAAATACATAAATAAATAATTGTGATGCAGAGCATGATTATCCAGGAAGGTTTTGGTTTGACTGAATGTCCTTAATAAGGCCATTTCCATTTGCCTCTATGTGAACTCTATTTTCCTTTATTCTATGGGATAACGTTTGAAAAATATAATTGCATTTTCCTTTCTTCCACTTAGTAAAAATACTAAGGTCTAGCATTATTATGTTGGCTGTTTTTAATTTGTATTCAGACAATGCTTGCTTACATTAGGATAAATTCAATTGTGACTTAAAATTCCAAAGTTTCACAGTCTTTAGGCCAGGACCAACACATGCAGTGTCATCAAGATGTAGCATTAAATAGATGTGACAGCCATATGGAAGGGGGACTAATGGGGATAGAACAGCTCAAACGTAACATTGATTACTTTAAAAAAAAAAAGAAGAAAATCAGCATATTGATGGCAGAGCGCTACCACTGCTGCCAGTGCATTGGACACAATATTCCCCTACTCATGCATCCGTCAGGCTTGTTCCGTAACTCCCTCCATTATTAATCACTAAGTTAGAGGTTAGAAATTAAAGTGCCAACATGCTGCACCGTGGTAAAAACCTATGGCTTTGTGGTGAGATGGGATTTTACAAAGATTCTACTGGCAGTCAACAAACCTGCCAGACATCGAAACGTACAGCATGGGCAAAAGGCCAGGCCTCTTGGTGAGGCAGAAGAGTAGCAATGCAAAACTGCCTTTTGGCATGATGGCTGAAACATGACATCAAAGCTGGAGTATGCAGTTTTTTTGTCACAACCTGCTTGGCCACACCCCCACCCCACAGACCTTGTTGGGAACTCGAAAGTCTGCTAGATACAATTTCAGGATTACAGATTGGTATTTCACAGTAAAAATGTCATCTAAAATTCCAGGTAAAACAACAAAATATTTTCTGTTGCGTAACACTGAGTTTGTGTAGCGTTAGTCTGAACCAGGCATTATCTGGCGACAGCTGGTAGCTACGCTTTGGTAACTTATAGCCGCCGCGTAGCCAGTTCGAGCTAACGCGATCTATATGACATATAACGTTAGCATGCATGCCCTTCTTCCAAGAACTAGCCGCCGAATAAAGTAACATTATAAATAATACCAATTACCAACCTAGCTACTATTCATTATAGGTACAGTTGTCTGGCAAGCAGAAGATCCATTCATGTTGAAACCTTTGACCTACCTATCCAGTCTGTCTTTAAACCAATTTGTTCACATATGTTTGCTCAAGATTTCGAGCGAGCTTTCTCCAGTTCCCATTTAATTTTCTTTCTGTGAAATAGCGCCGATGTAACGGGTCGCTGTGAAATGTCTAGCTGGTGAACTTTCTAGCTACTGGCAAGGTCAATCTCACAGTTGATTGGTCCGCGATGTGGTCTTGGTTAAGCCACTGTTTTGAAATCTTGTTTTGAAAACAAAATTCGGAGCGAATTGCTGGTTTTAGAATGCAGAATTTAAGGGTATAAACATAGTCTATGGTGCTGGATTTCTCTCAGAACAGTTCTTTCTATGATTGCTACCAACTAAGCATGACTGTTCACCTACATTTTTCAAAATAAAAGTTACATACTGCAGCTTTAAGACAATGGTGCTATAAAGCATTAAAACAGGATACAAAGATGAACTTAAAAAAAAGAAAAGAAAACAAGCTTTTCCTTAATTTTGAGTTTTGACTTAACTTGAGGTAAATGTACAGGCATATCAGACTCTTCTGGGAGTAGGCAGAAAAAAATAAATAAAACATCCCAAATTTATTCACCTTGAATAAAATTCATGAAAAACAGCATTTTTACATCTCTAGAACAAAATAGCGGTACTGATGGTGTGGAGACCACACCGTAAGCTCACTCACCGTAAACCGAACACCTCTATATGTGGACATTAGAGGTGTAATTCAAGAGTGATTACTAGACTTTGATGTTTTCACGGGCCAAGATGCCCAGTCTGTGTTTGATGTAGTGGCGACAGGGATGGCTAGTTTCGGCCAGGATACCCTTGAGTCACTCAAACACAATTTAATACCTTGCCTTTGTAACTCACAACATGCCACTGAGGCATATTTGTAACTTCACCTATCACTAGCTTTAGTTGAGTTTGCCTACCATGTGGAATTGACTTTTTAAGTTGCTTTTGACTAAAAGCATCTGCCAAATAACTAAGTTGTAAATTGCAAATTTAACTTCAGAATATCTATTTTGATTTGGGGCTTTCTTTGGGGCTCCACCTTCCAGCTCTTAATTTACTTGCAGAGAACGTTTGAATTTACTGATGTGTCCACTCAAGCATAGCATCAACATGGCACCAGCAGGAAAGGGGCACCCAACCTTTTCTGAACAGTAGAACGTTTTGTCCCCAGAGTGCACCGTTTTATCACACCTGCGGAATGACTGGAGAGAGAGAGCTTGTTTGATGCCTGTGTTCGCTGCTCATTAGTCGTGACGGATTGAGTTGTGTGCTTCTCTGACCCGAATGCCGCCCCACTGAATATTCAGCTTCAGCTGCACTGCCATGTTGGCTCTCCCCCTTACATTGGGGTGCGGACCCATTGCACACGGCGAGGCCGTCAAAACCCTCGGGGTCACTTTCGGCCTCCGTTTGGCAATGTCACGTCCCGTGGCACGCTTGTCACGGAGGGCGGAACACATCCTGCACAGTATTAAATGCGCGGCGCCATCTGTGCTTTTTAACTATATAACAGTGCACATTGCAGTGAGGTGTCAGACTTGTTTCAGCCCTGCATGTAACAGGCTTTTATCCTCCCAATAACAACAGAGAGGAATGTGGGAGTTTATACCCTTCAGGACCTCTGTGAAGAGCTGGGTTTGAGTGTTGTCACCCTGCTCTCTGTGCACAGTGAGTCAGACACATTGAGGTGGATGTGAGATCCCTGGAGTTACAATTTTGAGGTAGGCAAGGATTATTTTTATGATTTACATTTGATTTTCAGAGCTTGGGGAAAGACAAAAAACAGGTTTTCCTTGCTTTGTTGGTTTAGGATGGCAGGGGAGACTGAGTGTGAGCTATGTCTGTAACCTATATAACTTACGTGACTCCTGTTTGAGTAATGACTGAGATGTCCTTTACAGGAATCATAAAGTAACACTTTTGAATGAATGGCAAGGTAGGCAGGGGTTTAGAGGGCTATCAGAATCAAAGGATAAAGAATGGGAGAAATACAAATTATCCAAGCATTTTCAGTTAAATAGCATTGCATGTGTATGCTGTTTGAAGCTAATGGACTGTGTGCGTGCGTGCGTGCTATCTCCTGCCTCATTTTGAGGTGCTGGTTATTTTTGCCAGTCAAGTGGCAATGCTAAATGAATGGGCTGGCTTAAGTACGAAAGACACAAGGCTGCATATCTATCTCAGTATTATCCTAACAAGGCTGATGTATTGTGAAGTCAAATGCTGTTTTCCCCACTGATTTTGTGGGCAGAAATAAATCTTTCAACAATGACGAAAGTCATTTTCAGCTTATGAAGGAAAATAAAACAATAAAATGGTCCAAAAAAGATATATCAATTATTCATGGGAAACGGCATTCAATATAGTATTGAAGATGCATGTGAAAATAAAGGCTAATCATTAATGAAAGGCAGTCTAATAGATTTCTGAACACTTTCATCTCCTGCCATGCAATGGAATTCAGACAGATGCCACCCTGGAAGGAATATCATGTTGTTTTCCAAATAAAAATAATTTAACACATTTAGGTTTTTAAAAAAATACAATATAAATGATGTCGTATTTCATAATAGACTACTTGTAACTGCCAAATAATGGCTCATTTAAAAATCTGAAAGGAGTCGCCCTTCAGTTTAAGACATTTTTAACAATGTCACAGTTTTGTGGATTTTAAGTAAGACAGGATCTGACCTTTGCAGTAAAGAAAGGGACCCCAATTAAAAATTCAGTTGAAATATTGCACACCCTTACAGGGCATCTGTGCACCGCAGGGAGGTGATTGGCCAAGCCAGCTGTGTGGATGACACTTAGTTCACCTCATTGCAATGCGGGTCCCACGGTGACCTATGCAGGACAGCCGTGCTACATCTTCATTAACGCTGTTATCTAAGCCCACAATGACACATACCTTACGCAAGTACACCCTCAATGCCTAATTTAACGTGTTTGTGCACTGACATTTATGTAGTGATTGCTATTTTTCTAAATACATGAAATATGTAGATATTATATAAAACGATTACCCAGATTTGCTGGTGAGATTAAATTAAGTGACAGTGCAATACTAATTAAATAGCTTGTTAAAATATTAAATCAAATGACACCAGTTATATTTTTTTCCACAATAAATCCAATATAGTTTCCCCTTTCACAAAAAGCAAATGCATGGTCTAGAATCAGATTTTAACAATCTATTTAGGGCATGTCAAAAAATACCTGTATTAATCCTGGATTAAAAGGCAGGAATATCAGTCCAAATCCTCCAAACCTGTTTAAGATTCATCATGTATCAGTTGACATTGCTCAGCTTCAAAGTGTGATTCTGCAGCAATAACTTAATTGTCCCTCTGTGCATTACAGGAATATGCTGTGGTTTTCAATCATGAAATATTTCAGAGGTGTAGGTGACAAAACAACTGCTGTTTGAAATATTTTCTTGCAGTTTTGAAGATGACAAATTGATTTCAGCACTCTGACATTCCATTATTATAAATAACCTAAGCGAAGTAGCTGACTACCGTTCTTAAGCATTTACATAATTTTTTCTTCCTTTCTCCTAATTTGGAATAGCTTTACAATGTTCTCCACCAACTTTCAGAATATCATATATTTTCTCGAATGTGCAGCCAGTCACAGCTTTTTTCCACTGAGCAGCCCACCAGCTGAGCAGCACAGATACCTGAACACCATTCGCTGAGCTGGCATCAGGCATCCAATAGACTCAAACAATCACTTGTACATCATGAGATGGGTTATACTCTGCAATTTCTCAGCCATATTATAGACAATTTTGCATTTCCCTGCAATGCTGCAGGCTCTGCTGCACCATCTTAGGCCGTGGCCGAATATGATCCCTTCACCTCTTTGAGGGCGCATATTTGAGTCAACTTTGTCAAAAAGCTTTTGAGTGGCTGACTTTTTCTCACAAATGGGGGCACTTAAAATCCCAGGATGAAACCCTTATTTCTGGGTTTTCGTTGAGGGGATTCAGGAGCACACTTATCCACAGAACTGTGCACTAATTTCGGGAAGTAAACCGGAAGTAAAAACGACAACTTGTAGTGCAAGAGCGGGACATATTACGAACTACTCTCTTTTTATTTTTGTTAATTCTATCTTCATTCATAATCTACACCTTGTAACCATTGTCATATGTAAACTGATTGATATTCTCAATAATACTAAAACATTAAAAAAATATATTTTTTACTACTTCCTCACTAGTTTGGAAAGAGTTTTGCGGGATTTATTTTGCACATTGCTTGCAAAGTGAGGGGACAGATCACATAGTAGGCAGGGGTCTGAATGGACTGGGGACAGGGGGCAGGGGGCAGGGGACAGGGATCGTATTCAGTCACGGCCTGCGTCAGGCTTCTGCCTGAGGTGTGTAATGCTGCACCAATAGCTTATACCATCTGATATGAGCACTAATGTACCTCTTTTGCAACAATGCAATTGCAAAACTGTGAGTATAACATGGAAGTGCTGGTTAGAAAATCACACACTGTAATGCCTACAGTATTTGGCTGCATCATCCATCTGTCCATCTTGCCCTTGATTAAAACAAGCATCCCAGTTTCTCCTCCACAGCATGATCCAAATTGGATTTCAACCCAGGTGGACTGCATCAACGTAAATCGACATCGATGGACCTCGTTAATGTAATTAGTGTGATCAAGAAATTGGAAAACATCTGGCACAATTTAGGTTGTTAACAAAAAGGGGTGTGAACAGTTATCAATTAAGTCATTTTCCGGTTTTTATTTTAATACACTTCTGAATACATCTAAATACCATTTTATTTTGACATTGTAGAGTTACTCATAACATAAGGAGCAGAAAAAGTAATATTTAAACATTTCAATTTAACCATAATACAGCAAGCAAAACATAATCAATGGTGGATGAAAACATTTTGAAGGCACTGCTAAAAGGCCACGTTTCCCCATCTGCAAGACATACAGGTATGGAATGAACTATACCCTAAAAAGCACAGCAAATTAACATTTCCTGTCTGTACCTTTTCGTTTTTTAAAGGGTAATATATAGTCTTAGGTAACATGGCAGGACAGCAGTAATGAGATGTTTGCCATGTAATCTTGGTTCTGTAACCAATAAATACAATTTGATTTCTTAGCTGTCATCTTTTATGTTGAATAATATTATTCAGGTATGAAGTAGGGACGTCTCTTGGCCTGTTTGATAAAATAAATCTGTTCACAGCTTTTAAAGCTGAATTTATAATGTGGTTATAATGGGCTTGTATTTCAGCTAAGATCCAGCCTTCCCTGGAAAGAAGTTTAGAAGAAAAAAAAGACACACACACACACACACACACACACAAATTGAGCTGTGGAAGGCTATTGTAAGGGCAGGCTTGTCGATAATCCCTATTGGCTGACGCCGGCATCATATAGCGCAGCCAAATGGGACACCTCATTTCACTCAGGATCAGTTGCCGTCAGAGCTGAAGCTCAAAGATCTCTTTATTATATCATCTTAACAAGGGCCATTGCCCGCCGATTTACATAGATCAATTCTCAATGAGCATTGCTTCAAAAGATCATTGAATTTACTGAGAATTGGCTTGAGCGTGTGCTACTCTTGACTGATTGCCATAGTGAGCGGGGCTCATCAATAGCCGCTCAAGCACCGTCTGCAGAAATGGAATGAGATAATTGAAGGCAAATGGCTTAATTCAGTTGTCACGTATATTACAGTGAAGGTTATCGGTTCTAAAAATGCATAAATTGACTTTTATTCCCAGTGTGCTATATATACAAATTAAGTGCATATAGGTAAAGCTTTTAATATTATTGCCAAGCTCAGGCAGATTTATACGCACATATGTGCTCCATTGTATAAGAGCATTACTATGCTCATTCCTCCTGTATATTACTTGGCCCATCGGCCTTTAATCATAAAAATAAAATGTGCCATGCCATATTCGTTGTTTGAATATGCAGAGTGCTTGATGTGGTGATGTAGCATATCGTAAATGCATTTCACCAGCTGAAGAACCACTCAGCCTCAACTGAGGTTCACAGCACAATTAATGAATATTATGACATACAGTATACAACAGAAGTGAGTACACCCCTGTGCAATATCACTTAAATGTCAAATGATTCAAAATTGTATCACCTCTCAATAATTGCATTATTTCTAAGTTGACAAGTAGAGTGTTTCCTCTTATGAACAATCAAAAACAAATAATTTAGAAAGACTATAGTGAAAATACAGGCCTCAAAGTAGAAACTCAATGCAACAAAAGTGAATATACACCTGTGATCACTGACACACAAGTTAGTTGATAATATTTGTTTGCATATCCTTTGCATGCCATGACTTCCTGATGTCTCTGACCCAACAACATGAAAAGACTCTATCTTATTTTCTGGTACTCTTACAAGCGATACTATAACGTCTCTGCATTTGAATGGATCTCTATAGGAATTAGGGGTGGGACTAGATTTAGCTGTAAAGTACACTGGAACAGTATGGAACACATGGTTGGCTAAATGGCTCTAAGTCATCAAGGGTCTGACGTATTAAACAAGCCTTAAACCATCACTCTGCTGCCAGAAATACTGTAGATATGGATGGATGACTTAAAGGTTTTCTTCTCCTGACTTATTTTTCCATAGAGTTCAATAGGAAAATTTGTCAGGCGAAACAACCCTTAAAGTGATCCATCCATATCTACTGCATATCTGGCAGCAGAGTGATGGTTTGAGGCTCGTTTGATACCTCAGACCCTTGATGACTTACAGCCATTTTACCAACCATGTATTCCGTACTGTTCCAGCATAATTTACAGCTAAATCTAGTCCCACCCCCCAATTCCCATAGAGATCCATTCAAATGCAGAGACGTTATAGGATCGCTTGTAAGAGTACCAGAAAATAAGATATCAAGAGTCTTTTGATGTTGTTGGGTCACAGACATCAGGAAGTCATGGCATGCAAAGGATATGCAACCAAATATTATTAACTAACTTGTGTAACTTTCTAACTTGTGTGTCAGTGATCACAGGTGTGTATTCACTTTTGTTGCATTGAGTTTCTACTTTGAGGCCTGTATTTTTACAATTTTTTTTGTCTTGCTAAAGTATTTGTTTTTGATTGTTCATAAGAGGAAACACTCCACTTGTCAACTTAGAAATAATGCAATTATTGAGAGGTGATACAATTTTGAATCATTTGACATTTAAGTGATATTGCACAGGGGTGTACCCACTTCTGTTGTATACTGTAAATATTTTGTTTACATTTAGAAATTACTGGGAAATAGTGACTGAATTGTTTGTCTTGTATGCGTGCTGCTTGTATTAGGCTTATGAAATCACACACAACTTTGTAAAAGTGACTGCTGCTTTTTTTATGTACCAGAACAATCTGTTCAATGGCAATGGGGAACAAATGCTGTATGTTTAATTATGTTACTTCTTTAGAGTGACGTGTTTGCCATACTAGCATTTGAAAAGTAAATTGCCATCCTAGAAGTTCCACTATATTCCAGAAAGTCAAATGGAGTTACTTGTTCTCACAAGAAAGACAACATTCAATTTTCTAATATAACTAATCAATGTAAGGATAATTAATTATTGAAACTGATTGCAGGTGGGCCAGGATGCAGAGTGGGCATTTGAGGAATTGAATGCCATCGCTTCTGAATAAACAATTCGCTCCTAAGGTAAAATGTTTAAGCAAGTTTTAAGTCATATGTGTCACTGGTCCAGGTTGAGATTTGTTTGATTCACAAAGACTCAATATTGCCTCAGGAGGGGGTTGTTTCATATCACCAAATGAATGCATTTCTATAGACCAACAGTCTATCATTGCAGAGAACAAAATGCCCAATTAAAAAAAGATGCTTTGCTTATATTTTCACAGAAAAAAAAAAGGTTGCACTATGACAATATCTGTCTGCATAATCAATGTATGATTGATACAATGAATGATGTCCCTCTCCCAACTTCAACAATTTATTCTAGTGCTTCTGAACTGTTTGTGAGTAAGGAAACAAACATCTGCTTTAAATTTTGAGTCAGAGTTAAGAACATGTGTTAAATGAATCCATGACGCCCGTGCCATCAATTCTCATGACTCCTTTTCAGCAGGGCAATAGCTGTAGGAATAGAAGAATGTTTTAATCTCATATTTGGGTCTTGGAAGTGCAAAACACTCTCGGGGGAGGACTTGGAACTCAGTGTGAGGGATATTTCCTGTCAGAAAGGATGACCTTCAAAGCATTCGCCAATAATCCGATATTCACTTTACCTATTATTTACAGTCCATTTTGGTTTTTGATGCTTCCTGCTTGTGCCATTCCCACCTCAGAGGTGTACATACACCCAAGGAGCATGCATGGATTTGTGGTTTATTGGCAGATAAATGCAAAGGCAAACAAGTCCATGTGTTCCATTTTGTAGTCTGTCCTGAGAATATATTCTGACATTATTCTGATTAATAACAGGCTCAAATACATTTCATATGCCATTTAAAATTAACTTGCATCTAAACCGCATTCATACATTCTCTTCTCAAAATGGCCTGACCAAGAGCACAATATCAACTCACATTAGGGAGTGCAAGTATCTTTTCTCTGTTTTTTTAAAGGTCTCTCCCTATTCTTTGGGTCCCTTTATTCTTTATTCTTTAAGTCCCACAATATGTCAAGCCCAAATGTGCAAAAAGTCTTTGTGAGGTAAAGCAAGTGACATTTCTCACAGCTGTTAAGTGTTAAGATGAGAAGTTTAATCATTTTACCTACAAAATAAGTAAAAATTATTAAAACTTACATGATTATTTGCTTACAAATAAGCTGCTGTGCGCTGTCCATTGGATCTCTCTCACGAGCCACTTACATTCGCTGTCCATGGATCTCTCTCATGAGCCACTTACATTCGCTGTCCATGGATCTCTCTCACGAGCCACTTACATTCGCTGTCCATGGATCTCTCTCACGAGCCACTTACATTCGCTGTCCATTGGATCTCTTTCACGAGCCACTTACATTCGCTGTCCATTGGATCTCTCTCACGAGCCACTTACATTCGCTGTCCATGGATCTCTCTCACGAGCCACTTACATTCGCTGTCCATTGGATCTCTCTCAGGAGCCACTTACATTCACTGTCCATTGGATCTCTCTCATGAGCCACTTACATTCGCTGTCCATTGGATCTCTCTCAGGAGCCACTTACATTCACTGTCCATTGGATCTCTCTCATGAGCCACTTACATTCGCTGTCCATTGGATCTCTCTCATGAGCCACTTACATTCGCTGTCCATTGGATCTCTCTCATGAGCCACTTACATTCGTTGTCCACTGGATCTCTCTAACGAGCCACTTACATTCGCTGTCCATTGGACCTCTCTCAGGAGCCACTTACATTCGCTGTCCATTGGATCTCTCATGAGCCACTTACATTCGCTGTCCATGGATCTCTCTCATGAGCCACTTACATTCGCTGTCCATTGGACCTCTCGCAGGGGTTTCAATCCCTCACGCAGGGTTTCCATTGCTTGTCCACAAAGGCGCCTCATACCATGGGAATGGTGAGACAGAAGACGGTAACATAGGACCACCAGCAGGGGGCAGAAAATCCACCACCTCATGGAAATATTTCTGACCTTTTATCTTCCTGGATGTATTGGTCATGAGATAATATCAATATTCTGAAAGTAAGAGGTCACTACTTGGTAGTTAAAAATTTCCAGACAAAATACAGTTTTGAACACGTTTTATTTTATTTATACTCGTCATATTTTTTCCAGAATTACACAGTGATAATGGTTATTATAACATTCTTAAGTAGTAGTACTAATTTAATTTCCATATATGAACACTTATTATGTTATGCAAATAAATAAAATTAACACATTTGTTTAATTTAAAATATCCCATGGTAACTCATGTTCCCTATATTTGAAAGTAGTATTCTTGTATTGTGAGTAATTTTCATAGTAACCTGCTATCTTTATTGTGGCTCAGAATATATGGGGGGGCCAACAGAGACTAATGTGAATTTTCCTTTCTCAGGAGCATTCTACAGAGCCAGGGGATCTTAAAATTGATTAATCACCTGTGTGACTGCACATGCTGCCTACGGTCAGAACTCAGGGAGTGGGTTACTGAGCTGTGCCAAGTTGTGAGAGTAATCTGAGCTGTCTGGCCTTACAGAGGTGTGCCAGAAGTACCTCCATTCTACAGTCAAAACCAAACAGCGTTATTGTCAGCAAAAATAAAAAAACAACTACTAAAATACATATGTATCCAATGTTCTGTGGTAAATCAACGGATAACTGGATAATATGAACTCATAACCTAATATTAATTGCAATATTAACAGCAGTGATAACAGTGATAACAAAAGTCCAATTTCATCAGACTTCAAGGTTCCCTTCTCTGCAAGTCCAAATAGGCTGTTACTATTTGTGGAATCATCATCAGTCTAACAACTGCAGTTGAACCACAGTGGCTGCAATTCTTTATGATACAATGATATGTCTAGCCATGAATATAGCATATGCACCTAATATTTCAGACAAAAACACAAAGTTGGCAGTTGCCTTGGTTGCCCAATTTTGAAGTATCGGTAACTCATTTATAATATTAATGAAAGCATAGGTGTATCCCCACATTCCAATAATCAATTTCATTAAGGATAACTGTAATTCACATACACTGTTTCTACAAGTGAAAGCATCAGATCATTTTCATGCTCCAAAACTGAAAAAGTAGGATGGGTGAGGGTGTAACGTATTTAGTAAATCTTTTTGATCTTGAAAATTTCTCACTATGGATAATGTACCGTTACATTTTTTTATGATCCCCACATTACAGCAATCTTGGTGATTTTTCGTCATCTTGGTATCATAGATTGGGGGGGATAATTGACCGTGCATTGCCTCCTGTAGCTTTTGAGTGAGCAGAGTGAAAGTGTCAAGGCGGTACCAGGTTAATTTTATTATTATAGCTAGTATGGTTAAACGTGGAGTTTTTGGCTGTTACAATAATTGCTACCTAGCTAGCCGGCTAGCAAACTCCTAGCCCTGTGATTGAGTCGCAAAATCACATCTGATGTTACCTATTTCAGTATCTTAGCTTCACATAGGGAATCTATATATATATCATATCTTTACCATGTGACTATACATTTGTCCTCCAAAGAGACTTGGCTGAACGATTCCAATAACGTTGGCTAGATAATGTAGCTAGCCATCCATTTTATGTCATAGTTAGTTTTTTTTTTAAAGTTAGATTCAATGGATTTGGAAAATTCTAGAATGTGGCTAGCTAGCTAGCTAATATGAAGTCCTCTACTATGTAATTATGATAGCTAGCTAGCTAAGTTAACTGGCTCATGACCAAATTTGTAAGCAAGTGGTAGGCGGTAGTCTTGATTGAGATACTTTTTGGGTATGGCTATTTGAGACTGACTATAGCTTTAGTCCAGTAATGGTATTCAGACTTTCTTCAGAGAAAAAATCAGTTGTTGCATTAGTTCTTCTATTGTAAAATTGTCTCCTGGAGCTTTTTAACTCTCCTTTCGCCGTTGGCCAATAAATATTGATGTGCTCATATAAATAAGTTCATGTACAGTATTAAACTGTCCTGGAAAGTTTCATTTTGAGATGTAAATTTACATTGTGCATTAGGGTTCAAGGCTATTCATTAGTGCAGTTTCACTCTAATGACCCTGCTGCACACCTTTTTATTTCTCTGCATGTTACTAAGTCACTCGGAATAAAAGTGTCTGCTAAATTATTATGACCCCTCCAACATGATACACCCGTGTAATGAAGTATTAATGATGACTGTACTTACTGAAATCTGTCATCAGTCCATTGTTTATTGAAATGCATTTAGTAATGTTAAGCAATGGGGTTGGCATGATGACCTGTAAACTCCCTGGAAGTAATGTTTTTGTAAAGTTGTCTGTGCCGAGTTTTAGAGTGCAACTGAATAATGCATATTATTACACGTATAACATTTATTTTCTTATTTAATTACATTTTGAACAGTATTAACAGTGTTTCCCTCAAGTTACTGCAGCACCAATCAAGCACCTTTCATCTCTGTGAACCAGTAGGTGGAGAGCCGTCAGCCACACTAATGTTTTCACATACGAAGGATCAGGATGCACCTTTTTCACAAATTTAAAGGCTGTGTTCGAGTATGTCACATCTGTCAGCCTTGTTATCACAAAAATTGTAAGAATTTTTGGATTGTTGAGTACAAAGTACAAAGTATTCAAGCTGCTTGCTCAGGTGAAGGGCAGAAGAACCACAAAATAAATTTGTAGTACTGGATGATTTAATGAAAACTAGAAATTAATCAAAAAGAGGATTATGTAATACAGAATGTGAAAGATTAAATGAAAAGTGAAATGGTATCTTAACAAATTGTCTTAAATTTCCAGAAGAAATAACAATCTTTTTTGGATGTGGAAAGATATAATATGGACTGTTTACAAAAAAATAAAAAAAATTCAACTTTATATATGATATTTCATAGAATTTGAAGATTTTTGGGGAGGATATTAGGAGGGGGTATAAAGGTGAAGAAGAAAACTAAAACGATAGCGCTACATCTAAGATTCCCATTGGCAAGAATGACAGCACTTTTTCAGTTCACTATAACCTGTGCCATGACTATATTTAAATATATTATTTATGTATTTTTATGTATATATTATTTATTATTATGGTCTACTCAATTATAATCAAATGAGCAGCCCAATATCTGAACAAAATGGTCATTGTGACTTGCTGTCAGGCAAACGGTGAACTAATTCTAAAGGGTTCTTTCCATTCCCGTGGGCCTTATCCAGAGACATAATCATTGTTCTGAGAAATATGGCACTGAAAAGCATAACACGTGTGTGGGTGTGTGGGTATTAGTGTACCTAATGGAAATGTGTTTCCGAAGTAATGCCTCTGTAATGATTGCAGAAATGCATTTGCAACAGCTAAACCTGTCAAAAATAGAAACATATATCCTTAAAATCAGTAAAAAGCTTTCTTTTTCTTATGACTTCTCAAGCCTTGTTCTGCATTCATAACTTGTGTTCTTGTGATGTTTTCCATTCCAAAAAAAGACGGAAATGTATAATTGGATTGTTTACCTCCTTTCTTTGGAAAGATTAGTGTTTCCTTTTTTCATTTCACAAACAGCTGCATTTTAGCAAGACGGCGTAATGCAGGCAACTAATCCATCACCCTGTTTCATAATTACATTTACACATAATAGTCCTCTTAGTTTTAAATGTAAAAGCCTTTGACACAAAGGATGCCATAATGCTAATTATAACAAGCTCTCTTTATTTGTGTTATTCCCAAGTCCATATCTATGACGACATAGGAAATACACTGGGATTTCTAGGAATAAATACTATCTTCGAGATTCTACATCTTGATCAGGCAAAGGAGCTGTATTAAACTGGTCCCCTAACTAATGACCAGCTTATGTCATCATAGGACCTTCTAGTAGGAATTGTCTAACCATATTGTTACATTCCCACTCATAACCGCTGCGTATGCCCTATTGGGAACAAACAAAAACAAAAAAACACTATCTGGGGTTGTGTAGGGAAAGTGGGGTCTTTATGATATACTGGTGTCCACTAAATAGAGACTTTTAATTAAGTTAATTATTTTAACAAAAATTAAAAAGGGGGTGGGGGGTGGAGGCCACCGGCCTCAGCTCAGAACAGGATAAACCAAGCACTGATTTCGGCCTCATTTCGATGTCCACAGCCACCCATAACAATACCAAGATGGTACAAAATATTTTAAATGAATGATGAAAAACAAAATTAGGAGAAATCAAAATAGAGAGTAAAGTTTAATTTTATGAAGGGTGAAGTTTTACTAAAAATGTGAGCATGGTGAAAGTTATTTTGCTAGCCATATAGATCAACAAGCTATTATTATTATTAGTTAGCTTGTGTTATGTTAACTGGCTAACTCTTTACTATAGCTGCACAACAGATATACTGTAGCTCCCTACAACATTAACTGTAATGCACTACTGTGCTTTATCAACTGCTTGAAGACAATTATGGAAAGGTTACTCACAAAGTGGGAGCAGATGCATTGTAAGAAAGACCTTGCCTCAAAATCGGATTTTGATACGTACTGCACCTGCTCCTGCTGGCATGGTTGGGAGGCTTGTTTTGCATATTGCTTTTTCACAATGGGTTAGTCATTAGACGAGAGTGTGGGGTGAGCGCAAGGGGCCAGCTTTCGGCTCTCAACCTCAGCACCGGATATAATGATATCTATGGTTGGAAAAATGGCACTAAGTCATCAAGGGTCTGATGTATCAAACAGGCCTTATACCATCAAGATATGCAGTAGAACTTGAAGGGTTTCTTCTCCTGATTTATTTTTCCATAGAGTTCAATAGGAAAATTTGTCGGGAGAAACAACCCTTAAAGTGATCCATCCATATCTACTGCATATGTGGCAGCAGAGTGATGGTTAGGCTCATTTGATACCTCAGACCCTCAATGACTTACAGCCATTTCGCCAACCATGTATTCTGTTCCAGCATAATTTACAGCTAAATCTAGTCCCACCCCCCAATTCCCATAGAGATGCATTCAAATGCAGAGAAGCTATCGGATCGCTTGTAAGAGTACCAGAAAATAAGATATCAAGAGTCTTTTGATGTTGTTGGGTCACAGACATCAGGAAGTCATGGCATGCAAAGGATATGCGACCAAATATTAAAAATGATTACTTTATTCTACATTATGTTAAATTGTCCAATATTTTTCGATGCCCGGAAATGGGGGGGACTATGTACAAAAGGTTCTATAATTTCTAAACGGTTCATCCAATATGGATGAAAATACCCTCAAATTAAAGCTGACCGTCTGCACATCATAATGGATAAATTAGGTGGAAAGAAAAACTGAATTTGTGCCTCAAATTGTTTTTTCTTGATATCAAATAGAACAACTCCAAGTTAAGTATTTATTGTCTTGTTCTTTTATGTAGTAATATTCAGTATCCTGATTGGATAAGAATATGATGTGCATATCAGCTTACCTTAATCAGAGTTATCCCAGTAACATCGTTCAGTGTTGGTACATTTATATTATGTAGGCTATTTGTCTAAATGCCAGTTTTTTTTCTGCTTACAACTGTACCAATCGTTCAGGCACAAACTCTGGGATACACCTTTTCAGGTAAATCGAGGACAGCGTGTGAATTCAGAATTCCCTGAATAGCTAAGCTAAATTGTTTAATAAAATGGTAGGCCTACAGTAACATTCCCCATAGTAGCTAGGCCTGTCATATTAAGTTACATTTTTGTTTCTAATCTTGTACCGTGATTGTGAACATTGCATTCATGCAGATTACATACTCTCTGTAGCCTTCTCCACCTAACTGCTCTCCGCCTTCCTCGTTGTACGTGATTAGGCATGTGACCAAGGACACAACTGAGCATGTCTGTCGAGTGCAACAATACTTCCTTGTTCAGATGTGCTCCACATAGGTTTCCACTGGTGTTGCTGTCTCTCCAAAATGCATAGTCTACTTTAAGGGGGATGGAGCAGAGAGAGAGAGATAGTGAGAGTTGTCAGCCTTTTTATAGTTTTATTGCTAGTTGCGTATTTCCGTTGCACAGTATTTCATTACTGTGATGGACACATATAGCATACATAGGAACTGGAAAGGGTACGAGGGGCCAGGTGTTGAAGCCTAAGACGTAGAAACAGGCTCTCCTGCACATGGTGAGTGCAAATGGCTTGCTGCCGATTGAACTCAATGTAGAAAACCCAGGTGATTTAACGACCAAAGAAAATCTCATCGGTCAGTTTTTTGTGATCATGAATTTCATTATGTGTAGCAGTTTGTGAATCTGTTTTGGTCCAGCTGTTTTAGGAACATATTTATAAAAATTTATTTACTGTACATTTGCCTAAAAAAATGTAACATTCTGCTTTAAAAAAATGTTCTTAAATAGAACAATCTGCCTTTCATATAAAACTTAACAACCATTAAATGTGTCAAAATACCATCAGGGAAGTTTAATTTCTCGTTCAAAGGTGTGATAGTCCCCATTCCCCTTCATTGAAGCTCCAATGTTTCACACTCAATATGCGCAGCACAGGCTTACTTCCGGGGCTTCACAGCTCAGGTTGGCCGAGGGCGTGCTGTCCTGTCTAGTTAAATAGGCATGTCTATGGCTGGAAATCACAGCTGGGACAGTGGCCTATGTCACTGGCAATGTTTTTGAGGAGTTTCCTGGGGAATGCATGGAATTGCAGTTACATGGTGCCTACACCTTTATCTCTGCCACGTTTGAGTGGCATGCTCTCCATGGGCCCTTTGTTACACCCGGCGCAAAGCGGCGCTAACCCAAACGCAAGTGTCTTTGCTATCTTACACCCGGCGCTAGGTTCATTATAACGCCATGCGCTTAGACCGAGTGCCGAGATCGCCTAGATAGGGCCCCATGTGTCAACTCAACTTTTCTTGCTCACTCAAAGTATGTTGCATGGTGGGTAATCTGGGGCAACTTCAGTGAGTGGTTGCCATTCTCCTCCGTGATACAATACCTTTAAAAGTTTTTTGTGGGAACTTGTTTGAAAGTGCTGCAAAAAAGAAAAAAAAAATCAGAAAAAATACAATATCGGCCCTGGTCGATTAAAAGGTGTAACCAAGGCTGGTTAGCTCTCTGGAATGCATACAGCGTTGACCGGAATCTGTATAGCACACTATTTTGTTTCCTCACTAATTCCCCCCCGCAGTGCAGATAAAGGCAGAACTTAAAAGATGAATTGACAAAGAAATGGGTACTGGCTCTCAGGGAAGAGCAGCATATGTGTGGCAGGCAGAGCGGATGGACAGCCAAAAACATGGAAGTGTTTAAGAGGATTTGGATCCAGCCAGGGGTCAGTGTTCCAAAAGGAAAATGTGTGAGAGCCTCACAGCAAGGGATGCTTTTTACATGTGTTCAGAATTGATTATGGGAAACTCTCTCCAAAATTATTCACATGCAAAAATGAACAAAAAGGCTGTACAAAATAAAAAATAAAGGTAATAAGCTACATTGTACGCTTAGAAAATATGGAAATAATATTCTTAGAATTAACTAGTAAGAACGAGCTAATTACAGCAGGTAAGCAAGCCAATGTTAGCTGACTGGATTTTTGCCTACATAAATATAAATTTTTTGATTTAATTACTATTCCCATCAACATCTCATTTGGTTTCTATTTGAATTGTATACGCACCAACATTAGTGTGTAGCTGATTGGACAGTTCTATATCACAGCAGGTTGGATGTTTCGGAATCGGAGACAAATGTAGGACAGTGTAGAGGCAAATAACAAAACGTAATAAATTTGAGGGAAAACATTATTAGACTGTGTAACGCTGCCATATTTAAAAAAAAATGAGTAGTCTTTTTTTTAGATTACAAATATACTTGAGTAAAAATAAATGTACTGTCTTAAACAAATACTTGGTTAAGTACAAACTCTAGAAAAATCTACTGAAGTACAAGCAGTGCTTGTAACTTGTTACTACCCAGTACCCACCACTGCAAATGAGTGTGTCTGAGTGCGAGTGCGAGAGAGTGCGTCTGAGTGCGAGAGAGCGCGTCTGAGTGCGAGAGTGAGTGCATCTCAGTGCGAGAGTGAGTGTGAGTGTGAGAGTGAGAGTGAGTGTGACAGTGCGAGAGAGTGTGTCTGAGTGTGAGAGTGAGAGTGTGAGTGTGAGAGTCAGAATCTGCTGTCTACCTAGCGGAAAGAGAGCAGTGCCTTGGACACAGGGTTGTAATGAATGACACAGGCAGCAAAGATGGGTTATTGGGAATCGAGGTGCAGATAATAATGCTGTCTCCAGTAGCTTGTTTCCATTGTTTTCCCCAATTAGTTGAGGCTGACGGCAGGGTCTCCTGTAGACTTGTGTGGTCATATGGTGTCAGCAGATAAACATGTCTTTTAAAGAGGGAAAAGAGAGCAGGGTGTGACAGCCTGTGTTGACCTCTCTGGAGAGTGGAGCTCAGTAAAGCTGAAGCGAGGCATTAATGAGATGCACTTCCCCCTGCACCAGCCTGCACGCGGGTGACATAGTGGACTCCTTGCCTTTGTCCAGATGCTTAGGCTTAATTGAAATAGCCACACTGCATGCTACTACTGGGGGGTGGACTGGGTGGACGGGGCCAGCTGACACTGTTCAGGGCTCTGCTGACACGCTCCCTCATCTTTCAGATAACAGGCTGTGCATTTTAATAGATCTGAAGCACAAATTCTCATATAGCAATGGAAGCCTGCAGAATCTCATTGTGGATCTCCACTAAAATAAAGCAAGAGGATATAATCATGGGGAGTGCCAGAAAGAATAACAAACCCAAGATACCTTTTGGGGATATTTACTGGGGTTATTTCCCTCTTCGTATTTAATTCCCTTTTAAACACCTTTATATCTGCTGATAAATAATAAATGTTAGAGGTCTAGGTCAGTATTCACAGGGGCCCATTCCCAAATAATATTTCACCTACATTTGGGCCATTTCCACTTGCTGGGTTTAACTAAAATTGTTCTTCCTCTCGCGATTTGACTAATGGTTACAATAACCATTATGAATGATACCATCCTCTGTGGAGGAGCTTAGCTGTCAAACTAATAAGGGAAGGGATTATAAAATATTTACACCCCAGTCCCTGTGTTGGAGATCCCTCCTGCCCTTGGGCCTGTTTGAGATTCCATGTTATCAGCAGCCACAGCTATCATAAACAAAATCATTACCGCCGCCATGCTCCGCTGCCTCAGTCAGACATGCTTAGCAAGGCGACGAATGGACAGGGGGCAATTAATACTGCTCCTGCCTCTGTCTGCAGCCCTCTGCACTCGCAAGCCCATGTTTTACACGACATACCTGACTCCCATTAAAGCCCTGCCATGCCCCCAGCTAGCCCTGAAAAAGTACATGTCTCAGATATACTGTATCTCAGCTTGTTCTAAAAGAGGGGTCTCTTACTCCAGTCCAGCCGGAGGACCGCAGTCGCGACTGGTTTTTGTGACTTCCTTTCGATCACCAGCCAATTTACGCCGAAGCTCTCCAGGATCAGAGTTTGAGATCCCTGCTCTAAAGCATGACGTCAAGGTACAGATTCCTTGCTCTGTCGTAGTCCTGCTACCAAGTTATTATTTAAACCTTTGATTTTGCTCTTTAAGTTGAGGCTGAGAGATGTGTTCATTAAATAGTGTGAAATCTGAAATTGTGCTTCAGATTCACATCATAGATCAGCTAATGTGTCATGCATTTAAGAGTGATGATGATGATTTCCAGTTGTGAGCACACTTGATCTGTGAGTAAATTCTTTCATGTCAGGAATTTACGACAGAATCATGTTCAGTGATTGGTTTAATGAGCCAAGCAATTAGGGGCTAAAGCCAGCAACAAATGAGAAATGATTGTCGAACAGCAGAATGGACTTGTTTTGTTTTGAATTAGCAGATATTTATGATGTGTGGATTGCCTGACATGGCCAGCTCAATCAATGTGATGAGCTATTTAGATCAGTAAAGGATATCCGCAGCACTGGGGCATTTTTCATGGAAGTGAACTAATATCTGTAAGATGCAATCTCTCTCCAGCTCTGTTAACGAAGGATTTCACCAAAAAAAGAGAACAAAAGCAATATAATTTCTTGAACGCCTCTAACAAAGCTCATGCTTGGAACGTGCTTGAGAAATTGACCCCTTACAAATCATTGTCATTTCCCCTGCCTTCAGGATGTGATCTACGGAGGAACCTGGTTCCATAATTTGTGAAATTTTGCGAGGTTTCTAGAATATTAATTATTAATATTAAATATTAAATATTAATTCAATATTAATTGACTATTTGTTTTGCCACTATTTTTACTATATACATTTAGGTTTTAGGTTCATTCATACAGTTATTCATAATTATACAAACCCAGCTACGATGACCATTCAGACGTGGCGGCGCTATATTAGCCAAGCTTGCACGTCCCCCCCCACCCCCCCCAAATTTAAAATCATATTCACAGAAGAAATTTATTTTCTCGTTCATCTGTCGAGGAATGTGTCATCATCAAGGTCTGCATATACAACAAATACACACTGAGACTATTAGTTGTGCAATGTGGATTTTAATGGGGAGAGGAATGTGTATATAAGTGTGTATATAAGACACTGTGAATATAAGTATTCAGGTTGATACTTGTTTAGTCTTCCTGAACACGTCTTGGGCTCTATCTTGTAGATCTTAGCGCATGGTCTAAAACACATGGCGCAAGTGCATTTAGGGTGTGTCCAAGTCCACTTTTGTTAGTTAGACGGCGTGTTATTTCAGCGCTAAGTAAGGCGCAAGGTGCAAATGGGCTGAACTTAATCTCTTCATGAATTATAGGTGTGTCTTGGGTGTAAGATGCAATAAAGCAAGCAAAAGGTCATATTTCTGATTTCTAATATAATGGCAGATATAGTAAGCCTGTGAAACAGAGATTTACAGATGGTGTAACAGCATGCCCACGTGCGTACTTAAAGCATGCAAGGAATTGGTTATATGGATCAACATTATGATCAATATTATTTGGACTAGCCATTATAACGTGTTTTTATATACAGTACACAATAATGCTCCTTCACATTCGGGTTTAACACCGGCATGGGTACCCGGTAATTCCAGACCAAACTATTTACCAGAAATATAATAATGGGAAAACAGGAAATTTCTTTCCTTTAGCTTACATCAGTGCTGTTATTTTACAAAATATATGTGGTTTAATTTCATTATAAAACTTGCAACAGCTGAATATAAGCGGCCAGAACTTGGCTTCCTTCTCAGTTTGATTATCCAGTGAAGCATTGTCAAACATCAATTCCATGAGGCTGTTCTCACAGCAGACAGATCACATGCAATTCATTTCTGCTAGCTTCATCCGAAATTCATATTACGTGCATTCTAATATTGGTTAATAACATGAATATTGTTATTTTGCCTTAATGATGACATTAAATACAGCAAAGCTGTCAGGATGGGAACCCATAGGTTAACACATATTTCCCCTTGTTTTATATGGACCTGTTTATGGAAATATAACTAGCATGGTTTTACTAGTAGCTTAATGCCTTAAAACAAGCCCAATTTATCACAATTCCAGGGACAACGTGCGTCTATTCCAGGCGAGAAAACGTTTTATTTTGGGGAAAAATATGAATCCCTATTTCACAAGGTGATCTTGATATTTTCATGCATGTTTTAACTATTGTCCCCAAACAGAAGATTGTCCCCCCCAGAAGATTGCAGGAACTATTGGCCAATACAGAGTCATAGCTTGATCCAGGTGTGTAACGTTACGAACCTTACACGTAGCATCGCACATCGCCTGGATATTGATGGAGTGGGCTCTCTTCAATTTCACATATACACTGCCCGGCCAAATTTTTTTGTCGCACACTCTAATATTTCGTTGGACCGCCTTTAGCTTTGATTACGGCGCGCATTTGTTGTGGCATTGTTTCGACAACCTTATGCAATGTCACAACATTTATTTCCATCCAGAGTAGCATAAATTTTTGGCTGAGATCTTGTATTGATGACGGGAGAGTCAAACCACTCCGTAAAGTGTTCTCCAGCACATCCCAAAGACTTTCAATGGGGTTAAGGTCAGGAATCTGGTGGCTAATTCATGTGTGAAAATTATTCCTCATGCTCCCTGAACCACTCTTTCACAATTTGAGCCCGATGAATCTTGTCATTGTCATCCTGGCATATGCCCATTGATGGGATAACCTGGTCATTCAGTACATTCAGGTACTTCGCTGACTTCATTTTATTGCTGCATAATGTTGCTGAGCCTAGACCTGACCAACTGAAGCAACCCCAGATCATAACACTGCCTCCAGAGGCTTGTACAGTGGGCACTATGCATGACGGGTGCAATGGCGACTTTTTTTTTGGCCGGGCAGTGTATAACAGTGTTCTCTGCTGGGGCAGAACCCCAGGAAAGTTCTTGGCTGACATGTGTGATGGGGACCTGAATGTATTCATTGGCATGTCGGACTAGGCTTGAGGTATGGCTGTATTTACGGCAGATTGGGAGTTGAATTTAGGAGACGCTGGACCTCACAAAAAATGCAATGTAGCAATTTAAGCATCAGTAAACGGCATTCCCCTTCGCTGAGGGACTGGTATGTGGTCTTTGACCGATGGACCCTTTTATTATTTTGCATTTTCTGATATAGCCTACATAATAATAATAATATTTCACATTTTAATCTTGATATTTTTATGCATTGCTGTGCATGCCCCTGTGTGTAACAGACAGGAGGGTGTACGCACGTTGTGCACACGCTTATGTAGAAAATAACATTGAAACAACAGGAACATGACTTAAGACCAGGTTTGTGGTGGTTTTGGCACAAACACTTTTTGTTGCAAACACTGTTTGTTGCCACACCTAATCTTAAGACCGGCCTGCCCAGTTCACTTGCTATGGGCGCAAGTTCACTTGTTATTTAAACAACGTGAGCGCTGGATGCTAAAATGAACCAACTGCGTTGGTCTGAAACTAGCAAAGACATGTTTGGGTTACGGCCCTGTGTGCTTATACCACAAGGATCAGTGTGGCTCTGGTGGAGTTTTTGGGCCTGGTGGTAAGCATGTATAGTATATAGCTCTGGAAGCTGGTTACTTTTGTTTTCTTAAGCATTACTGTGGTGGTGTTTCCTACTTCTCTGCTTTTGCTCAGGATTGTGTCGTCTTGAGTAAACACCAGCTGGTAGCTGACATCATATTGCTCACTTACGAGTCCGTGCTCAGCCTTGATTCTTTGGCTGTGTACATCAGTGCTGGGCAACAGAGGTCTAAGCTCACCTCCTGTTATATCCCCTAAAGTCCTGATGACCCCTGTTGGCTTTCTCTTGATTAAACCATCACAGTTCTGGCTTCTACTGTGTACTTTTAGATTCCATTTGTATTATGTTACTTGTTGCTCCAAGCCTGTTCAGTGGCATTTTTTTTTTAAATATCCAAAAGATATCCTGAAATAAAGGCAGTAGGGAAGATTGTATTTTTACATGTTAACTTTTAAAAAGGCTGTTTATTGCAAATTCATGAGATGCTATGTGGTGAACCTTTGTTCAATGCAGAGATAATTCTTTTTACATGCCCATCCTAGCACTGCTGTGGCAACTGTGTAAAATAAGTTGTTTGTTCTTGTACGAGAGGTCTGTTCATGATTTGAGTAACTAAAAATAAAACCCAGCAGTCTCCCTAGCAGTGCCTGCAGTTTTCTTTTTAAGCTCTCAGCCCTACAGTTCCCTCCAGCAGGCTGGAGTGTACACAAAATCAACCGATTCCTGTTTTTTTTTTAAAGAGCATGTTGCTTTAAATCAGGATTAGCTTTTTCGGATTGAGATATTTGAAGAACCCACAGTTTTCATTGCATACATTCTGATTGCTCCTCACAGTTTGAGCTTTGTAAAGCTTAATTAACCTCTTCCTACCGAGGGCAAAATAGGCCAAATTTTGCCTGTTTTCACTAGTGACAAACAAAGGTGGTTATCTCAAAAACTATAAATGGTACAAATATGGTTCATGGCTTTTATTAAAGCAGACACCTGCAGTATTACGACTAAGCAGTGAGAACTCATAGAAATCCAGTTTTTGATACTTAACTACAACAATTTATGTACAGAAAATATAAAAAAACTAAAAAACGGGTACCTACATTCAAGTTTAAGAATTTTTACCTGGGGAGCTACAAATGCAATCAAGGAAATGACTCCTCTATCTGATTCATCAATATGCTGCCTACCTCTGGTAACAATCTGGTGTCAATATCTCAAACCATTCAAATTTTACAGGGTTTTTTTCAGGTGAACCTTTTTCGTTATCCAAATGTTGCCAAATGGTGCCAAATGGTGCCAAATGTGCCAAAAATGGCAATGTTCCAGAAAGGTCTCAATATGATTTATTTTTTAGGTTTTTACAATAAAATGAGATAATTTGTCAATATTGGCAATAAAAGTTCATTTTTAGACGTGTTCTTGGTGTTCTGCATATTACACAACTAACTACCCAAGGTTACAAAAAGCTGTCAAAACCCATGTAGCAGCACAGTGAATCTTGTGTATTTCACCAGAGCCCCATTAGCCAGAAATGAGTCCAGGAATGTGCAAACAGGTTTTCAAATGAATAATGGGAATAGTATGAAACTTCCCTACACATTAATGCTTGCCAGTCCTGTCCTTTATTCTGTTGCCACCTCCTATGACAGGGACGTTGGGGTTGGGTTTTAGGAGGCAAAACTTTATACATGACAAACATATATCAACTATATACAAGTGCACTAAGGTGTACTACTAAAAGTGCAGTGGATAAAAAATCAAAAGTCCACCAGTTTCCTAGATAAAAAATAAAAACACCCCTGCTGTAACAAATAAAAAGATCCTTGCCTCTAATTGCTGAAGTTACCGTATTTACACAAAGAAAGTACAAAATGGCAGGGTCCAAAAAGCTAAAAAAATGAACTAAAAACAAAAAAAGGTAAAGGATCAAAACATGGGGGTGGAGGTTGAGGAGAGATTATTTAACCATTCATACAGAAGCCATTTAGACTACACATTCCCTCAGGAGAGCAATCTGCATCATTGCAAATCCCACTAACCCTGTCCATGGAATTGTCCACCATGTTGATATACCCATTAGTCCCCCTTATACAACAACAATCAACAATAATAATAATCAACAAGTACTCCCTCATGTTATCATGTTCTCTCCCTCATACCATGCATAAATTACCATTTTGTTTACCTGCACAGCCTTCTGTACTGCATACAGAACAATTTACTCAGGTGGAACAATGACTTTACTAAACACTTCCAGAAGCCATTTCACACTCAAAAAAATCGTTTTAGTAGCTCATCTCAGACACAAATAGATAGCTAGCTGCTTGTTACCTGTAATTTTGCTTGCATTACATTACATTACATTTATTTAGCAGACGCTTTTATCCAAAGCGACGTACAGTAAGTGCGCACAGAGACATCAAGATCACTACAGAACAGACAAGGCAAAGCACATCCTTCGCATAATGTAGCAGCTATCCCTAGCAATGAACGTCGACTGTAGTTCACAGTAAGCTGTGGGCAAATCAGCAACACCACACTTCCATTCCTAATACTCGTATAAACTATAATAAACAGACAGGAAAACACAGGGATGCTTGCTAGCTTGCCACTGTAAAGGCAATACTATCTATATTAATTTAGCTGAGAGGGACCGATTTTATGCATAAGTATATAAGGTTAATTAGCTTCACAGAAGAAACACAGGGATTCACGCATTGCAGCTAAATTTCCTTCGATGCTTACACCAAACATCTGTGTTGTTGGCAACGCCACGTAACACGTGCGAGTTTGTCAACACAGACAATACACCCTAAGTTTACTTCATAAATTATTTATCATACCGTTGGAATGTGCAATTTGTAATATTAATTGTATGAAAAACAATAAAATACAGTTGACAATGTAATTACGAACCCGCATGGCATTGCGTGAATTCACACTGGTATATCGAAAAATCGGTAATACCACCAGCCCTAACGACGTTACCTGCCATGGCGAAATTCAATGCGTTTATAGCATAACACTGTTAGTATGATAAAACAACTTACATGTCAGCAACATCATCTCGGTCATCAGTGGATTCAGCGTCACTGAGACAGGATGAGTCTCCCTCGGCAAAAACAGTCTAGCACTTGGTGCACGGATAAACGCCTCAAAAATCTCGACATAACTACACAAAAACTGTATCAAAAATACTCTAAAGTAAAAAATGTAACTGCGGGCCTTACCTAATTAATTGTGCTTTGCTAAACGGAATGTAGCGAGCTACGCTACAAGGTAAAAACACTGCGCCATTTTGGTTCGATAATTACGCGTGGTCGCCACTTCCTCATACGCACGGCTCGATTTCCTTTTTTACGACGGCTATTGTATTCAATAGCCGGCTTGTTTCAAAGATAAGAGTCTTGGCTATTGCCTGGAATATTTGACAGACAGTTTTAAAACCCAATGGAAAGCAAATAATACTCAGAGTGGAGGCGGGTGGAAGACGGTTTTTCCCACTTCAGATAGGCCTATTGTGCTATCAGTCAAAGAAATACACCCAATTGACGACGGTTTTGCATAAATCTCTGCAAGCATGTTCAAAACTACTCTGGCTAACATATACTAAGCCATGGGATTGGTACTCCAGAAACTGGCTGAGTTTCACAACGCCAAAGTGAACACAGCCGAACGAGTCGTAATCAAGTGCAAAAAAGCACAAGTCGGTTTAAAATTGGAAAAAAATAATGTACAGCCGGATGAAAGTTTTAAAGTATTTTTTCTTGAAGCCTAAAGGTATAATGATTTTTCAAACCAAAGTTTTGTGAAATACAATTAAGCAGAACAGTTTACCAGCACATTGTTTATGGTGTGACATCAAGCTGCAATACATGTTTGAGAATTAGGTCCGAGTTTCCAACGTTATTTACAAAGTTTTATTCCGACGTTTTGGGCTTAAAAACCACTTTCCCAGAAGGAATGGATATATCTTAAGGATATTTAGTCAAAATATTGAGGTGAGCAGTTTATTATATATTATTAAATTAATGAAATGTATAATGTAATAATTTCCGTCACGCCGGCGTTACCGCTAGGGGGCGTTTGGCATTAAGAGGTTAAAAGGTTCTCTCTTAAGCCCAATGATTACAAATTAAGGTACACCAACGCAAATATAAGTGCCTGTTTTTTTGGTTTTGTTTTTTTAACTACTGATGCCATTTCACTCATTAACAAATAATTTTCTACTAAATAAAGCTTCTGTTTGACCAAGTAATTCAGGGACAAATGTCAAGCGTGGACTTGTCATTGAGATATTGTATTTATATGACTGGTGCCTTCATAGTTCTGCTTAACTGTCAGACTAGCTTAACTTTCTGTTATAGTGTCTGAAAATCATTTTGACCACATCCATCGAATATTAGTAAGTACACCTGTCAAACGGTATCAGTGGGGCTCTCTGCTGTATGCTCCTGGCAGATATGGACTGGAAAATGGTACAATCCTTACACCATTTTTGAACATACATCTTACTTTTGAAGTAGTGTAACTATTAGCTCTTAGCATTTTAGAGCCAGTTTTTATCAAATTCAGTTTAAGGTGAGGCTATAGTAATTAGTCTTTGCACATAGTTGCTACGTTAGTTGTGCAGTCATGGCATGTATAATATGTGAGCATACTGAATTTTGAACTAATATTTTTCATCAACACTGAATGAATTTTTTTCTTCTGTGCTCAAAGAAATTGTCTGTTTTAAAAAAACAAAAAACTGTAGCTGATGAATTCCTAAACACAAAGTGCATTGGTGAAAGATCCCTCAGCTATGAGAGAGCCTGATGTGATTGTTTGCTCAGTGATTGCAATCCCTTTGAATCTTGGCTTTTATTCACATGCAGCGTGCGGTCTCTCTCGCACTTTTGAAGAACGGCACACGTGCATATGTGTCTCAGTACTGCTGCTGCGATCCCTGATGGCTTAGAATTTGGCACATTTGACGCCCTCTTTAGCTCTGCTAGTTTTATTGATCTTCACATTTAGAAGGGAATCCAGGTTTGATTTATATTTGCTTTTTGACAGAGGATTGGAAGTGTTCCCCCCCTCCGCCCTTACAATGGATGAATGAGTGACTTGTCTTGTATTTTTACTGATGGATAAGTGTACTCTGTATGTGGTATTTCATTGTGCTTTTGTTGACAGCCATTTTAATGAGATTAATTCTGTTTCATGTCCAGAAGGTGCAGAACTGGGTCAGGCCTGTGGGCATGTTGACTCAACACAGCAGTTTTGACACATTCCCAGCAGGACAGCAGAGGTGTGTAGTCACAGTCTGTCACCTCACAAACCTTAGAGACCTCAGAAATACACAGCCAGAGGATGAGGCTGTTCTTTCCTTTCCACACGTACACCCCAATGTACTGCCATGTGCAAACACACACGGACACACACACACACACACACGCATGAACATGAACAAAACATGCAATCTGTCTTCTGGGAATAATGCGTCCCCGTCAGTTTGTACCAACACGTTTCTGTGCCAGTGACCAACAATATAAAGAAATTGAACACAATCAAGTGGACAATATTACAAACTACTGCAACTACTGCTATGCTACTGTCTCAGTAACAGGGGGAAATTAACAAAAGCACTTGATCATCGCTGTAGCCTATCTCTCTCCAGCGGGAGTAAATTACACGGTATCAAAACCAAATTGGCATAAGCAAAGGTTCTGCTGTAACGCAATTGGCGTTACAAATCTTGCTGTTTTGTTTGCCTTAGCCTACTATAGCTTTCAGTTGTTTCACGATCGTCTGGTAATTGTTTGAGTCACGGGCAGTAGCCTACCATCAATGAGTTTTATAATATCCCTTTCCCGATTTATATTTTATAATTCTCTGATTTCCACTTCTGTCCAGTTATTTCCCATATCTCGTCCCTCATACCAAAGATTTTAGCCTAGCCTACGTTATTTTTGCCTCAGGATAACTGTTTCTGTTTGAAACGGTTGAAACAAAGTAACTGACGTGTACAGCTCATATCTATACAAATGACCAGGCAGTGATTATGTTTATTGTTCATTTTTACATTAGCTATATATATATATATGTGAAAAGCAGTTCACATTATAACATAGCATGCATGATAGCACAAAATTGCAATAGCCCAGTTCTTAACCACAGGTCTTTAACCAATCCATATTCAATCCACCTACAGACCTAAATCCCTCTGTATATTGAGTAATACGATTGTGTAAAGAGAGGACGGAGTAGAAATTCTTGCAATGGATTATCTATTTTTCTTAAAATGAAAATATTGTCATAATATTGTATTGTGTGACCCGGAATCTGGTAGTAAATGTTCTGTAGAAGTTTCAGAGACACATATTCATAAGCAACAATGGCTGTTCATATGGGATGACCTTGTAGTATAATTGATGGGGAACTGCATGCAACTCAAAGCTGTGGATTCAGTCAAAATAACGAGATCAGAGATTCATCAACACCTGATGGAATTTGAAATGTAATGCACAGTTGTTTACTGCTACTACTACTATTATTAGTAATAATAATAATAATAATTTTATATTGCCTAATTATACAACAGATAGTTCTGACAGCGCATGGTGATTGGCTGAGAAACATTCCATGAATTCTGTTATACAGTATAACATCACTCGGATCTCATCACTAGCCGGGATCACCGCTAGTTTGTTTCTAATTCTAATTGATACATTGTCAGAAAAAGAAAAAAAAGAAAATATTTTTAAAAAATGGAATTCTGAAGGAACTATATTTGTCTGGCAGAGCCATATAAACTACGAAATCATAATCTCTCGTCTCAATCATCACTTGATAGATATTTTATAGGCGAGTAGAGCTGTTCTATAAAAGCAATAACACTCAAGGTCAAGTGCCGTTATACTGTATATCAGCATGGCTGTGATTATCTTGCGGCCTATACAGTATAACGGCACTCCCTTTCATGTGATATTGCTTAATTGTACAATAGTTAGTTTTGGTCAAGTAATTTGATTGGACAAGAGGCATTCCATGAGTGCTGATATACTGTAAAACAACACTGTGTCATTCCACTTTGTTTACATTCTAATTGATACATTGTTCAAAAACTACTTTTTTAAGTCACTTTATAGATCGGCTAGTAGAACTTGTAGTACACATGGAGAATAAAATCAACACTAATCCAATGGGACAACGCTTCAAAAATGCTAAAGTCCGAGGATTCAAGTGCAATATATTGCAATGAAAGGGTGCATTTTCTGATCGGTAGTTTCAGATTTCTACAAAGAAAAATTAGATGATATCAACACTTTTCATTATCACTTGCAGCTTGTTGTTAACATGTGATCCCCTGTTTCCATACGGTGCAGATGGCATGTAAGCTCAAGCCCCTGTTTTTCCCCTGGAGATAGAGCCATCTGCAGCCATAGTCTCATTCTGGAAAGAACACTGTCACAAAACAATGGATGCTTCCTTGTTCCCGGTCTCTGCATCATTAGATTTCATCTCCCATTACACAAGTCCTCATGCTGAATGCCTTGTTCAATGTGCACAAATGACAAGTCTACAAGACTCATCGCGACAGCAGGCCAGCACAACTGCCCATTCTGAGCTTTTATTACATTTCCCCACTGATTCCAATGTCGTCTCCCTTCCCTTCCAGGAGGAAGTATTTTATAAACAAATAGGGAACGAATGTGTTAGAGGGTATTCATTACAATAGTTATAACAACAACAACAATAACAAAAGCAAACTTTTTTCCTCATTGGTAGCATAAAATAGCCCCACACATGACAACATTGAGTCTTGGGCTGTATTTATATGTGTATAAATATTTATATATGTATTTCTACTGTATTTTTCTACTGTTGTTCACTGATGGGTCACTATATGGAACAATTTCAGTTTTACTTCACTCTGGCTTCACTCTTTTTTATTTATTTTTTTTGCTTTTCTCCATCTTTAGACAGAATAGGTGACATTGCCTGTGCAACGAGAAGCAGGACAACATCATGCAACTAAATTATTCATTTGTAATGAATATTAATCATTTGTCTGACACAGAGGTTTGATTATTAACTGCACTATATGAAATAATGTTTTCAGATGTACATTTATTATTTGCAAATATAACATAAACCAGTTGTGAATCAAATCCAGAATGCTTATTGTGAATCAAATACAGAATGCTGTAATAAAATTAAATGTTATAGTAGTAGTATAAACATGTAGATACGTGTGCAACATATCTTAATATTTCTGTAACTGCCCCCTTAAATTGCATTTGCCTCGTGCTTAGAACAGGTGTCTGGTTACAGGTTGTTCAGATAACAATGTTGTGTTTTCACCAATCAACACCACAATAAACAAGCGCCAAAAACAGGGTTCTTTCCAAATATCCCAAACTCAGCACAAACACAATTTACATGCTTTATATGCCTATATACTTTATATGCTCAACATGACTAAATACCAACTGTGGTTGCCTATATTGGATTTTTTTGCCGTCAAACCTGGGTCCTGGGCTTGAAAAGCCACTTTGAATCAGGACTCCAAAGAGTATAATCTGTAATTTCAGTCAATGCGTTAACTTTAACAGTTAATCATAATAAACTATGATGGTGTCTAACCAGCTGTTTCCTCCTTCTAGAATAAGGAGACAAAACAATTGTTTACAATTAGTATTTACAAAATAGAAGAATTATTGGATTTACAGTATATATTTTTTTACTCAACATGACTGTCTTACACTTAAGTCAAATAATTTTAGGCATTACACTCAAATGTCAACATTCCTTTTCTCTTGTACACAGAACTGATATTGTATGTTTTACCCTGATGAGCAACATTATGCACATTTTTCATTAGGACATGGTAGCAAACTGATCATTGAGAAAATTTTGTGAAGAATTTCTCAAAAGGTGTTCAAAATAAATAATCATACTGACTTTCTGGCCAGTTCAGAAAAATAATAAAATACAAAGTCCCATGTTACCCTTTATTGCTGTAATGGTTTCTCTTACTTATGGCTCAGGAAGTTCAGCTGGAAAGGTCACATCTGAGGCTGTCAAAATGAAGCTATAAAAGCCTCAGAAACTATGTTGGGGACAATGAGCCTTTTTATGCATTGTGAGGTAGTATATGTAGGTTATGAATATGCTGACTATTTTTTTAATTTATTGGAGGCTTCCTCAGCATGTTCTCTTTTAATTTCTGACAAAGTATCATTTGAGGACATTTTGAAATTCTAATGATTTATGGCTTTGAACCAGCACATTTAATTGTGAATGTATGCAATTGCATTTTAGCTGAATGGTGATACTATTTTTTCTCAGGGTTATACCATCATTCCTTGACAAAAATGTGACATAAATGATTTCTAAAACTTAGAAGCCTAAATCCAACAATATGTGTTTATGCATGTATTTGAAATAACATTTCTATGGCTATTTATTTTGTAATTCATTATGGCTTGCTTTTGTAAAGTGGGGTTGCTTTGCTGGTGACACTGTTGGACGAGTTATCTAGAATTGAAGGCACACTTAACCAGCATGCCTACCACAGCATTCTGCAGTGACACACCATCCCATCTGGCTTGCATTTAGTTGGGCCCTCATTTGATTTTCAACAGGACAATGACCCAAAGTACACCTCCAGGCTATGTAAGAGCAATTGGACAAAGAAGGAGAGTGATGGAGTGCTGCATCAGATGACCTAATCTAACACCAAACCTAAACCTAAAACCAATAGAGATGGTTTGGGATATGTTGGACCGGAGAGTGAAGGAAAAGCAGCCAAGTGCTCAGCATATGTGGGAATTCCTTCAAGACTGTTGGAAAAGCATCCCAGGTGGCTACCTCATGAAGTTGGTTGAGAGAATGCCAAGAGTGCAAAGCTGGCATCAAGGCAAAGGGTGGCTACTTTGAAGAATCTAAAATATAAGATACATTTTGATTTGTTTAATTGGTCACTGCATAATTACATTTATGTTATTTCATAGTTTTTATATCTTTACAGTTATTCTAAACTATAAAAAAACAGTATAAATAAAGAAATCCCCTTCTATGAGTAGGTGTATCCAAACTTTTGGCTGGTACTGTATGTCAGTGGTGGTTAATTCCAGCTCTTCCGCCCCCACCCCTCTCCCTCGCTCACCCCACAAAGTATTTTTCAAAATTGTGTAGTAGGTGGAGACTGGCTGAGTGTCATGGTTTTGACGCCTTTTTCCCCTTGTGGTCGTTTTCCTCGGTCACCATGCGTGGGCGCTGCTCTTTTAGTGGAGTTTTGCTCCGCCTCGTCTCTTTCGCGGAGTTCTCTCATCAGCGTCCACACGTGTGCGTGGTTGCCTGAGAGCTACATAAGCCCCCATTTCCTTCTTCCGGGCGTCTGTATTATTTTGCACTGTTTTGTATACTGTTTGGGTATTCAGTGTTTGTTGGGTGTGTGTTTTATTTGTACAATTTGTGCTACTCGCCTGTTCTTACGCTTCTCTTCACTGAGGCAGGGCGTTTATTTTTTCCTGGCTCTTCTTTAGTCACTTAGCTCGTAGAAGTATGGGACTGCAGTTCTCTGTGCTATTCGCCTTCTGATGGTTTCTCCGTACAGAGAGACCGGGCGTTCATGCTTCTACTTAGTTACTTAGCTCGTAGAAGTATAGCGCAGAAGTTCTTTGTTCCATTCACCTTGTTTGGTTTTTTCTTACTGAGAAACCTGGCGTTCGTGCTTCTACTCATTTGCGTTTGACAGTGAGCCGGTTAGTAGCTTCGGTACGTGTGTTCCCTGTTTTGTCTCTCTTTCTCGTGGGCTATGTTCCCCCATACTGTGAGTCAGGGTGTTTATTCGTTTTTCATGTGTTGCGTGTTGCACTGGTGCCGGTAGAGGTTAGGACTCGGAGACTGCTTTATTTCCGCCCTGTAGCGAGCAGTCCTCTCCGTTTAGAGCTAGGGAGTTACTTTAGTTTATTCCTCCCTTTTATCCGCTCTAATTTCAGTCCCCTTGTTATTTTACCGCCTAGGCATTCGTTTTGTCATGCTTCCTTTTTCCCCTTAATTACGGGGTTTCCCCGTCTCAGTGGCTTTTTCCAAGAGCTTTTAGAATCCTCTTGCTGCGTTTGGTCCCTCGAACCTCACACGTCTCGTCCCCATTACACTGAGACTGTTAGGTTTCTGCATTCTGCCTGTTAGTTTGTTTTATGTTTCTCATTTTTACCATGTTTATTTATTCTGATTATTTTGTGCTTTCACTGTTCCGTGTTTTGTATTACTGTCACTCCCTGTCGTTGTCACACTATTCGGGAGCCTTTGGTGATTTTGGTTTTTCTCTGTATTTCTTCTGTCATGCACTTCCTTCATTACTAATTACTTCATTGTAAATAATACTAATTAACTAACAACTACCAACATCTTAGAATTAGAATCTACTAATCTACTAATGACTAACTTGTGTATATATACTAATCTATTAACGCCATAGAATCAGGGTTTTCTACTAATCTACTAACTACAGCTGACTCTCGTTTCCGCTTTCCTATTCCTTGTATGTACTAGTCTTAGTGGATTCCATATCATGTTGTCTCTATGTATTTGGTTCCGGTCCAGTCCGTGTCTTACGTTCTCCCTCGTTATTGTATTATCAGCTTCCCTTATCGTTTCATTGTGCTCACCTGTGAGCAATCTCCCCTCCCCGCCTCTGCACACCTGATTCCCATTATGTCTGTCTCCCTCTGTGTATATAACCCTGTTATTTCAGTCTGTCTTGGCGAGTTCCTCACTGTTGGTTTGCTACTGTGTGTTATTCTATTTTTCCAAGTACCTGCCCTAGTTGTCTGTATGGTTCCTGAGTTTCTGTCTCCGAGTTTTTGTTATCCCTAGTCCTTCTCCTGTTGTTGTTTTATTTTTTTATTCAGTCTTCGTTCTGTTTTCTTTTTGTTCCTCTTACGCCTCCCTGTTTTTGACACCTGCCTGTGTTCTCGCGACCCTGATTTTGGATTCTGTTTTTGTGCCTTTGCTGTGCCTTCCCGGTTCTGACTCCTGCCTGTTCTGTGACTACTCTTTGGTTTTTGTACCGTTGCCCTGTCTCCCCGGTTTTTGACCCGGCCTGTTGTACTACGGATTGCTGCCTTGCCCCTTCATTAAACTTCGGTTTTTCTACTACCTGCCTGCTACTGGGTCCTGTGTTTCCACCTACCCTAACAGAGACAGTGGGTGTAGTTACTCTTTAACTATCCAGCAAGCTAGATGGTCAGTCAGGTACCTTTTGTATCCAATTAATATAATGATGTAACATTATGTTGTATTTGAGAAACTAAATATTTGTTTACAAATATCCATGAAAAAGTAATTTACTTCACAAGGGTTTAAGCTAGCTATGATAGACAAGGTATGGTCTTCTACTTATTCCACAGAACTGGGAACTGGGATTTCCATCTTTACAGTTCTAAATGAATGTTCAGAATAACATTAGTGAAATACTGAACAAGGAAAAACTCCAAGATAGCTGCAACTGCACTAGGGAGTAGCTACCGTTGTTCGAGTATCAATGTTCCTACAAGGTGCATTTATAGTGTAAAGGTCGTTATATCACCTCTTGACTCGGAAGTAGACGCTATGTCGAAACGTCAGTCGTATTTAATAAACCTGCTTCATTCTATTACAAGTGATCCAGTATTTACTCTGGGCACTCTCTTTGATGAGCATTTTTCTAGTATTTTCCATCCTGGGCGCACCTTCTCTCTTTTTATAAGCATATTGCTCAAGCAGTATTTTCTTCATAACTGAAAATAAAATGACACTGAAATCAATGCAGAAAAATCAAACAGTGTAGCTACGTTGGCAGTTGTGGAGATCTCTCCGAGCACACGGATAAGGTCGATCTGGATTCAAGGCCCAAAGTGAAACTTTGCAAAGGCGTTGAGACTTCTTTGTTAAGTAACAGTCGGCGCTTAGTCTAAATACCAGTGATCTGCTCAAGGGTGGAAGTGTGGAACTGCACCATAATTAAAAATACAGGAAAAACGGAAATCTCACATTATCAGTCTAGAATCTCTTTTAAAAGCCATAGTTATTTTTATTTTTTTAACAAAGTATGTGCCTGTTAAAGTACCTAGCATTTATTCCAGAATAATAGGGAAATGCCATGGGATTGCTTTCAGATTTAATGGAGAATGATTTATTGAATTGCGCTGTAGTGCAGTTGTCCCAGGACCGGTCTCCTAATTGAGCACCTGGTGCTGTGTGGGACTTAATATGATATAAAGTGACACTTTGGTAGTCTCTGGCAATCGGGAGGCATCATGGATCAGGGAGGGGGTAAAGAGCAGCCAGATGCTCCTAGAGGCTGGGGAGATAACAGGGTAGAGCAGGTGGGTGGACAGGTAGGCCGCCACAAGAGAGCTGAGCATTTGCCCCAGCCCTGGCCTTGATTATTGCAGCTGCTGGGAGTTCCAGCCACTGGCAAGGGTACCAATGGTAAGGAAACCAACACTACATATAGGACCTGCGTGGAAAGAAAAATAAAGCCTGTCCATGCTGCTGCATATTGAATCCAGCCGAGTCGAGGCTTATTTTTTGGGTGAAGAACTTCTAATGCAAGCAGCTTCCAGATGGAAACTAAGGGTTCTTTATTTCAGACTGACTGTATTGCAATACATCATTATTCTATAAAAACGATTATGCTTCCTGTGTTACAGATGACTACAGGTTAAAAATGTCTTCTTTGTTTAACAACTTTGTCCTAAAATAAAAGGCTTAAAAAAGGCTTTTCACATAATTTGACTTTTGATATTCTGTTAAAACAATATTAATTTCAGAAAATATATTATTTTAGGAAAATAGAGGTCACAAATCAACAAGGACATTTTTGTGTGGATCAATAAACTTAAATGAGAAAATAGATACAAAAACTAAAAACTAGTTTTGGACAGGTTTTGACTGTCCAGCAAAATACAGCATCTGGTCAAGCCTCTTCAGACAACCAAACCAAATCAGTGATATGATCATAATGAATTTGTGGCCAATGGACCTGCTCATCTTCCAAACTGGGTAAAGACTGGGTAAAGAGAATCATATTGGGGCCATTTATTTATTGATTTATTTTTGCTACAATCATGACTGCTTTTTTGCAGGAAAATTCAGAACAATGTTCTTACCTGGGTTCAAGATAAATGTAAGGCCCATTGCTTCATACAGGTGCAGACCTGAGAAAAGAATCAGCTCATCTTGGCAGTTCATCTCAGCTTTTCTGGGGAAAAAAGATCAAGAAAGTGCCATGTCTTTCCTGAACATTGGGGACCTATAAGATTTCTTTGTGGGAGTGAGGAGTCAAGGTAGCCTGCCAGAACCAATCCCAACTCAAGCAAATCAGGTGGCACATCCACAAAGCCCACACATTCTGGCAGCTTGAATGGGAATACACACTCTGGCAAAATGTCAGTCTCCTCCTTGTGTTGTTCTGCCAATTGAAATCCAAGGAACAAAGCATATCCCAAATAAATATTTTCTGCAAATATGCCAAGTGACTCTTAACTCATTCAATGCCAGTTGAATGTTCTGGAATACTAAGCCTCAGCAGTGACAAGCCAATATGGCTGCCGACATTCTACATTTTTAGATTGATCCTGTCAATATGCATACTATTCTAACACTTTTTTTACCAACAGAATTTTGAACAGAACATAATTTTTTGTTAATGAGGATAGATGGCACAAAGTGCATAACTACAGATATGTATTGTATGTAAAAATGAACATAATCACTGTGGTCATTTGTATAGATATGTACAAATGAGCTGTCCACATTAGTTACTTTGTATCAACCGTTTCAAACAGAAACCGTTATCCTGTGGCAACAATAACGGCTAGATATATAATAAGGCTAAAATCTGTGGTGTGAGGGACTACTTAAAAACAGAACCAACAAAACGATGGTCACTGGAGGAGATATGGGAAATAACTGGACAGAAGTGGAAATCAGAGAATTATTAAATTGGGAAAGGGGTATTTTAAAACTCATTGATGGTAGGCTATTGTCCGTGACTCAAACATTTACCAAGCGATCGTGGAACGACTGAATGCTAGGGGAATAAGGCAAACAAAACAACAGCAAGTTTTGTAACGCCAATTGCATTACAGTGGAGCCTTCGCTTATGCCAATTTAGTTTTGATTGCGTGTAATTTACTCCCGCTGCAGAGAGATACATTATGAAGTGATCATGATAAGTGCGTTTGTTCATTTTCTCCCATTACTGAAACAGTAGCATCGCAGTAGTTTGTTATATTGTCTACTTGATTGTGTTAAATTTCTTTATATTCTTGGTCACTGGCGCAGAAACGTGTTGGTACCAGGGGTCGCGTTAGGCCGGCATTTGCCGGTTTTGACCGTTTTTTTTATGACAAAGGCCGGAAAATGTAATTCCCTCCGGACATTTGGGCCGGTAAAAAAACAAAAAAAATGTTTTACTTTGTAATGTAGTAATTTCTCAAAACCACGGCAATTTATCATAAGGCCAATTATCACCGCAAATCAGACACCGCTGCTCTCAGAGACGCAAAACGCGACGCTATTCCAATGATGACAGCTCTCCGGGGCTACGGAGGATTAAGATTTCAAACAGCCTGTTGAAGTTTTGATCCGAGAAGGTGGCAAAGATGGCTTGTGTTATTCCCGTGTCAAGTGTGCCAGTAGAGTGGGGATTCTCGCTCCAAAACCGGATCAAAACCGCACTCAGAAGCTGCCTGCAGGAGGAGAAGGTTACGCGACTCATGCGTATCTCAAGCTGCACTAAAACTTACGAGACATTCGATTTCAAATCAGCAGCTGCTCACTTCCATGAAATGAAGCATCGTCGCAAATGAAAGGAGCCTATATGGATTGCTCGTTTTTTTTTTGCCAGTTATGAAAAGGCCGTTTTTAACTGTCAGTATGCATAGGCTACTTGAACTTAATAGGCTATAAGCTTGATATAATCAGCATTTTTTTCCCCTTGTTAAATCAATAGCCTACACTGTTCTGGTCTGACTTTCCCGAAAGCGTTGTTCGTTAACGTTAGGTCGGATCCCAATTGTCACGTGTTGTTGCTGTCTCTTTTCCTTATAGCATCTTCCGCAACTCTGCAATTTGCCTTGGAGTAAAGAAATGTTAAAATCGTTATTCAAAATGAGGTTATTGCTTGCTATTCTGAAGAAAAATAATAAACTAAAAATAAATTAATCTGACTGACTTTCCGAAGCTACATTTAACGGCATTTTGAAATGACCAACGCGGTACAGGTGGTCCTGCCCTGGAACAGGTTAGCCATACAAAGTAAGTTGCCGAGAAAGAGTAAGCTGAAAAAGGTTGTTGCAGACCACATCCTTGGACAGGGGTACACCTATGATTTCAGAAGGAGAATAGCAACTGAATACGGCAATATTCAAATCTGGGGCTATCGAGAAGTAAAATCCAGTGCCTGGACAAGGAAAGTGAGAAACCCAAGGAGTATATTTGGTATTTTGTATATAATATAATGTATTTTGTATATATATATAATGATTTTGATGTGTTTTTTGTGCATGTCATCATTGTATTGTGGGAAATTAAAACTTTGGAACATAAAAAGTTGTTGTACGAGGTAAAAAAAAAAAAAAGAAGGTAATTAGTAGGCTAGCTACTGCAGTAAGGTTTTTTTCTGTTTAAATTGTGACGTTATCTTTTAATTCAAGTTTCTGTTACCAAAGTTAGTCAAAAGCTAATACCCATCACGAAACATTTTAAGAAACCTCGATTGAAGGAAGAAGAGTTAGTCTATGTGAAAGTGAGGATCTGGTTAACTATTTTCATGCCCATCGTGGCAATGTTCCTATAATTTGGTCACTAAAGGTACTGTCTTGTACGATAACAGGGTTTTAATGTTGGTCACGTTATAGAGATGTTGTAAGCAAAGAATCGAGTTTGTTTACATAAATGTTTCGCTTTTTAAAGTTGTATAGGCTAGCTGGTGATTTTCTGCCTATGTGAGGGCATGCTATATTGCAGGATGCTTGACGGAATGGGTTTTAAGTTTGCTGGTCTTGTTTTTCCCTCAAATTTGTTGTTTACATCTCAGCCGACCAATTTTAATTCAGTTATATTCTCTTAATTAGGGCTAATAAGTTGTCCCTGTCACAAGCGGATGCAGGCTTTATGCAGAAACCTGTGCTCTTCCTGTTGTGTACTGAGTTGTGCTTTAATATAGATTTTTTTTTTTTTTTTTTTTTTAACGTATTTACATAATTGTGTTTTATACCACCATAAGGCAGTAGAGTTGGAATACCAGTAGTTAGGACGAGGCCTGCATTGCCGTTAGGAATATTGTAATGTCATAGGACAGCTCCAAGGAGCGCTGGAGCGGGTCATAACGTGTGTGGGAAATGTATTTTCCGAGAAAACCTTCCTAGTCGGCCTACCCACTTTTTCACAGGCCTGCGCAAAACTTTATTTCCGCCTACGCCACTGGACAACAAAAGAGGCTCACTGGTTACAGATTATACATGAATACAGGAACTCTTTATGTTAGCTTTTGTTTCAACCACGAATGCAGTGCAACCCCTGAATTGTAACGTGTTACTAATTGTTTTTAACCAGACACTATAGGCTTTTTGGCAATTAACTTCATTAATTAATGTTGGATTCACACTGCAAAATACACCACACTTACTAATGTTTAGTCCTGTTCAAATCAGTCTTGGACCAGGAAAATCATTTGATTCACTGAAATGGCTTCTGAAACAAGTATGTATATGAAAATGGTCAAAATTGCACCAACAGCATGATTTATATTTATAAATAAGGATTTATTTTTTAGAAACAATTTTTGTGTGTAAATATATAATTTGGACTGCATATTTGGCCCTGTATTCCCTTCACAGTTGAGTGACTGATACAATAGTTTGCCATTTATAATGCAGTGTAACTGAAAAACGGACTTAATGTTAAGATGTCCCTTGGCCTGAAAATGTGACTCCTAGATGTCCCAGATCATGGCTACCACAATACAAAGACAGGCTAATTGGGGGGCATTGCTGTAAAAGACCATGCCTTCTCAGTCAACCTACCCTACTACGCTTGGTTAGAACATTTTGCCAGATTGGAAAATATTGGCTATGAACATCATAGAATGAGAGCAATAATGTGTTTACTTCGTCAAGCCTTCCACATGCTGATGACATGAAGGCACTTTTCTCTAGACAAGGAAAGTATCATTATTACTTTCTGTTTCTTTCTAGATTTTCACCAGATATATTCACGAACTTAAATTGTCACATAATGACCAGTCATCTTAATGTATGCTGATGCAACAATCGATATCCCTGTATGAGTACTACTTTTGCCATAAATGGTCAATTAAACAAAATCAGATCATAATCATTTAATACAAATCTACAGTATATACCTGATTTATACAAAACTTACACATAAACAGTGCTTTTTGTTGCTCTGTGTAACTACACTTAATAATAATAATAATAATAATGCATGGCATTTATATAGCGCCTTTCTAGATACTCAAAGCGCTTTACAATGATGAGGGGGAAACTCGCCTCTACCACCACCACTTAAAGCCTTACCATGTAAATTGCTATTTTTTTGTCCAAAGTCACCTTTAAAGAATTTACACTTTTACCTGGAGTGGGTGAACTTTATCATAAATATTCAAACAACTAGAAGAAGAGGTCATTGTACATCTGCTCTGCGCTTGCTGTTTCCAGACCCCCTTGATGTCACCCTGTAACATTTCCACATCGTCAGCCTTTGGAGCTGTGTACCAATAGCCTGCTAAAGCCATAACTTCACAAAAAGCCCGCAATGGCTCAGTTTCAGGGAATCTCGCGTCCAAAGAAACGGAGACATGAGTTGAGTGTACCTTGTATAAATGGAGGGGAAAAAACAGGAGATCAACATCGATTAAAGTTAAAACTTCTGGGAGAGATTTATTATTCATGGAGTTTATTTCAATAAACAGAGCTGCAGTTGTGTTCTTGTGAAAAGAGTAAGGTCAAGTGCAATGCACAGATTAGGACAATGTTCATGCAACCCCAATCAAGGAATTATCATTTTTACATATTTGTGAAAGTGTTGAATTGGCTAAATTGGTCAGATTCTACCACTTGCATTCCCCCTATGGAGAGGGCACTTACAATTACAGTTGAAGTCGGAAGTTTACATACACTTAGGTTGAAGTCATTAAAACTAATTTTTAACCACTCCACAGATTTCATGTTAGCAAACTATTGTGTTGGCAAGTCAGTTAGGACATCTACCTTGTGCATGACACAAGTAATTTTTCCAACAATTGTTTACAGACAGATTATTTCATTTTTAATTCAGTATATCACAATTCCAGTGGGTCAGAAGTTTACGTACACTTGACTGTGCCTTTAAATTTTTAATATTGGGTCGCATATCCTTTGCATGCCATGACTTCCTGATGTCTGTGACCCGACAACATCAAAAGACTCTTAATATCTTATATTCTGGTACTTTTACAAGCGATACTATAACGTCTCTGCATTTGAATGGATCTCTATGGGAATTGGGGGTGGGACTAGATTTAGCTGTAAATTATGCTGGAACAGTATGGAATACATGATTGGTAAAATGGCTGTAAGTCATCAAGCATCAACAAGCCTTAAACCATCAAGATATGCAGTAGAACTTGAAGGGTTTCTTCTCCTGACTTATTTTTCCATAGAGTTCAAATTTGTCGGGAGAAACAAACCATAAAGTGATCCATCCATATCTTGTGCATATGTGGCAGCAGAGTGATGGTTTGAGGCTCATTTGATACCTCAGACCCTTGATGACTTACAGCCATTTTGCCAACCATGTATTCTGTTCCAGCACAATTTACAGCTAAATCTAGTCCCACGCCCCAATTCCCATAGTGATCCATTCAAATGCAGAGAAGTTATAGTATCACTTGTAAAAGTACCAGAAAATAACATATCAAGAGTCTTTTGATGTTGTTGGGTCACAGACATCAGGAAGTCATGGCATGCAAAGGATATGCGACCAAATATTAAAAATGATTACTTAATTCTATATATAAATGCAGGGGTGCCGATAATTGTGGCACACATGGTTGTGTTAAAAATAATTATTTCTTGATGAGGGATTTTTTTTCTCATAATAAATTTACTTCAATTAAAGGTTGGATTTTTCTAATTTTTTCAGTGTGACATTAAGCTAATTAAGCTCTACCAAACGGTGAAGTTTTTATAAACCTTTTACTCATCTTTACCAGGGGTGCCAATAACAGCGGAGGGCACTGTACATACACACACACACATGCAACCAAGTGCCTGAAACATCAGTTAATAACATGAGGCTTGGCACAGTTGTCAAGGGACAACAAAAATGTTTTCTTAGTCTCATCAAATCTATATAATCATACTCCTGCAAATTAAATTTCTCTTGTTCTCACTGCCAGACGGATGCGGGTTAGTGGTGGTTAATGACATTACTTGCAAATGTGTGCGACAAATTGTCATCTGTGACACGATTCCCGATGCAGGTATTCCTCTTGTGATTGTATGCCCAGCGACACAGAATCTCCTCCTATTAGAGTGCGTCTCTGTGCCAGCATCGGTTGCAGCGTCTCCCGACACTACGCCCCATTACGCACCTCTTTCATTTCTCTGACCATGAAGTAGCAGCAGACGTCGCAATCTTCTCCTCCATTTACAGCCTCCATAATGTACCGGGATGCTGTGAATATTAATGGCCTTATTGCGCCTGGCCCAGCCGCGTGCCAGGAATAGGAAATGTGGGTGGAATCTAATCAGGTCTGATTGTCAACGTGACACTGTTTGTTGTTTTGACTGCAATTAGACTCGCAAGCCCCGCACTGACTGAAATGCCACGGCACAAAATCGGTGCCACACGAGGGAGCGAAGGTCAAATGGCGTGGCAGCTCAAGCACAATAACGCCGTTATGAAGCAAAGGCATGCTTTTGAGTCTTTTATTCTTATCATCCAACCCCACCCCACCCCAAAAAAAAAACATTTTAAAATTGAGTCATACATATCAGCCATATCTAATAGATTGAATGATACACTTAAAAACAAATGCTAAATAAATAATATAATGAAAATATGAATAAATAAATACCTTTTAGGCCTGTATATTAATCTGATGAAATGAAAAATGATTAACTAAATTAATGAGAAAAAAGAGATATTTCTTATTGTAGGGTACAAGTGGTTGTCCTTTATATATTTTAGTTGCACATGATCTGCATGTTGAGATCAGTACTCTGCAGTAGAGTATTATCTCTGCCTTTTTGATTCAATAAAGTATCGTTTTCTTTTGTTGAGTCCAAAGTGGATAGAGATTCACACACATAAAAGCATTTGATTAAAATGGATTGTTCCCTGTCCATTTAAAGAGGTTATCCTATAGGCTGCACATAATTCTGTTCCCATAGTTCTGTTTTATCACTTCCCATGTACAAAAGCTTGCGCGCTGTAATCGAAACATTTATTTCCCTGATGTACTTCTCCTCTTCGGAAATAGTCATGCATGATGGTGTGCAAAGTTAAATGAGTGCAATTATTCAACATCTGCATGATTGTAATTCATTTATTTTGCCACATGCATTTGAACAATCCCTTAGCTTATCCTTTTTTGATTGGTTTTTCCCCTCACTAATATAGGATCAGACTGAAATTAACCTGAATAAATTATTTTAAATTATTAAGATCTGCTACCTCAAGGCATAATAAAGCACTGTGTGCTCTGCAACTTTATAATCCTGACAAATAAAAATTATATTGTAACTCTATAAGTCATTATTGACCTTTGGCCATAGCAAGTAGTATTAGTTGTTGCACAAGTCATATGCTTTTCATCTTTAAATAGCTGAAACCGGTATTCTCAGTTGAACAAATATTATCTCCCAGCCATACTTCAAAGTAAAATTTTTATATTCTCAGCTCTCTATTAGCAACATGCAGTGATGCAAAATGAAACCTCCCTCTCTTCTAATTTAGAATGTTTAGAATGAGCACAGTCATTGCTTCAGAGGAGCTGGCACAAGATGGCTGCTAGTGCCCAATCAACCATAGAAGTTGCTCTTGTGTGATGAGAGTGAAACCTTTCTAAATGAATCCCTCCCTGGGATACACTACCCAATTATGTACTACCCTGTAAACAGTGGAGTCAGTATTTAGTATCAGGCCATGTGGCATGTCACTACACTGAAAACCAGTGCTTTGATAGGGGCTACTTGAAAACCACATGAATGTGTGAAATCATGACAGTATAAATTAGGACATGTTCAAATCAAATACAAAAATGTGTTCCACTAGTTATAGAATTATTTCCGCTAATATTCTATGGTGAAATATCTTGACCCAAAATGTCTTTCTCCATCTTAGATAATTCATTATCCCAGGCATTTTGAAAAGCTAACTGATACATCCAATGAATCTTGTTCATATTTGGATTCTTTCAGACATATGTAAAGTTATGAAGAAAAACATCCTCCGTTATGTCACTGATTAAACGTGGAACTCTGATTAATAATGTAATTCATTGTTCTTTTTACAATTATGTCACAAAACCACTGTGCAAAGAGTCCTTTTTTTCAACTAGCAACCATTGCTTATGCACAGAGGAAATATAAAAGTCTTATCATTAATTGCTTTTTAAATACTTTAATACTTCATTTTAGGCTTCCTCGGCCAAAGATGACGACACACTAGAATTGCTTGTGACAGCAATTAGATCCTCTTAAATTCTCTTTTATTATATTTAATGATGTTATTAAAGCTGTAGCCTATATTCTTTGAGGCATGATGTTGTGAGGATCGTAGTTTGTTTTCTCTCTCTATTTAATTGCAAGCACACACTGTAGGATTGCAATGCAAGAAAATGAAAGAAAAAAACTCTATGATCATTAATTTAAAGTAATGAAATATTCAGGTCTGCTGTAGTATTTATTATCTTCTAATAAACCATTTACTGCCAGATACAATTTGGGTAAATGCATTTGAGAGAGCTGAGAAAAATGAGCCAGTGTGCAGTAGGGCGGCATGCCTATGTTAATTCCATTCTAGCGCCTTGGGGGAAAGTCTGGGATAGACCAGCTCTGTAATAATATCACTCCAGGTTCTCAATAGATAAAACAGTATCTGAAAGTTGTAATAATTCTTGCATATTTACTGAAATAAAGGCCAGGTGGCATTTAATGGGCACAGATGGCCAGTCAAAGCAGTCTGTGTAGCAATGATGGGATAGAAACATGAACATTGTTTTACCAGGTCAACTGAGTGAAGAACACAACAAAAGAGACTTTGTATGGGTAAAATTGGAAATGAAATAAATACTATTGGAGTCAAATGTACTTTATCATAGTTTATTTAAAAAATAATATTTTACTATGTATAATAAATGTGTAATAAATTCCCACCTATTAGCCAAAATAGGATAAAGTGCATAATGCATATAGCCATATCGCCTACTTGATCGCACTACACACGCACGACTCACGAGCATGTCTGTTTTGCTATCATATAAGCAATCCGCCAAGGTGGAAACGCAGGCTTTTAAAGGGAATGGGATATGACATTTTGATAGGTTTATTGCTTATTGATTTTATACTGTGTTAACAATATTTTTCATAAATCATAAGCATGTCTTTGGTTTTTTATGTATTGGGCCTATTTGAGGGGTCACTGCAAATACTTTCCACATGTAGTTAGGGAGAAAACCATGAGTTTTAAAAATTTTTCAAACAAACATGATGTGAGGGGGAGGCTGGGTTCGGAGGACCAAACGCAGCGAAGGAATTCTTTAAGCTCAAAAAAGAGCCAATAAAACGGAGATACCCCGTAATAAAGGGAAGAACAATACCAACAGAAAAAACAAACAAATAAACTAGCTCCCACTCTCGACTGGAGAGAAATACTAACAGGGAGTCTAGAAAAAGGGCGAACAGAAATCAACCCTTAAAATAGGGCGAATGGCACGTAGGCATGTGAAAAGGAATGGAAAAGAAGATTCTCACTCAGTAGCTGCAACGAGCTAACAAATAAGAAGTGAGAATGAGGCGTTAAACGAGGACTGCAGAGATAAGCCCAAATAATTGGGCGAACGGCACGTAGGCACGTGAGAAAACAATAGGAACAGAAAACCCCTCGCTCTTTATATAGGAGAGCACTAGAGAGGTAGGTAAGGAAGGAAAATAAGCGCTATCTGTCTAAACAAGGACAGAAGAGAAACCAAAATGAGAGACTGTAAGCTTAAGAGAGCAAAAACAAAATCGTACTAAGGAAAACTCTAAAACCCTTATAAGTAAGAGTCTCAAGCAAGCTCAAAAGGGAAGAGTTCGCTTGTAGGTTCTAGATCTTTACCCTACCGGCTACTATGTCAAGTGGTAATCAATACAGAAGCCCCAGGAAGCGGAAGGGAGGATCTTAAATACCTAACAGGTAACGAGCACAGGTGCAAGGAATGAGTGGCGAGTGAAAGAGAAATCACGGGACGGAAGACGGAAAATCCCGATATAACAAGAACGAAAAAAGGACGATCGCAGAAAAGGGAACTGATAGCAAACCCCATGACACATGATGTTGGTTTCAAATGCAAAATGTTAAACAAAAAGCATGTTAAATAAGGAAACATAAATTAAAATATATTTAGTAATTTCCTTTTGCCTAAAGTAAGGTTAAACAAAAATTTTTACTTGACTTGCTTGGCCAATGCTAATTATTTATCTCAACCACAGCTAGCTTCATCTTCAGAAAGACTCTGGAGAATCTTGATAATCCTCCTCAGATTAAATTTGTGTGGTGTCATATTTGATGGGCTCAAATAGTTTAACTGAATTGCCACCAGCTTCTCAACTCTTTCACTCATAAGTCTCATGTCAATCTCGAAGCTGGGTGCAGAGGGGTGAATCATTGGCACAGCAAAACAGCCTGATGTTTGATTCTGAAAGCTCCCCATCCAGCATGTTATTTTCAAATATTTAGGAGACCCACTCCGAACACATCACACAAGACCCACTTCTGATCAGAAAGACTGAGACAGACAGATTAAAACTGTGTTGAAATTTACAATGAACCAAGACATACTGACCACTGACTCAGTGATCAATGAAATCAATACTGAAATCATATTAGTGACACTTCAGTGATTTTCAGGAACGTGTATGTTAAGTGTATTGTGCTAAGGGCATCACATCAAAGTGATGTTTTTAAATGGTTTCATGGTGGAAATTCAATATAATGGCCTAAACCTTTTAAAGGGTAATATTCCCTCCCTATCCATTTCTCATAATGCTTTACTGGAAATGTGTTCATTAACTTCAGCTACAGCTTTGACAATATCCTGCAGAATCATGTGAATAATTCCCATAATCTAAATATATGGTTCTTCTAAAAGTACAAAAATAAGAAATTACAGACGGGTGACAAATTAAAGGAAAGATCCTGACAGTGAGGGGGTCCGGTGGCCCTGTTATGCTGTGGGTGTCATGGTTTTGACCCTGTTTCCCCTTGCGGTCGTTCTCTTTGGTGGCCACGCGAGGGCGCCGCCCTTTTGGTAGATGCTTGCTCCGCCCTGCTGAGTTGTCGGATCTTTTGTTAAGCGTTTACACCTGTTGCGTAGTCACCGGAAAGATATATATAAGCCTACCGTTTCCTTCATTCGGGGCTTCGACATTGATTGTTAATTGTATGTACTGTGGTGTTATTGTTGGCTGTGAATTTTCGTACAGTTTTGGCTATTCGCCCATTTTTAACGTCTCTTAGTTGAGACAGGGCTTATTTCTTACTGGCTTGGTAGTCGATTATCTCGTAGAAGTTTGGGACCGTAAATCTCTGCTCTATTTCGCCATAGTGTGCTTTTTCTCCGTGTATGGAGATTTGGGCGTTTCTGTTGGGAACTTTAGTCCAGTTCGCCTCTAGGTGCATGTCGTCTCATGTGAGATTGGGCGTTTGCGCTTCTGCTGGGCTGCTTAGCTTGTGGAAGTGTATAGTAGTTGTTCTTTGTCCCCCTTCGCCTGTTTGGTTTTCTTACTGAGAGACCTGGCGTTTTGCTTCTACTCAATTCCGTGTTACTGTGAGCCAGTAAGTAGCCTTGGTACGTTTTTCCCTGTTTAGTCTCCTTCTCGTGGACTACGTTCCCCGTTGTTGTGATTCAGGGTTTTATTTATATTGAGGCTCGTGCTATTATGTTTGCGTAAGTCTTTTGTTGCAGCTGTCCTGTTCGCCTTTTTGCCTTTGAGACGATTTTGTTGCGAACTGTTGTTCGGTTTCGTTCTCCGGGTGTGTTGTCTCCTTATGTGGAGCTTGGGCGATGCTGTGGACGTGCTTGTGTTTGACTGCGTGTTTTTAATAGCCTCGGAACGTTAGCTCTCTGTTCCATTTCGCCTCGTTACATTTTTCCATTTGTGAGAGGCTAGGGCGGTTGTTTTATATCTAGCTTGCGTTAGTCTGTGGATAGTAAAGTTATGGGACGACGGTTCTTCGTCGGCTCACCTGTAAAATGTTTCTCTCTCTTGGGAGATCGGGTGTTTACCCTCTTGGTTTTATGCATTGGACTGCTAGCCTTTTTATATCGCCATGGAACATTAAATCTCTGTTCCTGTTTCGCCTCGTTACATTCCCCCTTATTTAGAGGCAGGGCTTGTTTTTGTGTTTGTGCTTGTGTCAGTCAGATAGTCTATAGTTTCTGTGCAGCTGTCTTTTCGTCTTTTGTGCTTGTTCTCCGGGTATGGAGTTTTGGGCTATTCTGTTCAGAACTTGTTCTGTTTGCCCTTCGGTGCTATTTGTCTCTTAGTGAGACCGGACGATTTTGTGGACATGTTTGCGTATGACTGAGTCTCAAACTATGCCTTGGAACATTAATTACCTGTTCCTTTGCCTCATTACATTCCTGCTGTCTGAGAGGTTAGGGCGTGGCTCTGTTTTTAAGCTTGGTCATTTTTGCTGGTAAGGTTATGGGACTGCGGTTCTCCGTCGGCTCGCCTGTAAAATGTTTCTTCCCCTTGGGAGATCGGGCGTTTACCCTCCTTTAGGTTCCGCATATGACTGTTAGTTCTAGCTTATGTATTAGCCACTTAACATATCTGTTCTTTTGCCTCCTCTTATTAAATTATTTCATTCTTTATTTGTGTACTGTATTTATTTGTGCCTTTTCGCTACTCGCCCGTTTATTGTGTCTCGTTACCGAGACAGGGCGTGTATTATGTCTGGCTGTTCAGATTCCTGTCCTAGCGCTCTACCTTGCGTTGTGACAGTTAGCCGGTTAGTAGCGTCTGTAATGGTGTTTGTTTGTTCGTTGTCTTGTCTCCTCCCTTATCTGCGGGTATCCCGCCTTAGTGGCCTAAGGGCTTTATGAATCCCCTTGCTGCGTTTGGCTCCTCCTTCCTCACACGTCACGTCCCATTACAGTGGGAGGCATTTTTCCTGGCATGGCTTGGGTCCACTTGTCCCCTTAGAGGGAAGGGTCACTGCAAATCAATACAAAGTTATTCTGAGTGATCAACTTTATCCTATGATGAAACATTTCTATCCTGATGGGAGTGGTCTCTTCCAGGATGACAATGCCCCCCATCCACAGGGCACGAGGGGTCACTGAATGGTTTGATGAGTATGAAAATGATGTGAATCATATGCTATGGCCTTCGCAGTCACCAGATCTCAACCCACTTGAACACCAATGGGAGATTTTGGACCGACGTGTTAGACAGCGCTGCTCACCACCATCATCAAAACACCAAATGAGGGAATATCTTTTGGAAGGATGGTGTTCCATCCCTCCAGTAGAGTTCCAGAGACTAGAATATATGCTAGACTAGAGGTAGAATCTATGCCAGGGCACATTGAAGCTGTTCTGGCAGCTTGTGGTGGCCCAACACCTTACTCAGAAACTTTATGTTGGTTTTTCCTTTAATTTGCCACCCGTCTGTATATGCATCACCAGAGGTGTAAAATCCAGGTTCAGAAAGTAAAAGTCCTCCCCAGTATTTTGTTCCAATCACTTGGATTTGCCAATTAGCACATTATTCAGCCGGGAGCTAGAACTAATTAGTGAAATCAGCTGGCTGAGTTCATGGGTGGAAGGAACACTTGGCAGGACTTTTACTTTCTGACCCCTGGATTTTACACCTCTGTGCATCACTACTTTGTCACCAAAATGTAAACTGACCTGTTCAGAGTAGCATGAATGTAGAGACACAATATGCCAATCTAATCTATCTTTAAATTGTCAAATGTCTGTCCTTCATACACTGTATGTATTTTCTATTCAGTAATAGCCTACTTGGAACTGTCATGGTTTTCTGCCTGTTTCAGTTTCAGTTTTCGGGCGTCGCCTCTCGGGGCCGCGAGAGGGCGCTCCTAGCTTTGGTTCTCGTTCTCGGGACTAATTAATTATTCCCTTCAGGTGCGCTCTGCACTAAAGCTCCGTTCACTTGTTGTTCGGGGCTTTTGTGTCATTCTTGTCACACTAAGCCAGGTAACAAAGGTATAGGATTTGGCGACCACTTGTTCTTTTGCCTTTACTTAAAGTACATGTGGGGTCTGCCGTAGTGAGTTAGGAGTTCTCTTTCCTTGTAGAGATCTCGTTTTCCTTTCTTAATTATTTTATTCCTTGGTTTTCTTTCCCCTATCTCTGTTGAGATAGTACCTCGGTTTCGCCTCGTTTCCGTTTGCCTTTTATTTTTTGCCCTTTAATTGTTATTGAGCTAGAGGCATTTCTTTTTGTTTCTTTTCTATTCTCTGCTCGAGTCTATGAGCTTCGCCCTGTTATCTGGGTTGTTTTATTTTGGCTGTAAACCGGGAGTTATATTTCCTTACTGTTTATTTCTCTCTGCTCCGTTCACGGACTCCCTTTTCCCTCTTTAGTGGTGGTTTCTCATGCTTCATGGGACTACTTTCAGATCACCTCTGTCACTTCTGGTTCTCCTAACCCAACCCCTTACAGGAACATAATCGGTATAGTCACTCCCTTTTAGTAGATGGTCAACACTTTCCCATATTACGCAATGCATTGTTTTCTGTCTTTGTTGATACTTTTATAAATGTGTTTATCTCCACAATATGTGGGAATATGGCATTTTATTCAACTCCCTCCTCTTCATATCCGCTCATTGACAACCAAAGTATTTCAGAGTCAATTGTGAGCCAAAGCAGGCTTGAGATACAGTACATGGCTTGCATGCATCCATTTCACAGGAGAGGCAAGCAATGTTGCAAAATCACTAACCAGTCAAAATGTTAATACCAGGATCGCATTACTAAAGATCAAACCTACCATTCACCTAAATTTCTAAATAGATTTTGTTGTGTAAATATGTAAATTTTTGTTAAATATTGGGACTAGTTGGTCCTCCAGTGTTCTACAGTTGTAAAAAACATGTCTTAAGATTCACCGTAATTTTGGAGCTTGCACGTTGAAACGTGTTCGTCATTGGTATGGTCTTAGAGAAGGAGATCATGCTTTATAGGTCTATGTGATGACAAGCTGCAATATGATGTAATATTGGTGCTCTAGTGTTATTATTCTTGTTTAATGACAGAAACTACATTCTTTCTTTTTCTACTATCCAAAATTCATCTTTTTTTCTTCTTCTGTGGTTGGTGCCTCCGTACATTGGTCAGTGTGATATGATGTAGTGTTGTTTTAGTTTTGTGCCACTTCCTGGAACAAGTAGTGATAGGGCTTGGCATAAGTTAGCAAGTGCCTAACTACTGTCATTCTATTGTGTATGTCAACAGTGTTTGTTGTAACTTTTGCCTGGCTCCAAAGATTTACATATGGCCATCGGACTGGTTGTTTGAGTGTCTCGTGACTTGTGTGGTCCTTGTTGATGTTCATAATTTTTACCTGGCTTACTAAAGAAAGCTAATGGCTAAAGCCGAAGCCAGAATGAACGTGAAATTGTTGTGCTCAGTCAAGAAGAGTTACCCTATTGTACATAGGCTATGGCCAAAACCGACGGTGAAAAAATAAAAAGACGCCTTACGCACTCTGCATAAATGGTCTGCCTAAATTGTCTTGCAAAAAATATTTATTGCACAATCACATAGTGCAAAAAGAAAATTGCAAGGTGCTAGACAGAGCTAGAGCAAAAATTTCAACTACATGCTTTCTTCATTGATCAGCTGTAATATTCCTACTGAAAACACTCAAAAGAAAATGGAAAAAATGGTAAAATAAATCTGAGAAAAAGAAAAAAAACGTTTAAAGTCTTCAAAATCACTCATTTGCTTTTATTCCTCAATCTGGACTGATCCCTTAGTCTCCACTCGAAGACACAAATTTGATTCCTGCCCATTCTAAATGCAAGTTCTTTCATGTCTTTCCCACAGCTAGCTCTGTTCTGTGGTCCAAAGAGGACAAACAAATAAAAGCAGATGACACTGGTTATCTGGTCCTGCCATCAACATTCAGAACATTCCTACAACTCTCTGTCGGCTCGTTTTTTTTTTCTGTCAAGGCAGAAATTGTACACATATTGCGGCACTAGATTTCATTACTGTATCCAGAAACTTTCTTACTATGGCAGCATATTTAACAGATGTCATTATCTTATTATTCAATTTGCAGAGGCCTCAATCAGGACTTGCATTGCATACATTTCCACATATTATTTATTGATACCGCTGGACACTTATACTGATAATTTAGGTGAACGGGGTTTTCTCAATGATACAAATGGCTCACTCAGGGAAAATATAAAAACGGGTGACAAATTAAAGGAAAAACCCCTACAGTGAGGGGATCCGGTGGCCCTGTTATGCTGTGGGAGGCATGGCTTGAGTCCACTTGTCCCCTTAGAGGGAATAGTCACTGCAAATCAATACAAAGTTATTTTGAGTGATCACCTTTATCCTATGATGAAACATATCTATCCTGATGGGAGTGGTCTCTTCCAGGATGACAATGCCCCCATCCACAGGGCACGAGGGGTCACTGAATGGTTTGATGAGTATGAAAATGCTGTGAATCATATGCTATGGCCTTCAGTCACCAGATCTCAACCCAAGTGAACACCTATGGGAGATTTTGGACCGATGTGTTAGACAGCGCTCCTCACCACCATCATCAAAACACCAAATGAGGGAATATCTTTTGGAAGAATGGTGTTCCATCCCTCCAGTAGAGTTCCAGAGACTTGAATCTATGCTAGACTAGAGGTAGAATCTATGCCAAGGCACATTGAAGCTGTTCTGGCGGCTTGAGTTGCACCAACCTTACATTTTATGTTGGTTTTTCCTTTAATTTGTCACCCATCTGTATATATGCCTTACATCATACTACTCTACATTATTTAGAGGTTAAGTTCTGCCAAACTTAAAGTGGAGTTTTAATTACTCAGATGGAGATTAAAGTGTTGTATACATTCGTAGAATTAAAGTGTTTCATACATTGGTGTGCGTGTGTGTTTTGTATAACCTGCCTGTTTTGTTCATTTTTTTTAACGGACTAGAGGGAAATATGTGCAATTGCCCAGTGCAGTATAAACAGTGTAGCTCTGCAGAATACCTCAATAGAATTTCATATTCCATGTCAGGAAGCATCTTGACTGCTTTCATTTTTTACTGAATTTAATTGAAATGTTCCGAAAGCCAACTCAGCAGAGAGATTTTTATCTTCCAAGGAGCTTGAACTTGAAATCAATACCTAGTTATCCCTGAGGAAAAATATTTTCTTAAGACAAATTGGTAACACAACAGAAAATATGGTATAATAAAATTTCTTTACAGCATGCAATTTATTTTAAAATTTATTTCAAAAGATTATTCATATTACATTACATTACATTCATTTAGCAGACACTCTTATCCAAAGCGACGTACAATAAGTGCATACAGAGATGTCATCAAGATCACTACAGAACAGACAAGACAAAGCACATCCTTCCCATAACGTAGCAGCTATCCCTAGTAATGAACGTTGACTGTAGTTCACAGTAAGCTGTGGGTAAATCAGCTATACTACACTTCTATTCTAAATACTAAATTATAAACTATAACAAATAGACAGGAAAACACAGGGAACTAGTACCATGAGGTCCTAGGTTAGAATCAGTCAAGGTGGAGTCTGAAGAGATGTGTCTTCAGGCCTCGACGGAATGCAGGCAGGGTTCGAGTAGAACGTAGGGGAATGGGAAGTTTATTCCACCACTGAGGAGCTAAGGTGGAAAAGCTCCGCAGTTGGGACAAGCGAGAGGAGGGGAAGTGCAAGTCGCCCTGCTGTAGAAGAGTGAAGTGGTCGAGCAGGAACATAGTTCTGGATTATGTCCTGCAAATAGACGGGGCCTGTCCTATTGGCTGCAGTGTAGGCCAGGGTCAGAACTTTGAACCTGATCCTGGCTGCAACTGGCAGCCAGTGGAGTGACCTCAGCAGGGGGGTTACATGGGAAAATTTCGGGAGGTTGAACACAAGCCGGGCAGCTGCATTCTGGATCAGTTGAAGAGGCAGAATGGCGCAGGCCGGTAGGCTTGCGAGCAGGGAGTTGCAGTAGTCCAGGCGTGAGGTGACCATGGTCTGGACAAGAAGGTGGGTGGAGTAGGTGGTCAGGTACGTTCGAATCCTCCTGATGTTGTACAGGAGGAACCTGCAGGACCGTGCTGTCGCCCTAATGTGCTCTTTGATGTCCAGCCGGTCGTCCAGGACCACCCCCAGGTTCCTTGCAGAGCGGGAGGCAGCCACCACGGTCCCGTCAACGGTGATGGAGAGGTCATGTAGTGGGGAGGTCTTGTACGGCATGAAGAGGAGCTCTGTCTTGTCAAGGTTGAGCTTCAGGTGATGGGTAGCCATCCACTCAGAGATGTCAGTCAGACAAGCAGATATCCTCTCCTTAACCTGTGGGGTAGAGGGAGGGAAAGAGAGGAAGAGTTGAGTATCATCAGCATAGCTATGGTATGAGAAGCCATGTGAATGAATTACCGAACCAAGAGACTTAGCACCTTTGCGCAGAAGGTGGCGCCGACGTCACCTTTTTGCTCAACTGAGACATTCGTTGCTGCTGCAGCCGAACTATTATTGGAAATCACAAACTCTGTGTTTTAAATTTATTGGTAGACGGTTTGTGACGATTTCTGCCGAATACGTAGTTTCTAAGTGTCACTATTTCCCTGTAGCAAGTCCATTTATCAAGCAACCCCCCACCTAGTCTATACCTACCTATGCATGACATAGTGGACAATAGCATCTATGTTTGAGTTCATAAATATATTTATTCATCATATAAAATTAAAATAACATCATAGCAACGAGATAAACCCAACAATAGCCTGATCGTATGCCAGAAAAGCCGTGAAAAGCCCTGCTCACTCAAATGCAAAATAAACTGTGAAAGTACTATCTCATTCTACCATGTATTCTGCTAGCAATATATGCTACTAAATATGAAATAAATATACAATCCTACCATTGGTTTTACACATCGAGATGTTCCTTTCAAAATTCAGTTGTCATTTATTGTCTGGTACAATCGGTTTGAGAAATATACAACACTTTATACGGCTGTTACACTATCTGAAATGTCGCCGCGTAATAGCCCCATGCCCTGTAAGCCTGTCTCATGCATTACAGTTCATTCTGGTTTAATTGTCGGCTTTTTTATCCAATAGAGTACATTATAACCTTCGCAACGGTATATGCCAAGTCTTTTTGGGTGCTTTGAGCAATTTACTACAGCCCAGCGTAACGGCAGTTTTCGTTTTAACTGTCTAGTATTACGCAAGTGCTATAGAATACGCATTATGCAGGGGAATTTCCCTTTTGCGATATGTAAGTATTTTTGCGTCTAAAATACCGTTGGTCTCGCTGGCTACATACGTACGTTCGTGTTTCCACTCGAGCACTGTCTTTCCAATATTTTTGATAGCCCTATTGTTATTTTCGCATTTTGAGTGCATTTCACATACTGTAGTGCAATCGTTAAATGTATTTTTGAAGTAGGCTACCGATGTTCATTGGTAGATAGAACATTTGGCAGCATTTTACAGATGGTGGAAAACTATTTTATGTTCATGTTATCATACATAATATAGGCTATGGCGTATACTTGTCTCTTAGGGCATGACAAATGCTCATTCCAATTTACTGTGCGCTGATATGTGGTAGATTAAGCTAAAAAATTTCCTTGGAGTCATTATGAATAGGAAAACTTAAAAGATTAAAAGAATACAGAAAAATGCAATCCCAGGACAAAAGTATACATACTGTAGAGGGACAAGTGATGTTTTATTGAGGTACAAGAGTGAATGATTAGGCAACATATTTAGGTGTATGTAACACTGTGATATCAATGTTTTTTATCTTAAGCCACCAGAAGGAGCAAATGTGTATGCGTTATAATGTACAAAATTAATTTTATTCATTTTATGACATGTTTTGCATAGGGGTTTTGGACCCATAGATATCTACCCCCCTATACTGATGAAAATATATAATTCTCACTTGGAAATTATGCAAAAGTGAGTTTTATGAGCCCAAACTGTTGATTTGTAGTTAAATATATCATAATTTCTTTTTATTTGCAGCAGTGCACAATTTAGCCATTTGGATAGATTTGGAGACACTAATGGACAACAGGATACACTGCTATATTTTGCATCATAGACCTTTAGTAGTTCTGCATATCATCCTCAGATTTTGCAAAACTTGTGGACATGGAGTTTATGATCCAGGAAATGTATATATATTACCGATTTCACTTATGTAGCTCTCAGCAAAATAAATAAAAACTATTTTTAAATTTATTTTTCCAAAGTTTATTTGCATTTGTGGCACTTTATTTTGACTTAAATTATGAAAATAAACAAATCTAAGTTTGTATTGTAAATGGTACACCTGTCGGCGCTAACGCAAACGCAAGTGTCTTTACTATCTTACACCCGGTGCTAGGTCCATAATAACGCCTAACGCTTACGCCGTTTAACTACCATGTACTCTTGCGCCATCATTAGTGAACTGGGCGTGTTGGTCTTAAGATGAGGAGTGGCCAGGATTCTTTTTGGCGTATTGCTATCTTGAGCCAGCAGAAAGCGCTTGCGCTAGAACCACCACAAACCTGGTCTAAAGTCATGTCGCAGTTGTTTACATGCTATTTTAACGGCGCATATAAGTGCGTCTACATAGGCATGTGCACAACGCGCATACCCTCCTGTCTGTTACACACAGGGGCGTGCACAGGCGTGAGTAAAATATGTAGATCACAATGTGAAATATTATTATTGTGTAGGCTATATCAAAAATGCATAATAATAAAAGGTTCCATAGGTCCACATACCTTTCCCTCAGCGAAGGGAAACAATGCCACATTACATTGCTCTCAGCCCACTCCATCAACATCCAGGCGATGTGCGATGGTACGGGACAATGGCTATCCATTATAAAGGATAACACCTATAGCTATCAAGCCTAATGCGCAAATTGTCTTTGCACCTAATGCGTGAATTGTCATTCATTCAATTCACTGTGCATAAGGTTTTTTTCGATAGCCTATGGTTAAAAAACGGAGATGTCACCATGTTAACTAAATTGTAACCTTAGCTATTCTTCGTCCTTCATATTTTTTTAAATTACAGTGACCAGGTTTCCATACTCTCACCGTTTAAAACCCAGCTGATTTCACCCGTTATTCCTTAACTGAACAAAACGATTTTAAAGAGAACTAAGCGTCTAATTAGAAACTAAAACAAATTTGCAGCACGTTACACAATTAATTCACAATTCATTTTAATGCCATTCTCTGCACGTGAGCTGCATGTTCTCTGTTTCCCCTGCTGTAAGTCGCACGTTTCACGGTCTTCCTGGGAAAGTGGATTGTTTTAAAGGATTACGCTACGAGTAAAACAGGTTGGTCACATTTCCATGAACAGGACATTATTAAACAAGGGGAAATATGCGTGAACTTATGGGTTGCGAACCTGACAGCTTTATTGTAGGCTATTTAGTGTCATCATTAAGGCAAAATAACGGTATGTATGTTATTAATCAATATAAGCCTACTATGCAGGTAGCCTAATGAACTTTGGATGAAGCTTGAACTTTGAGAACTCCATGAGAACAGCCTCTTGGAATTGATGTTTGACACTTTCATTGCATAATCAAACGAAATTCGCTGAACAAGCAGGCTAATTTGGCGTTTTCTACGGTGAGACTGAAGCCATTGATAGCTTATTCTCAGCTGTTGCAGGTCCTTTTAACGAAATTTAACCGCACATATTTTGTAAAGTAACAGCCCTGTCTGGAATTACCGGGAACTCATAGGCTAATGGTTAGTCCGAATAATATTGATCATACTCCATTTAGCCTATTCCTTGATCACACTAAACATGCACGAGCATGTCTGTTTCGCCATCATAAGCAATCCGCCAAGGTGGAAAAGCAGGCTTTTAAAGGGAATGGGATATGACATTTTGATTGGTTTATTGAATGTCACACCCAAGACACACCTATAATTAATGAAGCGACTAGGTTCAGCCCAGTTGCGCCATGCGCCGTGCTTAGCGCCAAAAAAACACGCCGTTAAAATAGCAAAAGTGGACTTGGACACGCCCTAAATTGACTTAGCGCCATGCGCTTAGACTAAGCGCCAAGATCGCCAAGATAGGGCCCCTGGAGTTATAAAGCCTTAAACAGAGCACCCCTAAATAGGTGAAATTTGCCATCTGCGCCAAGGGTATACATAGAGAACAGCAGAGGACCCAGTACAGATCCCTGCGGGACTCCTGTAGACAGGGGATGGAATGCAGAGACGGAACCCTTCCAGGAGACTTCGTAGGATCTATCAGTGAGATACGATACAAACCAAGAGAGGGCAGTCCCAGAAATGCCCATCTCAGCGAGTGTGGAGATCAGGAGTTTGTGGTTGACCGTGTCGAATGCCGCCGACAGGTCAAGGAGAATCAGAACAGAGGAGAGGGAGGAGGCTCTAGCAGTGGCGAGTGCCTCCGTCACAGCCAGGAGAGCAGTTTCAGTGGAATGGCCTGTTCTGAAGCCGGACTGATGCGGGTCAAGCAGGTTGTTCTGGTGGAGACTAGGTTGTTCTGGTTGTTCTGTCCTGTCCATCTCAGTAAACATGACTTTATTCATAATAGCATTCCCTTGCAGATAATGCACTTCACATGAATTAAAACCCGAGCTTAAAGTAAATACAAATAGTAAAGTAGCCTACATGGAAAAGTAAAAAGACCTGGCAGGATATAACATGCAGGAAATGCAGAATCAAGCCTATCTGCATCACACAAGTGCATTGCCTCCATCTGCCCAGCACTAGGCTGCGGTCTTTCGCAGCCTGGAAATAAATAAAATAATTCATGGTGGTTTGAAATCCCCAATCCCCTAGTGATGGAAAGAGGTAGTTAGGAATCTATACTCTGACACAGTAAACAGCAGTTTGACGTATACCAGTAAGCCCGCGTTCTGTCCTAGGGAGCCAACTCCTCCGACAACACAAGATCAGCCATTGCTCATCTATACACACCTGTAAGTCATTTTATAGAAAATGTTAATGGTTCAATGGTTAAATGTGTGTTTTAATTAGCATATTTAACATCATATAACATTTTAAGTAAATCACTTCAGGAAAAATAGTAGCCTACTGGGAGCATTAATTAAGTTAGGGGTCTGATTAAATAAATTCATAGCCTACAATTGATGAATAGTCTTAATTTAAAGTGCTTTCTTTTAACAGTCGTAATTATTATGTTTGCCTTGTGCTATTCAACGGCTACATTTAGTCTTGTGAATTTAACTGAAAATAAAAATAAATTCATAGGCCTATTCTAATTAACATTCAGAACGTACATTTAGCGGCATCTCAAATTTATGGATGCAGTATGTGTGGTCCTGAGCAGGTGTAAATTTTGTTCATATTTACGAACAAATCTGAGATACGAAAACTTTGATGAATGCCAAAATACGAACAAACTTACTAATACGAACGGTTTACGTGAAATTTAGTTCTGCTTACGTTTCATGAATGAGGCCCATTGAATTCCATTATTAAATCATCCCCCTTTGAAATTAATAAAAGAGATGGCCCATTTCAAAAGGACATGATAGACATTTGAAGGAGGTGACAGGAGGTAAACTAGTATAAATATTGTTGTAGGCTGGGAAAGCATGATCTGAAAGAAGTGTGCATTACCTCAGTGGAGGCTGGTGCCACTTCAGAGGCAGATAAGGCCCACTCAGGTTTCGTGCACAGAGACTGCTTCTCATCAGTCTTCAAGTAGGTCACATGCTGTCTGTATGAACACATGGGAAATGGTGTTTCATATGTTGAGAATTTTAAATAAATGTTTTTTGTTCTTTTTGAAAGCCACATACGGTTGGGGTCATCTTTAAGAAAACAGATGGTGTCAGATATAAATTAGCATGTGTAGGTTGGAATATATATATGGTATATACAGACTGGTATTACCCATAGCCTAGAACATAATTTGTATAAAGCATTTCAGCTGTGGCTTAGATTGGCATGTAAAAATATAAATATCATCGACTCATTGGATCCACATTGACTGGAAGGGAGATTGAGGTAAACTTGTAAAACTGTAAAACTTGGCTAATTAAATTCATTCATAGCTTAGTCCTGGCCCCAGATACTTTGTGGGCAGGCCAATTTGTGTGGAAGACAAAAGATAAGTGTGGCCTGGTGGCTGAGTCGTCTTTGTGAGGCGAGATGTGGGAGAACAGAATGTGCGTAAGAATAAATTAATGTGGCAGGCCAGACGCTGCTCATCGTCGTCAGTCAGCTGAGATCCAAGGTATTTATTCAAGTTCTAATTTATTGATCAAACTAGTCTTGACATTCTTCAGACAAATTCTTAATCATACATAAAAACCAACTGGTTGTTGTTGTTTAGCATCCCAGGTATTTAGTTTAGCACATTGCCAGGTTGACTTTTCACAATGGTCTCAACTGGCCATAAAAAGAGTGGTGAAGAGATATATAAGCTGCTGCAAAATGGCTGCAGGTTCTCAGAGCTACACTGTGTAGGAGGTGTCTCTTTTGGCCTGAAGGTCGTTAAACAGTAAACTAAATATGGCCTGAGCCAAGATATCTTCCCTCAACCTATTGATTTTCCATATGTCTTTGGCTCATGCTCAAAACCCTCTGGGCAAAATGTCCACAAGCCAACTCCTGCTGTGTCTGTCAAAGACATTGTGTTAAAATAATTGATTTCTGTGGACCTCTCTCTCCTTGACCCATAAAGGTGGTACAGACTTTAGAGGCAACACTGAGCTGTAACTGTATTTTCTACTGAGCAGGTTCTCACACGGATGTGGCACATTTTCTTTATTTATAATATCTATAGCAAATTGTATCATTCATAACTCCTAACACTACTCTTGGAGTGGCTACTTCAGTTAACAAAATAACCAAGATGTGCACAAAATATAACAAAACAAGCCATAAGTGTATGCAAGCTTTAGGCCTATTTCACAAGATGGCAACCTACACCAGAAGGGGTGCTAACTTTCTTCAAGTGCAGGGGACGCAACTCATCGTGTGTTTTCCCAGTCCCACACATCGCTCCCAATAGTCACAATGTCAGATGTTTCCCCCCGTTGTTGACGAGTTTCAGAGTGATGTGAGGCAGTCAAAGCTCGACATGGGATGTTCTTTTTTGAGCAATTTATGTTATGGCAGAGTAAAGGCTAGCATGTGTAGCCTATAGAGTTGTAGTACTCGAGACTGGTCTTGGTCTCGAGACCATATTTTGAAGGTCTCGGTCTCGTCTCGGAACCGACTGCATTTTGACTTGGTCTTGTCACGGTCTCGGACGAAGAGGACTCTGAATTTTTTTTCATATGCTACTATTTTATATAATTGATTTATAGGTTTAGTGGATGGAAATTTTGCTAGATCGCTAGATAAAACCACACATTAACGATTTAAATATTAATTTACCTCAAAGCGTAGGCCTGGCTTTAAATAACGTTAGGCTAACCACTTCGTTTTTCCTGTACCCCAAGGCGCATCACATACATCACAAAGACCGACAGCCAGCTCACTCACCAGAGTCTGTCTGCACTCTGCAGTTGAACACTGAACAATAACAGTGCCATTATGTGGGTCTCACGAGTCGTTGTGTTACTATCGCAATAATATTTGTAGCTCAACTGAAACTGCTACTGCAGGAGAAACACAGCCCCTCTCTTTGTCAGATGTTCACTCTCAGTGTGAGAAGGCGTGAACGTTATTGTTCAGTAAGTATTAACCTATATGAACCAGATTCTTATAAATATACATAATTAGGCCTCTATAATTTTCAATTTTTTTTCATCCCCAGTGAACAACAGTCGTCCATGGATGGCTAAATTGTGTTGGAAACGCGTCTTGGAGGCCTTTTCAACGGCATTTTGTGGCATTTCGCGCACTGGGTCAGATTGCACTAAACTGTTTATCTATATGTCACGTTTTCGGTCAAGGATGTTCGCCAAATTCAATAAACCTGTGATCTGCGTTAGGTTACCTGATCCTGAGGTAAAAGGTAACTAGCTAAGCAAACGTTACTTTACCCACGGTTTACCAATCATATGAAATGTAAGTAAATTTTACATAAACCTAATCGTTATATTACTATATTATGACTATACCATTAACCTAATCGATATCCAAAGACAACGGTTAATCTGGCCGCATTTTTTCTTATTTAAACGTTAAATTTAACGTTAAGTCTGAATGTTACAGATTCAAATTGCTTCGAAATGCAGCATAGGCTGATGTTTCATTAAATTGAGAGTAATTCATTTTTCATTCTCGTCACTGGTGATTATTGATGTTGACTTTTGTAGGTAATCCATTGTGTTTGCTTTTGGATGGCTCTTTTAAAATGTAATCAGTACTCATACCCTCAATGTTATAATCTATAAAATCTGACTTCAACTTCGCTGCTTTTTGAAGAAATGTTTTTAAACAGGAAGTGTAGGCTACCACCATCTGAAAATGGGTAAATTCTTAGTTTTACACAATCCATAAAGACTATTTTGTCATATTTGAATGAGCTACATGGTATTTTCTCTTATTGTTTCAAAAGGTTAGTTAACCAACATAGGGACTGCCACAGTCATATCTGTACAAGTATAGCTCTGTAATTGAAATGGTAAACAAGCAGGCACTTTAAGGATGGCAATCTGCATTTGCATATAGCAAATCAGCATATGAGTACACCCCTGTGCAATATCACTTAAATGTCAAATGATTCAAAATTGTATCACCTCTCAATAATTGCATTATTTCTAAGTTGACAAGTAGAGTGTTTCCTCTTATGAACAATCAAAAACAAATACTTTAGAAAGACAAAAGTGAATACACCTGTGATCACTGTTACATAAGTTAGTTAAAATCATTTTTAATATTTGGTCGCATATCCTTTGCATGCCATGACTTCCTGATGTCTGTGACCCAACAACATCAAAAGACTCTTGATATCTTATTTTCTGGTACTCTTACAAGCGATACTATAACGTCTCTGCATTTGAATGGATCTCTATGGGAATTGGGGTGTGGGACTAGATTTAGCTGTAAATTATGCTGGAACAGTATGGAATACATAGTTGGTAAAATGGCTGTAAGTCATCAAGGGTCTTAGGTATCAAATCAAACCATCACTCTGCTGCCAGATATGCAGTAGATGTGGATGGATCAATTTAAAGGTTGTTTCTCCTGACAAATTTTCATATTGAACTCTATGGAAAAATAAGTCAGGAGAAGTAACCCTTCAAGTTATCAATCCATATCTACTGTATTTCTGGCAGTGGAGTGATGGTTTAAGGCTTGTTTGATACGTCAGACCCTTGATGACTTAGAGCCATTTAGCCAACCATGTGTTCCATACTGTTCCAGTGTAATTTACAGATAAATCTAGTCCTACCCCCTAATTCCCATAGAGATCCATTCAAATGCAGAGACGTTATAGTATCGCTTGTAAGAGTACCAGAAAATAAGATATCAAGAGTCTTTTGATGTTGTTGGGTCACAGACGTCATGGCATGCAAAGGATATGCGACCAAATATTAAAAATGATTTTAACTAACTTGTGTAACTTTCTAACTTGTGTGTCAGTGATCACAGGTGTATTCACTTTTGTCTTTCTAAAGTATTTGTTTTTGATTGTTCATAAGTTTATACTTGTCAACTTAGAAATAATGCAATTATTGAGAGGTGATACAATTTTGAATCATTTGACATTTAAGTGATATTGCACAGGGGTGTACTCACCTAAATAATGCTTTCTGTGTTTTGAATTTTGTTCTGTGTTTTGAATTGGACTAGCATTGGTCTGGTCTCGGTCTTGGTCTTGCCCCCCCTCAGTCTTGGTCTTGACTCGGTCTCGCCACCTCAAAGTCTTGGTCTTGACTCGATCTCGCCACCTCAAAGTCTTGGTCTTGACTCGGTCTCGGTTTAGGTGGTCTTGACTACAACACTAGTAGCCTACCTAACTAACATGGCTAACTAGCTAATCTTGATGAAATATTTGCATTTCACAGTGCTTCTAATTCTGTTTATGCAACAAAACATTAAGATTTGCGTTGGGAGATGCAAAAAGCCACAGAAAATTGATGGCTAAATTAAAGCCAGCTAATTAGTGAGTCTGTTCATCCACACTAGCTAATTAAAACAGAAAAATGGAGTTTCATTAAGTATTACTGTTATAAGAAAAATCCAGTTCAGTGGTGGTGACATCCATACCATGCAGGAGTGAAGGTAATATGACATAAACATTGTTTGTGTGGGTCACTCTAGACGATGGTCAATACTGTTAGAACTGAGGAGGAAATGTGAAAGTGATAGATTTTGTATGATAGTCAATCATGTCATTTTGCTGGTCTTTTAATTTTTTTGGTCATCAATGCTATTTACATATCTGGCTATACCCTGTTTGGACCTTATGTTCATGTTATGTTATGTTCATCGATCAGTTACAACAGTTATGGAGTGTCCTCCATCATGATTGTCTCTACTCCACAATTCTAGATTTGTAATTGAACAATTCACATCTGGTTAAAATGCATTTTCTCATTTTTTATTAAAGGGTGGATGTATACATTTTCATTTCACCATGTAGAAATTACAGCACTTTTTATACCCCCTGCCAGGAACATATTTCACCATATATCAGTAGCCCAGTATGTTTGCCACCTATTGGCAGGTCTTGTTTCCAAATGTAATGATTCAGTACATAAGATTCAATGTTTTATGAAGAAAGAAAAAAATAACAGTAATTGGTATAGACGTTTTTGGTCAGATCACAAAAAGAAATGGCATAGTTAAAAGGAAATCTGAATGAAATAAAAGCCTGAAGTGAACGTGCTGGGTTTCATTTTAAAGACTGCAATCAGCGGGAACAATCACCGCAAAAAATCCGGGAAATTTTGACTCAGAGAGAAGAGTAATGGGCACAGAAGTCCATTTCCTCCATCGCAAATGATGGCTACGGGAAAGGAGTTCTTTCCTAATCAGGTTAGTCCTCGCTGGCCGCTCCGTATCTCACGGCAGGGTTTTCACCGCCATCCATCTTGCAGCTGATGGAAAGCTAATGTGCGCTTAACTGAGTTATCCCACAATTCAAATGTGATATTGTCATTAAATATTGCATCACCTTTTTATTTCGCCTTATAAACTGGTAAGACTCCTGAAGACAAATGTCACTTTCCTGATTGAGCTCAAATTCCAAAGCACTCCCCTGCTCAAAAGCAACATTTAATCCTTTACTTAATTAAGGATACATTCACATGCAACATTGTAGACTTTTTAAAATGCAACACGACTGAAAGACTAAAATTTAGTCAGTTTTTTGATTCAACAGAATCCTTAACAGGAATTTATCAGCTATCTAACCAAACCAGTGCACATGATGTGATGATGTGGTTATTTACAGTACATAAAGTATAGGGAGACACCAAGAAAATAATTTTGACACTCGAAGAACCAGGTTGTCTTCCCTTAACATGCAGGAATAAACACTCAAAATTGTTTTAAAGTAACTTCTGCAAATTCTCCAGATGAGTATTTTCATCTTGCAAGTGTCTTCCTAATATACAGAATGTGTATTGTACAGATGTGTTTATTGGTGAAAGTGCATGCCCTCACCAGCTTAATCCCCACAAGCACTGTTACTAATCCTCAAGGCTTCCCCTTATTCTTCTAAAACAGCTAAATGCACATTGTGCCCTCCAAAATGATTTTCACCATTGATAGAAAAGAACAAGACTGTATGACTAATGCAAGCAGTGAGCTATGTTTTAATTCCACTAAATATTCAATGCATTTTGAATATTTGTATTTTCCCCAAAGAAGTTTCACAAACATTACGAACAGATTTTCAGTTGTTTGTGTTCCTCACCCTACAGTAGGATAACAGTAGGATAATATAACATACTCACTTTCCAGTGTTTTGTGAGATATGAACATATTCGGGTGGATATTTGACCATTTCTTCATTGGCAATTGCAAAACAGTGCTTTTGTGGTCAGTCCTCCTTCCTTGCTGGTCTACATGCATTCTTTCCTGTGCTCGACTGTCTCCCAGTTGCTGCAATCACCTACCCTGTCGTGCCATATATTATTTTATTGGCTATATGCACGCAACACAATACTATACTGCCTGGCCAAAAAAAAAAGTCGCACACACTAATATTTTGTTGGACCGCCTTTAGCTTTGATTATGACGCGTATTTGTCGTGGCATTGTTTTGACAACCTTATGCAACATCACAACATTTATTTCTGTCCAGAGTTGCATTAATTTTTGGCCGAGATCTTGTATTGAAGACGGGAAAGTCGAACCACTCCATAAAGTCTTCTCCAGCACATCCCAAAGACTTTCAATGGGGTTGAGGTCAGGACTCTGGTGGCTAATTCATGTGTGAAAATGATTCCTCATGCTTCCTGAACCACTCTTTCACAATTTGAGTCCGATGAATCTTGACATTGTCATCCTGGAATATGCCCATTGATGGGATAACCTGGTCATTCAGTACATTCAGGTACTCAGCTGACTTCATTTTATTGCTGCATAACATTGCTGAGCCTAGACCTGGCCAATTGAAGCAACCCCAGATCATAACACTGCCTCCAGAGGCTTGTACAGTGGGCACTATGCATGACAGGTGCAACGGCAACTTTTTTTTTGACCAGGTAGTGTATTTCAATAAGCCAGCCTGATTACTTCCGGCTAGTAGCGATTGCTACTACTCGCTATGGGGTTTTTCACAGATCTCTAGTTCAAGTAAAATTTTTATTGTCATGTTCAAAATTTACACAAATATAAAAGGTGGCTTAAATTCTTAAGTGTAGACTGCAGTACAACAAAATGAACTTTGAAAAAGCTAAACATCTTAATTAGACATGTTTCATGTTTCTTCATCTTGCCGACACCAGCACCTCTTTGATGGAGACACATTTGTGCACAAGGCTTTTCCCTTTTTTTAATTAGACATAAACATGATGCAGTAGGCTAATTATAATGTCACTGTCAACAGATGCTGGTAAATAGTAGGCAATGAACCAATTATATGAAATTGTAGATTATTTTGTCATTTGTAATAAGCATTTTGCAAAAGTAAAATCTGTGATTGGAGGGCAAAAATGTTAAGCATTAAGCCATCGAAATTTAAGTTTAGAAATTAGAATGCTCAGGTTTTGAATAAGTGTAGCTTTCACTGACAAAGCAAGTTGACAAAACATTTGTCAAAGAAATTAAGAAAATCTACTTTTCTTCTAGCCATTCTTCAGATGCATCACACCAACAAGGACATTTGGATAGGCACAATAACAATTATTATAGTTAATAGTGGTAACCACCATGTAAGGCTCCTACCAGAATGGAATGTAGTATGATGGTTCGGGATGTGGGCTTGTAACCCAATGGTTGTGGGTTTAATTCTAATGTAGGGCAGTATTCCCTATAACTGCAGTGTCATGGAGATATGATATCCCCACGATGCTCATGATGTACCAGATATTTTGATCTGACATCATAAATAGAGGTTTATACCTCAGCAGAAATGTCAGTGTTTGACAACTTGAGTATTTATTGCTGCAAGTGCAAACCTTCTTGGTCATCTTGGGCCGTTCAACCCACACCCTTTCCTTGGGCTTTGCAGTCTGCAGATCATGCACTAGCCTATCAGAAATCCCAAACTTCACACATGCACACACACACATACACACACACACACACACAGTCACATATTTATGGAAACCGTAACGTCACTTTCCTATGGATTCAGTAATAAAATAAAGTTGGTTCCTTATGCATAACACCGTGCTTGCTCTGTGAAGCTGGAAAAGTTGACTGTTTCCAAATGAACCTTGCCCCCATCCCGTGATGTCATCTGTTAACAGACCATCATGATCTATTGCATATTGCTGAGGTGTTCTATAGCACGGGCATGACAGCAATTAAAGCCAGTGCTGCTTGGCGGTAAAATGATCCCGAGTGCTTCACTTGCTTTATTGAGGGAGAATAAGCATTGGCCTTTTCATTCTCTGCCCCACCAGGCAACCCCATGACTCAGTCCCAATCTTTGAAATGGGATCTGAGAGTCTGAAAAACTTCAGCCAGTGTACGTCTTTAAAGTGCACAAAAAAGTCAATTGTTTCCTCACTCCTCCACGTCGATACTGACTGCTCGTGTGGGACACTTGCATTGTTGTACAGGGATTTTTGGCTGGGTAGTGGCACGTCCCCTTATCATTAATTGCAATTGATATGACTACTTGGCTCACATAGATACCCTGCTCAAATAGATAAATAATTGCAGAGGAGTTTGTACTTAAATTTTTCCCTTGTCAGTACTCATTGGCTTACAGTGGAAATATTTTCTGGTTGACATCTTCATTTGAACAGGTTGTGAAAATATGCCCCGGCTCATACAACCCAAATAGCACTCATTTTACATTTGAAATGTTTTTTAAAAAAAATGCTCATATCTAATTTCATTATTTCTCCCTTTTGAACCTTTGAACAATATCACTTTGAAATAGAATACACTAAAAAGAAAAAAGGGTTGGAGGCTTAGACATTATATATTTATTTTGTCCTCATTGTCAACCTTCTGAATATGAAGGAAAAATTTGAATTGCATAATTGGCATGTAGTTTATATTTTATAATTTGGTCAGTTACTCTGCATGCCAAAATCCATGTCACTGACATGTAAACCCTCTTGAATAAGGATTTATTTTGATCTTTTTCAAATGACATAAGGAGGGACATTTTGAACTCATTAGTGTCACATTCTAAGAGGCTATTGTGTTATTGCCACAGCATTAAATTGAATATTACTAGATTTCACAGCACTTCTTATGTAAGATTATGATATTTTATCAACCATAATCTTGCACTCATGTTATTCCTTTATTAACCCTTTGTCCTTAAGTGCATGCAGTACATTTCAGCAAATGTTACACACTGGTTGTTGCCTTCAGAACATCAAGAAATTGCTGTTTGCTGAAAATGTGCAAGAAATAAGGACAATTATGCAATACAGCTCAGTTAATTGAGTGCATTGTGGATTAGAAACCTTTCTGTTGCTTGGCATTATAATTTAAGGACCAAAATGTATTATGGGGAAATTATTTGTTACAATGCAAAAATGTCAGTTTGTTAGGCTAACCTTACACTGAATGACTATAAATGGACCTTCTGTACACTTCTTGGTGATGTGGAACTGAGATGAACACACATAAGAGTGTCTGCTAAGTGAATGTAATGTAATATAATGGCCAAACTATTATACATCCTGAACTGTAGGGGGCACTATTGTGCCAGCAATAACACAACTATATTTGGAGGAATAAAAACAATATATACTGGATTGCGTTACCACTGTTTCTAACCAGCTAGCTAGCAATTGCAGCAATTAGTGAGACAACTTACTCATCTCACCACAGTACTCCAGAAATCTGGTTAGCTAGTGAGTATACGTTTCGTGCAGAGTTCTACTAATGTTAAGTGATTGGAACTTTAAAGAGTAAGTACACCCACTGTCTCAGCCTGTCTTCGCCTACTACACAATTTTGAAAAATACTTTGTGGGGTGAGCGAGGGAGAGGGTGGGAGCAGAGGAGCTGTGTCCATCGTCATTTGCATAAATGAACTGTGCAATGTACAAATGATTTCGTATAACTCGGATAAAACTGTCAAACTAGATGTTGCAGATCAAATATGAATCACGATTCAGCAACTGCATGGCCTGTATTTTAGTGAATTATTTAGGTGGAATAAGAGAGTTTATGAACAGGACGCTGTGTTGTTCCGGTTTTAAAACGTGGGGCCGAAACAAAAGAAACGTAGTGGGTCTAACCAATCAGGTGCCAGCTGTTTCCGTTGTGGGAAACAAAATGATCCATATGGCGTAGAGGTACCTCCAAAGAGGTACTCTGACATCACGATTGGGGCGGGGGCAGTGTGGGGAGCAGACATGGAATTTCAACCGTTAGAGGGCAGCACAAAGACGCTTTTCTGCCAGTTTCTTATGATATACAATATTATTTCAGAATTGTTGAAATAACGGAATGGACGAATAGGTTTCATTATAAGGTAGGCATACAAACACGTTTACAGTGAAAAAATCTAGGATGTAGTTACTCTTTAACATTATTTATAGCTTTGTAGTTCCAAAAGTATAAAGAGTTTTAACAAACGAAATACAAGCAATGTAACAGGAGTGAGGAGGTTGATGGTTGTGGAATTTTGTATGTCTATTTTAAAAAAAAACATAGGTGGAGAAGAACTGGAACAATAATATGAAGTAGTAGCAAAGATTCTGCAGAAGAACAGTATTTTACGCCTTTGGCAAGTAATATGAAGTAAAACTTCTGCAGGAGAATGGTAGTTTATGCCTTCGGCAAGCAAATGAATAATATTGTATAGACACTGAAGTATTTATATGAATTCTTATCTACTGAGTTTTATGGAATATTTATTGTGCTCTAGGAACAAGACCAGCATGTTGGATATGTGGGAACATTTGGAACTCTGCAAATTTAAATTAAAGCACATTACCTTTTTGAAACAGAAAGGGTATATACTTGGCAATTCATGTTTATTATGTAATCTATTGCTTAGAAAAACATAAAGCAACTAAACCCAGCTTCACATTACTTCACCTATCCATTTATAATTCCACTTTCCAGTAAGTATATTTTTGATTGTATGGTCCAAATGTACTGAGAATACTGCAACTGGAACATTAAGTGAATTCTCAGTCATCAGAGTTTTATGATTGAAGTGCTGTCCTGATCTCTGGTAAACATAGCACAGTCTAACATTTCTGGTCTCTGCGAATGTTAACACTGTTGATGAATGCCTAAAATTAACATGGAGTGCTTGAAAAGGACCACATTAATTTACATGAGACTAAAAATAAGTAACAATATTATGTTATATGCAATGATTAAATAACATTAAGATCTGTCATACATTTTGCAGTATGGAAAGTGTATGACACTGGGCCGCCATGTGCATTACTGAAGTGCTTGTGCTTCATTTGTGTGTGATTTGGGTTTTACAGCAGCACATTGAGAGGCAAACTCAGGATAAACAATAGGGATGAAAGTTGTTATTCTTTCGTAAAATTTAAATAATAAAGATAAATTTATAATTGAATAATTTCAATATTTATACTAATGCAATAAATGATGATTTGAGCTGAAATACATATTCTAAATGTGAATTACTTGCCTATGAAAAACATATTATTGCTATAGTCCAATACCATTAACTACTCACAAGGTCAGTTCCTTCTAGTTTCTAGATCATGGAATAATAATGTTTTATAATTTGTCAAAAGTAATTTGTTATTTCAGAGCCGGTATATTCTTGAAATAACACTCCCCTGTCCCTGCCCTCCGTCAGTCAATAGGTCATGTTTATGGGAGTGAGTGGAGACAACCGTCTGTGTTGCTTGGGAATTCCAGGGGTAGAAGATTATCTGTAAACATCGACGTGCTCAATGAAAGCCGACTCCAATAATATCCTCATGTTTGTCTATGTGTCAGTGGAAACTCTGTCAACCGATTAATACAAAAAAGAAGAACAAAATAAACACAAGCACGGCAGGAGGGCTGACAGTTTGACTGCTCCTTGTTTATGTGGAGTGCCCACCTCATCCATCAGACCTCATCTATCTCCCATTACAAAAAAAAAAGCAGACGAAACTGTTGTTTACCCAACAACAGGTAAGTAACCGCATTAAAAAGAATACTACAGGAGAGAAGAACTACTATGTTTACCAGAACACTGAAGGTAGCTCTTTCCCAATAGGATTTGTTTATAAGGATTTACACGCTCTAGCCTTTGGCATAGCTGTACGACTACTACTGCGTATTGTTCTGTAGTTCTCATTTGGGGAGCGGCCATCCAATCAGAGGCAAACATGTCTTCGTGAGCCTCGAGTCGTGACCAATAACTATGGAGCAAATTTAGTGCCAATATTATTTACACGTTTCACAACTCACGCGTGTTTTACGCATTGCAAAACAGAACTGCAAATCCTGTTCGAGAAATCTCGAACGACAAATTGCAAATGACAAACCTCAAAGCTGTGGATGCTCAAAAATACAAATCATTTTGTAGTTTTGCGATGCGTGAAACACGTTTTGTGTGTCCACAGCTTGAGATTTGTAGTTTGAGATTTGTAAAACAGGATTTGTAGTTTTGCAAATGCGTAAAACACGTGTGAATTGTGTTTTGCGGTGCAGAAAACATGTGTGAATTGTGTTTTGCGGTGCAGAAAACGTGTGAATTGTGTTTTGCGGTGCACAAAACATGTGTGAATTGTGTTTTGCGGTGCACCAAACACGTGTGAGTTGTGAACCAAGTGTAAATAATATTGGTACTAAATGCGCTCCATAAATAACATGAAAACATGCACTGTTCATGTGCCTGCAACCCTAATATTTTCCCTGAACGTTTTATTTTAATACCCGACAGAGAGGTATACGCCCTCCCATTCGCTGTTTACAATTGCTCTGCATTACGAAGCAATTCAATTAAGGTCAAAGTAATAGAAGCCAGAATACCAGCTGAATTCTTTTTATGTATGCAGGAGATAGCAGTTGCCTTGGCCATCCTCATCTTGATGAATGAGCGAGAGGAGCAGGCAAGACAGCTCACCTTCCGCGCGTTACGTGTCAAGGAGACTTTTGATGATTGTTGTCAACACTGGCTAACCAGATTAAATGAGTGCCTTAGAGTTAAAGTTAGCTTTACCCTTTCGAGAGGTCCACATTGCATCTGTCTTGCATTAGGATTAAGGCTAGCTAGTGATGGAGCAATAATGGAGGTGTCGTTTCAAGTTCCCAGAGTGTCAGAGATTGTGGGGGTGGCTGTTAACAGGCACTCAATCATGTTTCTGTCTGATAGAGGTTGTGTGGGAATAGAGGTAAAATAAGTGATCCATGCACTCACCCAGACTAGCAATTGCCCAGCCTTAGGGATCAGCACTGAATGTAATGGCTCAGGGTGGCTTTGGGGTAACAACCAGTACAGGAAAAGTGTCACCTGGCAAAATGTTTTAAGTAATATAATTCCCTGCAGTCAGTGGACTTAGTGGAGAGTAATTAAATGTAAAATATTTGGGATTTTTTATTCTTCTGATTGCACAGCAGGATGGGTCATAATATGATTGAAAGCAAACAGGGAGGACCTTATCCCTAGTTAAAAACAATAGCGGGATACTATAAACTAAAGATGAAAAAAAAAAAAAAAACATTTCCAAATTTTAGATTTGGTGCAGGAATATCTTTCATCACTCCCAGTTAAATTTGAATGTGCAAAAGCACTATTATCCCTTCCAAGTTTTTTTTTTTTTTTTTTTTGTCCTGGTCAGATGACTGCACTCTAAGATGGGGTGGGTGACACCAACATTCCTTTTACATATGCAATGCCACACAGGAGGACATTTCACAAATTTCTGCCTCTTCACTTGAACTACCATTCTCAACCCCACCCACCCCACAATAACAAATGTGGATGGCATTAGTTCATTAGTTCATTGGCATTAGTTCATTTCGTGTATGCATGCAGTCGTGCCATGCTGTCTCCGTATTCCTGAGCATAGAGGGAGTGGAAGTGGTGTGAGATTTTTAGGTAATGTTGATTCCCTTTGGCACCCTGGTCTCAACATCCAAAGGACACCCTCCAGGGGAAACAGACTTACAGGGAGGCTTCTGTCTGCTGGCCAGTACAGCCTTATTTCATTATTCATCATTACTCACTTGGACCATTATCAAAAGTTGACAGAAGTAGGCCACAGAGATATTTGCACTGTAAAGTATATGTATGCTTTACACGTTTGAAATACTTTCTAAGCAGTGATACTGGCAGCCTCCACCTTTACAAATATATCTGAATTTCTGACATGTTATCAAAACACTTTCCATCACACAGCTAAGTGTAATTGGATTTTGATTGGAAATGAATGAGGACCAAATCCCTTGAAATAGACCTTTTATTTATTTATTCATGAATAAAAATGAATAAATGCCCCTTGCCGTTCCTTCATAGACAAAGCACCAGCAATACTCTTCCCTTACCGATGTAATTACTGAATCGTGGGAAAATGCGATGTGCCCATGCCAGTTGTAGGGAGTTGCCATCGTTCGGAGATATGCGATTACCAATCTATGATATTGTGCTTTTGAAAATATATGAAAACATCTGATCTCTTCCGTTTTGAAGGATTAATTATGTACACGTTAGGCTTTTAAAAAATGAATTCCATGAATAAGTTTCAGCTAGTTTCAGAGAAGCCTTTTCTGTCCCCCCCCTCCTTTCTTTCCAAAGCTCTTCAGGCAGATTTGTATAAAATGAGGTCAGTTGATGTCCCCGCCCCCCTCCCCCATTTAATGTAGCGGAATGTTAATGAGAAACAGATTGGAGCTGGAGTTATTTCACCACATGCTGAGTCCCTTTCAGTCTCACCCTGTCTCCTTCCCACCCGGTGCTCCAAACTTGGCGGCTGCCTGCTGAGTGGACCGCAAGCCAACGTCACAGTGCATCTTTATGTGTGCATGTTTATCTTGGGAATCTCGGCACCGTTGATGGAGAATTGTTGGACAGATCGACACCGTGGAACTAAGGAGGAAAATGATTCTCATGGAAAATCTTACAGCTGAAGAACTCACATTGAGACTGCTCATACAAGAACAGTCATTATGTTCCGAATCATTTATTTATTTATTTTGTCCTTTTGATTAAAGGTACGGGGACTCACAACATGGTTATCAGACATCTCTGCCCACACAAACAAAACGGCTTCAGCTCTACAGCTTTATTATTGGTACAAAATAAGTGTTATCTGTTTTCACTCTTATACATTCAATGTATGTCAGATCCCTTTTCACTGCCTTTCAACTGGGCCCCCAGATCATATCTGGTGCCACTGTTGTGTCCCCCGCGACCCCGACATAGTTCAATCATGTGCCTTCATTCAGAGAAGATCTTGAGTTAGTCATCACTACTAAAAACCATTTCCTGTTTTATCTTGGAGAATGGAATGCAGCTGGAAGCAATTATGACCTCAAGGAGGTCAGGAAGAAGGGATTTGCGTCTGTATAACTTGTGCCTGTCACAGCACTTCACGGTACAAAACTCAGCACCTCATTTTTATAGGACATGCATGATGATTGTAGGATGATCCGACAATGAGGCTGCGTCCCAATATTTTTCTCCTTTCCTTCACTCCCCCACGACCACTCCTCTCCTACCCGGAAGTATGCAAAACTGCCTGAACGTTTCGAGCACAAGTATTTGCATGTACAGTATACAATGTACCTGACGTTTCGGTTTGCATGGAGACATTCGTTGATATGTAACCATTAATACGTAATTAAGATGTAATCAGCAACATTAGATGAAAACACAAAGATCAGTTTCCGGTGCACGGAGGAGAGGAGGTGGTAGTGGAGGAAAGGAGGGTTCATTTTTCGAGTTTTGGGACGCAACCTGAGTCTCTGGGCCTTGTGAAGTAGTTATAGATATTTACGTGTTGTGTGGGTTGGTGCATTGTTCCCTCTGTGGTTTTTAGTCTATTTAAATAGAGGACGTACAGTGCTATCTTAAGCCAGTGCACTGAAATGGATGTCATTTTTATTCATATTCTCCAGCACATATCTTTATGAAGTTAGACTTCAATATCACATACCCATTTTCCACTGAGCTTAAAGGACAATCAATGATTCATCAAAGCTTAATGGATTTTGGATTCTGAAAATGCCTTCTGCTGGCTTTCTGATCGTCCCCCAGTGTTCAGAGGCGGAGCTGTAATATTAAGATATTACAGAAAATTTAGAGTCGGTATTAATTGACAAAGGTCAATTGAATGACTTGTTGACTAAATAATATATCTGTTGGTTTAATTACTTGTGTTGCAACTTTCTGTGAGTCATGCATAACAATTGAGATGGTAATTATTTAAATCATAATTAATAACCCTTATATGTGAAGATCTCTGTTGAATCAAATACATTGGCTTCTGTTATAGTGCGATTAATCTTACATTCATGTAGTTTGAAATTATCTCATACTAGCAGCTGTGCAAACAAACTGTATATGTTGGGTCACTGTTATTCATTAACATCAGGCTTTTTTGTCAATTAAAATGTCAAATTGGCATACTTGTCATTTGCAGTTATTTGCCATGCCTACTGTATAGTAATGTGACTATTAATGAATGTCTAAAAATTACAAATGTGCTCCAAGAAGATTAGCACGGATTGCAGGTTACTCAATTCTATATGCTTAATAACTCATTAATAAACGGTAAAGGAAGGCAGGCCTACAAGATGAGTCAGAGTGACCCTGCAGGAAATCAGAGAGGCTGACCTACAACACAATCAAACAAAATCTACAAGAATAATTGAAGTGAACACATTAAAGCCTGTGGAGAATGAAGACATACGTATGTCTTAAACAAGAGCCAAAATTCATTCAGAATATGAAAGGCACAATTTGCATCTCTATTACTCAGAAGAACTTAAGCGCAACCTCTTTTCAGAAACACCCCACTGCAGGTAGATATTATTCTTCTAACAGAAGTGTTTCTATGGAATCAAATGAACTGTTCAGCCAACTTGACAACTCTCTTATTCTTTCAAGCTGTCCTGTGTTTTACTTATTTTATTCACAGACTGAGAAAGCAATACAAAGCTTGCAGAGCCTCCCAAAAACCAAGAAAAAACTGAGATTGCTCAACTATTCCTTTACAGGATGCAATCTTTTTTTTAATGACCTTCCATATAACTGTAAAAATATAATTGTTATATCATTGTCTTTTGAAATATATTTCACATGGAAATCAAAGGTGAAACTGCAGGCTGTCTTTCCTCTCAAACAGAAGTATACTCCACAATTTATAGTACTTTATACACTCAAAAAAATATTGTTGGACAGTGGTTGCACGCAATATTAAGTGCACTCAACAAATAAATTGTTGGATTTACTTAATACAATGATGTACAGGCTGCACACAAATATTATTAAGTATATGTGATGTCTTCAACTTCATTAGTCAGATATACTTAACAATATGATGTCCAACCACTGTCCAATTATTTATTTTTTTGAATGTAGTAGGTGAGATCACTGAGATAATTATGAGCTTCTGCAAGCTTTGTAGGCAAGTTTGAAAATATACAAGGCAAAAAGACCCCCCTCCCCCCCCACACACACACACACACACACACTTTTGCTCTCCTCCCTCCCATCTCTCTCATAAGCCCCTCCCACCAAATGATGCTCCAGTGCACGCGCGGAGACAGGCAGACAGGGAGGGGTTTATTCTACGGGGAGGATATTTTGCTTGTCAATAGTTGCCCTGATTGGTAGCTACATAGCGATCCCTGATTGGTTGGTTTTTAGAAGACCGGGTTGAGATTTTTTGACGGTCTAATACAGAGCCCAGGACACTTACAGAAACCGGATTTCTTTTCAGAACACTTGATTTATTGATAGCTGCTGAAATATGATGAGTAAATTTAATAATTTCACCAAAATTATATAAAAAAAATCTTGCCTACTGCACCTTTAAGTGAGAGAGGGAAATATTTATTCTGCCATGTATGCAAAGACAACCAGTGTTGAGAACTTGCCTTAAAAAAAGAAAGAAAATTGCAGTGCAATATCGGATATAATTGAAGAGTCTCCAATCGAAGGATATGTTTGATGTGTTGCATATGCATTTAACAGGCACTCGTAAAAAGCCTGTTTGAAATATGTCATCTTTGGAGGACACCCCATTAGCACCCAGACTCAGATTTTGAAATGCAGATGAACATGCTCTGTTTTGCCACTGGCAACCTCCTGACTGCCAGTGTTTCCATCAAAAAAAAAGAAAAAAAGTCAATTGCTTAATGAGCCAAATTATTCTAGTACTTAATTACGATATTGGATGAGCCGCTCTGGAGAGGCCCTACTCAGCACTACAGTCAGCCGTGATACATTTTGCGACTGATAAAATCGCATTGCACTCTGGGGGTCTATGGTTTCTCCATTGTGCTTGTACATCTGTTCACCTTGTAATACATGGGAGCATCAACCATCTCACATTTACCTCAGCTGATTGTGTGCAGCCTAATAAAACTCAGCATCAAGGTCACAATCTTGCTCTTCAAGCTGTCAGCTGTTTTGTGAAGGGGCATAGAGAGAGAACCTTTATGCTGAGTACTTCAGCAGCTTGACCTGAGTGCTGTTCTGAATGTTGAATGTTAATCAGCTCCTCAAGTTGCAAGTTGAAAGCATTTTTACTTGACTCCTCTGGTCCTTGGAGACTGCATCGAGTTGACACTGAAGCAACAACTTATATAAGTAACTGGGTCCAGGTTCCTCAGGTGTTATTTTTCCCAGTAAATACTTCCTTCATTATCATCATCATCATCATCATCAGGCAACTCATGACAACTCCTAGGGCTTCCACCTTCATTCCTGATTCTGGTATTCATTTATACATTTATTTTATTTTGCCGTTATTGTGTGCAAATAATAGTTTGCCTTAAAGGCTGTAGATATAGCCATTTTACCCCATCATATGGAGATTGCATTTCATAACAACACATGCCTAACTGCTGTCAGTTATCTGATTTAGTTCTCTTGCTAGCTAACACGTTAGCTTACTGGTCGAGAAGAAAAGTGGCCATCTCCGTGTCGCTTCTCAAGCGTTGCAATTCTTTCAGCTCCCTCCAACGACCAAATGGCGACACAATGTTGAACCTCGCTTTACTCCGGTTCTTGTCATTAAGGACTTGGGAAGGGTACCGGGGTTTCTTGGGTCTAACGTTACTGCTGCTTGAGGGCTCTGGCGGTGGAGTTGGGCTAACTAACTCTGGCAACCAACTGAGACTCCTGATACAGAGATGGGTGTGGTACCAACGTCGTAATACTACTGGCTCAGGAGGTTTGTTAGAGGCGGGAACCAAACCCTGACATCTTAGACAGAGATAAACGCTATAATCTCTTACGGCTTGTAAAAGTTTTTTGTAATGAAAAAAACATAGTCAATATTTTTTGGGAAAAGCAATACTTTTATTCTGCATCTTTCAGCAAGCTCTGTAGATGTATTATTATTTTTTTAAATTATTCATCTCCATAAAAATGCTATATCTATAGCCTTTAAACATTTCCGAAATATGGTGTATTGCATGAATATGTTTTCAAAATTCTTCTGGGGATTCATTACCTTCCTTAACTCCCAAAATGGTTCTTGACAAAAACAAGTTTCTGATAAAGGAAATTGTGTTCCTATGTGTGCTTTTGGAGAATGTGCTTAAAACAGTAATACTGATGGTTTAGGATACTCTGGAGTTTAAGTCTTGGGGGGGAAAAATATAAAAATCTAATCGCCCCAAAATACTAGATTTGACTGGACGCCTCAGTTCAGTTTCTGTCCACCGTTACTGAAGTAGTCTTGACTTCCAAAATTAAATTAAATGAAGAAACTAACTTAATTTTGTTTCAATCTTGTTAAGGTTAAAAAAAGCTTTTCACTGACTTGGACACTGACTTCAGAAACATTCCAGGCTATGTGTGTGCGTGCGCACTTGCATGCATTTGTGTGTGTGTGTGTGTGTGTGTGTGTGTGTGTGTGTGTGTGTGTGTGTTTTTGTGTGTGAGTGAGTGTGCTGTGGCCAAAACATTTTTGCCATCCAGCTGAAAGGTTAATCTACTCTTACCCTTCATGTCAATGCCTGTGAACACATGCAATGCTTTTTTGAAATAGAACTATTTTGTAAATGGCTTCCTGTCAGATAAAATTTCACAACTCGACAGGTCAGTGGCATAGGTTGCAGAGGATTGAAACACAGAGAGAAAGAAACCATAGTCATGCCATTGAAGAGAGAAAGGAAGATCATGTTACATACTGTTACATCACTTGAAATGTTTCAGGCAGTGAGGAGTGTAGAGAAATCTCTTCATTGAAACCAGAGGAAGTGGCAACATATTGCTCATTTCAGAACTCTTGTACTGTATGTAAGAACAATTAATCGATCACTTGATGTAGGATCAGCTGTTCTATATAGGTAGGCAAGCACCCAATGGTTTCACAGGCCGAGGAAATAACAGATTGATATCAAAGTGAACTAAATGTTTATGAAATGTAAATAAATGGGTTTATTCAACATTTATAATATCTGTATTTTCAATAATTTGAGAGAGATTACTCAATGACTTCGGTTCAACAAACTGTTTTACACAATGAGAGGCAATTTAACTGTTGATTAAGTTTCACTAAATTAAGTAGAATAAAACATTTGTATTAATGGAGTAGGGGCACAACAGAACACAGATATGTTTTTTACAGTTGCTTGGCACCCAGGTACACACTTTATGATTGTTCTAATGAGCGACACAATGCGATGGCTGGAATACGGGGGAAGGGGGATGTGAAAACATCATTGGCTTTGTCGTCTGTAAGAAACAGGGAAAAAACGGTTTTGTGCTTTCAAACGGTTATCAAAAAGTGATGGGGCCATAGTTTATCCTCTTTTAAAAAAAAATATTTTAAATGGGGATACTCTATAATTTATCTCTATCTGATTGCACTTGGGAGTTACTGATTCGATTGACATTATGCACAGGTATTCATTTCCCAGTTCACCAGTACTAGACAGCAATTCATGGCGTAGTCAGTTCAGTTCATTCAGGTGGGTCAGTACAGGTCCATTGTACAAATCACACCCCGTTCTCAATGAATTGCGATAGGCTGCCTTGTGTGTAGCCGGCCAATGGCAAGCAGCAAGATTTTCTTTCATTCCCAGGGAGCGCCTACCTTTACTGCTGACACACTCACACAATCATAAGAACTAATCATTTACAGTGATCATCCAGTACACTCGGTTCACTTTAAATATTTGTGAAAAAGATTTGTTTGTTCACTTACTGCCCAACACTAAAATTAGGAAATTGCAATTCACCAAATGACTTGTCGCCACAACATCTGCAGCAATATGTCTAGGTTGCCAGCCTCAAAGCATCATCCATCCATCCGTCCATCCATCCATTATCTAACCCGCTTATTCCTGGTCAGGGTCACAGGGGGGCTGGAGCCTATCCAAGCATGCATTAGGCAAGAGGCAGGAATACCCCCTGGACAGGTTGCCAGACAAATTAACTGCCTTGGGCGGGCACAAAGTTATTTGTATTTGTATTGGACTTGTGCAGCACTCTCTGCACCATATGCACATTAGCTCTACTGAAATACAGAAAAAAATATTCTCTTTTCTTTCTCATTGCATTCGCATCCTTTGTACAGGACCCATACCATTTATATAATCATTATTTTAATTTTAAACTTTACTTTAACCTTGTAACTTTATGTAGCTTTGAGGGGTATCCTAGAGCAGTGGTTTCCATATAATAAAATAAAATTAATTTGGTCAGTTAAAAAATGTTTTGTTTTTTTTGCCCCTTTTTGTAATTATTTGCAATATAGCACAATGAGAATATTGTACTTTTATTATTCATGACATGCATAGCCATTGCTAACATAATGTGGCTTAAGAGGGTAAATAATCCCTCTAAACATGAAAAGCACCTAATTAAGAAACATGAACAGCTTGTTAGGATTTTGGGATTGCAATTGTGGTTGGAACGAAAACCAGCATACACAGTGGTCCCCGAGGACCGAGTTTGGCAACCACTGTCCTAGAGTATCCTTTGGTATGGTTTTCATCAAACCTGATATATCACCACCTTTAACACATGTCCCTGACTAAAAATGATCTATTGCCAAAATTACCATGTCATTTACCTTTTTGAAGAACATTGAAAAGAACATTGTGTGAAGTATATTTTTTTTAGATAGTCCCTATTTTAGGACTTCTCCTACAGTACTGATTGTAAGAGTAGGGTGCTACTTTAATAAAGAGTACATGTCATGGTGTGGTTTGAATACCCCCTCATCCCCAATATACCTATTAAGAACTAAATTTCTTCCATCTGCAGTCAGGTAGCAGTCCTACAGTTTGGCTGGATTAAGATACTGATAAATCGGCTCATTGCTTTTTGCTACAATTTCCTCAAACCACTTCACGCCAAAACAATTATCTTCCCTTCGAATGTTTGACCAGTGTCTGCCTACACGAGATGGCTTTGTTCAGGCGTTTCACACAGCAAACAGGTTTATACATGATTGTGCTCTAGGTTTACTTCTATCAGATGGCTGAGATGGCACGTAAACATCTTTTCTGCCGACGCTTTGAGAAGGGTATTCTCCTTTTGGCCTGGGACTGTGGCACACTATTTCTGAAACAGATTTACAGTCTTTAATAAATACAATGTGTGGTTATACTCCAGCGGGGAATTACTTACAGGCAGTGTCTGTGTTCATTTCATCACTGCTACGTTGGAAATCTTGGATATTTTTGTCATATTGTTGTGCAAAATGTCCCTTTCTCTGTCTTCTAAAAAAGAATGAGATGCTGGAATTGCTCTTCCCTCTCAGCACCACACTCTGTGCCTCACTTGTGTCTGTGCACCCAGCATGTATGGAATTAAATATAAGAAAATTAATTTGTTCACATTAAAGAAGGCGTGCATGTTGTCATGGCTAATTGATTGATTATGTTTATAATTGTTAGAAAAACTTGCACAGAACAAGTACTGTTCAGTGGGCTTTGGTTCCTAGTCACTGGATCATCATTGATCTATTGCTTGGTCACTGGATCATCATTGATCTATTGCTTGGTCACTGGATCATCATTGATCTATTGCTTGGTCACTGGATCGTCTTATCTGTTAATTTTCCAAATCACAAATTCAGTTATTTCTTAAGTTGAATGTATATCTGCAAAACTAAGTGTTAGTGACATATGACTAGCTGAGGCTTAAAGATAGATGCTTTATTGTTGTTGTAGGTACAGTTTGAAAATGGGACCAAATAAAAAAAAATAACATCCATTCTGGATCTCAGTCTGGCAGTCATCACTTTAAAACACACCATACTCGATACCTTTATGGGAAAATAAAGCTGGATGGGATTCCTAGCAGAAACCATCCAGATGTTGCTGGTTACACTCCAGCACCTGTAATGGGAATCAGATTTGAGAACCTGTTGTTGAAATGTATTGCTTCCTATTGCTTGCTATTTATTAAGCTCCTGCCTGACTTCTCCTTGTTGACACAACTCATGTATCACCAACATGATTCATCTGTCTCTTGGGTAATTTGAATCATGGGGGAAGAAAGGGAAAAGGTGAGGGGGAAAAAAGCCTTATTGTGTCCTAAATTACAAAGAACATACAGACCACAAGACCCTGAGAATCACAAGGGAGAGAGAGGGATGAACGGTGAGAAAGATACCAGCAGTGGGGGGAAAAGGTTAGGGTTAGGTTTAGGTGAACCCAGCAGTAACAGTAGGAATGACTCCCAGCCAGCTGGACACGTATTACAAAACGTACATAGAAAAACATCCTCTAGGCTCGCCTCCTATTCAGCCCTTTGGCTGTTACCCTTTTTTTGTTCTCATGGATTATGAATAGACACTCTTAGGTTATCCTAGGGTCAAGCATGAAACCTTTATTTCTTTTTTGGTGACCCGAGCCATAGCGATCACCCTTATACTGGAGGAAGTCTTGCAAAAGCTTGAAAAGGGCCTCCAGCCCCAGTCAAAATGTCTCCGTCCTCCTACTTTAATCATCTGAGGTCAGGGAGCCCCGACTAGGTTACAGTATATATGAAACACGTGTGGTCCAGTCCTCCTGGGACCGGCTGTCTTCTCTGCAATCAGGTGATCAAGCTGACTCTGAATGTAAACTGAGCAGCTCACTGGAACTGACTGGACTGCCACTCTCAAACATGGGATGGCAGACAGCACACTTTGAAATGACCATTCTAATAAATAGAGCAACTGCAGCTGAAAGACAGATAATAGAAACAGTAAAGGTTTTTTTTTTGGAATTTAGTAGTACTGAGCACAGCAGTTAACAGTTATTTTTATTGATTCCTTAGGAAAGTCTGCTGAACCATGCACCTGTCATACGCTAATTTAGTGCTATACATAGGTTTTGTATCCAGTGTATTTTCTGGCTAGTGCATCCATGAAGTTATATTGCATATCAAACAAATTGATTCTGTGTGCATGTCCAATTTTAAATCACAAATGGAAGTGACATATGACACGAATAGCCTTTTATATCCACCGAGTCACACAGACTATATGTAAAATAGACCACATAGAACCATGTGTATTAATAGTATATAATGTTTAAAAATACATAGACATATTTTATATAACTCAATGCTATATGGAAGATGGAAATGATACAATAGGAAAGAGAATACAATGGAAATAATTTACTCAACTCAGTCATAGGTAAAAGTAAGAATGATAGTTATAAATTGTCATGAGGGATATTTAAATTGTTACTATGTGCACTGTTACCATGTGTAAGTGATATTGAAAAATGTATGCTTTCTGTAGTCTTATTTAGTGTGTGTTTTGAAACGCAAATTTCTTCATATTTGTTTTGTGCAAATTATTTTTGTTCCAAGAAAGTCCTATGGCTCTTGATGAACAGGGACAAAAATAAAATTGATATACAGCTGAGATTTACAAATCAGTTTGACTAGCACATGGCAACTCGAGCAGTTGGGCATGAAATTGCCTACTTTATCATGTTCCAGTGGGTAATTGTTATAGTGATGGGTTTTCTATATTTGCAAAGGCCAACGGTTAATACAAAACCATGTTAAGGCACATTATCGGGTCGCTGTCGGAATGAAGCAAAATCTCTGGGTGAATGTCTCTGTCTTTCCTGTTGTTTATTATGAGCCGTTGTAATCTGTTGGATTTAGCATTCGTAGTTTTGCGTGTACCTCCTCTGCACCTGGGTTAGGGAAGGCGAGAGCAGGACATTTTCTGATTCCAAACTGCTTGAAGTTGTGGACATTTCCGTCTGCCTTCAGTTTCAACAGAAGTAAAACCAATGCATTATAAGTCACCATATGTTTGACGGATAAAGGGTGCAAAAGCTGTTGTTTTATTCATTTGATTTCAATTTTCCAGAAGCTGCTGGAGAGGTCCATAGCAGGCCATTTTTCTGGGTCCCCATCCAAAATCATTGTGTATGCCAGATCTGCAAGAATGAAGACATTATAATTTCCATACAAATATATTTTTATGGAATATTCTATTTTCCATTTAGTATGTTGATCTGTTTGTTCCATTATGCTGTGTTGATTGGAAAGCCACAGGAGAGGAACCCAAGCCTGTAATTTGGCTGGCCACACCTCAATACACAAGGTTTCATTTCCAGTGCCCAGGGATACAGGTCCTCTCTATCCAACCCAGAAGACCTTTACAACCACTCCGGGGAACAGAAAGTGCTCTTAAATGCCTCCGGTCTTGTTGTGCCCATCTCGTTTCCAGAGTCCACCAGTGCAGAAAACTGGAAAATGAAATTTATTCAAAACCTTTCAGGCTCCTGCGTTGTGCTTACCCAGTGTGCCTCCTCCAAGTTAAGTTAAACCATCATGACCTGGGCCATATTCCTCATAGCTGACTAACTGTGTTAAACCCCCCTGAATACAGAATTATGAAGCAAAATCACTGTTCCAGGTTTTACTCAGTTAGCCAGCTATCTCGGTTAGCCAGCGATGAGGAATAGGGCCCTGGTGTGTCAATAGGTTCAAAAAAGGTAATGATTTCCTAGTTTTCTCAACAATAAGGGCTCTATTTTCCAGCCGAAAGATGGCGTGTGGCAAGCCGGCACCCTGACGTAGTGGCAATTTTGTCATGGATTTTCACGCACCTGAGCCCGTTTGACTCACCATGCGCCAAAGTAGGGTGACAGCGGGTGTGTCATTCCATGGTGAGTTGCTAATTTCGGGGCTTTCCCAAGCAATGCATGCATGATCATTCATAACCTATTCAAAAGCCAATAGAGCATTTTTGTGGATCATGCTGTCCGATTTGACTTTAATATAAATCCCCAAGCAGGAAAAATGCATACTTTGCATTTATTGTGCATTGTCTTTTTATCTTTTTTTATGTAATTTATGCTGATTCCTGTATGTATTTCTGTTTTTAATTGTTTATGTCTGTTATTATACTGCATTCTGGTCTCAGAGGTAGGCTACTGCGTTCCGTTCTTTTTCTTACACATGTCTGTAATGAGAAGATATAAACGCAGCTGTGCAATGCTCATGTGGACACTAATATTTGTAGCTTATTATGGAAAGTGAAGCTTGTTTGAAAAAGATGTAGACTACTCACTGTAGGCTACAGAACAGTAAATAGTAGGCTAGGCTAGGCTCAGTCCTATTATAATTATCAATATTTTGCACTGTAAATAAAATCTCGTAAGAAAACAGTGAAAAGACTGGCAGCAATGTTGTCATTGAAAAACCATTTAATGATTGTAAAAATCTTGTTATTTTATGGGATGGCCGTTAAATAATGAGTTATTGCGTGTATTCTACATTACTTTGACAGTGTTTTGAAAATTTATTTTAAAGGGTAGTTCCACTGAAAAACAACATTAACCTTATTTAACAGATCAAGGTGCAACTAATTAAGTCTCTCTTTGTCGCTGGCCAAAACTGTATGTGAACGGAAATATTGACAACTAAAGTTACACATTTGTTACCACTTCCTCGTTTTTGAAAGACTACAGTGGGCGTGAAAATTACATAGGCACATAGGCGGAGCCAGCGAGGGAGGAAACATTGCTGCGTCTGTCACTGTTCTGAGTAGGGACACATCGTAGATCAAGCTAGCTATCATTGCCATTTTATTGTCAGAAATTTACATTGATACGTTCAAAAATGTTTTGGCAAACTAAACCAAACAGGACTCGAGTGCTGTTGGTTAGAGAGTGGACAACTGGGAAAGTTTTGGCTTTGCGAGCGAACATAGCTAAAACAGTTAACAACTACAACAATAACGTTTTAACTATTAATTGTATATGTTTACCATTCTGTTATCAGCATGTTGGCCGATACAAAAGCATTTAATCCTGAAAAACGAAAGTTGAAGTGTTTTAAAAGCTAAAATTGTTTGCTGATCACAATGTGGGGCACTGTGTGAGCTGCCATGATGATTTGACGTCAAGTTCTTCCTAGTCGGGAGGTTGGAGTTGATTTACTGATCCCTGATTTCCGACATGAAACTCCTAGTTGGAAGGGCGTTTTATTACATTAAATTTTTCTTAGAAGACCAGGGTTAGAAATGAGTAGCCTAATTGTTAGCTGCAGACTGGCTAGGCTGGTTAATGTTTTCACAAAGCCATCACGTAGATAAATGAAGGGCTGTTTTCCTAAAATAATGGCCGTATTTCCCCTGCTTTTCTGGAGACTCTAGCTAATGATGGTGGTATGTTTTTCAGTAGAACTGTTACATTAGTGGCTAACTTGCCAGTGAGTAACGTGGCCTCTCTCGAAGAGACACAGTATGTGCAGGACTCACAGAGCCCCTCTGCTGAGTGTTACCATGTCCGCAGTTTGACAGCCAAATTGGACTACTTTCCAAGTCCAGTCTTTGGCTGGAAACTCTTGCAAGATCTGGCAACCCTGCCTCCACTCCGGTCGTAACGTTATTCAGTGTGACTGGCATTGTCTGACACCGCCCATAAACAAAATGCGCTCTTGGCCATTGTAGTTTGCAGTAAAGCAGGTACCTGGTACATGAACAGTAGTTTGGGGCTATATCTCTGCTCTCACTACAGGTAGAAAGTTGGTTGAGAGCTCATTTATGGACAGTTGGAATAACTCTTATTTCTGATTTTCTTTTATTCACACAAGATGTTGTCCAAATGCATGATTGAATGCTTGATTAGTGGAAATGTTTGATCATAATATCAATGCATAATGTCACAAGGTGGGATAATTCATTAACAGTTGTTTAGCTGGTCATTTGAAAATACGAATACGCTGGTTTCTGCATGGGCTATTTCAGCATAGGCCTATGGTGGACTGGTTTTATTATAATATCCTAGGCTACCACACAAAGACACATTTTTTTCTATTTAGCCTAACAGTTTAGGGACAATTTATTGACTTACGCAATTTGATGCAATCGCTGCACTACATATCCTATTAAAAACAATCGGTCTAAAACACGAATGATTAAGTATAGGCCTAATTAGTTTGTAATTCTAGACATTCCCCTGTGAACAAATGTGTTATTACATTGATAATATCCTATACTGTTTTTGTGATATCAATGCAAAATAGACATAACATTATCATCTTCCACTGCAGTCCACTGTGAGCTGTGCGCTCCTCGCCTCTGGTCTGAAAATAGCAAAATTCAGTAGCCACACCCAGTGCGCCATGCGCTGCAGCATTGACTGTGACGGCTCGCCACATGTCATGCGCTGGCCAAAAAATAGAGCCCAAATGTTCCCTAAAAAGTTGTTTTCCCCCTGAAAATCTGATTTTTATTTTATTTTAAGGGCTATGTGCCTTTGGAGCAGTTTTGCTTGATTGTAATAGGCATACCTTTTACACTGGCTGTAGTTTTACTGCAAACTCTCAGGCAGAGTTGAGGCCAAGATAAACCTTCTTGTGCAAAATTAAAAGAAAAAAAAAATCAATATTTACAAAAATACTGGTTCCCTCGAGTTTGTATTTGGCAGCTTGTATATAAGTGGTTGACATGTACAAGGCAGAGCACCCTGCCCAGTAAAAAAACTGAAGCATTTTAAAAAATAGGAGTTCTTTGGTTTAAAAAAAAATAAATATTTTTAGCTTTTTTTATTAATAGCCCCACCACATATTTCTGGCTGGATGTACAGTGTTTATTCAGTTTTGAATAAGATTGAAGGCTGTTCTTGGTTTCTTCTTGATCAGGGTCCCTCCCTGCTCTGGGAACAGAACAGAGACAAGGAGGTGCCGTGTCTGCTCTGCCACGTCATCACCCTCTGTTACATGTCTCTTTTTACAAGTACAGTAGTCCCAGACTGCAAAATATGTAAATTCATGTCTGAAATGAAGCAAAAACCTGGTGTTCTAACATTTATCTAAGATATTTATTCTTAATAATAACTTTTGAATTTGAGTCAAATGTTTATTTATTTATTAATTCTTTCATTCATTTTATAAAATAATTTGAGTCAAATGTTGATTTAGCACATTTGACCTGTGTTCTGTTTTGTCCACATAGTTTTTTTTAAATCATCTAAAATTAATTCCAGATGACAGCAAAATTAATGGTGCAACGCTTCCTCAACTTGAGACTAGAGTATGATTGATAATAGTCTCAAAACGATATGCAGATCAGAAAGGGATTTCAGAATACATATCTTGTGACATTTTCTGATTTTCACAGTTTCTTCATGTTCTTTCCCAGCTATGTGTTTTATGATAAATTTAACATCTGGCATCTCTGTGATTGTATACCTATTAGATGTTTAAGTGAATTATGGATGCATTTTAAAATGCTCATTCATTACTGAACATTAAGTCAAGAGGGCTTGCTCACAGTGTGCTTCTGATACTGCATTTATTGTTTGTAATTAATTTTCCAATGCTGGTATACCATAGTCCTTCTACTGTGATCTTTACAAATAGTGTAGAAGTAATGTGATCGCAACCCCGCTGAATTACCCAGAATTATTTTGCCACTGTTATCAATTGATACAAAGAACAGAAATAACCTCAGCATCAACTATCTTTTTGTGGACTGAAGGTGCTATACACAACTTAGTTTTCAATAAAGACCTGTGAAAATTTTGATTGCTTTACACTGTATAATGCAAATACCTGAGATAAAAAGGCACCCACTTTCCAAAAAAAAACGGACAAAATATGTAAACAAAATCTTTGATTTTGTTCACGGTAAGGGAGGCTTAGAAATATTGGCATCCAATTGTTATTCTCATCAGTTGTAAGTATTTGTACTTTGAATGTGTGTACAGTATGAGTATCTTTTATTTGCCAATTACATCAATGTGTGCACAAAAGAGAGCTGTACTCTGAATTCAAACAAACGGTTCTGAGATTGCACACTTGAGCAGTCATAATTCAAAAAGATACCAATCAGGGGAGGCACTTTGAACAAAACAGTGCTTAGTGCTTACCTGGCATCATCTCTCACAGGGTCAGTGCATCAGTGCCTTTAAGATACAGTAGTCATCAGTCATTTTCTCTCCACAGTCATGTGGAAGCACAGCTTAATACAGTATAAGGGGTTAGCAACAGCCATCATGCCAGTCTGTTAAAATCTCTCAACACTTTACATAAAGATAAAGAGGTGGCGGTGTCCAGTGCTGGTTAAGGGACAGGACCTTTAACTGAAAGGACTGAGCTTTGCACAATGCTGTCCTTCAGCAAGGTGGTTGGACAATAGTGTCTTTAACCCCTTCGCACAGATGCAAAATGTCTCCTATTTAGGGGGTGTTCTATTTAAGGCTTTATAACTCAAGGTGTGAGCATCACAGAAACTTGGAAATGCCTGAATTGGCTTAAAGACAGTTGTACCATTTACATTACTAACTTAGATTGCTTTATTTTCATAATTTTGGCCACAAATGCATTAGTTTGCAATGAAATACTGAGAGCTACAACGTACAAGTTAAAACTATACATTTCCTGGATCATACCCTCCATGTCCTCAAGTGTGAAAATCTGAGGGTCATATGCAGAACTACTAAAGATCTGTGACGCAAAATGTAAACAGTATACCCTGCTGTCCCTTAGGGTCTGATTTACTAAGACCTTTAGCATGTGCAAAACATTTTAGCACACTAGAAACTAATAACACAACCAATGATTTTTGCAAAACAAATACCATGACCAATCACCATTGCGAAGGGGTTAAACAAGGTGGTAAGACCGAATTGTGTAGTGAATATATTGTTTAAAAAAACTAAAAATGCTGACTGTGAAGTATACAAAATAAAATAAGGGTATAGAAGAGGGACAGAGGATACTTGAGGTATGGCATCACAAAAAGGAAATCTAGTGTAAAACCATTTCACCATGAGGAATAATGTGTTATGTAATATATCTAAGAAAAAACTGGATGAACTCATAGCAAATGTTTCAAATCGACAATACTTTTGGCAGCTCAATTTTTTTTCAATTGAATTGGATTGGCAAAGGATAGGATTGGTGAAGGAAAAGTCATTAACAACCAATGGTGCTAAGCATTGATGAAGGAAGGTGCACCCCTTTAATGCTATGATGACTATAATAATTTCCATGTGAATTATCTGCTGTAATGGTTGTGATCTTTCTCATTCCTTTTGCCCAATTCTAAGCAAGCCAGGGAGGCCATCAACAATGCCTCATTTGTAATGCTAGTTGTAGAATCTCAGGAGAGGAGGCCATATAGTATTGGCTCAAAGGTATTTAAGGTCTTCAGCAGCCAGTTGTGCCATATGCTATACTCTCCTTACTCTATACAATGTCGTTTTTCAGAATCCGTGTTGAAAAAAATTGTAATATCAATAATGTCCTAGTTCTGTATGATATTAGATCTGCCATGGATTCACAAATTATGAACAGTTTTCAAAATATTCTTCTGGGACATTTCAGAACTCATATACTTGTGGTTGTTTTGATAGTTTCAGATTTGCCAACAGCTGTAAAGGGAGTTCTGCTCCATGTGTTTCATACGGTTTATGCTAGTGACAGGAAGGCTTGTAGTTCAGGCAAAGTTTTGCCTCACCTTCAATTTAATTAAACTTTAGGACTGCAGATACATTAATCTATAATTAATTGCGTGTCAGGATAGTTCATGCACAGAATCGTTTAATGTTTGAGACGTCCAAATAAAGTAACCTGTTGTGAACTAAACAAAGGAGCTTACCACCTCCCGGGGTTTTCTGATCATTCCTCCATCATCGGATCTATACTATAAGCTAAAGAGTAAAGAAACTACGTGCATATTGTGGATGTAAAAATAACTTAAGTGTTAATAAAATGACTGAATAATACATGCAATTATAGGAAACATAATGATGCTATCATACCCATACATTTGCAGGTCTTACTACCTTGAAACACAGTGTTTCTCAAACATTGCCCTGAGGACTGTTAGTGTTGGCTTTCTCTCCAGCTGAGATACCAATTAGTTTTGATGGAGCCATTAATTGAATACTCATCTTAATTTAACCTCTCAGTTTCACCTGGTGTGATAAAATGTTATGTTTTTTGTACACCTATAAGGACAAAATGAACATGTTTTCAATTATTTTCTGTTAATACACTGCCTGGCCAAAAGAAAAGTCGGCGTTGCACCCGTCATGCATAGTGCCCACTGTACAAGCCTCTGGAGGCAGTGTTATGATCTGGGGTTGCTTCAGTTGGTCAGGTCTAGGCTCAGCAATGTTATGCAGCAATAAAATGAAGTCAGCTGAGAACCTGAATGTACTGAATGACCAGGTTATCCCATCAATGGGCATATTCCAGGATGACAATGCCAAGATTCATTGGGCTCAAATTGTGAAAGAGTGGTTCAGGGAGCATGAGGAATCATTTTCACACATGCATTGGCCACCAGAGTCCTGACCTTAACCCCATTGAAAGTCTTTGGGACGTGCTGGAGAAGACTTTACGGAGTGGTTAGACTCATCAATACAAGATCTCGGCCAAAAATTAATGCAACTCTGGATGGAAATAAATGTTGTGACGTTGCATAAGGTTGTCGAAACAATGCCACGACAAATGTGCGCCGTAATCATTACATTACATTACATTATAGGCATTTAGCAGACGCTCTTATCCAGAGCGACTTACACAGCATTTGCTCAAAACTTTGCTTATCCAGAGCGACTTACACAGCATTTAATCAAAGCTAAAGGTGGTCCAACGAAATATTAGAGTGTGCAACTTTTTTTTGGCCAGGCAGTGTATGATCTGCACTTTGAACAATTTGGCACAGCTGTATCCATTACATTTTAATCATTCGCATATTTAGTAACAACTAACTAAATTATCCTGATGCACAAAGATGAATATACAGTATGTCTGGAATACTAAATGCATTAAGAGGTTAAAATAAATAGAAATAAGCTTTAAAAACACACTTATTCATATCTTTCTATTAGAACCAACAAATACCCTACAACACACCTTTGTAGAAAAGCACTGACAATATTTGGTAAGTGATGGCAAATCCAGATCAGTATTCAAGTAACAGTTCAGTCAAAACTAAGGAATTGAAAGCTCAGCCTCTGGGTGCAGATCTGAGAAACACTCGTTTATGGGAAAGCCCAGATGAGATTATTTCCCCCCTTGGTAAGCCAAAATCCTTTCATGTTTCAGAGATGTTTTACACATTCTGTCCAGACATTGTGGCTACCAGTAAGTTCTGTGGACCTACAGTGCCCACCAGAATGACTGGCAACCTCAATTAATATGAGCAAAAAGTGCAGTATTAAATTCAGATTATTTTTTATCAAATGTATTCTATGCTCAGAACATACATTTTAAATGTACATAGTTCATATAGCAATTGTATAGAAAAACAAATGCAAAATAAACTTTGACTTGAAGAAGATGTTCGTCAAAATTATTGCCAGTTAGTACTGTGTACTCTTGGTCAAAATAACAGCACTGAGTCTTCTCCTTTAATGTGTAATGACGTTGGATAAAACATAGCAAGGGATTTGAGACCATTCCTCCATACAGAAGCTCTCCAGATCTTCAGATACTCACCCCACATATTTTCAATGGAGTTCAGGTCAGGGGACTAGCAGAGGCAGCCAGATTTTGATTTATAATCTCTGAGTATTTGATGAATTCCATGATACCATGTATCCTAACAAGGTTCCCAGGCCTTTTGGAGGAAAAGAAAACAACCCCACAACATCACATATCTACCACAATACTTCACATGGATAAGGCTCTTTTCTGCATAACCGTGCCTCGTATTACCCCAAACTCACCTAAAAGCTAACTCACATAAAACTACATTTCCGTCCGATCTGTCCATAGCACCCGGTTCCAATCTAAATTCCGGTAACATTTATTAAACTCCAGACGCTTACATTTGTGGGACGATGACAGTAGAGGCTTTCTTCTGCCAAGCCTTCTAAATTGGTGAGACTTGGTGACCCCACTTCTGCAATTCTCAAACTAACTATCTTGCTCACTGTGCGTGGGAGTCCTCTTCACGGCAGGTTCATCACAGTTCCAGTTGCTTTAAACTTCCTAATTATTGCCCTATTGGTGGAATTGGGTAGTTTCAGACATGAAGCGATTTTTCAGTAGCCATTACCTGATGAAGGGGAAAACCTTCTCTGATCTTCCCCATGTTGATGGCTGACTAAAGGGGTGCATCCCGATATTCTTCACTCCTCTCCTCCATTCCTCCAATCCCCCACTGCCACTCGTCTCCTACCCAGAAGAATGTGGAGGAGAGGAGATGTGTGGAAGAAAAGAGAACGAGGAGCCGTGAAGAAAATTCGGACAGCTAATCACATAGTATATGCAAACATAACAATTTACTGCAATTCCAGAATCCAGATGTGCCTGATGTCTGAACACACAGATCACATATTCACCTCATATACCGTAGCTGTACTGTGACAGCCTACATTCTAATGCCAGTTCCTTGCATCTCACATCGCTAATTCGGAAACATTTCTGGAGACTAGTGAAATGATTTTGTCGCGTGATATTACCTGAGCTATTGTTTCCCAATGTTCATAGTATCGCAGTGCTCTCACCGAAAAACAACTGTAACATCTGAAAATCGAATTTAGTGTCCTTTGGAAACGATTGGTTGAATAAATTAATTCATGCATATTCACATACTGAAATAATGGTAGCTGTCATGCTTATTTGTGTTTAGTCATCTTATTGTTTGTTTCTTGCATTTCCAATAATTGTGACATGCTTTTTGAGAAAAAAAAAAAAAAAGATTTCTTATAAATAATTTTTCTTTCTTTGAATAATTTTACTTAAATTAAAGATTAGATTTCTCATATTTTGAGTGTAAGGTGATGCTGATAAATAACATTGACATTTTTCTCGTCTTTTTTGCAAGTACTTTCCAGGATTCTCAGTAATTCTAAATTAGTAAGTAAATGAATCGAGTAGGATGGCACAACAACTGGCTGGTCTCCAGACCCCTGAGATAGTCATTATGCTTGTGTCATTATCAGAGGAAGGTGCATTCCCTCCACATTGTAGCAGCAGGGTATTTTCAATGGGCGCTTTATTGCAACCAAACACCTCATAAAATGAACTGAGCTTGATTTGTAATTATAATGATGCATGATATTCTCTTTTGTAATCAGGTATACTACGTATATTGGACCTTGCCATTTTACTGGTGGAACCGTGTTTTCTATCCGTTTTAATGTTGTTGTTTTTTTCCTGTCTCTGCTGCTGCTAACAAACTATTTTCCCCCAAAGGATTTATAAATCTGATCCTATTCAGTTATTTTCTACTCTTTTTCTGACTGGAGGAATGAATCAAACATCATTTGTGTTATTTTTTAAAATAATTTTCTCATCCTCAGGCTCACTTGTATTCATTGGTTTCATGTGGCATCATCACACCTCAGAGGTGAAGGCCTGCACGGGACCCATTATATTATATTATAAATGTGTTATATATAACACATTTGTGGCTTGAAAGGCACTTTTCATTCCATAATGGTCCATGCGCTGTTGTGACAGAGCAGTCGGTCCTCTGAAAAAAAGGCATTTAGGACAGTGGAGGTTGGACTTTCCTTCTGTGTATTATATTTGAAATATATGGCAGTTTATACACATATAAATTCATTAATCACAAGGTCAGATAGCATGGCACTATCAATGATATGAACCCACCCTTCCTCTTTCCTTTTGACTGAAAATTGTGCTCATCACTGGATAGATTCCTTCTAATGTATACCTGGATCGGCCTCTCTTTGTTTTCTAAAAATCCAACCTTTGTTTATATTTTGATGCCTTCCCACATCATCTGTGGAAAAAAAAGCCACTTAGCATCAGAAAGAAATCATCTATTGTTTGGAATCTTCAGGGCAGTATTTACTTCTCTCAAACATGTTTGTACTGTCCAACTAACCTAGTAACATATGCATGTATTTGTCTTAGGTCTGGTTTAGCCAGGACATTCATGTGGTCTAAGTGCTTGAAATGCAATTTAATTAATAGATGGGGACAAACACATTTGTGAATAAAAGACTGTTTCATTAAAAAATAGCAGGAACAAGGGGAATCATATCCACAGGAAAATTGTAGCATCGATGAAAGCCTGAAAAAGGGCTTTGATTCTGGGGTAGACATGATTTCCTGGTTGCAAAAGTATAACAGCACTGTAGTGTACTGGTTTGGGGCTTGGGCTGGAAAAATGTTTTATATTCCCATGGCATAGCCCGGGTCTGGGAGTACACAATATCCCTGTCAGAAGAGGAAGTGAAAGAGATTGAAAAGCCCTCCAACCCATTCATATCTATAGGCTCATTTATAAATTTTCTGAAAATGAACTAACCGTCTGCCCATATGAGGTTTTCAAGTATAGATTTTGGAGATTCTATTCCATGCTTGCTGTTGTTAATATGTCAATATATAGAGAACAAAAATAAATAAAAGATAAATAGTCACTTATTTGGGTGTTGGACCACCATGTGGCATCTATGGCCTGTCTTCCCCAGCATGTGGAATTCTACAGAAGGAATACAACAGTTATCTTTAGGGTACAGGTTCCCTGTAACTCTTCCACAAGAAAGTCAAAATCAGCAGAGATGTATTCTAAGTCAGTCTCCGGTGTCATTCTAGAATATCACATAAATGCTTGAATAGGTCCAGATCTGCTGATGGAGACAGCCATAATAACAGCGGGGATACAGTGAGCACCATAATTCATTGAACAGTGACACATTTTTTGTTATTTTGGTTCTGTGCTCTAGCACTTTGAGTTTGAAAGGATACAATGGGGTTGACAATGGGGTTGAAGTGCAGACTGTCAGCTTTAATTTGAGGGTATTTTCATCCATATCGGATGAACCGTTTAGAAATTATAGAACCTTTTGTACATAGTCCCAGCCCCCCATTTTCCGCCAGTTTTACATAATGTAGAATAAAGTATTTATTTTTAACGATACTATAACTTCTCTGCATTTGAATGGATCTCTATGGGAATTGGGGGGTGGGACTAGATTTAGCTGTAAATTACACTGGAACAGTATGGAATATATGGTTGACGAAATGCCGCTAAGTCATCAAGGGTCTGAGGTATCAAATGAGCTTCAAACCATCACTCTGCTGCCAGATATGCAGTAGATATGGATGGATCACTTTAAGGGTTGTTTCTCCTGACAAATTTTCCTATTGAACTCTATGGAAAAAGTCAGGAAAAGAAACTCTTCAAGTTATCCATCCATATCTACTGTATGTCTGGCAGCAGAGTGATAGTTTAAGGCTTGTTTGATACGTCAGACCCTTGATGACTTAGAGCCATTTAGCCAACCATGTGTTCCCTACTGTTCCAGTGTAATTTACAGCTAAATCTGGTCCCACCCCCCAATTCCCATAGGGATCCATTCAAATGCATGGAGGTTATAGTATTGCTTGTCGGAGTACCAGAAAATAAGACATCAAGAGTGGTTTGATATTGTTGGGTCACAGACATCAGGAAGTCATGGCATGCAAAGGATATGCGACCAAATATTAAAAATGATTACTTTATTCTACATTATTTTAAACTGTTTAGTCATGGGGGTGGGGTTTGGGACTTTTCACAAAAGCTACGTCACTGCTCTTTGCTAGCGTTTTGTGGACTGTACAAAAGGTTCTATAATTTCTAAACGGCTCATCCGATTTGGATGAAAATACCCTCAAATTAAAGCTGACAGTCTGCATTTCAACCTCATTGTCATTTTATCCTTTCAAACCCAAAGTGCTAGAGTACAGAACCAAAATGACAAAAAATGTGTCACTGTCCAATGAATTATGGTGCTCACTGTATGTGTGACAAATGATTTTGGTGACTATTCACCCACTGTGGAAGCGAGCATGCTAGAATAGTAACTTCAAATATTGCAATCTAGAACCATGTACAATAAAATTTCCGACTCAAATCTGGAATTCTTTACCGGCAGTGTAAAGACGGCTGCGGTCGACGTTCGTCGCCCTTGGCACTTTAGACCACTCGTAATTGTGTCGACTTATGTCGCCCGCGGCACTGAATGAGTTATAAGTGGATTTCCACCCACCCCAAAGTAAATAAACCAGGCAGGATGTTTCAGTAAATCAAGACATAAAATATTTAAAGTATATTTTTGATTATATCAAAGGTGATTTAATTTTCAGCTGTACCTCGGCATCCATTTTGAATTCTGTAATGCAATTTCAGGTATAACAGTTATATTCAATCCCCACAAAGCCTAATTCATATGCAGTATGAATATCAGGCACCGGGAGGGTGAACAATAACCTTTACAGATTGAAATTTATCACCCACTGTAGTCAGTGCCATTTTCATCAGCTGAATGTATAAAATCTACCTTGAAATATCTTGGATTTCAGATGTGTCAAATGATGCTAAACAGATACTATTTATTTATTTATTTATAGCACATCCCTGAGATCCTATCAAGATTGCCTCTGAAAATGATTTCTGCCTCCAAAATAATATTCAACCTGAGGTTTTGGGCTGCATTTTGATAGTCTCACTATGGATATGTTAAGGTGGCACTGAGGAGAGGTCTGTTGGTAAACACTGTCAAACACAGAATGCACTATTTCTCTTGAGGATAAAAAAAGGGAGCATACTTCAATGCTGCAAATTATTTGAGGTCAGCATTTCGGTTTGCTCCAAAGTATGGTTTATAATTATGCAGCAAATGGTACACTTGACGTGGCTATGAGGACAGTTTCATATTGATTTATTACCCTGCAATACATAATTTTTAAATGCTATTCCTTGATTTCCCTTGTAAGAGGCATAAATCTATGCAAATCAAGGGTAGGGTTGAGGAGTTGTTGGGATGTACATGTTTGTCAGAGGAATGAGTGTGTGCACGCTTGTGCGTGTGTGCGTGCGTGCGTGCGTGCGTGCGTGCGTGCGTGTGTGTGTGTGTGTGTGTGTGTGTGTGAGTGTGTGCACGCTTGTGTGTGTGTGTGCGTGCGTGCGTGCGTGCGTGTGCACGCGTGTGTGTGCGTGCGTGCGTGCGTGCGTGCGTGCGTGCGTGTGTGTGTGTGCGTGTGTGCGTGTGTGTGTTTGAGGTATAAGGAAGATTTAATGCTAATTTTGGTGAAACATTTTTCTCAACATGCTTAAAACCTTTTAGTGGGGGTGAAGCATATTAAACATCATTCTTCAAACATCAAATGGCAACATAAAAAAAATACTGAGTTCGTCTATTCAGTAAGGTTAGAGTCAGACCCAGCGGCAGAATTATTGGGAAGGACGGGCCTCAAATTTTTTAGGGAGGGCACGTATTGATCAATATTTTCAAGCAAAATACCAGCTCATCTACACGGGATATTGTGTTTTCACAAACCACAGCCAGTGCTGGAAATGGGGTGGGGGGGGGGGGGGGGGGCGCAAGGGGACGGCGTCCAGGGAGTAAACATTGAGGGCGGACGCCGTTCCGGTTGGAATTGGTTCAGTTTTTTCAACTATTAAAGTAAGATTTATATCGCATTTCTATTCAGTTTAAAAGCTGTACGTGTTCCGCAATGTTGCCTCAGTTGAATGCACCTGGAATGCACACAGCCAATAGGATGCAAGCCTCTCTCTCCGTTCCTGACCACTGCACGAGGTGCAGTCAGTGTTGGCAGGTCCCTATCTTGGCGACAATTTAGTGCAAACGCACACGGGCTCTAGTGGAATTGCTTATTTTGTCCTGTGCAAATGTAATACTTTTCACCTGCTCCTGGTTTGGTAATTTCATGCCTGCAATAAAGCCATTCGTATAAAAAAAAAGAAACCTTCGCGCAGACCCCCTAGTGGCCATGGTGCTGGCGCCAAGATTTTGCTCAACTCAGACATTCATTTCTCCTGCAACCGAACTATGAGTGGAAACAACAAACTCTGTGCTTTTGCTTTATAAGTACACGGTTCGCGATAACTCGAAAACCGAATACGGAGTTTCTAAGTGTCACTATTATCCCGTAGCAAGTCAATTTAACAAGCACCCCCCCACCCAGTCTCGCCTGCAACTACACCTACCCATGCGTGACACAGTGGACGATAGCGTCTATGTGTGAGTTCATAAATATATTTTTTCATCACCAAAAATTCTGATTTATGATTTATGATTTTCTGTGCGGCATGTGTGTGTTTGAAAGGCCTATCTAGGGACAAGCATCGCAAATTAGCATATGCTATCAAATTCTGTGATACATTGCATTATATTTTGTTCTACACTGATCTATGTTTGAATGTCTGTCCATATCAAATAAACATTAAACAAATAAATTCCTGGGTCCTACCATTGAACCCTTGAGCAAGGTACTTAACCCAAATTGCTTCTGTAAAAATATCCAGCTGTACAAATATATTGTATTTAAAAGCATAATCCTTGTAAATCGCTGGGGATAAGAGCAGCAGAATGCCGATATGACTCTGTGTGGCATGAACGAGGGGAAAGACCACGACAGACACATCAGGGTTTTTTTAGGACATACATGGAGGTTATCTTTGGCTAACGTCCACAGTTCTTACTTCCTCTTACTAAATTCCCTAAACTCCCTCTTCATTCACTGACAAAACGTCTTTCCCCAACCTACCAAACCTCCCTGCAGCTATACAGACCCAGCAGCTAAACAGACCCAGCAGCTAAACTCCATTGTCCATTTCCTGCTCCCTCCTCTTCCATATTGTTTGCCAGCTTGCATGTAAACCCATCTTCACACATATAATGTGTGAGACTAATAATATTAGCTGATTTAGGTGGTCATATTTTTAGTGGAATGATAACTACATTATGCAACTGCCACCAGAGCCAAATTAATTGCAGGGCCTTAGGTAATAATCAGCTTTTTCCAACTATATAATTAAAGCAGAGCACCTATTTGCCCAGTCCTTTATTTTTAAACTTCAGAAAGAACACTGAACATAGTTTACCCTTATTGCAATTATTATGTCATTTTCCTCGGTGTATAGAAGCTTATTGTCAGTTAACTCCCCTGAAAAGCTTTCCTAGTAACAATGTCCTACGCTGTCAGCAGCCGTACATCTAACTTTATAAAGGTGTATGCTTCCCAGGCTTTGCAATGTGTCAAAATGTGACAAAAGGGCTCGGTTAGGTCTGATGAGAGGAGGCAATCAGCTGGGAGGACGTCAGCACTTTGCCTGAGTGGCTGCACGTCTGCCAGTCTGAGCAATCAAGAAAGGTACTGCAGTAGTTTTGTGTTGTTGTTGTTGTCATTTCCCCCCACTGAATTCTTGCCCCTTATAATCCCAATTGGAGCCCCTCCCCCCACTGAGACATTCAGTGTGAAAAACACAACGTAAACACAATTTGAAGAATCACCCTTAGTTAGTACAGCCAGAAGACAGAAGAATGGGATGTTAATACCCTCTGCCTTCTCCCTGTGACATTATCACACCAAACTGATTGTGGCTCTTATGTATGATAAGGTGTGGTGGTGCTGGTGCCTCGTCAGCGCTTGGCATAAACATAGCCTACCACTGGGCCAAAGGGTTTAAAGTTGCTTATTTTCAACATCATTCCTCGTCTCCAATTCCTGACCTAATGGGTGGCAGCAGTGACACCCCTCTCAATCAAAGCTGATCATACTGTAAATTTGCATCCTGAGTACATTTGTAGTGGGTAAAATCAGACAGCAATGATCTAGTATAAACCAACTTTTAAACAAAAATACTGCTAATCACCCCCCCCACCCCCCCGATATTATTATTATTATTATTATTATTATTATTATTATTATTATTATTATTATTATTATTATTATTATTAATAATAATAATATATTTTATTTGGAATGTGTCTTTCAAGAAACCCAGGAACACAGTACAACACAGATTGATAACACATTAACTTGCTGGGGTCCAATTAAAATGAGAAACATCTCTAGGTAGTGGCAAAATTGAACAGAAACAACAGTACATACTACTTATGCAAAATAACACACGTGTGAATGTACTGTTTATTTAAAATTTTTTTATTGATGCCATACCTTCTATGCCATTGCAAAAACCATACCTTCTATGACATTCTATGAACCATTCTTTGTGAGCTGTAAACTCACAGTCTACCTCATGTATCATTCAGCCTTATGCTTTTCGTTGTCAATAGCTTGCAGTTTCTCTGAAATGGACAAACATTGTTCTGTCTTTTTGGCATTTTTAATTTAGTTTGCGATGTTTAATTGTATCAGTTAGATCAGACTGATATTGCTTGTGCATGTTAATTACGTCACACCACCTCTTTGATATTAGAGCCTCATAGTCATACAGGGTTATGTAGCCAAATGGTGTGTTGATCAAATGCATTCTCTGAAAGAACACAACTAACAGTCCTATAACAAAATTCAGCTATGCATCACGATTTGAATCATGAACTCTCTTGACTCAAATGTTTATTTTTACATGGTCATTTTTCAAACTGCAGTGCGTTCTGTTGTCAAAAAGCATTAAGTACCATTAGGTATGGATGGTTCATACTGTACTGCATGTACCCATTTGTACTGAAATGTGGGAAGCAAAAAAAAAACATGAGGACGTGAGACATAGAATTATCCTTCATTTATTTACGTGCTCATAAAACCATCTCTATTTATAACACGGGTATTTAGTCGAATGAAAACTGCAATTTTTTAAATTCTGAAATTGTTCCAATGGGCCACCACGAGCCGCCAGAACCGCTTGAATGCACCTTGGCATAGATTCTACAAGTCTCTGTAACTCTGCTGGAGGGATGGTACACCATTCTTACAAAAGATATTCCCTCATTTAGTGTTTTGATGATGGTGGTGGAGAGCGCCACATCCGTCCACTCCAATTTCCGACCCTATTTAGTGACGTCTTTCCCATAGATCTAAATGCAGATGCCACTTTAATCACTGTTCCTATTGAAACACAAGCCAGATGAGCAGTTTTTGTGACTGAAGCTCCTGCCATGCATGCCCCAATAATGAACCCTCTTTCAAAGTCATTTAGATCTTTTCCTCTTGCCATCTTGATCCAAAATCGAGGTGAACTGGGCCTGGTCAGCATTTTTGTACATGCCACATAGCATGATAGGATGGTAATTGCTGAATGGTATCATGCAGTACACCTGTTTGGAAGCATCTGCATTTGTTATATTTCCCCACTCATTTTTATATATGTCTTTCCTTTGATGTGTCACCCATCTGTGTGTGTGTGTGTGTGTGTGTGTGTGTGTGTGTGTGGGTGTGGCAGTGATAAACAAACGTTTGATATTTCTGAAAAGATAAGAACCACTTGCCTTCCATCAGGCCACTCCTTGGTATTGGCTGTCAGAAGTGATGCAGATAATCTGTCAAAAGCATTTGCTTGTCATATTGCTCTATTACATGGACAGGATTTTCAACCCTGGCACTGGGAAACTCCTGGTACTCATTGTGCTGCTCCTGCATTGCAATGGATACGAGGATAGAAAATTGTACACCTGTGCACCAGTCTCAAAGTTAAAGTCTAGACATGATTCTACAATGTCTGTCTGATTCACAAACGTTTAAATGACACAACTGATCAGTCATAGATTAATATCTTCTACTTAGGCTATTCACTGTATGAGTGCACAGGGATTACACTCAGAATAGACTTGTTTTACATGCTCTCAGCAAGATAAAAGTGAAGGTATTTAAAAAAGGCACTTAAAAAAAATCTTTGTTCTTTTTCCTTGATTTCATTTCCCTCAAACTGAATATCCATAATCGTTCTGTGATTGACTGTTAATAGGGGATTTTTAAACCACACAATACTGCATGCCTGTGCAGTATGACACATTTTGGGATGCGACATCATTGTATGCCCATTGCCCAGTCAACACATATAATATAAAATATTAGTGAAAAGCTTCATTCTAAGCTTCATTCTTTCTTTGACCTATTTATTAATTTACTCCCCAAGCATATTATTGACTGTGTTGTCCAGGCTGTGAAGGTCAGCTTTCCCTGACAAACCTATTTTAACATGCTTAAAAACACAAAATACCTGCAAACTGTTACCAGGGTTTGTACGCTATAGTGATTTTCAAACTCAAGGACTTTCCAAGCACTCAGGAAGACATTTTTCATGACGAAAAATAACCAATCCAATACTGTATATCCACTCTATTAAAATATAAATGCACTAAATAAAAACACTGGCGACATGGATAATAAAATGATTGTATTTTTTTCTCTGTTTTATAACTTTTTTATAGCTTTAAATCCAGGAACTAACACATGACAACTGAATATAACACCGAACATTGTATTGAATGACAGCAAGATCACTGTAACTGGCAATGTCAATTTTGAGACATTGGAGGATATTTTTTGCATACTGAATGTCACTAAATAGTATGCAGTAAGCAGTGGGCTATACAGTATGCTAGTACACAGGACGCAGTAGATTGGGCTTTGATTTGGACACAGCCACTGACTACAACTGGAAGGGCTGGGCGTTACTAGAAGCGATTCTTTGAGAGGCTAACATTACGTTACTCGCTGGCAAGCTAGCGACTACAGTTCTGAAAAAGATTTCTCCAGAGAAAAACGTGGGAAATACAGCCAACACAGCCGTTCATTTATCGTAAAGTGAAAATATTAGCTAGCCTTGCCAGAGGTCTGCGACACGTACTAATTTCTCCTCACTCTCCTCTAACTTAGGTCTGGGTCTCTCATTTTGGGGGACCGGAAGAATGTCTCCAAAACACCCTTATGCATGTGGTGTTCAAAGTCAGGGTGTGTAGTCAGAAAGACTCTGTTTCTTGCTCCACAAATGACAAAAGAAACTGTGCCCGGTCCCACTCATTGCAGTAAGCACTTTCCATTTTAGTTGGCAAGACGGCACAGGCAACCACACGTACACCACCAGCCATTGTTTACTCGAGGCAGTCGGCACGTTCAGCTCTGGCTAAATAAGCTGCCGCTTTCAGCGTAGCCTTTCATCTACGATTCAAGTAAAATTTCTCGGGAGCCATCGTCATCCAATGTATGGTCCACAAAATTGTTGGAAGCCATTGGGTACTGGGGGGTATTGCACAAAGCAGGATTACTGAGTTAGCTGGATAACTGCATGAAGTAAAACCTGGAACCCTCCCAAATCTGCAACATGGTCTGAAGTAAAAAGAGCTGTTTCGTATTTTACTCATTGAAGTTATCCAGCTAACTCTGTAATCCTGCTTTGTGTAAAACCCCCCTGGAATTGTAACTCAGCTAAGAAATCTTGACTTTGAGCTAGTTCGTAAACTAATACTGTTTACCGTTGTAATAGCAGGTTCTCTCTCTATATCTCTCGCTCTCTCTCTCGCTCTCTCTCTTTCTCTGTCTCTGAGTTTGGTCAACGCCTCTTTCGCATAGTATGGGAGGTTGGGGGTAGGTACCTCCAAATTCAACTTACCCGCCCACTTGACAGCACTGTAGTTTTTCAAAAATGAGGAAGGGTAGAGGTATACGTCATTCTGATGTATACCTTGATCTTTACCTGTGGATATCTTGGTTCAGACATTGTTTTGGCCAGCCACAAAAAGAGACTTAGTTAGTTACGCCTTGATCTGTTAAATTAGGTTACTGTTGTTTTTCGGGAGAATTCCCCTTTAAATTCTGTTAATTTCACTTTGCTTTTTGCGATTAATTGCCTGCTAATCTCAGTAACTTTGACCCTTCATTTAGCTTTTATGTTAAAATCATCGCTATTGTCAGAAATATAAAACTGAATTGTTAATTAATTGTTATTAATGAATATTGTGTTGGTCGCGGAAAGTAAGGATCGATATCTTTGGGTCATTGCTGAAAATGTTTGTGCACCCCTGGATTAGGGCATTGTTTTCTTTTTTTGTGTGCATGCGTGCGTGTGCTTGCCTGTGTGTCACGCATACTGCAATGGCTAGTTAAGAAAGCCACCTATGAGGAAATAAAGTGTAGCAGGCAGGGCCAGCCACAGCAGTATTGCAGCTCAAGGTTTCAGAATTATTTGTAGTAATTCTTAAGCAAAGTATAAATTAAGTTTAAAAAATGCATTCTTAAATAGAACAAAATTTTTAATTTCTAAAGGCACTTACTGAATGGACATGGCCAAGGAGATATAAGAAAGGTAAGCACTTTTTGATAATTAGGCCGTCTCTGCAATGTTATGACCTTGGGCTGAAAAGCTACTGGGACTGTAATATCTGACTAGAATATGAGCATCCCAGAACTAATATACTTCTATGCCCATAACACATATAAATTGTCTTTTGAGTTACAATAGCACACTGTATTCTCACCTGAAAGAAAAGTGCTGCTAAGCTTATCATCCTCCTTAACGGGCCTATTCTTTAGCTGAAGGCTGAACTGGGAGTACAGATAAACAGGATCAATCCTCAAGCAGGCGATAGCCGTGAAAAAAAGCGGGGGGTTATTACAGTGAATTTTACTCTTGAGTCATACTAATACATCTGTGTACCCTTCATTTCATCTTTCATATAATTAGACTCAATCTTCGGCAGTTCAACAGGTCTGTTCAATAGACTTCAAATTGTGTCTGGTATATTGCTTGTAAGGTTCCTCCCAATGGCCCAATTAAAGTAATGCAACGTTTGGATGGTTTTCATCAGCCTATTTGAAGATTTTTTTTTAGGTGAAGGACAAATCAGACATGTTGACTGTGTTGCATCTGAGAGTAGGGCCATAAGGCCTCCTGTCTGAGGGTAGGGCCATAAGGCCTCTCCTGTCTGAGGGTAGGGCCATAAGGCCTCTCCTGTCTGAGGGTAGGGCCATAAGGCCTCCTGTCTAGACTGTTCTTTTCCATTGCAAGTTCCTACCTAAGGAGGTGAGTAATATTGCGAGCAGTGCCAGGATTCAAGTTACAAAGATATGTACGTACCTTCAAATACAGGCTTCCAGATTGATCATGGAAAAAGTAACAGGGGCATATTCTAAATTCAAGTTTGTCTGGCTATGTGATTTCAAAGTTAGTGCTTTCTCCATGATTTCAGCCCTATTCCTCGAAATGGATGGTATCTTCTAAATTATTTTTTTCTTTTAGGATCATTATTACTGATGTTGCACGACTGCATATCCTAAATTGAAAAGGAAATCCAAATGAATCCAGATGCAGAAAATACTTAAATAAATAAAAATAAACTAAAACGAAAAACTGAAATATCTTATTTGTATTCTTATGGCTAGGTCAGAATTTGATCACATCCAATGCACACTCATAGCTTGGGCTTTCCTGAGAAGCATCATTTGTCTTCCTGTAAATTTCATGATTTTGCAGCATAATAAATTTTAGTTGGTAGTCAGAAACCAGCTCTGAAATTATTCTCTTTCTGTCCATCTTGTCATGTCTTTGTATTTCCCTTTCACACTGAGGAATGGGACACATTTGTGACATCGCGGAGAGAAGAGAGAGCACAAGGAACAAATTGATTTACTTCCTTATTTTCTCTTGTTTTTATTCATTCCAATTTAGATCATTAAAAAAATGCATGAGCATGTTTTCTTCTAAAAAGTGACTTTTTGTTAATAGGAACATTATTTCCCTGTGCTGCCACAATGGATTGGCTGTGTCTAAAATGCATGTTTAGGTTTAGTTCTCTTCTATCTTTTGAAATTAATCGTACATACAGTATCCAAATCACTTCTCAGATTTGTGTAAGTTACTTTGGAAAGGGTTAAATTTGTGGCGACATTTGCAGCTTTTCTCTACTTCAAGAGATGTTGCCTTTTGTTAACTCAAGAAATATTGTCTTATTGTCTTACTTATTTGGATGTAATTATTAAAAAAACAAACAAATAAATAAATAAAACTTTAGTGGACACGACAAATCTGTAAGACAATCATAATCTTGTAAGACAGCTACACAAACAAATAACTTTCAAATTTTCAAAACTGCTTTATCTTTCACTCAGATAACCACAGGTACTTGGAAATTTACATATAACAAAATGGCATCAACCAAAACCCATCATGGCTTAATAATAAAATCCATAGAAGGCAATAACATTTGACTGGGAGGGGATGCAGAAGAAAGTGTGTGATAAAAACATGGAAGGAAACAACAATCCCTGGTGCTTTCTATAAGACAGGAACTCAGGAAGGGCTGAGATGTTTGCTTTACTTGAGTGGCTATACTCATGGGTCTTTATGTAAAAATGGCTACAATTGCTACACGGTGCACCCGATATGGTGTTAAACCCCTCAAATTAAAGCTGAAAGTCTGCACTTTAACCTCATTGTCACTGTTCCATTTCAAGTCTAATGTGCTGGAGTACAGAGCCAAAACAACAAAAAATGTGTCACTGTCCTAACACTTTTGTAGTGCACTGTATATAGTACATACTAGTAAAAATGAAGATGAGGGTATGCCAGGTTGTATTGAGCAGAATACATAAACCTGTAAATGGGAAGGGAAGAAAAAATAAACTACTAAGTGTCTTCTTCATAGTTTTAGTTCACGTATGTAGCCCCAATTTAGTGTTGCTGTATTATACTTAAAGGATGATCTCTAGAACATTGCGTTTGGTAGGAGCAATAATTTATTTATCTTGTGATATTGTCAGACGTCTGCAGTTGACAAAGCTAACTAGGTCAAGTCATTTTAGAATTATTTTATTTTTTCAGCTTTATTTTACGTTGCCCATTTAAAACCATAGAATCATATAATTTACTTTTCATGTTTGAAACTAAGATTGGGAAGCGTCACATTCAATAAATGGCTCCCCATAGCTAAAAACACAGCATTCTAGTGTCGCTACAAATTCCACTGTTAAAAGCGAGTGTTATCATATTGTGTTACCTCCCTGGGACCCTGTTCAATTTTTGCCACCAACCGTGGCACCTTGATAAGTGCAATAAGGCATTGGCTTCAAATTGCTGCTTAACTTGACCTTGGAATGGTAATGGGATAATTCACCTAGCCAGGCCAAATATAATTGTTCACTTTGTCAGAACGTACCATCCGGATCCTGTGGCAGAGGCCAGGCAAAAGAACCAGGTTTACTTATCTATTCAGGCAGGTGGGTTTGGGAGGTGAAGAGGTCGCAGTTCATCTGGTGCGGAGTTGGTAATAATGGCATTCCTTCGGCCTGTTCTGTTAACAGTTCCAGCCTAGGGGTTCGACGCCATATCAGACTTATCAACACATGAGAAAACTGAAAACTAGCTGCTCCTTCCAGATTTGTGGAGTATATGCGGCAAAGGGGCAAAATAATGTGCATTTATTAACAAATGATTATATGATGGAGGTGGAAATTGTGTTGTTGTATTCAGTCAAATATTGTAGAACTGTATTCAGTCAAATATTTCAGTGAGGCAGGATTATATTTTAATAACTCAATTTTTTTTTTTTGTTCAGCAAAATTATTTCAGACACACATATATTACAGAGAATTTAGACGTAAAAAAATAGCCTAAATATAGTGTCTAACATAAGTGGATTCAGATTATTCAGAATTAATTTTACCAAAATAATGTTTAATTTCAGACTTCAAAGAGTTCAAAATGATACTGCTTAGTGCCTATTTAATCTTTTATCAAACCCTCTTACAGTGCAGCAGCATTTGATGGTACATTACAACCTGCAATATCTGTGGAAAAATATTTTGGTGCACTGTGATTTGCAACAGCGATATGCTAAATTATGCAATATTAACTGATCGTTGATACTTGACCTTCGTCCCCTCGTGGTATTGTACATGACTGTCTGGCTGTGTCAGGTTTGGGAGCTTGTTTCTCATGGGTATGATGGATTTGAGAGTGCTCCTTCCATTGGCTGGCAGTGATGGGGACGGGGTGCGGGGGCTGGAGGCAGGCCAGAGGTGGGAGATAATTGGGCAGTGCTGAGAGGCGATGTGGCTGCCTGAAGGAGACAGAATGCTAATCCCTCCCTTCTGTCAGGGGATTTTCCAGGAAATGGATCACTGTCCTCATCCTACCCATGCCTATTGCCTAACTCGCCTAGAGAGAAGGTCCTGCTGGAATCAACCTCCACAATCTGGGATGACCGCTACACTGAAACTCAGAAGGCTGGTCCCCAATAAAGAACATATAATATTTTTTTACCGTTCCTTAAAGGTTTTTGTCATACCTTTTGAGTAAAAAGCCACTCTTTTGACAGATGCTTGTCAGGATAAGGTGTCAGAAGTTTTTATTATAGGATACAGTTCAGAGAGTGTCTCTGCTAAGTAATGGTTTTCAGAAAAGGCATCCTTTGTCTTTCCAGGAGTTGTTCAATGCAGAAGTGTGGTGGGTGTTCACATACAGTAATTGCAGTAAGCGCTATGATGTAAATTCAGTTTTGTGATGTTCGCATTTTAATTATCCACATAAGTGCATCTAATCAGAAATTCCTTTTCTTTCCAGTCATTAAATTTTGCCACTGGGTATTGAGGGTGTGAGAACAAATTCCTTTGATTTGCAAGCGTTCCCTTTTAGATATGTTCTTAGTCTAAACAATTCTAATCAGCCCCCTCCTGGATTCAAACAGCCTTTCCATGAAATAGGATCTTTATCTATCAAACGGCTGCACTAAAAAAAAAAAGTCCAATGTTTCTCCTCATATCCATTCTATAAATGAATACTTTAGAACTTGTCATATTGCCCTGAACATAATGAGCGTCGCACTTGAAGTGTCAGGAAGCCCTTGCTGAAGCCGACCAGTGTTCGTCCTCAGCAAACACACGTTCTCATACTCAAACAATCACACGCACGCATCACGAATGGAGCGCCCCATTTTAAAAGGGAGAGACCTCTCCTGTGCTGCTATTGGCTGTGCTGCACCTCCCCCCGCTGCTCACCCTCCACCACCCCAGCTTCCACCTGTTGTTTGGATCTGCTTCTATGTACTGTGGGTTTTGGTATATCTCCTGTTTAGTATGGGAGATGTGTCCTGCTCCCCGTTTTATAGGTAGTGCACGCTGGTGCATGCACTAGAAGTACCTAGAGCCAATCCATTCAGTGCTAAACCAAAATAATTGTATATTCATTATACATAAATTGATATCTTCATTAAAATGCATACTTGGAATATGTGAGTTGTCCTGTCCGAATTGCAATCATAAGGTTAGTGTATAGGAAGCACACAAAGGGCAATTTTGCTAATAATTAATTGCATAGTGACATTTAATCATCTTTAAATGTATTTCTTATATTATGTATTGTCATTTAAATTTCCTCCAGAAATTCCTCCAAACAAAAGACAATGGGTAATGAATGCATGCAAATGATGCACATTAATTCACCACCCTCTGTGTTTCCTTTCTGTCAAAAAGGACAGAACAGATTTAAATTTTAAACATCCTTTCCTGACTGTAGACTCTGTGTTGGATGGGTGTCTCTCTTCGTGTGGCCCCAACTGTTTTGCAGGTTGCTGGAAATACAAAGCATCTGTCTACACTGAACCTTTGTATATTGGATATGCATCGTTTTTCTACTCTAGAAAATAAGTACAACACCTTTATTGTTTCACCCCAAATGTACATGTATCCAATCTGGATTGTTTATGCAGCTCAGTGAATCTTTTTAGATGCAACACATCAGTTCACTTAGATCCCAGTCTTTTTATGGTTGGTTCACACTTGGAGACTTTGGGTATTAACATGTAAGCTGCAACCAAAACCAAACTTAATAACATTACTGAAATCGCTCACTAGCCAACTAGTGTGAGGCTAACATTCGGAATGAAAAAAAAAGCATTTGAAGCAACATGATGAGGTGACTGCTAGTCAGCTAGCTGGCAAACTCACCTCAATATGTTTCTTCAAATTCGATGGAGAATTTTTGAAGACAGAAATTACCTGAGATCAGGGAAGCAAAGAAGACGCTTCATTCTATAAGAATTGCTGTTGACACTGAGAAAAGAGAACATTTCAGGGAGGTAGGGCCATGAGATCTCAGCTTGTGTTCAACGTGAATCGAGCGTTTTGCCAGCGTCTTTGTCTCTCGCTTCTGTGGCCATCCAAGATCCTCTTTGGTCTAATGGACCATCCTTGCACAAAGACCAATCAGCATTAGTGTGGGCGGGTTCATTTTGCATTGTCCCAGGGATCTGATTTGCTCGTTTAAATAAGATTGAAGTTAAAGTGCGCGTTGCAGACACAGAATTAGATTCATAATTTCATCGGGAAAGAGAAAAATCATACTAAATTAGAAGTTTCTAGTTGGACCTGCGAGATTGTAACAGGTATACTTTGATGGTCTGAATGAAAATGTAAGGAGTACAAAGTATGTCACAAAGTACGATTACTTAAGTATTTGCCACCCGTGTTTACATGGATATATTCACTGAACTCACTATTCTATATCACATTGAATTGGACTTTTAAGTATTTAACTGGTCAGTTCAATTGAATAAAATATGCCTCCTATGCCGATTTACTGTTGACGGATAGAAAAAATGTTACTTGAAAGAGAGTCCTTTAATGTCATTGTCAGCCTCCACCGCGATGCTGCTTATGTCCTGATGAGATTACGTTCCACCCTCATCTTGAAGAACTCCGGAAAATGAGATTCGGGATGAAAGAATTTAATCAAAGTTGCCCAGCAAGCTGCGGCGGCAGGAGAGCGGGAGCAAGGCTCCGCAGCCTCTCCCCTGAGTCTCTGCTGGGGCTGTGCGTTTGCGTCCTGACCTGAGCTCTCTTGTCCTTCTGTTTCCACAACTAAAGGGAACCCTTCGGAAAGCAAGATTTTTAACACCCCCATCAGCAGTAGGACCCCACAACCACTATTCAATCTCATGAAACAGACAATGGTTGACAGCTATAGAGGTGATGGCGCAGGTTGAACCGTCCCTTGTGTACCGCACGCTTATAAAACTAGCTGCATTTCTTTCATCCTCTTTACCCTGGCTGTAGATTATTCATGTTGCTATTTTCATGAATACAAAATCAACAACCACAACAGAGGTACTGCGCAGGCCTTTAGAAAAAAGGTCAGACGTGCTACTGTGAGATGTTTGCCGCCAGGTTAATTTTTCTGAGATTCAAAAAAGTGAGGCTATTGAGGTACACAATTTGTTTCTGTCTTAATTATCGCAGAGAGCGAGTACAGTAAGAGTAAATAAGTAAGTGGGAAGCTTGAGAAAAAAAACAAAAACGTTTATTTTCAAAGTTATTTCGCTGCCAAAGTCCATATTTACACATTCTAAAATTTCCCTCGTTGACTGGATGAAAGTCATGCACAGGTTTTAATTACTACAGGTTTCAGGCCTGTAAAATATTAATTACTTTATCTCAAACAGTGCAAAACAATTTAACCACGAATGGTTATTCTTTGCACTAAATATACATGAGAATATCTGATAAACCGGGTACTATTGATAACCACTAATATTGGCACAGTTCAATTTAAAATATTTATCCCTCTGACTACGATACAGTTTTTCTGGTTGCTGGGTTCTGGTTTCACAGGGTTTGTGCTTAAGGCAGATTTATATGCTGGCAGATGGCATTGCAGGGAGCTCTGTTACCTTGTCAAAGATGGCAAATAAACTATGAGAGGTATGCATGTCAGCGATGGCCAAACTGAGGAGACTAAGAGGTCAGCGCTTAGGGGGGCCAAGAGAGTTTATTGTGAGAGCCACTTTCAAGATGAAACAAAGGTACTGTATACATTGTTTTGATTATTACAACACAGACACGTCTTCTAACCTTAGGCCTATTTGTTTCTATGCTTTATTGTTCTTTTTAGTGGTTGGTGTAAACTGGCTGTTTATAAATGTAGTTGTTCCAGTAATATAATGTATAGTTATTTCAGAACAGTAAATGTTTGAAATTGGTGGTTGTTAGCAAGGTGTTTTAATGGTGCTCCATGTGTAGTCTTTACATTATCAGACAAGATGTATCACATGGAAAATAAGAAATACGGATAAGTTTGTGGGAACACATTTGATGATAGTTTATATGGTTTATCACCCAACACTACTTGGATATATACAGTATCTTTGTCATTTAAATACAAACCAGGTTGGATTTTAAATTATTTTGCTTTAATATATTGTATAGTAGCCTCACATGTGCAGGTTGGGCGTTAGGGATTTTTTGTTTGCCATCCAATTTTTTAATGTTATTCCATATTTAGCGCTGTTCAGTGTTCATGTTTCTACTAAAAATAGTGAAATTGATTATTACTGCATTTTGATTGATCCATATTTTTCTACAGTTACAGTATATTTCAGTTTACTTCTTGTGTAATTTGTATTGGAAAACCAAATACCAACATACCTTCAATAATATGAAAAATATTATATAATATTGTATGATATTTTGGCGATATTGCTCAGTGAAACAACTCGATGTATATTTATATATACACTACTCACAAAAAGTTAGGGATATTCGGCTTTCGGGTGAAATTTCAGGATGAACCTAAAATGCACTATAACCTTTACAGGTGAAATTAATTTGACCTTCTCTAAACTTTTGAATGCACATGTCCAACTATTCAATGTTTCAGTACTTTTTGCACAACTTGCTGTTCTCTAACAAGGAGCTGAACGGCAAAATTCACAACAGGTGTTTGATCCATGAATCGACCAATAAATTTCCTGGTTCAATTAGAATTGGTATTTAAACAGTCCTCTTCATCATGCTGTTCACATTTTGACATCATGAGACCAAGACGACACCTAACAATTGATCAACAGTACCTCGCCATTGCGAGGCTTCAAACAGGATGTTCTCAGAGGGAAGTGGCCACTGAGCTTAGAGTGTCACAGAGTGTCATCAGCAGGTTGCAACAGAGATACAGAGAGACTGGAAGAGTCACAGAAAGGCATAGAAGTGGACGTCCTTTGGCCACATCCCACACTGATGACCGCTTCATTGTGAACAGTGCCCTGCGGAACCGGATGATGAATGCCACTCAACTCCAGGCACATTTAAGGGAGGTGAGAGGCACCCAAGTGTCACGTCAGACCATTCGAAACCGTTTACATCAGCGTGGTGTGCGTGCTAGACGACCTGCAAGGGTACCTGACCACACCACCAGGCACAGGCGTCATCGTCTTGCATGGGCCAGGGAGCATTTACGCTGGACGAGGGACCAGTGGGCCTCAGTGCTGTTCTCTGATGAAAGTCGATTCACGTTGAGCAGAAATGATGGCCGCCAACGATGTTGGAGACGTCAAGGAGAGCGCTATGCATCAGCCACTGTTGTCACCAGACGACCCTTTGGTGGTGGCGGTGTTACAGTGTGGGCAGGTGTGTCTAGTCAATACAGAACTGCCCTACACTTTGTGAATGGTACAGTGACAAGCCCATACTACCTGAATAACATCATTAATCCAGTCATTGTGCCCCTGCATGAACAACACAGGCCTAATTTAATCTTCATGGACGACAATGCTCCAGCTCATCGAGGTCGCATCATTAGGGAAAGGCTGCTGGAGACTGGGGTACCTCAAATGGAGTGGCCTGCACTTTCTCCAGACCTGAATCCCATAGAAAACCTATGGGATCAGCTGACTCACCGTGTAGAGGCTCGTAACTCTGTACCCCAGAACCTCAATGACCTGAGGGCCGCCCTTCAAGAAGAGTGGGATGCCATGCCTCAGCAGACAATAAGTCGACTTGTGAACAGCATGAGACGTCGTTGTCAAGCTGTAATTGATGCTCAAGGGCACATGACAAGTTATTGAGACATTGACATTTTTGTTGTGGTATACCCTGTAATGTTCCGCTCCATTCCTGTTCGTTTTCCGTGTTTTCCTGTTTTCCCTCCGTGTCATGTTGGATCCCTTTGTCCGTGTTTTCCCCGCTGCTACGGACTAGGCGTTTCCTTCCCTGACTTGTTCGTCTGGTTTTCTTTATTTACTTCCGCCTTTCACTCCTCTCCCTCTCGTTGCATGCATTCCTCACCTGGTGTTTAATAATCACTCCCGTTTAATTTCCACACCTGCGCCTTATTTAGGTTTTCATTAACTTCACTATTTATACCCGCGGCTGGCTGCCAATCGGCGCCAGTTCGTTAACTATCCTCACTCTGTGTTTATGTTTGTCGTTCGTGGTCTTCTACGGTTCTGCTCGCTTGGTTGTGGGATTCTATCCCCTTACAGCGTGTAGTTCGTTCGAAACTTCAAGTTGGTAGTTTACCTCCCGTGAAATTCCTGTGTTGCATGCAGCTAACCTGTTTTCCCTCTAAACCTCCAGTTACCCAGTCATCCGTGGCAGTGTTCGTTCTCCCTGTGTTTGTTTTGTGTGTTGCGGTACCTCCACCTTCAGCTCACGTAGGATTCCGTGTGGCACTCCTATCCTGGCTACCCTCCAGTTGTTCCTGTCCGGCCGAAGCCGCCTACAACGTCTTCGGTTACGGTTCCGGGAGCTCTGGAGACCAGCCAGATCCTACCGGACCTACCTAAGCTACGCCGCACTACCCAGCTCTGCCATCCTTCACCACCTACCTACCCGTCCCGCTCTGCAACCCAGTGAGAACCTCCCGGTCCTCCCCGTGCCTACTCCCAAACTAATCCCCCTCTGTTTTGTTTTGACCAGTACCGGTGTAGTCATCCCGGTCCAGTTCCAGTCCTGCCGTAGTGAGTCGCCCTCCTACCTGTCCAGTCCAGGCGTGAGTCACGCATCTACCCGTACAGTCCAGTTCCGGTTTGGAACAAACCTGTTCCTGAACCCAATGTCCAGAGTGGACCCCCCCCGGTCCAGTTCCAGTCCAGTCCAGGTGTGAGTTGTGCACCTACCGATCCAGTCCAGTTCCGGTTTGGAACAATCCGTTCCTGAACCCATTGTCCAGAGTGGACCTCCCGGTCCAGTTCCAGTCCAGTCCAGGTGTGAGTTGTGCACCTACCGATCCAGTCCAGTTCCGGCTTGGAACAATCCGTTCCTGACCGCGTTTCCTGAGTGGACCTCCCGGTCCAGTTCCAGTCCAGTCCAGGTGTTTACCTACACCTGGAGTCCAGTCCAGTTCCGGCTTGGAACCCGTTCCGGATCTTCCGTTCCAGCTCCGGCTTGGAGCAGTCCGTTCCGGGCTTCCTGGCATTACCCTGTGTGATAACGTGTTTGCCTTTCCTGTACAGTTTTGGGACTACCCCAACACTTAATTTATTAAAAACCCCTTCTCTGTGAATCTGTCTCCTGGTCGTTGCACTTGGGTTCGTCTCGTATCTGGTTCGTAACAGAACGAACTGGCCCAAAAACATGGACCCAGCCGACCTGGATCAGATTCGTCACGCCTTCTCCTGCCAAACTGCGGTCAGCGACCAACAGGGCCGTCGTTTGGATGACGTATTGGAGGTGCTGAGGGGCATCACTGAACAAGTGGCACAGCTATCCCTTCACCAGCCGCTTCCGCAAATTCCTGTGGGTCCTACACCTCCCGCGCCGGATCCGCCGGTCGATCCTCCTGCTGCCACTTCTTATCGAGAGCCCCGCGTACAACACCCTGAATTATACCGTGGGGGATTGGGCAAATGTCGCGAGTTTCTCATGAAGTGCGACATTGTCTTCCGGATGCAGCCCTCCTCCTTCGCCTCCGACCCATGTAAAATCGCCTTTATCATGAGCAGCTTGGGAGGAAGTGCCCTGGAGTGGGCTACATCCATTTGGGACAGCCAGGTCGCACTCTGCAACAACTTCGCTGCCTTCACCGCCGAGATGCGGCGTGTGTTCGATCACCCTACCTGCGGGCGAGACGCTACTCAGCGCCTCCTTCAAGTCCGTCAAGGAAGTCGCAGCGTCGCAGAGATGGCGATCCAATTCCACACCCTCGCTGCGGAGTCCGGGTGGAATGACACCGCCCTTCAGGAGGCCTTTCGCCAGGCACTCGGCGAGGAGCTAAAGGATCAACTTGCCACCCGTGAAGAATCCACTTCTCTCAATAGTCTTATTAGTCTGGCTATAGCTATTGACAACCGTCTCCGCATCCGGTCCCGTGAGCGAGGGGGGAACTCCGGTCATCATGTTCACATCCGTCCTCACTCTTCTGCTGCAGGATCCAGAGCGGCGTCTGGGGTCTCCGAGGAGGAGCCTATGCAACTGGGCAGAGTTGCGGTCAGCGCTGAGGAGCGCCAACGTCGCCTACGCTCTAGATCCTGCTTCTACTGCGGCAAGCCTGGCCATCAGATCGCCTCTTGCCCGATTCGCCCAAAAGAATAGGCTCGCCAGTTAAACTGGGCGTACTGACGAGCCCCATCATACCTAGCCATGCAGCTCAGAACCGCCTTGTTTTCAAGGTCACTCTCCTTTGGAGGGACAAGTCCGAAGTTTGCGTCGGCTCCAGAGTCGATGAGAGCCGACGCCAACTTTATGGACATCACCTTCGCCAGGAGGGCCGGCATCCCCACAGAAGCTCTACCCTCTCCAATCACAGCCCTCGCCTTAGACGGTAGGAGTCTGGGGTTAGTGACCCACTCCACCGTTCCCATTCAGCTAGTATTATCCGGCAATCATCGGGAGAGTATTCAACTCCTTCTCATCAACTCCAAACAGTCCTCTATAGTTTTAGGTCAGACCTGGCTCCGCCTTCACAACCCTCATATCGACTGGCAAGCCGGTCGTATCCTGGCGTGGAGTGGCCACTGTTTGGCTAGCTGTCTTCGTTCCGCTCTGCCCCCTCCGGGGTCCAAGGATCCCAGCACCAACCAACCCGAACCCGACCTTTCCAACGTCCCTGAGCAATATCACGACCTCTGCCAGGTCTTCTCCAAATCACGCGCCCTGTCACTACCTCCTCACCGGCCTTACGACTGCTGCATCGACCTGCTGGCAGGAGCCAAGCTTCCGTCTGGTCGCCTTTACAGTTTGTCGGGGCCGGAGAAATTATCCATGGAGGAGTACATTCACGAGTCCCTCGCCTCAGGCATCATCCGTCCCTCCTCTTCTCCTGTTGGTGCTGGGTTCTTCTTCGTGGGGAAAAAGGACGGCTCACTACGGCCCTGCATCGACTACCGGGGCCTAAATCAAATCACCATCCGCAATAAATATCCTCTTCCCCTCATAAACACCGCTTTTGAACCCCTCTCGCAAGCCGTCATTTTCACCAAGCTCGACCTCCGTAACGCGTACCACTTGGTGCGTATACGGGAGGGGGATGAATGGAAGACTGCCTTCAATACCCCGTTAGGCCACTATGAGTACCTGGTGGTCCCCTTCGGCCTTACTAACGCCCCCGCAGTCTTCCAGGGCATGGTGAATGACGTGCTGCGAGACCTGTTGGGGAAGTCCGTCTTTGTTTATATTGATGACATTTTGATTTTTTCCAAGTCCCCACAGGAGCACATTCTGCATGTCCGGGAGGTTCTCCAGCGTCTTCTAGAGAATCAGCTCTTTGTCAAGGCGGAGAAATGCGCATTCCACGTCTCCTCAGTCCCGTTCCTCGGCTTCATCATCGAGGAGGGCAGCATCCGGGCGGATCCTGTCAAGATCAAGGCGGTGACAGAATGGCCCCAACCCACCTCTCGTAAGCACCTACAACAATTTCTCGGTTTTGCTAATTTCTATCGCAGGTTTATCCGTAACTACAGTGTCATTGCTGCTCCCCTTACCAAACTCACCTCCACTGCCCTTTCTTTTTCTTGGAACTCTGAGGCCCAGCTAGCGTTTGAGCGGCTTAAAACTCGGTTTTCATCAGCCCCCATTCTTTGTAACCCTGATCCCTCCCGGCAATTTATTATTGAGGTGGATGCCTCCGACACCGGCGTGGGGGCCATTCTGTCCCAACGAGCCGCCTTGGACAACAAGCTCCATCCCTGTGCTTTCTTCTCCCAGAGGCTGTCCTCCGCTGAACGAAACTATGATGTCGGGGATCGGGAACTTCTCGCCATCAAGTTGGCTCTTGAGGAGTGGCGCCACTGGCTGGAGGGGGCAGGTAATCCCTTTGTTGTTTTGACTGACCATCAAAATTTAATTTATTTAAAAACTGCTAAAAGGCTTAATGCCAGACAGGCTAGATGGTCATTATTCTTTGCCCGCTTTAATTTTTCTTTGTCTTACCGCTCCGGTTCCCGCAATGTCAAGGCGGATGCCTTATCCCGTGTTTTTTCCCTTCCCTCCAGTCCTGCTGAACCGGAGCCTATTCTACCGGCGTCCTGTATAGTGGCTGCGGTCTCCTGGAAGATCGAGGAGATTGTGAGGTCCGCCCAGACTTCCCACCCTGACCCCCATAGTAACCCTAACCCGTAGTAACCCGTCCGCTCCCAGGTCCTGGAGTGGGTTCACGCCTCCTGTCTGGCGTGTCACCCAGGTGTTGCCAGAACGACCACCCTCGTCAGGAGGAGTTTTTGGTGGCCCACTCTCAAGGAGGATACCCGTGCCTTTGTCCTGGCCTGCGCAGTGTGCGCCAGGAGCAAGGCATCCCACCAGCCTCCCGCCGGTCTTCTCCTTCCCCTCCCTGTCCCGGGCCGTCCTTGGAGCCACATCGGCGTGGACTTTGTCACCGGTCTGCCATTGTCAGAGGGTAATTCCGTAATTCTGACAGTGGTGGATCGGTTCTCCAAGGCGGTTCACTTTATTCCCCTTCCCAAACTCCCGTCCGCCCTCGAAACTGCGGAGCTCCTGGTGTTACATGTGGTCAGGCTGCACGGGATCCCGTCCGACATTGTTTCTGACCGTGGGCCCCAATTCTCCTCCCAGGTTTGGAAGGCGTTCTGTGTAGCCCTGGGGGCTTCGGCTAGTTTGTCGTCGGGTTTCCATCCCCAGTCTAACGGCCAGGCAGAGAGGGCGAACCAGGACCTGGGGGCCGCCCTGCGGTGCGTCACCGCACGCAATCCCGCCTCCTGGAGCCGTTTTCTCCCCTGGGTAGAGTACGCTCACAACTCCCTTAAAAGTGCGTCCACAGGGTTGTCCCCGTTCGAGTGCTCATTGGGTTACTAACCCCCTCTCCTGTCGGCCCAGGAGGCCGAGGTAGCAGTCCCTTCCGTTAGATCTCACCTCCTCAAATGCAAGCGCATGTGGAGACTTGCACGCACCGCACTCCTGCGCTCTAATTCCCGTTCCCAACGTCTGGCGGACCTTCACAGGACCGCAGCCCCTAAGTATAGGGTCGGTCAGCAGGTCTGGCTCTCCACGTTTAACATTTCCCTTCCCTCCTCCTCTAAAAAACTTCGGCCCCGTTTTATTGGTCCCTTCCCTATTATTTGCTTAATCAACCCAGTTTCTGTTAAGCTCTCCCTCCCTGCCTCCCTCAAAGTTTACCCCGTTTTTCATGTTTCACAAATAAAGCCTGTCGCCTCCAGCCCCCTCAGTTCCCCTACCCTCCCTCCTCCACCTGTCCGGGTCATCGACAACGCCCCGGCCTACACGGTGGACCGTATTATTGACATCCGCCGTAAGGGTCGGGGTTTCCAATACCTCGTTGACTGGGAGGGGTATGGGCCTGAGGAGCGGTCGTGGCTCCACAGGAGCCTCATCCTGGATCACTCACTGATCCAGGATTTCCACAAACGCTTCCCTCACAAAACCAGGCCGCCAGGTACGCCAGGAGGCGTACTTTGAGGGGGGGGTACTGTAATGTTCCGCTCCATTCCTGTTCGTTTTCCGTGTTTTCCTGTTTTCCCTCCGTGTCATGTTGGATCCCTTTGTCCGTGTTTTCCCCGCTGCTACGGACTAGGCGTTTCCTTCCCTGACTTGTTCGTCTGGTTTTCTTTATTTACTTCCGCCTTTCACTCCTCTCCCTCTCGTTGCATGCATTCCTCACCTGGTGTTTAATAATCACTCCCGTTTAATTTCCACACCTGCGCCTTATTTAGGTTTTCATTAACTTCACTATTTATACCCGCGGCTGGCTGCCAATCGGCGCCAGTTCGTTAACTATCCTCACTCTGTGTTTATGTTTGTCGTTCGTGGTCTTCTACGGTTCTGCTCGCTTGGTTGTGGGATTCTATCCCCTTACAGCGTGTAGTTCGTTCGAAACTTCAAGTTGGTAGTTTACCTCCCGTGAAATTCCTGTGTTGCATGCAGCTAACCTGTTTTCCCTCTAAACCTCCAGTTACCCAGTCATCCGTGGCAGTGTTCGTTCTCCCTGTGTTTGTTTTGTGTGTTGCGGTACCTCCACCTTCAGCTCACGTAGGATTCCGTGTGGCACTCCTATCCTGGCTACCCTCCAGTTGTTCCTGTCCGGCCGAAGCCGCCTACAACGTCTTCGGTTACGGTTCCGGGAGCTCTGGAGACCAGCCAGATCCTACCGGACCTACCTAAGCTACGCTGCACTACCCAGCTCTGCCATCCTTCACCACCTACCTACCCGTCCCGCTCTGCAACCCAGTGAGAACCTCCCGGTCCTCCCCGTGCCTACTCCCAAACTAATCCCCCTCTGTTTTGTTTTGACCAGTACCGGTGTAGTCATCCCGGTCCAGTTCCAGTCCTGCCGTAGTGAGTCGCCCTCCTACCTGTCCAGTCCAGGCGTGAGTCACGCATCTACCCGTACAGTCCAGTTCCGGTTTGGAACAAACCTGTTCCTGAACCCAATGTCCAGAGTGGACCCCCCCCGGTCCAGTTCCAGTCCAGTCCAGGTGTGAGTTGTGCACCTACCGATCCAGTCCAGTTCCGGTTTGGAACAATCCGTTCCTGAACCCATTGTCCAGAGTGGACCTCCCGGTCCAGTTCCAGTCCAGTCCAGGTGTGAGTTGTGCACCTACCGATCCAGTCCAGTTCCAGCTTGGAACAATCCGTTCCTGACCGCGTTTCCTGAGTGGACCTCCCGGTCCAGTTCCAGTCCAGTCCAGGTGTTTGCCTACACCTGGAGTCCAGTCCAGTTCCGGCTTGGAACCCGTTCCGGATCTTCCGTTCCAGCTCCGGCTTGGAGCAGTCCGTTCCGGGCTTCCTGGCATTACCCTGTGTGATAACGTGTTTGCCTTTCCTGTACAGTTTTGGGACTACCCCAACACTTAATTTATTAAAAACCCCTTCTCTGTGAATCTGTCTCCTGGTCGTTGCACTTGGGTTCGTCTCGTATCTGGTTCGTAACATACCCACCACTGTTGTTGGCTTTTGTTTCAATAAATTGTTTGAGATGAGGAAATCACCATTGCATGCTTCTACTTAAATGCCCTACTTTCATGATACGTATAATATCACTGTAGTGTGAACTTACATTTTCCATAAATTTCACCCGAAAGCCAAATATCCCTAACTTTTTGTGAGTAGTGTACTTTAAATAATTTTCAGCGCACTTCACATGCCACAGGAAGGGGGCAAACCTGCTCTTTCATGGGGCGTAGAATTACTGGCTGCACCCGTGATGGCGAACAGGAAGTGTGGAGACTTATCAGAGGGTTTACTGGCAGACCATCACAGTGTGAGTGGTATGAGTGGCTAGCTAACAAAAAAAAAACACACAAAATTGAAAATTGGGAAGATTGCTGCATGATATTTAAAAAATTACAAATAGTCAATGGTAACCAAAGATCCTACTCATAAAAAATGTTAAACATGTGCAAGTGCTGGTTAGGGTAGCAGGAAATCAAGAAAAAAAGTAATCATTTAGATGATTTCATTTTTTAATTGGTTCTGAAAAAGTGGTGAGATTAGGCATAATAGCTGCACTGTAATTACGAGCTATGCAACATTAGCTAGACTAGCTAGATTGACCTCAGTAGCATTTAGCTAGTTATTTTAGTTGAGCAAAATAAATCAATCTTATTACAAAAATAGCTTTAACTTCAGAAGTCACTGTGAATTTTGTTCCTAAAGGTAAATTACAGAAGATGCCATCAGATCTTCTACCTTCTCCTCGTTGTCTTTATCATCGACTCAAGAGATTGACAGATTATCAGTTACCTCACAAACGTTTGTCAAGTGTAGCAATGATGCGCAAGTGTATGTCCAGGATGTCTCAGGTTCATAAGCAGGGATACACAAAAAGCTTGCATCATCGGGTAGGCTGTGCATCCTGATAGCTAGATACTGTAGATAGATTAAAAAATCTCAAGAAAGTTCTGGTTGTCCCCACAAAGTTGAAATGAGATCTACCGTACGTCCTTGTCTGGCGCTTCTAGACCACCGATTTTTCCACACAAAATTTTGATAAACTAAAGCTGGCTTTGCAATGGCTGGTGTCGGCGCATTCAGGGATTTTTTTTGTTTAAAGCAAGACAATACACTTAAAGTAACTCCAAGCAAAGTTATGTATTCACAATTATAAATATAAATATCATATTGTGTTGTACTTCTTTCCTTGAGCACAGCAGTCTCTGCATGCAGTAGAGGAAATAGTTCCTACCAAAAAACCAAAGATTAAACATGAGTTTTTGAATAACTGCCCAATATACAGATGTACAACCTCTGGAGGCATAACATTGCTGCATAAGCTGCTTTAGAGTTGCTTGAATTTGATTTTAGTCCTTTAGTTTCGACCAGAAACTTTATAATTCCCTATATCTGCCATTGTATGCCCAGGAGGTAATCAAAAACGTCTCGATATGTACATATATAAAAATAGTCTATTTTTATTAATAAACTTTTTTGCATCTAAACATTTTTTGCCTCTGAAGGTCGGTCCGTAAACTTTTCTCGTTTGAGCGTGCGGGCTGAACATTGGAGCTTTGCATTATATATTTTCGTCCTGGTTTTCTCTTTTTTCATGTTTCTTCATCTTGCCGACACCAGCACCTCTTTGACGCGGACACGTTTGTGCGCAAGGCTTTTCCCTTTTTTTTCTTATATCTAAAGATATGTTTCATCACACGCTCACAAACTGTCTACGTCAATTAAAAGTATACACTAAGACTGAAATAATATCAGAGAACGCCAGAAACCGAAAGCGTGGTGGAGGGGAAAGATGCCAGAAGTAGTTTTAGTCAGTTGCAGTTTATGTTTAATAAGCATAAAAGCCCTTTTAAACAGTCAGACACAGGACATTAAACAACATGACACAGGTAATGACTTTGCTTCACCAATTACCCAATGGATGGCTGGTGCCAGGGGAAACCTGAATCTATATGAATGGCTTATTATGAGATACATAATGCAATCAAGGGACCTTTCTTCCATAGGTCAAAGTTCCAGCTGACTGCCAATATAATAAGCTGTGTCATATGTTTCCAGTTTTGTTGATGCTATTCTGCAATAGCCCTTATCGTCCAATAACATGTGTGTTCTGTTTAAGAGTTCTACAGTTGTGATGTGATACCCATTCTGACAAGTGTAATTTTTCTATGCTTAACAGCAAGTCTTTTCTTACATTTTTAAGTTCTCCAATAAGCACCGCTGTACATTCAATATTTCAGCTGCCGTCTGAATCTTTTCAGTATCTAGACTTGCAGTAATTTTGTTTATACATTACACCCTGAGGTTTCAACCTCTGGGAGGTACTGTGATCGCACTCTCAGTCCCCCCCCCCCCCCCCCCCCCCCCCCCATCCCTGGACCGCGATCATAATGTGGCCCCACCCCAGTCCGTGCTCCCAATCTTTCCCCCCCCGGTTCTGTGATCTTTATAAAACCTTTTGTTTTGTTTTGCGTATTACTGCCATAAATTGCTTTTCAAAGCCAACATATCAGTTGGGAGGCATATATGCCCTGACTGAATGTAAGCACTCAATGACCAGCTCGGGGCTAGTGGAGCAGGCATAACATTCACCACACTTCTCAAAGATGCTCATGGGAGCTGAAGCTCAAGGGAGCTGTAAAAGCACTCCATGGCCACTTAACTACGACTGAAGTGACCCAGAAATTTGGTACCCAATTACTAGACCTTGTTATCGAGGTGAAGGTCCTCGTTTAAAAGCGGATGAATGTTTTAACTTGATCATGCTTTTTATATATATTTATTTATTTTAATACAGACAGTGTGAATGGCAAAGAGACATTTCAATAAAATTTTTACACCCTTAAGTTTGAGAAGTATATGTATTTCAACCCATCACAAATTACTTAAAAATAATACTCCTTACATCTTGCATCATATCAACTGAAATACTATCCTAGGCTAGTGTTACATGATGCAACTTGCACACAATTTTTTTTTGCTTGCCTGTAAATAATTTGCATCCAGCAACACCCCCCTGCGATCTGTATGCATCTTAGTTGCACAGATTTGACCATGATCCAACTTCACGCAGCAACTAATAGAAATGGTTATGGTTGTCACATTTTTCACTCAGAGCTGGTATTCCAGTCATAAATAAACAGCATAACATTACAGCAGTAATTTTCATACTTTCAACCATTAATTCATTGACACATTAATTAATTCTATAGCTAAGCAAATACCGGAAAAAGATTTTCTGTGTGGACACAGGAGAACGGGTTTGTCCTCATTGAGTACTGGATTTGCCCACATGTTTATTTATTAACTCCCTGTCTTTGCTTTCTGCCAACCAAATGCATACCCAAACCTGCTGTTTATGTGCGTTTTATTCCATTTTTCTAATTCAATAAGGGCGAGTAACAATAAAGCATGAAGTGCCTTTCTTTGCATTTCCTACATTGGAAATGATCAGAAATATACATTGGTGAATGATAAAAAAAAAATGTTAAAATACAGTAGGCTATGTGATGAATGTTATTGGATATTGCATGCAATTTGAATACCTTTTTAACTGCAATTAACTTTCTTCCTGCAACGGTGAAACTTAAAGCTAGAGTACGTAACTTTTTCCCAACGGTCGCATTTGTTGTCAAAACATTTCAAAACATGTCATAACATCCCTTGACCCTACCCACAGAGAAAGAAATACACACCCCACCCCACTGATTCCACAGACCTCATTGTGAACGTGCAAGTCTTGTAGATACGATTGCAGGATTACAGACTGGTATAGCTAACATTACATTTCCTTCTGTTTCTCTGTGCAGCGTCTTTGTGACAGTTCTCTGTAAAAAGCGCTATACAAATAAAATGGAATTTAATTGAATTGAGTAAAAATGTCATATAAAAGTCCAGGTAAAACAACGGAATCTTTATTGTTGCAGAGTTGTTGCATAACACTGAGTTTGTGTCGCATTAGTCTGAACCAGGCATTATCTGGCTATAGCTGGTATGCATGGTAAGTAATAGCCCAGTAGCCGGTTCTAGCTAATGCGATCTATACGGAATATAACGTTAGCAAACATTTCCTTCTTCCGAGGACTAACCGCCAAATAAAATAATGTTATTAATAATAGCAACCTAGCTACTATTCATTATAGGTAATTACAGTTGGCTGGCAAGCAGAAAGTCCAGGTAAATTTGTGTTGAAACCTTTAACCTACCTGTCCAGTAGAATATGGGAGCTCCACGTCTGTCTTTAAACCAATTTGCTCCTGAACATCTCGGCACCTTCTAAAATGAGGACCTATGATTACTCTAGTTTTTATGCCAAGTAACTATTCGTGCATTTAAAACTGCAAGAAAGTCAGATTGTGTAATGCCAGCCCATATCCCATGTACTTCAAAATGTGGTCAACCCTTTTACACAGTGGGTCAAGTAATTAGAGCATCAACTGAACATGGCTTCAAGAAAACGCTAACTGATAGTGATAATTAACGAGCTAATTAAAAGCATGTAAACACATTCATACTTTGACCCTGTTACATGGTCTTTATCTCCCATCAGCACCTTGGTGAAATGTTCGTCTACTGAGTTAGCCCCTACCATTTTATATTTGAGTGTATGTAATCTGTATGTACAATTATGACCAGCCTTAGAAAGTACTGCTGGAATTCACAGATGACAATATCAAGTTGGCGGTTTTTTAGGAAAATGTTTTCTTGCAGTACAATGACATGGGTCTACTGAGAATGTACTATGAGTCGGGCATGTTTTTGTTAAAGATTGACTTTCTTACGTTGGCTCAACTGACTAATATAACTGATATATAATTTAAAAACTTCCAAAAAACCTATTTTAGTCATTTCTTTTCAATGGGGCCTTCAACTGAGCAACCAATTAATAGCCAATTCTGCAATTACTGCACTTAATATTCTTTATTGGACATACATTCATATTGGAAATTCACTGTAATCTAAATTCATTAAATATTTATCCAACACCCCCTTGTTAAGGACATCCATGATGTAGATTACTATGTGGATATATAATTCATGTGCTTCTGAATAAATTTACTTAAATGAGGTAACACCATGTAGCCTACCATGTAATTTTATGATTGTATTGTTTGTTCATGTCGTTAATTATTTGGTAGCAAGATTATTCACAACAGCTTGTGTTATGTTAGGTATGAAAACAAATACGTAGGTGTACAAAAGGAACATGTAGACAAAACAATGGGTCGGCTACATAAACTGAAATCGTATTCTATAGAAAGCTAATTTCTCAGCACAATCTTTACACAATACTCTGCTAGTCCATTGGTAGAACAGATTTAGATTCCTACCCTACACCTATATCCGGATAAAAAACTTTCACCAGACAAGCAAGGACATCGCAATTCTTGTCATCAAATTTAGAACACAGTCCTAGGTTAATGCTCGTGTTTTATTATTAAATGTTAGCTGTAATTCAATCAACATTAGTCTTTAAATTTGTCTCAAAATTAAAGTGTACATTTTCCTTCTTCACAAACACTGCTTATTGACTTCAGCGATGAGCAACGATTTATGAAAACAACAGCTTCTGGAAACAAAGTAACATTTATTTGTGAGGCAAAATATTTTTTATTATTTCTGACTTTACTCTTATGAGCTGTAAATACACTTACCGAAACTTTTCTCATCGCTTAATCTATTTGTGCACTGTCATTGCATGGTTCATGGGCATTCATATATTTATTTGAGTTTATTTTAAAATATGTATGAATGAATGCCACTCCACATTGCTGTTTCTCAAATCTTTATTGAAATACCAGGCAATGTTCTCAGAAATATTGTGGACCCTCAGTTGAATGAACTGGATATCTGTGATTACATATATTGTCATATGAAATTACGTCTATTTGTCCACATGTTTGTATAATAAAAATATTATAAAATATATTAAATAATTTATATGACAGCACATAAATCAAGGCAATGGCATTTCATGTTCCCTTGGAAAATACATCTGTGTGTAATGTGTCTGATTGTTACTTTCATTGATATGCTGATCACACACTTAAAAATGAATCTTTTTGCCTGTGAATAAGTGCATGAGTGCTTGTTATATATGCTATTATATTATGGCAGTTAATGTGCATACAGCTTGAATGGTTCTACAAAAATAGGCAGTTTATATGATTTTTTTAAAGGTTTAGTCATAATTATAAACATAAGTATTATTTCCTTGAGCACAAAATCCTCAGGTCACAAGTGCCATAGGAAATATTTCAAACCTAAATACATTTTTTAAATATGAATTAGGTAATATACACATGTACAACCTCTGGAGGCATTATGTCACTTGACAAGCTGTTTTGCAGTAACTTATTTTATTTACTTAGTGTATTTTCTTGCTTTAGACAGCCCCCAAATGCTCTATACCTGCCATTCTAAAGCGGCCAGGTCATCCAAAACAAAAGAAAATGTCAGTCAAAAACATATACTACAACTGAAATGATATTAAAAGAATCTCAGAGAGTGAATCCCCCTTAAAGGTTTGTGATTTTTGACTTTACTGCGACTGTAAAAACTATGAGAACAATGTATAACCTACAGTATCTACATTCTACAGTGTCAATCAGTTTAAATTTAAGGGCTGTAAATGGTCTCTAATGCAGATTCATTAATTGTTATATCATGGTTGTATTGCTTAATTGAACGTTCAGTAAGGCATTCCAGGAGAATCAGGATGTAATGTTGACTTGAAACTGTCACGTATACTATTCTTGTTCTTCCTATTAGCTCTATCCCTAACCTCAAGTATCTCCCTTTTGTGTTCAGTGATTTCCCATTTTTGGTGACTGAGTATTACTGCATGATTAACATATGGTCACAGACTAAAGTATCCATATTACTAGGCATCATGTATCATAAACTGAATGGTCACAGAAAACACAAATGGGGGGGAAATGTTAAATTATATCAAATTTTTCCTCAAAGACTCATGTCAACTATTTAGCCTGCTTTGAAGATTTAGTTTTATTCAGTTTGTACTGAGGCTAAGGGCAGAAGGCTTTGATCTGGGATGGTTGATACTGCTCTGCGTAACAGACAATGCACGTTTGTGAAATTCCTTGATTCACCACCATCCGTGTCTGACATTGGAGAGTCTGATTTGGCATGTAATTACAGATGCAGACTTAGTCATAATTTAACTTCCTCCAGCATAATTTCCACAAGCATACCCAGCTTCCAGTGCTCTTAAATGAGTACAGGGTTCCAATTTCTGGATGTATGTACCTCTGAGGGATAATTTTAGGATAGCGCTTGGATGACGCTTGCCATTCTTTCATTTAAAACTTGAACTGTTCTTTTTTAAATTATTAACACCCCTAATGTACCTCAGAGGTATCGCGTTGTGTTTCAGGAGGTGCTTCACTCACTGTTGGCTCTTCTACCACAGATTAATTTTTCATCTCATATCGAGAGAATTCCATCTCTGAAGTACATATTTTATTAACAAAAAACCTTTCAAAACATCAATTTAATTGCCGAAAGCTGGTATTTCTCTCCCCTCCCACTGATCCCCAATATAGAGAGCTTCAGAAATGGCCATTGCAGCAGTTCAATGTCCCAGTGGACCCGGACTGGTGGTGGCTGAATCACATCCTGGCTATATAACACCTTTACCCTAAGCCTCTCGAGGGGAGCTCTACGTTCCATTGAAGTAAAAGGTCAACTGACAAAGAAGACATCAAGGAAGTAATCTTGATGAGAAGAAACATGTTTATTTTATTTTCTATTTACCTAATTGTGAAGTGTTGAAAGTTATGGTTATTTTAAACCAGGGATGCCCAATAGGTTGATCTATGTAGCATCCATGCTGCTAGATCTCGTCTCTTTTTTTAAATGTCTCAATTAAATTTTGTGACTCTTCCATCTCGTCTAAAGCTGGAGTATGCACCTTTTTTTTTCTTTTTTTTTTTCTCCAAACATACTTTTTTTTGGTTGTGGACAAAAACTTCAATTTTGGCTTTGTCAGTCCAAAGCACATTGTTCCAAAATGCGTGAGACTTCTCAAGGTTTTCTTTTGCATACTTCAGACACTTTAAGGCTTATTTCTGGCAACTCTGCCATGTTGCACCTGTTGCATCTGCTACTCTTTTGTGCAGCTCTGTGGGTTCTTCTGAGCATTTCTCACCAGGTCTTGGGTCATTCTGTCTGAAAGTGTGCTTGGTCTTCCAGATGTTGCATTGACTTCAACTGTTCTATTTATCTTCCATTTTCTGATTATGTTTCTCACAATGGAAATAGGTAGTTTGAAACATTGAGAGAGATTTTTAGCCTTCTCCTTGTTGGTGGAAGTGAACTATCTTGATTCTGACATCCTTGGACAGCTGTTTAGAGCAGGGGTAGGGAACCCTGGTCCTGGAGAGCCGCTGGGTCTGCTGGTTTTAGTTGTTACTCCCCACTTAATTGATCAATTAAAGCAGTTGATTACGCAGTTAACTCACCTCACCTGGTTTCTTTGGTTTAAGTAGTTGCTGTATTTAAGGTGAAAACAAAAACCAGCAGTCCCTGCAGCTCTCCAGGACCAGGGTTCCCTACCCCTGGTTTAGAGGAACCCATGGTTGTTAACTCCAGACAGAACAGCCACCACAGTCGGATGCTTTAGAAGGCATGTAGTTACTTCAGAATAAATAGTTCAGCCATGGAATTATATTCACGTGAAGCCCTAACGAGTAAATCGCCTGGGCCTTAGTAATCAAGTAACGAAGAATAATCCAAAAGGGTTCACAAACTTTTGCACAGGGCCTTTTCATTTTTTATTATTTTGAGACTAAAAAATTTAAATCAAAAGTTATCTTGCTTTAGAATTTGAAGAAATGTGTCATGTTTAATGTTGTACAATATAGAGGTCAGGTTAGCTTCTGTTCACTTAGATATTAATTGTAAAAGGCATTTTGACCAGGGGTGCCCAAATTTTTTCACCCCACTGTATACACATATAGAGCAGTCTGTATGTATATGGACAGTGACACAATTTTTATTGTTTTGGCGCTGTACTCCAGCACGTTGGATTTGAATTGAAACAATGAATATTAGTATTTCCATCCATACCAAATGGTCCTTGTAGGAAAATGTACAATTTACAAAATGTGCAATGCTGCATGGAGCAGCAATTTCAATGGGGAGTCTATAGCCTATTTTTGTGAAGGCAAAATTGCACATGAGGCTTGGGTGATACTTAGTTATTTTTACTTAATTACTTACTTACTTGTATTGCTAGGGTTTTGGGCTTAAAAAACAAAAATGGTTCAATTGTAAATGGTACAACTGTCTTGTTTAATTTAAGCCATTTGCCAAGTTTATGTGATGTTCACACCTGGGTGATGTTATAAAGCCTCAAACAGAGCACCCCCTAAATAGGTGAGAATTGACCAAATTTGCCATCTGCGTGAAGAGGTTAATACATATTGTGATACAGAATTATTGAATGATTAATTATTTAACATGGGAAAATGAGAATAGAATTAGTTTCATTATAATAAAATTATGAATAACTGCTTAGACAGGAGATATGTTGGCATGAAAAATGTATGCAGTAATATCAGACGTAGAAAATCAGTAAGGCTTTCGTCCTTGCATTTCAAGGAGAAAGAAACTGACCTGGAACCAGTGAAACAAATTAGGAAAGGATTTTGTTGCATTAGCATTTTGTGAAGCTGAAGTAGAATGATGGACCTGTCCACATGAAACTCTATATATGAAGTGCTTTCCGTATTTGTACAGTGACAACATTTTTGTTGTCTTGCCTCTGTACTCAGCATATTGAATTTGAAATGAAACAGTGAATATGAGGTTGCTGACTGTCAGCTTTAATTTGAGGGTATTTAAATCCATATTGGACGATCAGTGTAGTTATTCAGCCCTTTTTATACATAGAGTACCCACCAGAATTATTGGCAACCTCTATAAAATGCAGCATTAAATTCAGTTTATTGTTTAACAGATGGCTTATATGCTCATAACAATTAGAAAAATTATATAGTTTAATTGTGATACTATTGATCAGAGGAAAAACAAATATTTAATGCAAAATGATAAAAGTCTTCTCCTATAATGTCAGAGAACACATAGCAAAGGATTTGAGACCATTCCTCCATACATAATCTGTCTCCATCCTTCAGAAAAATTGGTCCTCACTTGTGGAGTGAGGACCACTCTTCAGCTTAACCCACAGGTGTTGAATGGGGCTCAGGTCAGAGGACTGGGATGGCCATTGAAAAACCTTGATTTTATGGTCAGTGAACCATTTTTGTGTAGATTTTGAGGTATGTTTTGGATCACTCTCCTGCTGGAAGATGTGGATTCGCAAAGGTTATCGAACTTCTGTCAAATACGGCGCTGGGAGCAAATGTCCGTATACACGTGTGTGTGTGTGTCTGTTTGTGTTGTTGTTTCTAATTATGATGTTTGTCATATTGGCCATGTTACCAACCAAAGTCACTTGAATCTAAATTGCATATGCTGCATATGATATATATCAGACTTCATGCATTTTTTATTTTGTTGAATTGCATGGCTAGGCAGACATTTTCCCTTTTTAGACACTGGGGAATTATTGCTCCATTAAACCGGTCTGGTTTCTTTTAGTAGTGGAACTGAAGAGAAAATGAAGCAGAATAAGATGTTGTTTTTTTGCACATTTATATAAAAGGTATGAGATTGCAAAGGAAGCTTTGCTTAGTAGAAAGGAACAAGGCACTTATTCTGTGAGCAAGATGCAATGATACTTCTACTTCCACTGAAAGGCTTACTGGTCTTGTTGCACGAACGACAACAACAACAACAACAACAAACAAATAAACAAATAGGCTACAGTAAATTAATAATTTATTAATAAATTAATAGTTAAAATTTATTTATTAATTAATAGTTGTGGGGAGGACAACATGAGAGTTTAGCTGCGCATTTCCTTTAACTTAATGTATCATTTAACTCTGAGGACTCTATCTTACACTCGGCGCTAAGTGGCGGTAACCCAAACGTCTTTGCTAGTTTCAGACTAAATATTTTGGTTTTCCAGTAAACTGCACAAACATACTATATACTGAAAAAGTAGAATACAGTAAAAACAATGATAAAGGTTACAATAGTGGCATTCTGTGAAAACATTTGAACAGTGTGTGTGAGAGAGAGGGGCAGATAGGAAGAGAAGTTAGACAGAGAGAGAAAGAGGGAGAGAGATATAGGGAGAGTGAGAGGAAGAGAGAAAGGGAGAGAGGGGGACAGGGGAGAGGGAGAACGAGAAGGAAAGATGGAGAGGGAAAGAAAGACAGATGGGGAGAAGGAGGGAGAGAGAGAGGAATAGAGGTAGAGGGAGAGAGGGGGAGACAGGGGGTTCATTCCAATCGCTTACTTTATCCATCCTCGTATCCTCGGTCCTCATCTGATCCGAAAATTGATCGAGATCCGCCATCTTTAAGGACATTCCAAACCGCTAAATGCTCCTCTGAGGACCAGAGAACGAGGAGGCTCCCGGAGGATGCTTAAGTGAGGAAGCGCAAGTGTTGCCTTTGCGGACCCTTTTCTTGGAACGCGTGACATGTATAAATTACCCACCACTCTCCACATCTGCCACATCGCAGGCACACCCCCGCACAAATGCAATTTTACGGTTCCTTTCCAATTATTATAAACTGGTAATCCGTAATGACGCTCATTCTTTAGAACTAATGAAAGCAACGTTTATTCATGAAAAAAATAAGCTAAAAAGCATTATAGTTAAGCACGTAAGCATAATATGACGCCTGATTGAGCAAGGACATTCCATTTGCATAATGCATGTTGCCTCAATTCCTCTGTCCTCGTATCTGATCTTGGCATCCTTTCCTCGCGTTCTCCATTGGGCGGAGCTAAGGAGCGAGGAAAGGATCCAAGGAGTGAAAATAAGCGATTGGAATGAACCCAGAGAGAGAGAGAGGTAAGGGGGGAGGGAGAGGGAAAGAGAGACGGCATTTTCAACAGTTAGAAACAAAAACATTTGCAACACATTACACAATTAATTCAGAGAATTTTAATGGCATATTCTCTGCATGAGCGCTTTAACTGCAGGAGCAGGTCTGTTTGGCCATCTGTATCACTTTCATATTCGCAATCTGCCAAAGGTGCAAACGCAGGTGGCTTTTAAAGGGAATGGGAGATGACACTCTCATATGTTATACCCAAGACACGACTATGTAATGAAGAGACTAAGTTCAGCCCATTTGAGCCTTGCGCCTTACTTTGCACTCAAATTATACACTGTTGGACTAGCAAAAGTGGAGTTGGACACGCCCTAAATGCACTTGTGCCATGCGTTTTAGACCATGTGCTAAGATTGTCAAGATAGAGCCCTGAATCTTTTCTTTAACTTAAATCTGCCACTTTGGGCCGTTATTTCATGTACATAACCTCAGTGTGTTTCCAGTTGTTTACCAGAGAACTCAAGATCTTTTACCTTAAATCACACTCTTTGGGCTTTTGCTTCCACATGTAACTTAAATGCGAACACACAGTTCTTTTCACAAAACTTCTGTTTTTCTATAAATTGCTTTTTTGGATGGAGAATCACAGTTTACCAGGAGTCTAACGCTGCGTTCTCACTTCGAGCAACTTCGTTGCCCAGTTGCTGGAAGTCCATTCATTCTCTATAAAAGCTAAGGGACGGTCAGCGACCTGAGCAACTAGACGACTAAAATTGGCCGATAAATGTTGCCCGCAGTTGAACTTTTTCACCGACATCGGCCATAACCGATCAGAGTTCCACGCTTCATATTTCTCCAACCGACACGACATTTCGTGAATATTTGTTCTGTAACCTATGTAATATTGCCTATCAAACTAAGCTAGGCGAAATAGGGTTAGCAGTGGTAATAACAGTGAATAATTTATATATTATCATTGTATAATTATCAGTGTCATAACATAACCTTAAAGGATATATGTGGCTTGTTCTACCAATATCACATTGAGCCCAAACTACATGTTGAGTTTTATACATAAATCTATCTATCTAGATAGATAGATAAAGATCGCGAGCTCGCAACGAAGATAGATATAGCCTATCGCTAGCTAGCGAGAACACACAATTATCAGTGTCATAACATAACTATAAAGAATAGGCTGCATCGCAAAAATGTCTTTCTTATATGTAGGCTACTGCCGTTGTTTCTCTTCATCAAAAAATTGTAGCTGCACGAGCTGACTTGGATGACACAACAGGAAGCTCTTGCCCCGCCCCCAGCCTAGTAGACTTGACCGACCCAGCAACCAAGTTGCTCGCTGTGAGAATGCGGCGTAAGGTTACATTTACACTGTAGGTCTTGATACCTGAATCCGATTTTTTTTTCTTTTGTCTATAGTGTTTACATTGCATAACATGTATGTGGCCTGTGTGCTTACATGTCCATGCAGCTTGCATGAAGCACCACAGGTGCTTGAAGTAATGCAGGTACGGTTGACATGGCAACAGACAGAAGCCCAGTGAAGTTACAATGATGTTGGTTTTGATCAATCTCCTATGCTTCAAATGCAGGACTCGCGTTAGAAAATTGGATTGGAGGCCCAGAACTTGCGTTAGAAATTGATGGTTAGACGGCAGACAAGGGCTATTATGTACAGTGCCAGTTCACCCAAAAATGAATTTAAGCTATGTTTCTCAACCAAAGCACGCCAGTATTCTGGAACTTAGTGTCACAGGGCACCCCAGAATACATGGATATACATACTGTATATATGAATCCGATCTGTGTCATATGTATATATACACATAGTGACAAACATGAAGGATAAATCCATACACACAAAACATACAGATATTTCATCACCCGTAAATATTCTTAGTAGTAATCAATGGCCAATGATTCCAACAAAGAAGGAGTTGGCTCCACCCATATATACTGCTATTTAAACATCCATTACTTCTTAAAAGTAAATGACCTTTCGGTCTTAGTGGTTTTCTTGCTTTGACCATATTTGCTTTAATTTAGAATTATTTATGCACGTAGGGTAAGGTTCAGGAATGTGCCATGTACTGTTCAATGTGCAAGAGCTATTTCATTCTATAAAGGACATTATGAATAACTACGACTGTTTTATTCATGTCTTGCCATTCTTACATAGATATTTTGTCATGTATGCTGTGTAAAGTTTGCTTTATGGAGATGCACTAAATACAAATCATCACCTTTTGTTACATATCGATCCGAAACATGACCGCATGTACATACAGCACAGTAATAAATTAGTATGATTTTTCGGCGTACGTTTTAGAGCAAAATTGCAAAGAGTTGTGATCTTGTGTTGAGTCGTTCGAGTGAAAGCATTGAGCAACATGATCTTTCTGCATGAGCAACCCCCATTTGTCTACTTGAAGAAATGCTTCCCAAAGCCTGGGTCTGCCAGTGTGCATCTCAGTCTGCCCACACAGCTCCTCATCCTCGGTCTCTCACCAATAAAAGCATGCTGAGACATAAGGTATGTTGTTTGTACCTGTCCTTCTCTCGCTACATCATTCATATGCAGACATTTGCATCTAAGAGCAGCAACAAATATCCCTTGCTAGGATTTCAATAACATATTTCTGCCTGTGTTGATACCCTGTCGATGTAGCGATTACCACTTTCCAGTTTCAGCATTATTTTGATTAGATTTTTGAAAAATAATCCCAGTGTTTGATTTTATAATAAGGTCTAAAAAGTGTCTTAATCCTTCCAAAAATGAGACATTTTCATATGTGCAAAATGTTGTGATACATAATTATGGCACTTATATTAAATAAATACTCACACTTGAGTAATGGAATTGATAATTTGATGAATACAAGTGAATGTAGTTATGCACCTTTATTTTTTATTTCTATTAAGTATTTTTTTTTATTTGGAGATTATTGTAATTAATAATTTATAACAAAAAACTACATTTTAAGTGAGAAGTTTGCAGATAGCTCCGCAGCAGGAAGGGAACAAGCGGAAAATGGGAATAAAAACCTCCCGGCATAAGAAGCCAAAGCTCTAGGTGCAAAAGAGCTGAACAAAAAGGTAACAGGTAGAGGAGTTTAAAGAATAAAGAGAGAAAGGAAAGAAAAAGACTAAAATAAATATCTCTCCCAACTCTAACCGGACAACCTACGTTTCTTATTTGTAACAACCAGAAACGTAGAGACCGCAATCCTATACCTTACCGACTTCGATGTCAAATAGCAAAGACAATATCGAAGTGTCGGAAATGCAGAAGTCCTGGGCTATTTATAACCAGCAAAACAGGTGAAAGGGATAATAGCCGGGCGGGATTCAAAAACCGAAACAGAGGAGGAAAAAATCCAATACATTGCCCTGACGTCGCCAAAATAAGTAACGTCCGCAGAAACACCCGGAGGCTGCCAGAAACCATGACAAAGTTTGGCTTGGTCAAAAGCCACAAAAGACAATAAATTGAAATGAGCACCACCAAGCCAAACTTCAGCTCTAAACACTATCAGGGATTTCAGTTTTTTTAATATCCGACTGCTATACAGTTCTGTGGCTATGTTGGTCTACTGTATTTCAAACGACATGTACTTGACCCGTCATGCATAGTGCCCAATGTACAAGCCTCTGGAGGCAGTGTTATGATCTGGGGTTGCTTCAATTGGTCAGGTCTAGGCTCAGCAACGTTATGCAGCAATAAAATGAAGTCAGCTGAGTACCTGAATGTACTGAATGACCAGGTTATCCCATCAATGGGCATATTCCAGGACGACAATGCCAAGATTAATCTGGCTCAAATTGTGAAAGAGTGGTTCAGGGAGCATGAGGAATCGTGTGAGCTAAACGTGTAGCATGCATATACTACAATTCCTGGCTCAACTATTTGACCAAAAATCCCCCCTTTCTGCAGCAAATACCACATATAGCATATGCATTCATAGTGATTTGAGCTAACATTAGAAAATATATGTACCTTTTGATTTACTCCTGAAAGCTCATGGGTATGCATAAAAATGTGTCTAGGGCATACATTTACAATTACAACTATATTCTTCGGTCTTTCATTGGGAATACGTAATTAGATCTGTTGTGACCCAAAAACCTGCAAATATGGTGTTGTAACAAATCCACTTGTGTCTGAATGCTGGAGAAAACCGCTTAAATGGACACCCCCTCACTCTTGGGTTTAGTGCTCCAGTTTCACAAAATCAGATTTTCGAAGTGAATTTCTCTGTTACCTGGCTGTCACTATGTTTTGTTCAAAATGGTGATGGGCAAGAGCAGCTTCTACAGATGTGTGCTCTGTCTTCATGGCAGGAGACAAATAGTCCCTCAGGAATGCTTGGAATGCTATAATTCTGAGGAATAGGCCTTAGTTTTGTCCCTTGACTGCATCCCATTTCATCCTATGGCTATCCCATGTAGCATGCAAATACTAGCATTAAGTTAATAAATAAAGTAACAAAAATACATAAATAAAGGAATAAATGACTGAACCAATGCAGCGGTGGCATGCATCAGAATACTATTCGTTCTTTTTTTTAGTCATCTCTTTTTTTTAAACTGAAATTTATAGTGTACAGTATACTAACCACATTTTACTGTATCCAGGATTTAATCAAAATAAGGGCATAATATTTATTAAACTAATTGCTAAAAAAACTCTAACCCTAACCTTTTCCTTAAGTTTAAGACCACTGCATCGTTTTTGAATAAAGATATCGGGGTGACAGTATTTACTCTTTTTGCCAGCCTAGAGATGCCAAAAACTATTTAATTTGACTTTGAAGAAAAAAAATAAATAAAACCTCCCGTGGAGACAGAGCAAACTCCCCCTGGCCACGGCTTGTTGGTGCTCAAGAGTGAGAGGGTTGCTTCTTTTAACAACAGATAATAATCCTGAACAAGAAAACTGTGACATGTTTGGTGACAAGCTGAGAAAAGCTTCCCCCTCATGATGTGAGTGATTAGAATGCTCTGTGGGGGCTGAAAGACATTGACACCGGGCCTTGTGTCTCTGGCTTAACCCTCCTCCAGGAATCTTAATTTCTTTTCACAATCTGTGAGGAGCCCTACCCGGTCTGATGCAGGATGTATGGTGATAAAAAAACAAAAGGTTTTTTTGCAAATGCAAACCGAAATAAAATTGTCAGGGTAACTGAGAGACCATGAAGGCAAGATAACTGTGAAGTAATTTGGCCTTTATGATTTCAAACTTCGTTTCATTTCAAGGAATGTTTCAAAGAGATACAGTCGTAATAAAATCTGTGGTATTATCAAAGTTTGGTTGATAAAGTGATTTTTTTTTTTTCAGAATGAATACTCCTAATTGTGTTCAGGAGTGTGTTTTGTATCATCGGAATTAAAAATAATAATATTTAGACTTCATTTAATCAGTAATTTGTTTTACTTTTTAAGGATTCTGTTTTTATTTGGTTATGTCAAATTATTAGGCTGTAAATGAGCTGTGATCCATCTCTAGCTGTTTAAGTTTACATCCTGAGAGGCTATCAGAAAAAAGATGTGCAGCTTTTCAGATGTGGAGTTTCAGAACAGAGGAAGTCAGTGTACTGTTATGTGCTGTCCCTTTAATTGTAGGCTTTAGGACCCTGGGTTCATTCCAATTGCTTATTTCCATTCCTTGCATCCTGTCCTCACATCCGTTCCTCACTCCTTAGCTCGGCCCAATATAGGATGCGAGGAAAGGATGCAAGGAAAGGATGCAAGGATGAGATACACTACATTATACATTACATTACATTACAGGCATTTAGCAGACGCTCTTATCCAGAGCGACTTACACAACTTTTTTTATTTTATTATTACATTTATCCATTCATACAGCTGGGTATATACTGAAGCAAGTCAGGTTAAGTACCTTGCTTACCTTGCTTAAGGGTACAACGGCAAGCTTATTTTTTCATGAATAAACATAGCTTGTGTTAGTTATAAAGAATGAGTGGCATTATGGATTAGCACTTTTTAATAAATGGAAAGGAATGGTAAACTTGCATTTGTGTAGGGGTGTGCCTGCGACGTGGCAGATGTGGAGAGTGGTGGATAATTTATACACGTCATGCGTTCTGAGAAAAGGCTTCCGCAAAGGCTACACTTGTGCTTCCTCACTGAAGAATCCTCCGGGAGCCTCGTCATTCCCAACTCCTCGCTCCTCCGAGGAGCATTTAGCGGTTAGGAATGTCCTTAAAGATGGCGAACCTCGATCGATTTCCGGGTCAGACGAGGACTGAGGAGAAGAGGACGGATAAAATAAGTGATTGGAATCCACCCCGTTTTGTTAAGCCCCATTGGCTGCATGGCCACCCTGAGGCCTGTATAAGGCCTTCTCCCTTTCTGCTCCCTCTCTCATTCCTGACCTGGGGCCGGATTCACTTCTTAAGAACAATGCAATTTTTTCCCTAACTTATGACTTAAGAAGACATTTAGGAAGCATTACTATTCAAAAAAAGTTCTTAAGTATTTTTAACTGATAAGAAGTTGGTTAAGAAGTTTGTAATTGCCTAAAATTAAGAAGTCCGTAAGATAATGGTAATTTCTTAGGAAACATAATTGCATTTGAGAACATTCTTTGGAAGTTCCTAATTCATAGATCCTATGTTTTTTCTTAAGAAGATTTCCAGCCCCAGAGGCACAAAATCCTCTTTATCATTTGTATTGTTTTTTTTTTTCTTACCTTGAAATAAAATCCATCTTTTTTTAATTTCTTTATTTTTATTAATTTGTTTATGATTTTTCCCCGTTTTCTCCCAATTTTGTAGCCAATTGTCCCTCTATAGCTACTGAATTCCCCATGTAGCAACCACTTGAGAATTCAACGCTACACAACCCCGTCAGCCGGTAGTTGGAAGGAAGGCGCCAGTGCGCCACGTCCTCTTCAGGGAGCGACTCCTCGAGCTCCAGACCGTGATATTTTACAAAATGATTGATTGCTGTAAGGAGAAAATAGTCAATTCTGTCATTTGATCAGCAATATATACAAAAAAATGTTTTCCAAAGTGTGCCATATTGATTGGCATATATAGATATGCCAAAGTCATAACGGAGTGTGTACATCCATTTTGTTCCTTAAGGTGTGACTAAAAGAAACAGCACAGGACAGATAAACATGTTGTACCGATACAGTGACGGATATTTAACCATCTTGAGTTTTCATCTAGTTCTCAGTCACTCCAGTTGGGAATTATTATGGCCAGGAAAGGTCAAACCTTACTAGATTGTAGCAGAACACTAATCATCTCTGCCACTTCATTCCCTGAACTGACATTCTCTCTCATTTGTACAGAGTCTTCCACTGGCTTCAAAGTGCTTGAAGCCTCAACTCTGTTTGCTTTATGGCAAAATAAGAGCAAGGTGGGGAGGGAGGGGGACGGGTGACAGAGCACGTGCAAATGCTGCTGTTGAACAGAAGGGCAGACTTTATTTAAAATTTATTTTGCCTGTCTTGTAAATGTCCTTTGGAAATGTGGCTTCTTAGCTTGCTGCCTGTTTCCAATCTGCAAGACTAGTGCCCTTCTCGTTGGGGCTCTGCTCTCTGTCGCTATTTTTTTAAAATGTTTTAGAGAAAAATCTGGGTTGAGGTCAGCAGACATTCCTTCGCTCTGACCTTCACACTGTTTTCGAATGAGATCTGTAATGTACTTTTTTTTCAATATTTCACTTGGGAGGACTGAATGTATTTTGTTCAGGTGAACAAATATTAATAGTAATATTCCTCAGCAAGTGATAGTAGTTCAACAACCTTTTGAAATGTATTTTCTATTATTTAAAAAAAACTAAAAAGAAACACAACCACTAGCTGCCAAGCTTTTTTGGTAGCATGATTGGACGACGTCCTAACTATCACGGACCCTGAGTTAAACTTTCTCTTCATAGCAAGTACCCTTTGTTTCCTTCTCATTAAGTAGATTCACATGATATCCACCCCAGGGCATACACAGCACACAGGGGAGCTAAGAGTTCAAATTATTAGAGAGATGCCTCCCATTTACTGAAGCACGCTAATATCACTTGATTTAGATTGTAAGCAGAAGGAGCTAGTCAAAGGGACCAAGACCATTGACATGAGTGAAATTCTGCAATCAAATAGGTTTGTTATGATATAACTTTTTTTTATTTTTTAAATGGAACATCCTATATGGACCAACAGAGTACTATAAGCAATTTATTCGCCAATTTATTCACCATCATCGTAATGTGTTCTGATGCAGTCTTGCGACCTTTTAAGGGAGGAGAGTGTGGCTCAATTGTTCGTTCACAGACGGACACCTAAATCAGTCTGTACCACGTCTATTATCCGACCTGGCTGGTGTGCTGCGGATGCGGTGCATGCAATGATACAATGCCGGTGCATGCAATGATACAATGCCGGTGCATGCAATGATACAATGCCGTGTGCATGCAATGATACAATGCCGGTGCATGCAATGATACAATACCGGTGCATGCAATGATACAATGCCGGTGCATGCAATGATACAATGCCGTGCATGCAATGATACAATGCCGGTGCATGCAATGATACAATACCGGTGCATGCAATGATACAATGCCGTGTGCATGCAATGATACAATGCCGGTGCATGCAATGATACAATGCCGGTGCATGCAATGATACAATGCCGTGTGCCAGGAAATCAGTCTGCATAAGCAGCCCTAAGCAACACACAGAGCACAGCATTTCTTTCTTTCTTCAGAGTCTTTGTCAACATGAACTTTCAAGAGTATGCTAACGAGTTTGAGAGCACGCTGTAGTCGAAACTAAGGCAATTTTGTCTTCCCCCTTTTCTTTTTAGATTATATATGCCTAGGTTGTTCGGACCCAGTCCTACTACTTACAACCCGTTATGATTTTGACTATCCAACGAAAACCAACTTCAAATCCGACTAGCGGCGGTCAGATGCGCACCACTCTAAGCATACCGGTACGTTATGTAACTTCAGTTGCTAAGCTAACTGAAAACATGACTGCGCATGCCTGATCACTTCCCCTTGCGTTTTATTTATCTGACCACTTGTACAGCACTTTGGTTCGACCGCAGTCGTTTTTAAATGTGCTCTATAAATAAAGTTTGACTTGACTTGACTTGACTTGTGTGGACAAAAAATCCAATGGGGAAAAGCGCCAGTTGCGTATCTTGTCATATACAGATCCTTTCCAAAAAATTTGAATATCATGGAAAAGTTTTTTTTTTTTCCATAATTCCATTCAAAAAGTGAAACTTTCATAGATTATAGATTCATTAAAAATGAATGTTTTAGACTGAGTGTCACACTATCATCTAATTTACTCAAAACACCTGCAAAGTTTATCTCAGTTTGGTTCAGTATGGGGAAGACTGCAGACTTGACAATTGGCCAGAAGACCATCATTGACACCCTCCAGAAGATGGGTAAGCCACAAAAGGTCATCGCTAAGGAGGCTGGCTGTTCACAGAGTGCAGTGTCCAAGCATATCAATAGAAAGTTTAGTGGAAGGGAAAAATGTGGCAGGAGAAGGTGCACAAGCAAAAGAGATGACCGTAGGCTTCAGCGGATTTTCAAGCAAAGACGATTCCAAAATTTGGCGGAGATGCAGAGGGAGTGGACTGAGGCTGGAGTCAGTGCTTCAAAAACCACCACATACAGATGTATCCGGGACATGGGCTACAACTGTCGGATTCCTCGAGTCAAGCCACTCCACTCATTCTCTGAAATAACTGAAGTAAATGCTGATTTTCGACACACTATTCTAATTTCTTGAAATACTGTTTTGGGGGTTTTCTGGAGCTGTAAGCCAAAATTATGAAAAATGAAACAAATAAAGGCTAGAAATATTTCACTTTGTGTGTAATGAATCTATAATCTATGAAAGTTTCACTTTTTGAATGGAATTATGGAAAAAAACAACTTTTCCATGATATTCAAATTTTTTGGAAAGGATTTGTATATACGTATATAAAATCTTTGGCTACACGCAATTTGTGGAATAGCATAATCTAGGTGTCATAACATATGCCATCTCGTTCTTTGAATTTGTTTACACGTAGCCTCGGAATTAATTGCGCAAAAATGTTTGTTTCGCATTGTAAAATGTTTCAATGCGTATGATTGTGCAAAATGTTTTAGTAGCTAAATAAGCAGCGGGTGGCGTGAATTGTTCTTTTTAAAAAAAATGCGTTTTCAAATTTTTTAAAAACTTTTTGTCATCAAAGAAATACATAAAAAAGTTTTCTACTAATGACTTGCTAATGTGATAGTTGCCCTCTCAATGGGGCTGAGCAGTAAACTAAAATCTTTCAGTGATCCTTAGGTTTGATCCAAGATTTTGTGTTATCAGCTCAACAGTTGTTGATTTAAACAACACAATGAAAAACAGTCATCAAGTCAGCTTATGATTTGCCAGTTATTATTATTTTGTATAAAATGGATGACCTCAATGCCTTGCAGTAACGGGAGTAATGATGAGCCAGAAACTTAGCAGACGCTTTCATCCAAAGCGACATAGCCTACAATCTATGAATGCATACATTATGAAGGAGGGTTTGATGTTGGCGAGCTGAGGACTTCAAAACGATTTTTCATTTAATCGTTATAACACTTCCCAGTTACTGTTACCATCCATATAGAACAATGCATGTTGCTAAAAATGTTATTTTCATTTTATCTTTGCTTGACATTTTTTGTGTTTTTCTTGCACAAACTATACAATCTCTGCCTCAATGGAGGGGAGTGGGCGGGGTTTAGAACGGAGGAGGAAACTTTTTTGATTGTAAACACACGACCACAGCAATGCTAAAAATTGTGCATAGTGTACCTTTAATTAGACTTTTAGTTCTCTTTAAAATCGTTTTGTTCAGTAATGGAATAACGGGTGAAATCGGCGGGGTTTTAATTGCTGACAGTATGGAAACCTGGTCACTGTAATTAAAAATATGAAGAATGTAGAAAAAAAATATTTTTTTTTTTTTGTGTGCAAATTTTCACACTGATTAAAATTTTTCTCTAATTACTTGAAAATTATGTGTCATTCCTGTTCATCTTTGCTGGTTGGAACATATATAATGTCGGGGAAGTGAGGATTTAGTAAAATGTTATTTCCTGAATCCAGCAGTTTTAACAGCCGTTTAATGTTCAGCACTCTGAATACCCAGCACAAGTGGCATCAACAGTTAAAACTCCTCACTTATCCAACACTTAAAATTTATTTATTTGATTTAATTTGTTAATGATTATCAAAGATATCAATTATCAATTAAATCGCCAAATTCATTGATAGACAGAGCAGCCTGTTGGATCAACCTTTATCAAAATGTACAACTCACAACCAGATTAAAATTAAGAGATTTATGAAGTTACAACAAGTATTCAACACCTTAACTAAAGACGTGGGTTCAACTACCTTAACCTCTTCCTACCGAGGGCAAAATAGGCCAATTTTCACCTGTTTTCACTAGTGACAAACATAGGTGGTTATCTCAAAAACTATAAATGGTACAAATATGGGTCATGGCTTTTATTAAAGAAGACACCTGCAGTATTACGACTAAGCAGTGAGAACTCATAGAAATCCAGTTTTTGATACTTAACTACAACAATTTATGTACAGAAAATATAAAAAAACTAAAAAACGGGTACCTACATTCAAGTTTAATAATTTTTACCTGGGGAGCTACAAATGCAATCAAGGAAATGACTCCTCTATCTGATTCATCAATATGCTGCCTACCTCTGGTAACAATCTGGTGTCAATATCTCAAACCATTCAAATTTTACAGGGTTTTTTTCAGGTTAACCTTTTTCGTTATCCAAATGGTGCCAAATGGTGCCAAATGTGCCAAAAATGACAATGTTCCAGAAAGGTCTCAATATGATTTATTTTTTAGGTTTTTACAAAACAATGAGATAATTTGTCAATATTGGCAATAAAAGTTCATTTTTAGACGTGTTCTTGTTGCTCTTCATATTACACAACTAACTACCCGAGGTCACAAAAAGCTGTCAAAACCCATGTAGCAGCACAGTGAATCTTGTGTATTTCACCAGAGCCCCATTAGCCAGAAATGAGTCCAGGAATGTGCAAACAGGTTTTCAAATGAATAATGGGAATAGTATGAAACTTCCCTACACATTACTGCTAGCCAGTCCTGTCCTTTATTCTGTTGCCACCTCCCATGACAGGGACGTTGGGGTTGGGTTTTAGGAGGCAAAACTTTATACATGACAAACATATATCAACTATATACAAGTGCACTAAGGTGTACTACTAAAAGTGCAGTGGATAAAAAATCAAAAGTCCACCAGTTTCCTAGATAAAAAATAAAAACACCCCTGCTGTAACAAATAAAAAGATCCTTGCCCTCTAATTGCTGAAGTTACCGTATTTACACAAAGAAAGTACAAAGTGGCAGGGTCCAAAAAGCTAAAAAAAAAAGAACTAAAAACAAAACAAGGCAAAGGATCAAAACATGGGGGTGGAGGGTGAGGAGAGATTATTTAACCATTCATACAGAAGCCATTTAGACTACACATTCCCTCAGGAGAGCAATCTGCATCATTACAAACCCCACTAACCCTGTCCATGGAATTGTCCACCATGTTGATATACCCATTAGTCCCCCTTATACAACAACAATCAACAATAATAATAATAAACAAGTACTCCCTCATGTTATCATGTTCTCTCCCTCATACCATGCATAAATTGCCATTTTGTTTACCTGCACAGCCTTCTGTACTGCATACAGAACAATTTACTCATGTGGAACAGTGACTTTACTAAACACTTCCAGAAGCCATTTCACACTCAAAAAAATCGATTTAGTAGCTCATCTCAGACACAAATAGATAGCTAGCTGCTTGTTACCTGTAATTTTGCTTGCTAGCTTGCCACTGTAAAGGTAATACTATCTATATTAATTTAGCTGAGAGGGACCGATTTTATGCATAAGTACATAAGGTTAGTTAGCTTCACAGAAGAAACACAGGGATTCACGCATTGCAGCTAAATTGCACATTTCCTTCGATGCTTACACCAAACTTAGTTTCCACAAACATCTGTGTTGTTGGCAACGCCACGTAACACGTGCGAGTTTGTCAACACAGACAATACACCCTAAGTTTACTTCATAAATTATTTATCATACCGTTGGAATGTGCAATTTGTAATATTAATTGTATGAAAAACAATAAAATACAGTTGACAATGTAATTACGAACCCGCATGGTATTGCGTGAATTCACACTGGTATATCGAAAAATCGGTAATACCACCAGCCCTAACGACGTTACCTGCCATGGCGAAATTCAATGCGTTTATAGCATAACACTGTTAGTATGATAAAACAACTTACATGTCAGCAACATCATCTCGGTCATCAGTGGATTCAGCGTCACTGAGACAGGATGAGTCTCCCTCGGCAAAAACATCCTCTGGCTTATCCAGTTCGTCTAGCACTTGGTGCACGGATAAACGCCTCAAAAATCTCGACATAACTACACAAAAACTGTATCAAAAATACTCTAAAGTAAAAAATGTAACTGCGGGCCTTACCTAATTAATTGTGCTTTGCTAAACGGAATGTAGCGAGCTACGCTACAAGGTAAAAACACTGCGCCATCTTGGTTCGATAATTACGCGAGGTTGGAACTTCCTCATACGCAGGGCAGGATTTCAATGAGGGCTCGTTTCAATGTGTTCAATGAGGGCTCGTTTGAAAGATAAGAGTCTTGGCTATTGGCTGGAATATTTGACAGACAGTTTTAAAACCCAATGGAAAGCAAATAATACTCGGAGTGGAGGCAGGTCGATGACAGTTTTCCCCACTTCCGATAGGCCTATTGTGCTATCAGTCAAACAAATACACCCAATTGACGACGGTTTTGCATAATTCTCTGCAAACAAGTTCAAAACCACTCTGGCTAACATATACTAAGCCGTTGGATTGGTACTCCAGAAACTGGCTGAGTTTCACAACGCCAAAGTGAACACAGCCGAACGAGTCGTAATCAAGTGCAAAAAAGCACAAGTCGGTTTAAAATTGGAAAAAAATCATGTACAGCCTTATGAAAGTTTTATAGTATTTTTTCTTGAAGCCTAAAGGTATAATGATTTTTTAAACCAAAGTTTTGTGAAATACAATTAAGCAGAACAGTTTACCAGCACATTGTTTATGGTGTGACATCAAGCTGCAATACATGTTTGAGAATTAGGTCAGAGTTTCCAACGTTATTTACAAAGTTTTATCTCGACGTTTTGGGCTTAAAAACCACTTTCCCAGAAGGAATGGATATATCATAAGGATATTTAATCAAAATATTGAGGTGAGCAGTTTATTATATATTATTAAATTAATGAAATGTATAATTTCATAATTTCCGTCACGCCCGCGTTACCGCTAGGGGGCGTTTGGCATTAAGAGGTTAACAAACAATCAATGCTACAGACATGGACAAGTTACAGTCACAAAAGAAATGAATGAAAGACAATACCAGCCCACAGCTTGTCTCCCCCAAGGTAATCCACAGAATGCGCCAACACCAAAGTCCAAGAACCAACACACAGAAGAACATTCAAAAAGTCCAGGGATGAAATGTAAAAATCCAGACTCCACAAACACCACCCAGATACAAGACTCAGATGAAACTCCAAAACCAAACTGAGGCTTCTTTCCTTCAGCGCCCATAAATACCTTATTCTCCACAGACAGCATCCCTGCCCTGATTGAGTTAATGTGTGAGAAAAGTGTGTGGGGGGGGGGTCATTTATGACAAAGACTGGCTTATCTTTGATGTTTGTGGGGGTGAGTGAGTGAGAGACAGAAGGAGAGGGGGGGAGAGCAAGAGATGGAGGAGCCTGGTAGTTATATATAAATATTAGATATCCTACATTAATAAGGTGCCAATGAAAGTGTATCTGTGTAAATATAATTTCTTACCTTAAACAATACATTATTTGTGTATTATTTTGCATGTCCTTAGTCTGGCCTTTCGGATATTGTCAGTTATCACTGAGGACAATTTTTTTGTTGTTTTGTTTTATACTTTCCATAAGGGAAATATACTAATATTTCAAGTTAATTAAAACGAAATATCAATTGCTATTTGACTGTGTGAATTTAAAGCCACCAGGGAGAGTTGTACGACACAATGACAGAATTACACACAAACCATGATCAATTCCATTGTCCCTGCAAGTAATTGTAACATGCACAAAGAAATTTAAAAAATGCAGTCTGTGAAAGCCAAAATCGGGAGTGTCTTTGTCATTTCTATGCTTACCACTCCATACCATCCCCCTTTAGTGTCATGAAATAATATTCCTTTTATAACAGTGTGCTGCTCAGCACAGGGCCATGAACTATGCACTACTTTTTCTTTTGTGACATTCATCGTGTGTAGAACCATGAACTTGATCCTTCATTTTTATGGCTTAGAGGCCAATTGAAGCTCTCCTGCGAGTACAGATTGCTCCATTCTCCACAAGGTCATTAGGCTTTTAATGCTACTCTCACAAACAGCATGACATCTATGTCCTTCCCTGACTCCGATGTCCACAGCTCCTTATGAACTGTGCCTCCATACCAGCCATCAAAGTTATTGGAAGAGGTTGAATATGTTTACTTCTGAAAGCTCTCCCTGTAGGCCTCCTTGAGGTGCGGCAGTGGGTTCAGGGAAGGCTGCCATATTTTCCCTGCCTGCTTTGCGTCCCCCGCTCCTTTCCTCCCAAGCAGAGTGAGTGATCCCACCACTGACACCTCACGTCATACCATATATTCCGTCGTGTCTAATGAGGCATCCTTCAGTTGAAACATGATCTGTGGAAATTCGCAACCTCTTAATGTGCAGTTTTAGACAGTAGAAAAGGCAAACACTCTTATTTTCCCCCACTTCAACCTTCTGCTGTCTGAGTTCTTCTTGAAGTTATTGCTGGAGTACTATGTGAATGTGAAATAAGCTGGCATTTGAGCAAGCACCAGAATCTAACAGCCAACGTGTCTGCCTCAGAAACGTCTTCCATGTTTTAAAATCCCCGTCAAAAATGCGTATTGCATAACATAATTACAGCACGATTTCTGCAGCATTTGAGAACCAAAACAATTTGTGCAACTGTATTTTGCAATTATCTATGTAATTATACTACTATTTAGTCATTATCGCCATGGCATATCGCCTTTTTGACGTTTCTTGTATAATCAACACTGCAGTTAATCAAGAAAGCAAAATGAAAATGTTGCTAACTGTTGCACTGTGACGGCACGTGGTTGCTTTAGGAAAAGTAGAAAAAAAAGCGTTGAGAATGTGTTCTTGTGACTATACACGTTCTGCACAGTACAAGGTATAATTCCGCCAATTAATACGGGCGATGTTACACACTTCTACAGTACATTACATCACATAACACAAATTTGGTAAAATAAAAGTTGACCTTGGATCATGGTTACCAGAGGTATCTCAAAGGTCCTCTAGGCCTAGGGTTTTAAAACAAAGCATGCAGCAAGCTTTTTCTTTTTTTTTAAAGATTATTTATCTCTGTGTAAAGCAATTTATGCTGCAATGCTGGTGGGAATGATAAAATGCAGACACATGGACATAAGACATCATAAATCCCAAATCAAGTGCTTAGTCTGTTGTCATGCAAAGAGCATTTTTATAATGATGGTCATAATCTATTAATTATTTAAGGAACAGTTCCAACTGTGTACACTTGAATCCAGTAGCATTCTAGGATCTATTATATTAGAATTTTTCCAAGATTTCTGCAATGTTGTCAAGTTGTCCATGTGTTACATGTTTTGCTTCAACAAATACCATCGAGACATCGTGTACTGGTCTTTCCCCCACGATTCTATAGATTTTTATTAAACTCAGGGCAATGAGGACAAAAAAAGACTTTCTTCTCCACCAAACAATTGAAATGTGTGTTTTCCTCAGCGCACAGTTCAAAGTAAATAATGCACGAATCACTCATCCAAACGATGAGTGTCTTGGGAGGAGTCGAGAGGGTCACCTGCTGTCTATTGTTTGTTACTTTCGCCAATATTAAGTCTGTGCGGTGTGGCTCTGAGCCACGGTGGCACTGACTTGTCACTCAGGAGTTGGTCCATGTCCTACCTCGGCAGCAGGAGAAGGCTTATTGGATGCCAGCTGGCTTCTGATTACTGACTCCCACCAGAGTTAAATTTGGGACTTGTGCATGTTTAAGCAGAGGCCTCCAGCTTTTCTGTAATTGTTAACTGAATGAAGTAAAATAAAATAAACCCTCATGACAAATTAAAATACTGAGAATTTCCGTTCACATTGTCAACTGAAAATTGCTGAAATGCTGCGGGCCACATTAAATAAATGATCGTGTGTAGTGGCCAAAAAAAAAAGGTGTGGGATTCATTAATTAGTCATAATAGACCAAGCTCACAATTATGATCAGTTTGTTTTAGGGATATTAGTGGTCAGTGTCACCCTTCATGTAATTTCCCCATGAATATGCATTACCATGGCAGCGGTAAAAACTGAAAAAGTAATTTGCATTATTATTATTTTAATGGTGTCGGACGGACTTTGTTGCGTTTCCAAACCCGCATCTCGCCTGATCACCGAGACAGAGTTGGCCTGCCACCGTCCACGAAATAAACCAAGCTGGTTTATTCTCAACAGCTGTTTTGAGGACACGTTTCTTCAGACTGTACCTCTACTGTCTCCCTTGCAGCCGGACCGAAGTGGAGATCTGTGGACGTCCACGTCGACCTGACTGGAAACCTGTCGTGACCCGACTTTGGTGAAGAAGTCTCCAGGAGTCCACGCACCTGCCGGGACCTTGGACCAGCTGACGAGCTGACATCACTTACGGGATCGGGACTGGCCTTCCCTCTGTTACCGTTAAGTATTGAAACACATTTTATTTATAAACTAACAAAGACTTGTTTGAAAGCTTACAGTCCTGTTCAAGTCATCCTACTACTTGATTGGCTTGTAAGGAAACAAATGACTGGTCTGAAAACAAAATGTACATCCCATTAAAGGTTTTCCTGAAGAGGGGGAAAACAACTTCAGCTTGAATACGAGCAGGGCCATTTTGGCTTACAATCACATTCATAAGGACATAACCATACCCATCAACTATAAGGACATCACATAACCATCAATATAAATGTAGGCATAACATCTAAAAATGCAGCTATAGGGTAGAGGCACAAAATAGCATATTTAATTTTAACAATTAATAATCACCCTACCTTGTTCATTCTTGAACAGAGAATTGTTGCCAGTTTAACACGTCCAAGGTTTACAAGATGATGGAACACATGCCAATAGATAATGGACATATGTTGACATTGCCTAGGTTACGGCATATTGCATAAGCAAAACTTCACTAACAGGTAGCTAACATTAGCCAATCTGAACTTGAGGCCACTTCAATAAAATGCTTAGCCAAGTTTTTTTCTAGCAAACGATATTACACAACAATATATAACTTAGCTGAATAGCAGCAAGGTAAACTGGATAGCCAATCAACAATCACTTTGAAACAATATATTTGTCAACATTTTCCATTAATATTCTTACAGATGTTACCTATAGAGAGTCATGTATTATCCATGAGCTATATCAATTTGTGCAGTTAAGCTACTGCAGAAGATACTAAAATACACTTTAAATGTAATTATAAGGTCATTTATTAATGGGAGTAAAATGTTGACGGTAACCTACATATGGCTGTATAAAGGGTGCACGGTTGATATGGCAGAGTGGTAGTAATATAATGTTGGAACATAATGGCAATAGGTACATGTTGATGGTACCTATAGGTCATAGCTTATTGCAGCAGCGATGGTAGAAAATGTAACTAGCAGTAAGCTAAAGTTAGGTAACTTGAGACTGTTTCATTAAAATGTGGAATCAAACACAGTGAAGCTTGCTAGGGAATTAGCAATATAATTAAAAATAATACATTATTTCAGCTTAGCTTTTAATGTAGCCATCTTAGCAAATTAACTACATTAACTGCACGTTATTCATTTTCTGCAAATTTTCCAACAGACCTTTCTTGTGGAAAATCAGGTATTCTATCCCTGAGCTAGATCTATTTGTGGTATGCTATGCACAAAGGCATTTGTATTAGCTAGCTACCTCTCTCTCCCTTCTCTGTCACACAATTACCTGGAATGCAATGACATACAGGGGACATTTCATTGCATTCACATTTGTGATGTACTAATGTAACTAATTCCTATAACTATATAGCTAACCGATAAAAATGGGAGTGACGCAAGAGGCAATACTTAAATATACTTAAATTAAATATACTTATAGGTTTATGATGTGATTTATGGTGTAATGGGGTGTCAAGGAATGGGGGGACCCTTTTGTTTTATTGCACTGAGGTTAAGGAAGAGCTGACAAGGGTCAAACACTGTTTTTAGATGTAGACGAGTGTCCTGGAGGCTCTGAGTGTGAAATTGCAGCATGTTTGTTGGCCATGTTTATATATATATATTGTGGGATTGTTATGAGTCCAAATTCTGCGGGCAGTACCACCCATACCACTAAGGTGCCAGGAAAAAAATGTTAATCACTAAAAGTAGGTAAATCAAAACACCTAAACTGAAAATACTGCTCTGCATTCAGCAGTATCTGCTTAATCGTGCTCCAGTAAATATTTTGAAGTTGAATGTATTTCTTGACTCCCAGCTTGCACCTTCTGTTTGCTCCTTTGAATATTGTGCCATTTACTTTTAACTAAGCTGTCCATTTTTTATTATTTATCAGGCATCATTGCATATGTATTGACTTTGGGATTATACCATGTTTTATCCAACTGCCCTTATAAAACACACATTTTACCATAATAACACCATGACTTAGAGTAAGGACCTTTAATCTGCTGTCTCTTGTGTTTAACCATTTTCAGATTCACATTGTATGTGTAGAGTAGTTCCAACTGCAACGACAGGGTGTGTCTTTTCAGTGACTGACCTCAAACTGCCTGCAAACGAACTACAGCCACACATTGTACACTTGGGGAGGCAACTGCAGGTGTGTAAGCACCCTATTGCATTTTCTAGTGTTATTAGGGAATAAAGCAGCCAAGCATCATAGGTTTTTTGGCATCCCACTGTATTTATGTGTATTATTATTATTTTAATGTATTCTGCTGTGTTTTCAGAAAAAACGTCTGGTAGGGTTTCATGAAACTTGCCATATTGATAGAGCATGATGCAGAATGGCTCGTGAACAATTTTGGCACCAGCTGGCCAATTGGTTGTGGTATATGTCAATAGAAGTAGAACTTTTTAAACCCTTCGCGCAGATGCCAAATTAGCCAAATTCTCACCTATTTAGGGGGCGTTATAATGAAGGCTTTATAACTCCAGGTGTGCGCATCACAGAAACTGGCTTAAATGAAACAAGACAGTTGTACCATTTACAATACTAACTTGTAAATTTGTTTATTTTCATAATTTAGGAAATCTTGGAAAAATGAAAAAATAATAGTTTTTCTTTAGTTTGCAGTGAAATACTGAGAGCTACATATCTAAAACAGGTAAAACTCTACATTCCCTGGATCAAAGACTCCTTGTCCACAAGTGTGTTAAATCTGAGGGTGATATGCAGAACTACTAAAGATCGATGACGCAAAATGTAGGCAGTGTACCCGGTTGTCCCTTAGTGTCTCCAAATCTATCCAAAACTTTTAAATTTTGCACTGGTGTAAATCATAAAATAATGATATATTTAACTACAAAACTGTTTTGTCTCATTAAACTCACTTTCGCATCATTTTCCAGTGGGAATTACTAACTTTTAATCTGTATAGGGGGATAGATATCTATGGGTCCAAAACCTGTCATAAAATTAATTTAAAAGATTGTTAAGCATTATAAAGCATATATATACATTCATACTCACTCCAAGGAAGATTTTACATTTTACATGCGTGAAACCAATGGTAGGATTGCATATTTATTTCATATTTAGTAGTACATATTGGCAGTAGAATGACATGGTATAATTACACAATAATTTTGCTCGTTTATTTTGCATTTGAGTGAGCAGGGCTTTTCACGGATGTTTTGGCATACTTTTGGACTATTGTTGGCTTTATCTTGTTGCTATGACAGAATACAAATTTTTGGTGGTGAAAAAATATTTTTATGAACTCATAGATAGACGCTATTGTCCACTGTCTCACGCATGGGTTGGTCTACTTGCAGATGAGACTGGGTGGGTAGTTTATTCTTAAATGGACTAGCTACACGACAGTAGTTGAACTTAGAAACTCTGCATTCGGCAGAGTTGTCACCAGTTGTGTACTAATAAAGCTAAAACATGGAGTTTATCTTTTCCACTTATAGTTTGGTTGCAGATGCAGGAGCAATGAATGTCTGAGTTGAGCAAAATCTTGGCACCGGTGCCCTGGCCACTAGGGGGTCTACGCGAAGGGGTTAAGCATGGATAACTATTACTCCTAGAGACTTACAAACCAGTGTCTCCAGATCACTCTCGTCACAATGAGCAAATTTGCCCATAGGACCAATGGAGTCATTGATGACATATTTTGGATGCGTATCTTGACTTGCAATCAATTTAATTAGCATAATCATTCTATAGATATCTAAAATATATTTTGTAGGCCTAACAAGATGCATTATTGCTCCCCATAGAAGCACCTTAAGACACTGATCTATGATCATGAAATGTACTATGTATGTAAGTATATGTGCACAGAGCCAACCTGCCAACAGTTAAATCCAATGGGGAACCATATTGGGCAATTCATTTTCCCCCAGAATTTGTACGCATAAGGATTGCATACATCAACACAATAAATATGGCTCTGGCTTGCCACATTGGGACACAACTGGCCAAACATCCATGGGCTTTATTCTGGCTAATGGCTCTGGCCCCATTAATGGCTAATTGCACCAAAAAGTTTTGTTACTAAATTTTTTCTTTCAGTATTACTACTTTATTGATTATTACTGAATCTGAGTTAAATGAATAATATTGTTGAATATTTAAATTTTTACATTGTTGTCCCTGGGGCTGTATATCAATAGTTGTCAATGGCTGGCAGAATGTGAGGAATCGTACACACATTTGACAGAAAAATGTCTAAGTTGACATCCTGTGCTTCATAGCTTGATTTTGTAGAAGAAGCCGAAGAGCAGTTATTGTTTTTGAACCAGGAAGTCTGACATGCAGATGCCTCGGCTCTATATCACTTGATTGACAGGAATGGTCGAGGGGGTAAGCCATGGCTTGAGCGGTTCAACTCATGGCCTCCAGCTGGGCAAGGGAAGATTACTGTCACAACACTGGGACAGTGATTGACAGGCGTGGCCCCAGTGTAAACTTCCCCTGTGTCTCACAGGATTGCAACATGTCATCCAAAAGGGATTGAAAACAGACTAATAAAGGACATTGTGAGATGAAGAAAAGATTAAGAAAAAATATGTGGAGCTCATTTTTTATGATATGCCTCTCAGTGGAAGAAGAAGGTACAATGTAAAATGATCCGTCTTTATGATAGAAAATGTTAATTTATATTGAAGAATATAAAATAAGTAAATTAAGATAAGGTGGTTTACCAACATTTGTTAAGAACGGCAAGGTGTAAAAGCCACAGTGATGGTAGTATGTGTTAGCTATTGGTTATCATGGTTTAGCATCTATACAGTACCCACAATCTGTAGCCAGGGTGTGGATCCTGTTTGGGCTGCTTAGATTCTTGTTCACTCACTAACATACACTTTATTTTAAAGCCTTATAAACTATTCTCTAATTGCACATTACAAATCACTTCACATTGGATTTCTGACATATTAATCATAGACTATTATCTTGAAAAGATACCAAAAAAACTTGTAAAAGGGAGGATTATAGGACAGTATTTGCATATGCATATGTGTGCATTTCAGTTCAAATCGGGGAAAACATGTTGGAAAAATAATGGCACAAATATAATACTGTCTCAAATAATTTCTTTAAATGTTGCCATGACTAAAACTTTTAAGTGTATTGAATCAACCCATTTGTCTCATATGGGAGACTAAAGAAAAATGATTTGAAACTCTGACACTTTAATTAAACCCAGATATGATGTTATTGCTTTGTCTTCAGGTTTCAGATGTGGTTGAGTGAATGTGAATTATTGTTCTTCCTGTATATATGTTTGATTGATTTCCATACTGTTGTAGCCAACTTCAACAGATGGTGGTAATGACAGATGGTTGAAACGTACAAAGTTCAACGGCAGATCTTTCTATTCCTTTTGAGAAACATTTAACTATTGTTGCTCACTTTTAGGTGGCGAATAATAGAATAATAGTGTAACAAATAAATATTTAAATAAATAAATAATTAAAACGTGCTTTATGTATGCCTCTATTACCATTAGTCACACCGTTATTTCATTCAGTTTACTTGTAGCCTTTGGTGCCTTTTATTACACAGAGAAAACATTCTTATCATATTAGGCTAGTTTATCTGACCCCCCCCCCCCCCCCCTGGCCAATGGGAGGGTATACACTAGATGGATCTCCTTTTAACAAGATCATTTCCAGGTTCTGCCAGGCACAGCCCCCTATGCTGATGGATCCCTGCAGGGCCCAATCCTATTTATTTTATATCACAGGCACAGCAGGCCCCTCCATATGGACTTTGAGATTCATGGCACAGCCTCCTTTCTTTACGTAAAGTTAGGAGGCACATTACATCTATACACTCATTTGATTGCATAAACTGCACTGGCCAATGGTATATTCTGACAATCATTTGCACTGGCTTGTCACACAATTTCCCATTGCTATACGTGTCATACAATATTCACATTTAGGATCTGTCTCTGTTTTAGACTGAAATATTACAGCAGTCTCACACTTAGCTAGGCATAACCTATTATTGATGCGAATTACAAATCTTTTTTTATTATCCCAACAACTTTCCATTCCTTATTGTTTAATTGCTGACTATAGAAATAAACTAATTGTGGACTTTATTACCTTTTTTTCAAGGTTCTAATGAATTACCTTCATGTTCACTGCTGAATTTAGGAACAAGCGGGATGCCAGTTTCAACTCTGTTAGTTAATGGATAGAGTATAAAACATTGAACAGAGGAAAAATGTACCTCCATCGAGGTACTTTTAATGGACTATTTAATAATTAGCTGTTAACTAAAGCCATTATAACATACCAATTATAATTCTCATGTTTTGGGATTTTTAATCACCAACCAATTAGACTTAAGGAAGCCCAAATTATGCAGGTATGTCCAGATGAAGACTATGATACAAAGCGACCAATTGCATTGGCCTTCCAGTATCTATAAAAACTAATGTTTAGACCACTAAACTACTGTACCTGACATTGGGAATGGGATTAGAATCATGGGAATAAAGTGGTGGAATCTTTTTTCAAAAGCAATCTGTTAGTTGCGTGTGTGTGTGTGTGTGTGTGTGTGTGTGTGTGTGTGTGTGTGTGTGTGTGTGTGTGTGTGTGTGTGTGTGTGTGTGTGTGTGTGTGTGTGTGTGTGTGTGTGTGTGTGTGTGTGTGTGTGTGTGTGTGTGTGTGTGTGTGTGTGTGTACACTGCATGGCCAAAAGTAAATGGACACCTCCTCATCCAACACCTCATTCCAAAATAACGGCCATTAATATGGAGTTGGCCCCCCCCTTTGCTGTTAAAACAGCCTTCACTCTTCTGGGAAGACTTTCGATTAGATGTTGGAACATTTCTGCAGGGATTTGCTTCCATTCAGCCAGAAGAGAATTAGGGTTGGGCACTGATGCTGGGCGTTTGGGCCTGGCTCACAGTCAGCTTTCCGATTGATCCCAAAGGTGTTCGATGGGGTTGAGGTCAGGGCTCTGTGCAGGCCAATATAGTTCTTCCACACCGATCTTGACAAACCATTTCTGTATGGACCTCGCTCTGTGCACGGGGGCATTGGCATGCTGTAACAGGAAAGGGCCTTCCCCAAACTGTTTCCCCAAACAAAACTGGCACAGAATCGTCCTGAATGTCATTGTATGCTGTAGCGTTAAAGGGATAGTTCACCCAGACCAAGTAGTATACACTGATAGTAAAGATTCATAAAATTTAATATCAATATGAAAGGTCATTATTATCCTTAACTAATAAGTAGCATAGTGAACAATTTCCTTAGCCATGTGATGATGTAGGTGTGATTATCAACAATACAACTGTATGGTTTGGTTGTGGCCTTCATTAAGCAAATTCTCACCCTCTGAGAACTGGTAGAACTAAAACAAAGTGTCAAAGTCACCATTAAGTTGTTTAAAATAATAATAATAACAAAAACTAGACAACAACTAGATCTCATTTGACAAACAAAAAAAAAACTAAAACATTGGTATTTATATTTTTGATAGAGCACGTTTGCTGCTTACTGTTCTGCAGTGAAGACCTTCCAGCTCAAACCACACAGGAAACTATGCGCTTTTGCACAGAGAGTGTGCTTAAACAATGCTAAAAAAAAAAAAAAAAAGGATGCCATCTTTACCTGACATCGAATCTGTGCCTTCAAGGAAGTTGATTAGCGCCTGACACGTTATTGATTGCAGGGCCATCATGGACTGTCACCTCAGAAGTTCTCAGCTTTTTTCAGACAGATGCTGCTAAGTGCGACACTATGATCAGTGAATCCATTACTCCAGCGACAGGCTGATTCAATTATTAGACAGTCTTACGGAATTGATTGTTCGCTATATCCCATGCCAGATTGTCAATACGAGGAGGAGGGTCATATGCGAGATCCCATAGCTTGAAAAGAGGGAAAACACTCTTTGGCTGAATATATGCTATTCCACCAACCTGAATTTAACTGAAATAAGCAATAAAAATGCACATCAATGCACCTTTCTCCTGGCTTAACCTCACTGCATTTCAATCATATTGAGCTATGCTATGCAATGATAACATCAAAGGCACAATTTGTGTGTATACACACAAACACACACACACACACGCGCGCGCCTTATGAAATCCTTTGCTGATATCTAGCATATTATACCGAGAAGCTATCAGGCAATTTTTTTCCCTAAAGTAAATTTGCAAGGTGGACCTACGGCTGTTATTTTTTTAAGAAAGTGGGTGGTAGGACATGTTGGCAAGTCAATGTTGCTTTGCGTGTCTGCCAGTAATTCAACATTAAAAGCACATGACTCCTCCTAAGAGCTGATCTTCTGTGAGAAGCAGTGGACGTGTCCATTAATCTATCTGAACTACCTAGTCTGCAAAACCCTATAAGCCTTCTATCAACATGTGCCGTTTCATTTTAGAACCACTGATAGAAAAGCATTCGGGTGGAATTGTGATTACGTGGGTCGCCATTGATTTAAACACAATGTAATGTGGTTACATTAAATGGAGGGAATTAATGTAATACACGAACACCACATAATCATTTAAGCCTCAGCGTCAGTCATTTCACTAACGTCACACGGAGTCCTATCTGTTTTTTCGGACGTCTAGGAGAGATGTGGATTTTGTCATATTATTCCCTCAGAGAGCTGCCTTGGTCCCCGGGGAGGGCTCTGCCGCCATCCGCCTATTTTGATTGGGCGAAAGGTTTCTGAACCTAGTTTAACCATTCAAGCTATTACTCTGCACTGACTGAGACTGTGCGACAGATGAGAAACTGCTTCCATCTGGAAACGTTAAAAGGAGGGCAGACTCTTCCCTCACGAACGGCAAAACCGAGTGGCTTACATTATTTTACTATAAGTTCAATTTATTACCGCTGACGAAGAGGGGACGTGCGCTTTAGACCGGCTGCACTGGATTGATCACGGAAGGATGCTACAATTTTATTCCGTCATCCAGCTTTAACGCCAAGTCATTTTGAAACAGTTTTGAATATTTTCCTTTTTGTTTTGCAAAGGGACAAGCGCATTTTTGGAGCGTTCCTTTAAAGACTGATGGTGTGGGATGTTCGTCTCTTGACATAGCGAAGTTGTCGCAGTCTGTAGTCGCTAATGGGTCTGCTTGTTGGAACACGGAGGTGACTGAACCGCATCTGACACTGTCTAAAGGTAAAGGGCTGTACAATTTTGACTTTTAATCAATTTGAAATTGTTGAAAGTTAAAACTTGATATAATATCATCATTTTAAAATAGGAACTTGGACAAAAATTATGTGAAAGTATAGGCTTATAAGTGATTTTGTCTTTGAAAATGAGACTTCGTTTTCTCAAAGTCAAAGGGTGAAAATCATCAGATGCTGTTCATCGTCAAACTATTAACTGAAAAAAGATTAAATGGAGAAATACTACGAGTTAAAGTGCGTTGAGTGAGTTGTTTTAGGATTTTTGTCAAAAATAGGCTACTACTTAGGCTAGGCAACTATAGCCCATAACCTCTGAGAAAACCCTGACCTTTTTACTCGGCTGGATATTATCTTCACATCTGCACGAGTCATTCATTCGTAAGTTGCAAGTCGTTTACCTCAAATTACTGTATATATTGTATATGTTAAAGCAGGCTAGTAAGACTGAAACACACATGCACGACTTTAATCTATTACTCTCTTTTTTTTTGGGGGGGGGGGGGGGGGGGGGGTCAATATCATACCACTGCGCTTACCAAGTGCTGAAACTTGTGGATAAAATTTCACATGGGACTATATCACCCGATAAGGCTATTTGCGAAATCGGTTTTTTAATACATCAGCAAAAGGAACACAAAATAAAGAATCATAACTGGACGAGTTGCAGCCGTTAAAATTGTGTCTAATTGGTGTGTGCTCTACAAATACAACTTTACATAGCCAAATTTCACGGAATGCAAAACAATAACTCAGAAGTTCACCATCATAAGCACGATAAACGGAACATAACATTGAATTGCATTGCTAATTCATGTCACAAAATCTATAATTGTTATAATATGAACTGTAGAGAACTACTACACAATTTCGCGTCATAGAGTCCCCTCGGCCATCATTTCAGGTTTCTGTGCGAAACTAGTAGGCTATGTGCATTATTGAAGATCGCCGTTTAAAAACTGGGAGTCTTTTCCTGCCGCGCCAAACAAGCAATCACCCGTTCCTCACACGCTCGGAAAGTCAGAAATCATTTAAAGTGATTTTCTTTATTGAACATAATTACACAGATAGTACGGGGCCCCAACATGGTATATTTAAGGTATTGAGAGAAAATAACCTCTCGTGTCTGGAGAGCAGTAACTTTTAGTGACTGGAAACCAGTAGGATGGTTAATTTTGCTGTGATTTGCAATCCGTATAACGACCCATAAATGCTTTCGAATTTATTTATGAATTTATTTTTACCTAGTCCATGGAGCGATAGAAGTGGCGATTAATTTTGTTTTAGCAAATGATTCACGGGCTGAATGTGCTTACCTCCTTTGCGTTAGGCCTTCTTAGATTTTTGAAGATAGACTGCCAATTTATTTCCTCTTTTTTTATATATATTTTTTAATTCCAGGCAGCCGTAATCACAAAAGGTTTTAATTGTTGACTGCTTTCACGCTGATGAATTAAAACCAAAATAATATGTTACATCGGCTAATGTGTTAATTTTTGTCACTTCCATACAATTCACGAATACGATGAATACATGGAGGGTTTAAGCAAGCGAAAATAGACCCAGGCATTTGCTGTGTTTGATCTTAGTGAAACAAATGGTTGTCAATGCAATGACATACGTAGCCTACTTTTGGAACTTTTTGCTCTTCCGTTTTATGCCCATATAGCCGATGCGCATGCTGTAAAAAATGTTCTTTCTCAAATCATTGAAGTAAAACGGGTAGACATATCAGTACGATTCCATGCACTGTTTTTCTTATCATAAACACATGCAGTTATGGAACTAGACACCTACAGTACCCGATAGTGTCGGCCTACGTACTGAAACGACTCCTGAAATGTGTGTTGGATTTTCGACAGAGGGTGCTGTCGTTCTTCGGAGCACCCGCTCCAGTTTGTAACTAGGCAGCTGTCTCCAAGGGGCACTCAAAAAGATGGAGCGCCACCACCGGTGTTGCCCGCGGTCCCTGGGGACGCAGAATTCAATCTAGCTGCGGCTCAGGCTAATGCTGTGGCACTTTGTCAGGATTAACATCTTTCTAGTCAGTGGCTTCTGTTACCTTCAGTGTCACATTACCATGTTTGAGTCCTGGGGAGGGGAAAAAAATGAAGCATTCTCTTCCTGCTCTGTGCTATGCCAGTGTGCCTATTACTGTGGGTCGATAGAGGAAGAGACTCAATCATCTTCACCAAATAAAGTCATTTGTTATTTGACTGCTGGGGTTTTTAAGGTGTCCTCAGTTTCCTCAGTCCATTTAATATAGAAACACTCAAAAATGTAGTCTTTGGAAAAAATAAGACCACTGATGGCTTACAGTTTATGCTAAACTTTGTTTAAAATGAGCTGTTTAAAGTCTAATGGTGGGATTAAAGAATGTATTTATTGTAAAATGTATGAAGAAAAATAAATAATAAATAGTATAATGAATTAACAGCAAGTGACAAGTTAATGACGAATGTCGATTAAATCCATGCCTGCTTATGTAAAGGTCTTCACACAATATGAGCTCTGATTGCTAAAAGTTGGTGGGAAACCAGTGACGTTATTTGTAATGTGATATAATTCGTATAACAGGGTCAGAGAAAGCAATCCACCATCAAGTGTGCGTCCGCTGAAGTGCTTATCTTGCTTCAGCACCTTTCATGTGCTATCTCTGGGGGTTACGTGTCACAGGAATGAAATTATTTTGCCCTTACCTAAAGGGGCCTACATGCCAAATATTTGTGATCACAGTGTATGATATGTCTATGAATAATAGCTTTATAGTTAGTTTCTGTGCAATGTGGAGTGTGGTGGGGGGTCACAGGCTCAGTGGTTTGTGCTGATGATTTATGTTTCTGATTGTTTTGGTTCTGTCGATGAACCACCCATTGTAAAGGCTTTGTTTATCTTTTTATTTTGTTTTTTTGTATACTTGTGTAGCTACGGATTTAGGTCAGACAAAGTTGTTGACGGGCCGCAAGTGCTGTCTGTGCAAACCAGAACCATATGCAGAAGGTCCATTATGAAGACTTTCACAATGGGAATGGTTTTGCAAGATTAGTCTAAATGGTGTCCCTGCAGTGAGGAAGATGAATCGAACAGATTTGCTAAGACACATGCAGGCCTTTTTATTGCTGCAGCAAGATTAATTTTCCTCAGGATAATATTGTGCCATTCAAAGAACTACAGATTTGCAGCAAGATAACAGAAGAAAAAAACGAGTTTAGTTCCTTATTTTCTGCAGAGGGATCCTTAATAGTGTGCACGAGAGTGGAGGATCACAGTTCTTTTACCCAGTGCAGTCTTTCTTGATGAGTTATGATATTTTTCTGTGCTATTTCACAGTGTGGGTGGATTAAAAAAACCGGAGACCACAAAACAATGAATGCTTAATGTGTGCGTGTGTTTTTGTGTGTGTGCATCTTATCTTACATGCTGTCTTTTTCATTGTCCCAAGTAATATTATTGACACTATCTGAAATCAGTCTATCTGTGTGTGTGTGTGTGTGTGTGTGTGTGTGTGTGTGTGTGTGTGTGTGTCTCCTTCAGTCTGTTGGCAATTTTCTCTCTTTGTAAAACAGTAATGTTTTAAAACTAATTGCTTTCCATCCTCTGTGTCTGTAGTCATTTTCAAGCTGTTGCCGTGTCTTGATATGTCAGGGCAGAGGAAATTAGAGTGGATAAACTTCAAGATAACGGCAAAAACAGTAAACAGTTGACAATGTCCGCTTTGTGAGGCTCTCAGACTTTGTTGTGAGCTGTTTGCGTACAATTCTAAACATAGTTCATTCTCTGTCCTTTAAAGAGGCACTCCACCATATAAATTTATGATATTGCTTCTTGTCCATAAAATAGCAGGTGTCCTCTTTAGGCTGAAATTCGATCCCTATTCCTGTGTATTGATCTACCTCATCATTGTGTTTATGTGGGTCAGAGATGCTGGGCCCTTAATCATTGTGGTTTAAGTCAATGGAAGAGTTTGCTTTCTTCTGTTTACAGGCAATTAAATGCTCTATGCTAGTTGTGATCTCCATGGGATCATGCTCACTGAGTAGAGCAATCGATTTCGAAAGGCCAGTCATCAGTTTGCCTATTGAAGTCTTGCTATTATTTTAACTAATTTGCTTTATAAAATATACCTACATTTGGCTTAGCCTTTGACTGAAGTGTAACACAGTCATGATCTTGGTCATGAGTAAATGATTAAGGGGATGAATTGTGAGGCGTGATTGGATATGTTCATACATGTGCATGTTTTCTGAATGGTGACTGAATGGGAAAGTTTGCCATGTCCCCTGTGGAAAAGCATACTGATTCCAGTGTGCATCACCTTAGTGTGTAGCTTTGTGTGTGGTTGTGTGTGAACATTGATCAGAGCCCTGACAAACCTGTGTGCCACCAATGTAATATGTAGCCAATGCTACATACACTGCAAAAACCAAATCTTAACATTAATTTTAATCTTATATTTAGACTTTAGAATCTTATTTCTTTTACTTTTTTGCTAAATAAGATAAACTATCTGCCAGTGGGATGAGAGAGTTTTACTCATTTCAAGATTTGCCAGTGGGATAAGATAAATTTATAAATAAATTTGTCAAGCAAAAAGTAACTTAAAACAAGATAATGATTTCCACTTTTGAGAAAAAAAAGATTTTAAGTCCTATTACAAGACAAAAACACTTGTTAAGACAGACATTTTTTGAAGTGTAAGGCTTGACTTCACTGGGGTGTGCTTTTAAGTAAACCTGCCCCAACTAAAACCCACCCACCCATTTTAAATGGTTCATCTAAGACAATGAGCATATCTGGAAAACATATTTTCTAAATCAGTATAAATATGCATGTCGGAGTGGACTTTAGCAGAGAAGGTGATGAACGTATCTGTCTGTGCTTGGGAAATTCATTGGTAAAAGCAGCAAATGGGTTTCATGGAATTGATTAGTCATTTTGTTCTCGCAGATGTGCAAACAGAGCTGTCTCCCACAGCAGCTTTTAAAAAAATAAATAAAAATGCCCACTCTTGAACCCAACTGACGGCCTCACATAGGATGAGACCTCCAGCCTCCCCAATTACAACCTCATGCCACTTTGAAGCAATACATGACTACCCCCAGTGTACAAAAGAAGATTATGCTTCAATGTTTTTATTTCCATTCCAGGCATAAAAACATTTTGTCCAAAAGGGTCCTAAATGCATATTTACTCTGCATATTTGTTAGGAACTTTTGATTTCATAAGTAGCCTACCTGCACGACTGTCTGGTTGCCACTGGCACATTAAAACATACTGTACCATTTAGCTAAAATTAATATCCATATCATTAATATTCATTACATTTCATATCATAGCTGGATATTTTAAAGGTCTTGAGATAAGTTTAGCAAGGTTGAAACAATACTAAGTTTGTTGCTGTGCATTTGTCTTGGTTTCTTGTGGACTAAAGTAAATTAAAATGTTAAAATTATCTTGTTCATGGCTTCTAGTTAGGGCTGTGCTCAAAAAGTCACACGGCAATATCGTAACATGCCTCTTGACGATCCACATATAAAAATAAACATATCTAGTGGGCCCCTCTCCCTTTGAGCTGAACAGGCTATTTTGGGTTGGTGATGCAAGTTTTTTTCCATATGCTCTGCCTTGATTGATTATCTGACAGAGAATGACAGGAGCTCCCCCTCCTTTCTCCTGCTCACACAACTCCTGCTCTAAATACGAACATGGCAACCGAAGGTTATCTGGCAGGGATTACACCATACATTAGGGTTGCCACCTTCAATGCTGAAAAATTAGGAAGCCTCCCCATCAGAAATTGTGGGTAGCTATGTTTGTAAGGTGGCTACATGACACGACAACAGCTGACAACATACGCCTCTGATGCGCACTGACAAACACAACCACAGCAAGCAGTGCTTCCAGCGTTGCCTGCGACCACTCTGATTCTGCGTCTCTCAAATATTTAATGTGAAACTGGTTTGATTTTTAGAAATTATTATGTTTTTCCCACCATTATGAAAGGTCTTGTGCATATGGAACTTTGTGTAGGAAAATACATAGAAAATTGTGTCCCATATTGATTCAATTCAAGGAATGCAAAATTTTAGTCTTCAATACGGGGCGATTCTGTATTATATTGATGGGTGGCAAGTCTGGCAACGAAGGAGAAACAGGAGCCGGTTGAAGAACCAAGGGCCGTGCTGGAACTGTCTGAATGGCAGCCATTTTATAACTAATTGCAAGCTGTAAGTTACCAGGCTACTTAGCTAGAGCTGTAAAGCATATTGAGAGCTTACTATTGTAGCTGATTATAATTGTAGCTGAATAGATTAAACATGCCTCATCAAAGTAATGATCATCTAAATTAAACATGGATTTGTCACGATTATGTGACTGATAGATTTGTCCATGAAGCTCAACATGTGCACCTGAGGTAATTGTTCAAGAATGGCCTCTCAGCAGGAAAATCTATTGCAGGGAGTGTTTATACAAATAGTAGATCAAAGATAATTGGCTGCTTTGATTATGTCAGATGTGGAGTCAAATCTAACTGCCTTGTTTTGTCCGGTTTTGTTCTGGAAGCAAATGTGGCAAAATGTCATGGTTTGCATGATTTCATATTTTACCAGCTTAATTACGGCATGTTAGACAATGCCAGCGGCCAAGCATTAAAAAAAATGTTTTCAAAAACATTATTATTTGAAACAAACTGGCGGGGGCCTTTAAGTTAAACAAGCACGTTAGCTGCGACCATATGGCAAAGTATCTGTATGTACGGGTACAGTCTATTGAAGAAATATCGGACCGACCTAATTACCGACAGAGTGACTTCTACTAGCTGCAGGTCACAGCTAAAAATGGCTGGGATGTGTGCAAGTGACTATGAGGTTAAAGTGCAGACTTTCAGCATTAATTTGAGGGTGTTTATATCCATATCAAGTGAACCCATGTTATACATAGCCCCCCCCCCCCCCCCATTTTAGGGGACCAAAACTAATTACACAAGCTTAAATAAAGTCATCATATTTCATATTTGGTTGCATATCCTTTGCATGCTAAGACTTCCTGATGTCTGTGACCCGGCAACATCAAAAGGCTCTTGATATCTTATTTTCAGGTACTCTTACAAGTGATATAACCACTCTGCATTTGAATGGATCTCTATGGGAATTGGGGGGTGGCAATTGGTTAAGCTGTAAATTAAACTGTAACAGCATGGAAAACATGGTTGGCTAAATGACTGTAAGTTACCAAGGGTCTGAGGTATAAAACAAGCCTCAACCATCACTCTGCTGCCAGATATGCAGTAGATATGGATGGATCACTTTAGGGGTTTCTTCTCCTGTCTTATCTTTCCATAGAGTTCAAAAGGAAAATGAGTCAGGAGAAACGACCTTTAAAGTACGAGGGCAAAACAACCAAAATTGTGTCACTGTCCGAATACTTTTGGACTGCACTGTATATAGCCTTAGTGAAATTGGTATCAGATGAGTATGTTACAGTAGAATCTCTCCTATCCCGCACCCTTAGGGAATCAGTGGTGCTGGAAAGTGGAAAATTCTGTATCGTTGAACACCCTCCACAGATAACGTAGGAGGCTAGGAGCCATACAGTATTTCTGTTGTTTAAAGCCAATTTATTTTTTTATCTCCAGCATCCAGTGTAGGGTGAGTCCAACTCTTGTGCCTTTTTATTGTCTCGGCATGGTGGGTCACAGGGCAAATGTTGATGGGTTAAGAGGTACAAGGCTGGGAAGCAGACGTGCATAGGAGAGAGAGGTGTCAGGCTAGTGGTGTATTTGTTTACTAAACTCCTGATCAGTGTGGGATGTTTGACCTTGCGTTCTTAGGCGTATTTTTAATTTTTTGTTAAATTATTCCCTCTGTAATGTTCCTGGTTTTTCTGTTCTATGTATTGTTTATTTTTGTGTTTTTTTGTACTTTATTATTTTTCATTTTCATTGCCCATAGCCCTGGTTCCCGTACAGTATGCATTTCCCTCAGCTCCCCGGTCTGTCTGTGTGCTGTGTTCTGAGTTGTCACTCCCCTGTATCGTGCTGGCACCATTCGGGTGATTTCGGAAGTATTCGGGATTTCGCGTCTCGTATTCTTTCTTCAGTCTTTTATATTAAACTGTAGATACTATTAACAATTACTTATTGCACTTGTGGTTATCTAGTTTAAGTTACACTTACTAAATCTACTGATGTATATGTGTTACTTAACAAGACTAACCCCCCGTATTGTAGTTATTTACTAATTGATACTAACATATCTTCTACGCTGTAACATTCCATTCTCGTGTGCTTTACCTGACTCCTGCTGCCTTCGCATATTGACTGCACCTGTATCTAGCCTGTAACTCCGCCTACCATTCTGAGCACGAGTCTGCCTCTGATCCAGGCTGTGTTGTCTTCAATGTGTTTTCGTGAATCCGGTCCACGTCTTTGTCATTCCCCCATTATTGTATTATCGATTCCCATTGTTATCACCTTTGTCTTGTTTGTAACCCCGCCCTCTCGCACACCTGACCCTCCTTTGTCTTATCCTTCTCCAGTGTTTATAAGTCCTCAGTGTGCAGTGTTACTTTGTCCGAACGTTGATCATTCCTCTGTGCCGATTTCCTGTAAGCCTGAGTGTATTGAAAGTACTGCTAGACTTTTCTCCGTATGACTACGAGCCTGCCTTTCCCTTCTGTTTGTTTACTGTGTTATTTTGGGATTTGAACTTTGTTTTTTGATTACTCTCTCGACTAGCCCTTGTGTACTGCTCCCTGTGATTTCCTGGTTTTTGATCTTTTGCATTCCACCGACTTCTCCTGGCTTTAGTTTTTGTTCTGTCAGCATTTCTGATTACCTGGCTTGTGATTTTGGACTGAATAAACAACGTTCTTTGCCTGATCCTGTGGTCCGCGTCTGGGTCCTTATCAGAATCGTAACCCTCACCCTCAGCTGTGAGTCTGTGGGAGAGGTTCTCGGTGGGTTGATTACAGAGGTCACTTCGTAGGGGAAAAATACACTCGGCCCAAATCCTGGAAAGTAGAATGCTAGATCATTGACGTTATACTGTAATTGGTTAAAACAGGCAATTCATTCATCTCAATAAATTTGAAAAGCTAGCCACAAGAAATGAGTAGGCAAATTTATATAGAAAACAGAGCAAAGCACTTATTGGTGTCAGTGCCAATATACAGTTGCCATCAGTACACACGGTAAGATAATTCGCAAACACAGATACAACCAATTAGTTCATTCAGGCCAAAGAGAGACCTAGTTGATTTTCCGAGGCTAACAATTGTAATGTAGAAAATATATGTACAATGGTCATGAAAAAGCCGTGTCCAAAAAGGAAACGCAGCAATGCCTTGTAGGGCTAAATGCATTCCCATATGCCACTGGCAAAACATGATACCCGGAGGAATATTTTTGATTCTTATCTAGGACTTTGATGCTTGCATTCATAGCTGACGTTTGTTAGATAAAAATTATTTGATGAGACATCTCAGAGACGGTAATTTCTGTACGCAATATTCTCCGTAAACAATCCAAAATACTGTTCCTCAAAAACCTATTGTAGAAATAGAATTTCTCCCATACTACTGGGCACCTTGTTGATGTTTTAAGTTTGGAATGATGTGTATGTGGTTCATAATTACAACCTAAAGCCATTTTAATTTGCTCATGTATCAGTTACATATTGAGGGCTGATGTTCGTTGATATGAATATTCATCGATACCGAAACTCAGAATCGTATCATTTACAGCTGTCAAGTTGAGGTATTGCTAGCCACAGCATGTGTATTTAAATGTGTCAGGGCTTTAACCTCAGATCTAATGACACTGTAGGTTAACTAAGCTTGAGTGCAGAAGTGAAGGTGCTGAAAATGGATGAACCAGCTACACAATGCTGCATTTGACCTTTTATATGATCGTATTACACCCAGGATCCCATTAATGCAGCAATGACATACTTCATTGTGGTTTGTTCATGTAAAGCCTGTGAAATGAAAAGTTAAATATACACCTTTTTGATTATTTTAAATTAAGCCCGAGGCCTGGATAAAATCAACATTTATATGCTATATAAATGCTTCATATGCTATGTAATGTTACACAGAGATTTATATGAGAATAGTGTCTTTCTCACACAAAACTGTCAGTTCAGCAACTAACCAAACAAACTCATTATAGCCTACGAACTATCCAAAACTAACTTGTATTTATTTGTATTTCAAAGTTTTAAATGTTTTCAAATGTTTTGATCTACATTAGCTGAATGCAGCAAACACATGGTACTTGATCTTGATACTTGATGTAATCCTTGCCATAACTTTGTAGAACTGTGATATTGTGCTTCGCTAACAACAGAAGTTGTGTTCTGGACGGATGATTGCTGGGGTTCCACTTAATGGTGTCCTAGCATTGGTCAGGTTTGTGAAGGACAAGAGAACGAATTGATTAGCAATTACATGCATCATTACCTCCTTTTCCATTTGTAATCACATAGCTGTAGTTTTACATTCAACCTGGCGCCAAAGTCGCATATTGCCCCTACCCCACCAAAGAAGAAAAAATAAATATCTCTGATTGGACAATCCATTGATTTTCCATAGGAATCAATCAAATGGGACCACCATTTACATAACCATTCCTCCCAGCTCTAATTGTGAATCGACATCTCTTTAATTTACAAATCACCCAAAGTCTTTGCATAATAAGCCAATGCTTAGTTCACCTCTGTCTCATTTATCCTTCTTTGTTCTACTGGCAGTTTGAAATTCAGCATAATTAAACCTTTAAGAGCGATGCATATTTGTTTTTTCTGTATCCTAATTAAGTCTTGGTGCGTAAAAAAAGGAGACGGGGACAGGACAAAAACAAATCACAAACTGTTTGCTATCACAATTATCTTCTTTTTTTAAATTCAAATTTACTTTGACTGTAAGAGCCCATTTTGATTATTCAGCGGTGTGTCATCTTTAAATATTTATCTTGCTTTGGTGGTTTGTGAAATCGCCTTGATTTTAAAAAGAGAGCTTGCTAAGCATGGAAACATCGCCGCAACAGATTCTTTCTGCTCTGTCGACCTTGTGGTATTCTTCTGTAACATTTTCCACTTTTTCCACACGGATCAAGCCTTTCTGCAGCTGCATTCGCTTTGAAACCAGCCCTGAACCTTTTTTGTTGAAAGGCTATCCGCTGTATTGTGACATGCAAGATCAGATAAGCTTTGGTACTGTCGGCATACAAGGACTCGCACAGATGTAGCGTACATGAGATTAAAATGGGAGTCAACCGCCAGTGCGGTCCACATAGGTCAATGGATATTTAATTTTCGCAATATGTAAAAAAAAAATTAAAAAAAAGGCTTCACTCCCTCTCAATATTTCATGCAATGGAGGCTCTGTGGCACTTGTAATGAAGGTGAGATCAAGGCTTGTGTCCTGGTCTCCTCCTCAGGGTCAGAGTCTAAATGTCAGCCAGCCAGGATTGTGAACTTTCCCTCTCTCCAGCTGCCTCTTTCTCTCTCTCCTCTTCCCTGTTCTCTTCAGTCAGGATTCATTTTGAGCATTCCCACTTTGCCAGGGAAGGGGATCCACATCTACTCCATATCTGGCAACAGAGTGATGGTTTGGGCTCGTTCGATAGCTCAGACCCTTGATAACTTACAGCCATTTCGCCAGTCATGTGTTCCATATTGTACCAGTGTAATTTACAGCTGAATCTAGTCTCACCCCCCAATTCCCATAGAGACCCATTCAAATGCAGAGAGGTTATAGTATCACTTGTAACAGTACCTGAAAATAACATATCAAGAATCTTTTGATGTTGATGGGTCACAGACTTCAGGAAGTAACAGCATGCAAAGGATATGTGACCAAATATGAAATATGATACTTTAAAAATACATTAAAGCAAAGGGTTTGAATACTTATGCACATGAGAGATTTTAGTTTTTGATTTTTATTACATTTGCAAAAATAGCTAAAAACATGTTTTCACTTTGTCATTATGGGTTTTTGAGTGTAGATTGATTGGGACAAATGGCAATTTTATCCATTTAAAATGAAATCTACAACACAATAAAGTGTGCAAAAAGTGAAGGGGTTTGAATAATTTTGAGTGCAACTGTAAAATAATGTGCTTACATTAATTTAATAGCATCAATGTTGAAGCTCTGCAGATGCACCTTTATTTATTTATTTTTTACATTTATTTTATTTTAAAATTGTAATTACAAAATAAACGGTGTGAAGATAACTGCACCGGTGTAGGCTCACGCAGCGTCTGCTACCGGATAACCCGAACACCGTAACAAGCCTGGCTCATGGTAATGGAGCAAAATGAGAGTTTGTTGTCTGCTCTCAGGACTGTGTTGGGTTCAGACTGCCAGTGCTATTGCTATTGCTCTAAATCCAAGAGAGAGCTTTGTGTGAGCGTGCCATACTGGGCCGAACAGTGAGAACCTGCTTAGGCTCCGCCTCACGTGGCTGAAGCCAATCAGACAGATGCACAGACTGAGAATGATCTGTGCCGGTCCTGTAATTAGGCGTGTGTGCACAGCCTCGGCCGCTTGTGTAACACACACTAATATTGAATACTCCTGAAGCCAATGACAGTCATGCTCGAATAATCGCGGTCCTTTCCTTCCCCGGGGCCTTCCGCAAAGTCTCCGCAGGAGCAGAGCAAGGGTCAGGGGGCGGTCACGCTCAATGGAAAAATGTCTCTCTCTGTCATAACAAAAGATTTGAAAATTACGGTCGGCTTAGCCCTGTCGGGACGCAGCGAGATTCAATAAAAATGGCTCTAATCTTGATTTTGTAATTATAGGAGAAAGTCTTGTCAGGCAACCTTTGATCTGAAATAGTCCGATCCAGGGTAAAAAGGAAATAAATCAATTTAAAATTATCTAAGAAACTCTATTCTCCCGCAAGTAAATAAATGTTTAAAATTTGAGCATAGCTTTTTTGACATTTGGGAATTTAAAAAAATAATAATTTATGTCTGTATGTATGTGTTTATTTAGAAGATTACTTGCATGTAGAGATACTAATTTATCTCCAGTGAAAGTGCTCTAGCAACATTTGGTGTTGAGAATGAGTTAGACTGGAACATCTGGTATCTTACTTATTGCTTTAATGCCTTTTGTCACTCAACTCTTAATTATTTCAAAACACAAAGTACTGAAAGAAAAAAATAACACAGTATTAACAGATCGCATTTTATTTTTATATATCAAACCAATTTAGTTTCTTGTTCTTACCTTTAGTGGGCTTATTTTATAGTGGACTTAAATTATATATATTTTCTATAAAATGAATACAATTATTCAGTTCTATTTCTAATGGAAATTATTTTGTTACAAGGTCATACATTTGTAAATGAGGCAGTTAAACCTTTGGCCAGACAAGGACCGTTTTGTCCTACACAGAAATACTATTGTCTGCTGTTTTGGTTGTCAAGTGCTTAGGGTAGGCAGGACATGTACCGGTGCCACAATAGACCTTTCAGCCAAGAATCTCAGATGCTGTGAGATTCTGTCCCGCCTCTTTTCAGTGCTCCTAGTCTCTATCAGATGGTAACAATGAAGAATTCAGCCCTGCTCTGCTTCTCCGGGGCCTGCCTTTCACCGCACAAGATTGGGAGGGACATGGTACGATGTGACCATAGGCTACCCCTTGTCAGCATGCAGGACTTTGAAAAATGTTCAGATTGTCAGTTCCCATTTCAATCGTGCTGAAAGACAGCTGGCAAGTAAAACCCAAGGGAAGAAATGACAGGGGGAAAATAGGAGAGAAAAAAGAAAGATAAACTCCTACAGAATTTGCCCCAGCCTCCATTATAGCCTGCTCCATTTGATGCAGACTGTCAAAGCAGCTCTGCATCAGTGAACCCATTCACACCCCAGATATATGCACCTATTATAGCTCGCTTGCTATATATCTGCGCGTCGCCATTTTGATTTGACTGCCACTGTCGTTTGCCCTCCCTGCGATAAATGACTTTTCTACACCGTGAGAAGTCAGCATTCTCACCACGGGAAGTTATCTTATCGCGGTTTGAAAATGCATCCACATATTTTCCTCCAAATTATCATTTCAGTTCTATAAATACATTATAATAGTTAAGAATATATCACATTTTATTTCAGCTATGTATTCCTGGGACATTCCAAAATGTTTTAAAGTAATTTCCTGGTTAAATATTCATTTTCACCTGACTTTCTGGGTGGCCGCGAGTCATTAATGAAACCAACTGTTTCCCTTTTTTACTGCTGCTGTTGTGCATTGTTATACAACTGCAGCGGGAACAGCAATACTGCCTAACGAGAGCATGGTGGTGACAATACCAGGCCGCTATTCCTACAAAGCATCCCCCTCCCTCGGAGTGTGTTCATTAACATGACAGTCTGCAACGTGTGGAAAACTGGGGCCTCAGGATCTAGGGGGACCTGACCCCTGCTGAGCAATTCTCCTCTGTCCACCACCCCCCCCCCCCCCCCCCCCCCCACCCCCCCCAGAGAACAAACAGGATCCAGCCTCTGCTTACCATCTTGTAAAACTGTTGTCTGTTCATTCACCAGATAAACAGGTTCCCAGTTCCCACCGGTGCAATCCTTTTGTCCCACAGTCCTTTTCTTCATTTTCTATTTATTTGCATGAACGGCATACCCACAATTCTCTTGAGACCCAGATGTGTCGGTACAGGTCAGACGACACCATCTTCTTTTATTCATTTTTTTATTCTCTTCAGAACACCACGGCTGTCATCTGCAGAATGTCAGTTTAGATAATGTGTGTAATTGTAGTATGGTTTAACATTGTCTTGGACTGTCGGTCATTAACAGGATGCAATTAATAAAACAAAACGCGTGAAACAAGCGTTTCAACTCCGTATTCTAGACACAGATAACGTTCAAATTCAGTCTGTTGGAGCTTGTCTGGTCATGAAGTCATTATTTCTGGTGATCTTCAGTAGTTGACAATAATTCCAGAGGGAGAGTCAGCAATGTTGTTTTGAGAGAAGAATGTCAGCAAGACTACCCCCCCCCCCCCTTCACTTTAGTATGATCTGAGAGACTAAGCAATGTCCCAACAACAAATGACCAAACTTGCTCATGCACTTATTACATTACATTACAATCATTTGGCAGACGCTTTTATCCAAAGCGACGTACAATAAGTGCATATTGAAGGTCATTGACGCGACTACAAAGCAAATCCGACAAAGCACCGCTTTCTCACAGCGTAGGAGCTATCCCTAGTAATAAACATGAGAAGTACACACAGTCAGCTATACATTCTGAACTATAGAATAACCAAAAACACAAGTTAAATAGAAAACAGGAAGTGAATACTATAGAATGGCCCTATATGGGTATAATTTTAGTCGAGGTGGAGTCTGAAAAAGTGCGTTTTCAGACCACGACGAAAAACAGACAGTGTTTCAGCTGAGCGCAGCAGAGTGGGGAGTTCGTTCCACCACTGGGGAGCTAGGGTGGAAAAGCTCCGTTATTAAACTTGAAAGGAATGTGTGACCTGCAATGTTAGATTGTAGCGCTCTGAGGCAACATCTACATGTCATGTACGTCCATCCTTGGATGCCTTTATGTTTTGGCGCGACATGTTGCCATGGAAACTACTTGTAGTGACACAAATCAGGGATTTTTGACTGTAATAAAATATCCAAGATTCTCCCTATAAGTGTCCCAGGTGGCTATCCCATTGATAAGCAGTCCTAAAGTTAAATTTGACCAGTACAATGTGAAAAGGCTGCAGAACTGCTCAGAGGACAATTCAGTGGTGCATATCCCCTCTAAATTTCAGAGGAGCTTTGTAATAGAGATTTATGCACTGGTGATGGTCCCATTAAACTCCTGAGTAGTGATCCTGCAGTCAGAAGCTGTAACTGGATATTTTAGGATATGGCTGGAGCATTATGGGTTAACATTTATCAAAGGACATTAATGGCACTGTATACCCTTAACAGAAAAAAAACATCCCATTCCATTAAATGTACATGCTATTACTCTGGTTTGAGGCAAGGGAAACACTGAAATGGCTGCCACTGTGTCTCAAGGTAATATTTATGAGGTATTTGGTCGTGACACATTGGCTTGCGTGATTGACGCGGCACGCACCTGCACATTTACATTATTACATTTTGAAATTTCAAGGATAAAGACAAGTAGCGTGAATGCTAGTACCTATACTCTGGGTCTTCTGCGTTATCGTGTGCAGATCGTAAAAACACCATTTTATGTTATTGGGAAAATCTTTCAATTAAGATGAATTCTTTACTTGGCTATGAGCAAGCTATGGCATTTGTAGCCTGCATTCATTTGGATAAAAGCCTCAAAAAATCATGCTAAAATCATGCTTAAAGAGGAAAAATCTTGCTATTGCATACTGCTGTGTGCCTTTTTAGAATCTTTGTCGTCATGTTGTGACCCAGTGGGTAAATGAATTTGATGCATGCGCTGTGGGGCTGATTTGATTTTTAATGCTCCTGTGGTTCACTGTGCATTGTTTGGGGGCGGAACCTAGGCATCACATGCCGATAACGGCAGACAGATGTGGTCATTTATCACAAGCGTCTGCCTTGAAAGCAAAGCAGCACCTGGGGGCTGCAGCAAGAGCGGAGAGAGATAAAAAAGGAAGGCAAGGGAAAGCTGAGGAGAAAGACAGAGAAAGCTGAATGTCTGGTGAAGGATTAACAAACATGTCTGCCCTGACTATGTACCTCCGATCCATGTCAATTACACACGCAGAGCGTGTTGACGTGGATCGAAAGTGCCTGATCGTCTTCAACAGAACAGTTGAAAAATTAATCATGCAAGGTTTCAGTGAAACAAATATACACTATAGCTGGATTGTGAAACCTCCAGTCATACAGTCATAACCAAAACATTGTTGACCAATCTGTGGGAGTCTAATAGGCTCTGGAAGTTTCCAGAACTCGGTTACATTCTGAGAGCTAAACTGAATGTGTGAGAGGTGACAGCAACCCACCAGGGATAACTGAATTATTGAGCACTTTTAACTTTATCCATTTTATGAGGGTAGACCATTTAATTGACTGTATTTTCTGTACTGTCTATAATCTCACGTGCGGGCAGCTAGAATCTGTTTTATTGTGTCTTCCGGGGTTTGTATCTGGTTCATTTTGAACCTTTGTATGCAACTTTTAAGTTGCCTGACTGTATTTTAATTCAGTGTGGTCCATTATCGATGGCAAACACAAAGGGTTGTTTTCAGATAACTGTGCAATATCTGTTTATTTTACTGTAAAATATTGCAGCATTAGCTTTTAACAGGTTGCAGCATGTTAGTGGAAAATAAGGCAGCTGCTGTCTACAAGTTTCACTTGATTGAAATTGTCATAAAGTTTTAGCTAGTCAATGGAAGTTTGAATGTTGTAAATGTAGTCTCCGAAACACATTTAAGGGGAGCATTATTATTTTTTGTTGAAAGTCAGTTTAGGAATATGCTTTCATGAAACTTTTTAGCCTGAAAATATACACTAAAATAAAATGATTTAACTGCTGATACATTAGTTTTAAAGAAAACACCTCCAATTATCATGATAGGAGTTAACAGTGACCTTAATAAAATTATGCCATTCAATAATCGGGTATCCTGTTTGAGTGAAGAATATTTAGAAAGTCAGAATCCCCTGACAAAGCTTAGAAGTTAAGACTATTCATTAGGATGTAAAGTATTGCATATTGTGTCTTCTTTATAACCAACGCACATGTCAATGGAATGAGAAAATATAAAGAATACAGTAATGTAGCAAAGAAAGAGAAATGGACAGAGACGATGAGAGAGAATGAGCAAGAAGCTCATTTCACAGTAAATCTAGTATACAGGAACTAATCAGCCATGATGGAACTGTAGACATAATGCATTGAAATACTCAGAATTCTGAAAATGAGAGATCCAGCCATTAGTTGGGGGCAGAGTGCAGTGGGAAAATTGAATCTTTTGATCTCTAGCACTAGATAGCTGGGGGGTGGGGGTGGGGGGGGGGGGGGGGGGGATGATTCATGTTGATTCATTTTCTCCAGCCATGTGTGATTGATGGTCACCGTGCCTAGCAGTGGAGACCATCCCAGTCACACGTTATTGGTGGCACCGTGCCTCACAAGCGGCATCATCCCAGTCACATGCCTACAAAGTGCCTGGCGGTGGACATCGTCTCAGTTGCACGTGGCTTGTAAGCCCAGTGCCTCGTAGGGGAGATTCTCCAGCTGCACAGTGGGCACATTGCTTGCCAAGGAAGCAAACTCAACCTCTGCATTCACCTCCATCCAAGCCCTCTGTACATCTAATTTTCACAGCTGTAAACAAACCGATTCGTATAATTATCTATCGATTCATTCAGGGTTATCAGTTTCATGCATGTACAATGGTTATATAAACCACTCCATGCCAGGTAAAATTACAAAAACTGATTCAGTACAGATTACTCTATGATGGTATGTTTAGCAGTCTGTATACTGAAGAATCTTTTAATTTAGCCCTTGACAGTGTATGCAAATCACTGCAGCCCACCCAACCTCTGACCTGAGTTCTGTGAAATAATAGCCTTTTTAATATTGTTGGCAACCCTAATGGAATGATTTTTTTTTTTTATTACAGCTCTTAGTCTGATTTGTGTCACTTGATATTCCTTGGAGGTTGTCTTCCCACATCCAGCTAAGAGCTTACTCTTATCAAGACTCAGATTTAGTGTGCAAGCTATTCTCGAGTTCTCAAGTTCATAAATAAAGAACAGCGGGTCATGTTCCGTGACAAGGAAATAAAAGAGGAGAAATAACACTTCTTTGTTATCAGCAAAGGAAGATTACATATCTTCAAGGACCGACTATTTTCTGGCTGAAAATTAGACTGTATCGCAACTGCATTAATACTAATTACAACCCAGATTTATATTGACTTTTTAAAATCAAATCAAAAGGTCAGGAAATCAAATATCAGTGGAAGCCACAATATATCTGCACTCTTCATTTGTCTATCACACATATTTTTCTTTTAAAAGTTAATATAATTTAACTTTTTGTTATTTTATTGTATCTGATGAAATCAACTAAACATTTAGTACAGAGAACAAAGTGTTTTGTTGCTTTCACTAAAACTGTTTCCAATATTAAAATTAGATATTAAATTTGGCTACTTGGCAACTTAGGATAAACCTGTTTATATCAACCGTGTGGTGAATTGACACTCGTTTCAGTGGTCCAAGCATTTCATATTTTACCTTGTGGCTGGTTTCCACACTTATAGTCCTAACTGTCAGAATTTCACCTTCAAAATTGCTTGCACTCAAGGAGCTGAATTGGAATGATTGAATTTGGGAACGGGCTGGGTGGATGCCTCACAGAAAGGTCTCTGATCTCATTCTGGAGAAATGAAGGACAGTCGTCCAGCGCCATAACTCATAATTGGCCGGATACATATTCAAGAGCTTATCCGAAATCACCACCGATAGAAGGGGAGTGTGCGAAATACCAACGCAAGTAAAATGAAGCCAGGTTCCAGGAAGATGATTTTGCAAAAAACCCTCCTACCTCTACTCGCGGATTCATTACCAGTGCCAACCCACTAGGCTTAAACTCCCACTGATTGCATACGCGCACTCAGCCAACTCGGCTCAGTAACTCACCAGCCTGTTGTGCAGGAAATACTTTCATATCTTCAGTAAGGAGAAGAAAAGGGGGGACTGATGAGTAATGACTGAGTGTGCCTCCTTTTTAGATCCATTAGATCCTTTTAGATCCAAACTGATCTAAAAGATATATTTGCATTTGTGGCACTTAATGTTGACCTAAATTATGAAAATAAACAAAATCTAAGTTAGTATTGTAAATGGTAAAACTGTCTTGTTTCATTTAAGCCATTTTCCAAGTCTCTGTGATGCTCACATCTGATGTTATAAAGCCTTAAATCAGGGGTGGGGAACGTTATCCGAAAAGGGCCGGTGTGGGTGCAGGTTTTGAATTGACCCCAGAACTAAGACACCTGATTCAACGAATTAACTAGACATGGTATTCAATGAAGACGTAGAATCAGGTGTCTTTGTGCTGGGCTAAAACCAAAACCTGCTCCCACACCGGCCCCTTTAAAGTTCCCCACCCCTGCCTTAAATAGAACAGCCCTTAAATAGGTGAAAATTGACGAAATTTGGCATCTGCACGAAGGGGTTAACAGGGCCATGGACTCAGAAAGTGTATAGAGTAGAAATATAATTTGCACTGTGTGTATTCACACTGGGCTCTTCTATGGCATACAGTCCTGTGAATTGTGCTGATATGTGTCCATACTACACTATTCATTCATATCTTTCAACCTTGATATAACCCATATTCTGATGTGTGTCACATTTGGATGGTTCTTAATTCATTCAGTTTTTCTATGCGCTATTAGAAGGGGAAATCAATCACGGCAGGGCAACTGCAGTTTTATAGTGTAGTGGTTTAAAGTTATACATTACGTAATCATATCATGCCTTTTTGGATTTACTTTATTTGACTTGTCTAAGTTAACAAATATTCTCCCATATTTGGAGAGCGTTATTATTCTACTTCAGGATGCATAAATAATATGTGAAGAGCCTATTACTTTTATTTCAGTCCAAGTATCTCTATTTTTTCCTGAAAACCTAAAAAACGTGTCAATGATGGAAAAGTAATAATATTTGACAATATAATTTAAGAGCATCCCAGGCAAAGAAAGATAAAGACAAAGATAAATGCAGGCCACATGTGATTATTTATTTTAATAAGGTTAAATATCTGCAACTGTCTGATCAGTTCAATAATAATATTCACACATAACACTGTTAAAATCTGGACGTGATTATGTCCTACTGCTTCAGAGCAGGGCATTGAAATATACTCTGATGCAAATACAAGGGCATGCAGGGCAGCATTCGACCCATGAGGTCTAGTACTCATCTTAGGAAAGGTTTGTATGCGTTGGTGGCATGGGACTTGAACCCAGTGAATGAAGGGTATAGTGTGCCTGCCACTGCTGGCTATAATTTAATTTGGCATTGTTTGGACATGTCTGCTGTGAATCTGAAGGATTCAGTATTCATCCCGCAGGTCACTGCTGGCTCTCGTATTCATCCCGCAGGTCAGTCTAATTTGTGCTCACCGGTTTCATGTCTGCATTACAAGTCCCCATCACTTATGCGTGGTACCAGGCCTTACTTACCTGGCAAAAGTGGAAGCCTCTTATCTGATTCCAAACAGAAAAAAGCAGTCTTGTGCACAACCATGTTTCTTCAATGCAGAGGTGCATGGTTGCAGCAAGAACTGAACCAAAATGTAAACATTACGCTGGGCTTGTCCAAAGTGAAGTGAGTCAAAAATAAGTTGATTAATGGCTCAGCGTAAGCAGACTGCACACTCGACAATCAAAGGATCAGATTCCTTATTATAAATATAGATTTCATTTTAGTTCAAAAAGAAATCACAAACATAATAGAGAGATGATCTACGCCTTTTCTTGCCTCTTTTCTGATTATGTGATAATAAATAAATAAATAAATAAATAAAAGCATTGCTTCTCAAACTAGTTCCTCCCTTGCAGAATTGAATGGTTATGAAAAATTACAGTTGGAAGAATGCAACGGATTGTACCCAAATAAGATTTTCTTTTGTTGAAACTCAGTTCTCAAAGGTAAGGACAAACCTATAACGGCTAAGTTAATTTGAATTAAAGTCATATAGAGCCTAGTTTTGACGTGGTTTATTGCCACTATGTAGTTTCAGCTATTCCCTGCAGAGAACATTTCTGGAGTTTTTTTTTCCAACCAACATTTGAAAACTACAACCAAGCCTTGGAAGTTTATTGACTGAAAACATTATGTGCTTACGTTTTCTTCCTTGCATATATGGATGCCTTTGAATGTGCCGGAAGTTCCAGTAAGCAGGCACTAATTAAACTAGGAGTGGAATGTTATGTTAAGATGTAATTAGTACGATAATACAGTTTGTCTTGGTCTTGTTCGTCTTTTCCATTCACATTACTTTTTCTTTTTTAAATTATACGCGGGTAAATATTCCAAAGATACTTTACAGGAGAGTCACTGACATTGTGGCCTGCATGGATTGACTCAATATTTTTTCTTTATCTCACAATTAATGCAAGTGTCAACAATTATCAAAATGCACTCACTAAACTGCATTTGTGAAGACAAAAGACAAAACGTAATTTATTTGAGTAATTAAATGATAAACGTAAGGGCAAATGTTGCTTTCTTCCTGACATTTATTTAGCACACGGCTGTATTGTCAGCGCAGTGTAGCTTATTAAACTCGTATATGCGAACCACAGAGCTGACAGCAAATGTAATTATGTTCAGCTTTTTTCAAATTAGCATGTACAAATTAGCATGCACCACACCAGCAGCAAATTATGAATCACATGTGTGACATGGTTTATCACATCAAGCTGCCTCACTCTTGAATCATGATGTTCTCTCTGTCTCACCTTAGCTGTTATCTATCCACTCGCAACTCGCAAGGCTGATGCACAGGCCAGATATTGCATGATTACAAACTAATAGACTTTTTTCTGTTAGCCATTCACTATTTTCTGGTCGCGTGCGTGCGTGCATTTGTTGCAGGAATCAAGCTGGATGTGGAGAAACTGATACGAGTAGTTAAAAATGCAGTTTATGGAGTTGTCAAGGTAGAGTTACTAAGTAATGTATTTGTAGAGATTGCAATTTGTGCCCAGGGGCAGATCACAGAAACCAGGAAGTGCCTGGTGTCCTTTACGCAGACATTTATTCCGCTGGTAGGGATTGTGTAAATGACTGAAGAGGCATGAAAAGGCATCCCCTCATTTAAATAAATGACCTTTCTGGGATGTTTCAGAGACGTACACGTGCAGAAAACATAATGCTTCTTTATAGGGAAGCAAATGACAAGTAACAAATGTGCGTCTGTCATTGCATTGTTACACTTCAAAACACTTCTACACTGTTGTAAAATAAGATAATCACTTAGGGAAGTGACTTTTCCTATTTTACTATTTTACAGTTTCTTGAAAACAGATCCAAAAAACATCTAATAAAAGTAATTACACATTCTAGAACACCTGATAAAAACATAATTTATGGATAATCTATATTATGGTCCAGCGATATTTAGATTTATTTATTTATTTAATTTTTTTTAAATATAAAGCTAAATATCAATAATATTTAAATATTGAATACAGCATAAATATTGTTACACAACAATCGATTTTAAATGTATAATTGTAAATAAATAATGTTAACACTTACGGCATCCATTCCCAGTCCCAACCTAATACAATCCGGGTTTGGTCGGCGCACGTCAGGAACTTTTTTGCACAAAGCTAGCTAAATAACCAGCTGACTAGTGCTTGCTTGCTTGCTAGCCAACAACCAGTCTTTTAGTTTAAAATAGTTTAAAGACTTTAATGTTACGATGCCAAGCACGCCCGCATGCTGTATTCTGGGAGTATATGGAATAAATTGGCCATGTAATCCAAAGGCCATTGCTAATAAAATAATAATAGTCCATCTTTAGTTTTGTTCTTTCAATCCTCACACAGCAAATTTAAACGAATGCTGAAAATCCAAGCCGACTTGTCCAAATAAACACTGTTTTTTTCTTGCTTATTTTGTAACCTCAAAAGTATAACCCTCCAAAAAGCATTTTATAGGCCACCAGGAAGGTTTTTTTTTTTTTAACTGTGAGGATATTCTGCCGGTATGTCCCCTCAATATTAAATATTCAGATATTCAGTCAATATTCAGAGGGTCTGTCAGATTTAAGTTGCGTGCAAGTTTAAATAAGGATATGATTTTAAGTCAAGTCCATAAAATGTGCTTAAGTCTGCACTTAATTATCCAAGTCAGGATTCCTCCTGTATTAGAATAGAATAGAATAACTTTTATTTTCCTGTTAGGGAACTTCAGTTGTAGCCACCAGCAACAACAAATTATTATCAAATGTTGTGTAACAATACTGTTTTTTAAATATTGATGGTAACTGATAAAGTGGGAGGGGGGACATAGTAAAACAATGATTAGGTGAACTGTTACCAAACCATGCAGTGGTTTATTTCCTGTATACAGTATTTGTACATACGATTACGTCCTGGTTTGCATAAAATATTGAATATATTCAATTATTTAGATATATTCCATCAATACCTTGATATTGAAAAAAATCACAATATTCCTGAACCCTGCTCTATATCACTTATCATTGATTGTGCATCCCATTACATGGGTCTGTATATTTTTGTCTTGTCTGAATGCAGACTGGTATTTCACAAAGCTATCAAATGAGCAACATGCAGTATAAAAGCTACATAAAGAGGCAAATTGGAGAAAAATGTAATTACGTCATAAAAATATTTAAGGATATACTGTATCTGCTTTCCTTACATGTATACTGCAAAATAATAGGAAGGAATTGCAGACCTCCATATAGCCTACTGTATGGTTGAAAATGTGAATTAGGTGTAGTCTACTGTAAGGCAAATTAAATTGTATTTTGTGTTCTATTGGCATACTGTGTCAGTGAAACACTGAAGAACATATTTCAGTGAAACAATGCTTCTCTTGTGGATTTCTTAGAAATGTGTGAGAGCTGAAAATTACTTACATCTCAGGACTTATACATTATATGGTAGCATTCAGGATTGACTCATGAATGACATTTTAATGTATGTGATAAATAGACATAGAGATAGCAAGAAAATTGCCAATAATAACAATAAAAACATTTGCATTTGAATATGCATACAGTTTATACCCTGTAAGTGCATAATGGCTTTAAGATAGAGTACTGGGCCGTTGTATGTTTCCAGGTTTTTGTAAAATCAAACAGGCTGTGAATTCTGTCTGGCAGCCAGTTCCCTCTGCAATTTAGAATTAATTAAAGTCACTTTTCGTTAAAGACTGAGTCAGAGATTACTTCTAGTTTGTGGTACCTCCATGGGCGTAGGAAATAGGGGTAGGGCCATACTGTCAGCAGGCAGTGAAAACTTTTGTTTGATTTAAATAAGAATAAAGTTAAATTGAATGATTCCGAATGCGTCTCTGTCTGACTGTGTCTGACAAGTCCAAGCTTCAGTGAAGTGGATCTCAGTTGAGAAAACGGACCAGCAGAAAAAGTTGCAGAATTTGGATGCCATTTTTTAAAAGCAGTCGCTAAAAAACCAGTAATGGACTGGCTTATTGTAGGCCTACATAACTTAGCTTACTACATTCCAAGCCGGCGCTACAAACAATGCAGCTTTTCTGTGCTTTTGGTCTGTTATTTGGGGGAAAGAGGGGCAGATAAACATGATCATCTCGTCCGAATCGATGGATGATATTACAGAGAAGCCATGGAAATGTTTTAGTACATACTTAAATTAATCTTAAGAAACGAATCCCGTCAGAAACGAATAGCCTGTACATAATTGTATCTATTATGATACTATAACAATGCTGTAACGTTATGTAGCTAGCTGAATTTATTGGTATTTATTGGTGGCTAACAGGCCACAAAAAAGCCGTTCTGCAAAAAAATGTATTTAAAAAAATCTCGTAGGGGGGCTTCACACCCCCTCCCCTCATAGCCTACATCAGCACCCCTTGGTCAGATAAACTTCCTACGATCCTGGGTACACCTACCCGGTCTTGGGAGGCATAAAAAAGGCAGACTCATCACTCATCAATCTGTTATGCACAAAACTGCAATTTATTAACTTGTAATATTTCGCTGAATATCATCTTTGCTGAATCTTGTTTTCACAGCGGTCAATACTGCACTGAAATCAAATTATTTAATTTGCATCATTCATTACTGACAGAAGGGAAAACACAGTGAGTGACACTAATTTGTACTCAAGTGTGCAGCTGGATGCTAATGTCATATAGTTCACAGTCTCGGTTTTATCCTCTAACCTTAGACCCTGTTCTCAAATAATCACAGATTGATGGCTGCCTTAATTGAATCTATGATTTTTCATGTGGTTCATGAAATCATGTTTTGTTGTTTAACTAAAAGGGGAGAGCTTTAAAATTTTGGGAATATAGACCAAGAACAAAGCATGTCCTGTTTTCCAGCAGAGGATTAGAGCATATTTACTGGATTCCTAGATTTGTTGCCTTGTTGCCATGGAAGTAGACATATATATTTAGTTTGTCACTAAATATATATATTTTTTATTTAATCTTTATTTAAGCAGGGTGTCCGACTGAGAACAGGGGTCCCTTTTGCAGAGGAGTTTTGCAGACAACACAATTACAGACAAGCCTTGTACAAAGGCCTCATATACACAAACTGTTTGAACAGAATATACATATGGGAGAAATATACAGTACAAAAACATTATACATTTAAAATATAGACAAATGTGTGTGCATGAATACACATATATTATATACACACATGCATACAATACAACTAATACAGATGGTTTATACCAAGCAATTGCACACACTCTCTTAGTTAGTTGCAAAGGCCTTAAACTGCCCAAAGGACACCAAGGCATCTAATTTAAGTGACTCCAGAAATGTATGTGGTGCATATACTTTAAAAGCAGTTCTTCCTAATTCTGTTGTGAATCGTGGTTTATAGCATAATCCAATCTTTTTGTCTTGCGCAATAGTTTGGGTTTGCTAAAAGATAAACGTTTGGTGAGATTAAAAAGGATTTTTGCGAGGAGGGCTTTGTATATAAATACGATTATGTGCTGCTTCCTCCTAAGAACAAGCGATTGGCATGATACAGCCCGGTAAAGAAGGCAGTGATGAGAACAAAACCCCTCACCTGTAATAAAACTATGATAGACTGTGTACAGGGGTTTTGGGACGGTGGCTGTGGATGCATATATAATGTATCCCCATAGTCAAGAACTGGTAGAATTGTGGCTTGCTCAACCATTTTTCGGTTCTCAAATGTGAGTCAAGACTTGTTTCTATATAGGAATCCAATTCTGGCTTTGAGTTTTTTTTGGTATATTCATAATATGCATTTTAAAAGAGAACATTTCATCAATCCAACGCTCTCAATTTGATCACCATTTAAAGTGCATAGATGTGTATCTATTGATTGTGAGTTCAGTACTTTTGCAAAAAGTATGTATATAAAGTTTTTCCAGCACTTAGAACCAGTTTAAGGTTTGCTAGTACATTTTGAATGGCATTGAAAGCAACCTGCTTGTGTGACACAGCCAGACTGATTGAAGGGGCATATAGGACTGTGTCGTCAGCATAGAAATGCACATTACAATTTCTCACTTTGCTAGCTATTTCATTAATATAAATTGTAAATAGGAAAGGTCCAAGTATGGAGCCCTGTGGTACACCTTTCTTTATCTCCAGAAATGTGGACTGTGTTCCATCTGCCTCTATGGCTTGCGTTATGCCAGATAAGTTGTTTTGAAACCAATTTTGTGCATTGTTATCAAGACCAATGGTGTCCAATCTATTTACTAGGATTTGGTAGTCTATTGTGTCAAACGCTCACTATGTCATTGATTACAAGGGAAGCAGCAGATATGGTGCTGTGTCCAGGTCTAAAACCGGATTGGTCTGGATTCAGTATTATTATTTGTTATTTCAGTATATTATTTGATATTATTAATTGAATATTTACCAATGATTCCAGAATCTTTGCTCAGAATCTTATATAGACATACACACACACACTGTATAGTCTATCAAATGGGGAGCATGAAGTTGCACAAACCTTTTCTATTGTTGCTGATTCTAATGGATTTGAATCACATTTTAGTATTGTTATTCAAATAAAAACTATGCTGCTATATGTCAATTCTGCTGTCACTATAAAACGAATGTTCGTATTTCACCTCCAACAAAGAAAGCCTGACTCAACATTAAGGAACACTCGTGTTTTTCCGAATACTACCTCAATGTTGTGCTAAAAAAATCCCCCCCACAGGTATTTACCTAACAACATGATGACATGGCTTAAAGCTATGCTGTCAGAAGCTCTGCAGTGCAAGTGTCTCAGTCCACTGGATTAGCACAGTTCATAAATCCCAACAATATCAAATTTGGTGGTACAGAAAACAAACGTGAACCTTGGAGGATTAACAATCTTGTTTTTTTTCACTCAAGAACAAATAAAAGAGGATTTTCCAACTTCTTTGTAGTGTCTGTCACTTTATAAATAATTTTCTGAGATTTCAGTGAAATTTGGACTGTAGGGCAACCTGCCAGCATCTCTGTATGCTGTTTAAATAGTAAATTGAGAGCAAACTTAATAAAGATTATACTGTAAACAAAACACAGACCCAGTGATAAGCCAGCATGACTTGTCTGCTTCAAGAGAATGTAGTCCAAGGTTACAACTGTCATCAAGGAAAGGAAATTACTTACATGATGCCAATTAAGGCTGCACACTTTTGATTGTCAATATCAAGACAATCCATCCTTACCAAGTTGTAGCTTCTGTTTGTAAATTCATCAGAACAATGTAACTGGTTATGAAGAGTTACATTATGGTTATTTAAAGATACACTTGAAGCCACTTTACCTGATTTTTTAAATTTAAACTCTGCCTGTCAAATCACAGAATTTTTTGCTCATTGAGGTTGTGAGCTTGTACTTTGAAGCAATGAGATTAGGCATTAGAAAGCAAGATAACTTAGAACTTAGAGACAAAGAAAACATTATCACAAATCATCTTTCATGATGAGCTGAACCTTGATGCTGAGGAAAATCTCTCAGACAATTTTGTATCAATAGAGAATCCAAATATCATATCAGTCTGAAATCAATATTTAGAGGCATGGCTCACAACATGTAAGCTCTAATTTTGCATCCAATGATTCCCCCCTCCCAATAATGTACTGTACAGTGTAATGTGATATTTAATTTCCTCAGCCAAGGCCACCAAATCTTTAAAGCAGGTTTAATTGCTGTATTATGGCTCATTACCTACAGTCTCCAGACCTGACAGCATGCAATCTATGGGATTGTTATTCACATAAGGACATGTTGGCCTTGGATGTGAAGTGCATTACTAATTAAATGTGTCCTGAAACACCACACCCAAGATGAGTCGTATCTCTACTTTCCCTTGTTTACTTGATACTACTGCTGCATTCCTTCGTATTTCCCAAACGAGATTACATTCAAAACTTACAGTTCTACAATTCTGTGTCAGACCTGTGCCCATACTAAAATATGTTCAAAAAGCCACTGCATAAGGCTGTTTCAGACTGCTCCCTGCTGGTAGGCTGTCATCAACAGATGTTATTACTGAGGTAAAATGTGCATTTGCTGATTCAGCAGCATATCAGTAAGGGAAGAACAATCCCTTCCTGTTATAAGAACTTCAGAACGCTTTTTTAATGGGATAGAGGTTTAAATGTGATATTGCCTTCCTGAAGTCAACACCCTGGCCTCAGTAATTTACAGTGAAATATTTTGTCTATTCACGAGCTGTTCATTTTCCCAGTACTATTGTTATTTGGCATGTTTGTGGGATGCAACCTGAGTTGAGCATTTAGAACCCACAGTAGGGGTCTGCAGAGACGGCATATGTATCTGGAACTATATGGGGGTGGTGGAGGGTGCTGACAAACTGCCAATCTGTGAGGTGGGTGGCTATCTGTTATCTTGCACTGTTACTTAATACATGCATTTGCCAACATGTCAAAAATGCATTCATATGTGTTTCATTGTGCGCAACAAATTATCATTCTTAAATTTTCCCTTTTCCTGGTAATTTTTCAGACAAATCTCATCTTCCATTCACCAATGATCAACTTAGAAAATGTATATTTTTGCAATGCATTACATTTGCATTTCTGAACAATCCTTGATGTGCTCCATGATCCAGAATCGAATGTAAATGCACTTTAATTGGCCATACTGTCAAGTAGAGAGTCTAGGATGGCAGCGTGTTGCAATAGCAATAGCAATCATTGGTTGATGAAGTGGCTTTTGGTATGTCTGTGCTCACTATCATAGTTGTGCTGTGCTCTGGCTCAATAACTGCACAGCTATGAATGGACTGAAAAGAAATGGAGGGGAGTAAAATATAGTAAAATTACCTTTTATGTAAGATGTTACATGTCAGAGGAATGCACCAAAATGTGACGTGTAGATTTGGCCATCTCACCTTCATCGTCAGTAAAGAGTCAAAAGAATATCTGCTGTAGTCTCAGAATGTTCTGCTTTTATTTCCCAATTCTACCCTGGTTTACTTTCTCCTGTTCATCAGTTTGCCACCTTTTTTTGTATAACAACCACAGATATTCTGCAGTAGCTATAAAATTGGTTTCAGTTGTATGTTATACTCCTAAAGAACCAGATTACCCGTCTGAATTTCAGACATGGTAGCGCACTTGGTTGACAATTTTCCGGCGGTTCTAATAACTTATCACCCTCTCCACTGTAGTGTTTGGTTTTAAAAATAAATCACAGATTTAATTTTACCATTATTCATTTTGTCGATCGCCTTAAGAGAGAAATTTTGGAAATTTTACATCCATATTTCTGTCAATCTCAAACAATAAAACCATCAATCAGCAGAAGACTTGGCAGGAAGACCTTCTTTAATGGGCGGAAAAATACATGGCAAAGAAAGAAATTCAACAGGGAGACAGTTTGGGATATGTTATGCCTGGCCGTGTATAGCAGTATGGAGAAATTTGAGATCTGATGCTACAGAGTGCTGTATATCTGTCCTATACTCCTCCATCCTGTGCAGGAATGCTGAGTTAACCTTGTGTCTGTCCCTGGGTTCCACCTCAGCTTCACATTTGTATGTCTCCCTTCTCGTGTGTCTCTCTCCGCTCCAAGACTGAATCATGGGTGATTACCGCTTTAGCTGGTCTCTGGCTCAGACTCAGAATTCCAGGCATTTCATTTTTCCCTTTCCCAAAAATTGATTCCAGACCCGCGGTTAACTCCTCCCCATGTCCCCTTGGGACTCCATCGTCTGAGACGGAGGCCACTCCGCTAGTTGGCCTTGCACAATGCAATGAAAAGGTTTTCAAGTTTAGGTCTGCAGGCACTGTATTGAGCCTTTGAATAAGTGGAAAAATAGAAGCAATCTCTCCTTCTCTGGGTGGCCTTCACCTGCCCCTTTTGCTCCAACTGCCCAATGTGCCCCTTGTCAGGGATGTAGGAAGCAGAAAAAAATGTTTGTCATGTACTTTTATCATCATCATCCATCTGAGCATTGAGGGCAGAGCAATCAATTACAATGCTTGGAAAGCCACGTCAGGGTCCTCAACCCTGTGCTTCTCAACCCTGGTCCTGGAGGGCCGCAGGGTATGCTGGTTTTTGTTTTTGCCTTAATATCGGCAACCAATTCAGACACAAGAAACCAGGTGTGGTGAATTAACTGTGTTTAGCTGCTTTAATTGATCAATTAAGTACCGAGTAACAACGGAAACCAGCATACCCTGCGGCCCTCCAGGACCAGGGTTGAGAAACACTGCTATAGACTGTAGAGGAGAGTTCTTCCCAGAAAAGAAATGGTCTGCCCCAAATTCTGGTGGGATCTGTCTTCTGAGTGTTGGTGACAGTGGTGCACTGTGTAACTTTGAGGTACTCTGGTTTAAAGGATAGATTCACTTTTTTTCAACCTGGACCTTATTGAAAGGTTATTTCCCATCATTTATAATCGTGCATAGCACAACCTCACTGATAGCTTTATTAACATTTCAACTATTAACATTTTAGCTTTATTAACATTTCAGCTTCTCTGTGGGTTTAACCGCATTCCAATAGGGTAAGTAGATTTGCCTTCAATAAACGTGATAGGCTAAATCCCTAAATCTTTTCGAAAACGAGAAACGATTTTATACTCAGACATGTCTGTATATGTTCTACCAAAAAATGGAATGAAATTAATTCTGCGATTACATTTCCGCAAATCTCTTGGTTACATCCGCACCTAAATATAATAGAAGCTCGCTGCCAATGATGCTGAGTTTGTCTTTTTCTATGGGGCTGCCAGACATCTAGTGAGGAAGTTTACAAATGGTTGGGATGTACTGTGGCAATTGCAAGTAGGCTAGTTGTTCCAAATAAAATATGACATTACTGTTATTGAAAACATGTTCTGAATAACCAAAGACAAACCAAAAATACAGGAAGAGACGCGTGAGCATCCTCTATGTTTCCCGTTTTCGAAAAGGAGATTTATATTGGTTTTTGAAGGCCAAACTACTGCCCCCCAGTGCATTGAAACCCACCGAGAAGCTGCGGTTAAAACATAGCCCAAATTCTGGGATTGCAACTTTGGTTGGAACGAAAACCAGTATAAACAGGTTGAACCAAGGTTGGGCTAGCACATAGGCTAGAGAATTTTAACTTTAGCCAGTTCACTCAAACTTGGATTTGACACGGTAGACATTATTTAGATCATTGTGATATGATAATGACGAGCTATTTTCCTCCTGATGAAATGAAGCAAATAAGGCTTGTATTTGACCTCATATTATGAACATTAGATTCAAGATGATGGGGGAGAGAGGAGTGAGGCAGGCTGCAGCAGCTCAACTGAGCCTCTGAGCCACAGCAGCTAGGAGTAATGGTGGCAGTAGAGACAGGCAGTGAAATGAGTACATCTCAACCATGATATAACCATAAATATATAATGTTTTTTTTTAGTTTGTCGCTAAAGTATTTAAATAGAAACAGAATAATATCTAATAATACAGCATGTGATCCCTACATAAGGGAGGGAGATTTTGCAAGAGCACAAATTAGATACATTTTTTTAAAGATTGGTTTGTTTTGCATCGTTGTTAGCTTGTTTGGAGTGCTTTTGTTTACAATTCTTTTAACAGCTGTTTAGTAATCAAAAGGCACTAGAAATGAGCATTTAAGTGCTGTTTTTCCAAAATTTTCTTCCCGGTGAGGAAATTCCCCCGGACCCTCCTAGCACTGAAGTGTCCCCCTCAGGTGCCAAACCACTCATACGTCCTTCGCCCCTTTGATTTGATTTTAAAAATTCATATTTGTACTGTTTATTGTTGCTGCCATTAATGTGAAATCATTCATCAAATAGTTTTTCTTGGTTGATGTGCCCTTTTCTCACTTTGAGCACCTGCCCTTCCAAAGGTCCCTGCACGTCCCTGGGTGGCACTATAACATTTTAACGTCCTAAAAATGCATAGGAGGTTGATGGAAACCATGCTATGGAAGCCGTAGAAGGCAAAGTTTTAGATTTTATTTATTCATTTTTGTGTCCACTGTTGCGGCGTTGGAGTCACATTGAGAGACTGGTAATCAAATGAGTTCATTGAGTCCTTTCTTTCCCTTTCATTGCTTGTACCCTTTTCAGACCTCTCAGAGTATATGTGCGTGCGCTGTGTGTTTTATTGAAGAAGTGGATCGAATGATAAAACTTTATTAGTTTGTTCAGTAACAGTTATTTAATACAGAACTAAAATGGATGCTTGGTGATTGAGATTTCATCACATGTTTACATATTGATGGCCTCCATCAATGCCCTTTTTGCAATTATTTAATGATTTTGAGTTTATAAGTGTAGAACCTAGAGCTAATATGTTTGGTACATTCTTACATAGATTGGCTACCAAACTAATGTGTAGACACTTAATAATGGGAAACAACTATGTTTTGCCATAAAGTGTTGCGAATAAAATTTAATTTTGGTTCTGTAAATATTGAAAAATGGAATTGTAACTACCTTGAATATGAGCTACATTTTGCATTCCAGCTTACAGGCAGGTATTTAGGGGAAATATATTCCTCTAGGTGTTGTTCTTCTAGACATCCTTCAAGGTAACTGAACCTGACTGCTGAGCTTCATTTAGCATGGTAAGGTGATACTTGTCCATAAAGCTTTCAACTCCAAGGGCACATATTCCCTTCCAAATACTGGGGAAGAGCTGAGCCAAGGGCTATTCTGCAATAACATTACTTAAAGTGCTAGTCCTCAGTGATGCTCCCACCATCTCCATCTTGCAGTTGTGCCAGTAACTAGACCTCCACCATTGCTCCCAGAACAATGATTCATGACTGCTCGGACACCCAATTACCAGCTGCTGTCCGCGGAAGCCACAGTATCCGTGGTGATGCTGTCTGCCTGTAGGGAAGGGCAAACGAGAAGCAACCAATGTACAGTGTCCCTTCAGCTGTAGCAGCCCCTGGAGACTGCTTGTGCTTGATTATTAGCATATTTATGAAACCCATACTGCAGTTAAATCCCACGTATCAATCACCTGTTAGTACAGATCTTCTCTTCGGCTCTTATAGTAGGGAAGAGAAGGGAAAAAAACGGTCAATGTTTTACTTGCAAACACCTACACCAATTAGTCTCTCTAATTGAGTGTCAGGTTTCTTCTTATAGGCAAAATCACCAGGTTTTCTATTAACGACCACAGGAAGCAGACCTTAGCCATGAGAAGCCATAAAAATTGTCCTTTACAGCAGATTAAATTATGTCTTCAAGGTATATCTTTGCTTTTAGTAAATTAGATAAATGCCCTTTTTCTTTTTTATTATTATGTTTGCCTTGACATTCAGTGTATCTGGACATTCACAGTATCTTATGTATTCATTTGACAAGGCAAAAGAGCCAAAGTAAATGGCACAGCATCTCGGAATTTGCAATCAGCTCTGTTTTGGGGCGATACTCACTTAATATTCAGGTCATATATCCATCCCTAATTTGATACTGCCAAGATTCTATCAAGTGTTCATATGCTTTGCCCATTGACTTTAGCTCAGGTGTCCTTCTAAAGATCCCAGTGGAGATGCATTTAGACAAAGCTGTCTAGCTGTCCAGGGAAATTCCTAATGCATGATTCAGAATCACTATTACTGTAAAGGATGAGGGACTTCCGGTGCATCACTTTCCACCCCTGAGTGTCTTTGGGATGAACTGCTTATTCTGTACATCTGTTTCAGCTAAGTCGAGCCCAAATTGGGATCAATATGGTGCTAACCCATTCATCAGTTGATTCAGCTTGTCATGTGATGACAGGATGTTGATTCAATAAGGGGGCGGATTCAGGCGTTTGGGGGAGTAGCACTAAACATCGCTGAAAACATTGGGCGGCATCCACAAACCCACTCATCCATTATAAATGGATGTGATGAGAGCTTGTACTCAGATGATTTTTTATTTGAATCTAGTTATTTTTTCAAAGGGTTGACAAAAGAGGAGGCGGCGTCATTCAATAAACCGAGGCCTTGAAGGGGAAACGAGTCGACCCTGAATCCCCAGGAACGAAACACCGTTGCTCAGATCAAAGGGTTTCTCAGCCCAGTAGATGTCAGTCATGTCAAGTTAACCTCAAACAGAGAGGTCCTGTGTGTGTTTCTAAGGCTCGTTTAATCTCTACCTCTGTCCTTTGATTTGACGTGGATTGAAAATTAATTTGCCTTTCCCCGGGATTTGCTGACAAGAGCTTGGAACTATGTCAGTCCCCCCCCCCCCCCCCCTCCCCTTTGAGTCAGTGTCTGCTCAGAGGAACACCTCGACTGAGAATGTGTTGCTGGACATGCAAAGAAAACAGCATTTGTTATTTGTGAAGCATTTTGACGGGAAATGTGCCTCCCAGGACACAGGCCTCAGCAATAAAAACATTCCTTCACGTAGCACGGAGCTCTGACATTCTGGTGGCTGGTCAATAACTTAAGAAAAGGAGAAATGTCTTCTTTTCAGAATGACTGCCAATTTACAGCTGGTGCTGTAAAAAGCAAGAAGCGCTATCAGGCCTTTATTATGGGTGCTGGCAGAATTGCAGCGAGCCTGAGTTAGGACAGCCATTACCCTACTTCACTGGTGGATGCACTTTATTTAGACTGTATTTATTGGTGTGACATGTAGGCTGGAGATTTGGTTTGCTTGTCTGCACTCGACCATTTGCTGGCTTGGGAGTGCTCTGTCTTTAAGCAGTTTCTGAAACCCTAGCCTCCATGCACTATGAGCATAGCAGTTAGTGCAGCTGAAGGTCATTGTCAGTTCACTGGATAAGAAAATCCCCTACAGACTAATTTGGTACTATGTCCATCATTGATTGGTAAAGCAAAAAGCGATGAAAGCCTATCATGGGATTGACTTTGACACCTCATTTGGTTAATTGTGTCGAACCACTTGTTGTGTCTAAGTTTCACAAAAAAATAAAATATTATGAAAAAATAAAATAAGACTAATTAGACAAACATCACTTCACACATGTATTGATTGCAATGGTTTATGATAAATGTGAATTGAGTCTCTTTGAGCGCATTGAAGATCCATTGGGCACATCGCATTGTAAAATATCCTTGAGGTTTTGAAATTCAGTGATTCAAGAAATTACACTTTCAAAAAGTTCAGGGAATGATATTTCAAGCTGGTATCTTGATGTAATGTACTTCTGAGAGGGGAAAGATGGAAGGATAATCACTAAAAAAGGAAAGGATCTTTTTCTGCTTTGAGTGTCTGGTTCTCTAAAGGTATTGTGTGACATTGCCGAAGCAGTCAGAACGTGGGGAATTCTTCAATTCCTATTTCAGGACATCACTGGTTTGATGTCTAATTAAGCTACAGTAAATGGAGCTTGTAACCTCTCTCACTTAATTAGAACAGCATACCAGTGTAGAAAATAAATGAATATGTTTAGATTTTTGTTGAGTGGGAAAAAAAAGTGCTCCCTGTGATTGATGGTTGTTCTCTCTCATTTTTCCCATTTCAGAATCCGAACTGGAAGCCGACCACGTGAGAAAGGGAATGGAATGATTCACAGAGCAGACAACGGAATTTCGGGGTGAGGTCCGGGGGCGGCTTCCCAGCGAGTGTCAGGAAGGTTTTTTGGAGAATCTCCAGGATTGTAGTCGGGTCCCTGAAGGACACACAGGAAGTCGTGGGCAGCAGACAGCAGCAGGATGCGGCAGGGCCTTGGAGCGCAGGTGCTTCTCATGTGCTTGGGCGTGGCGCTGTGCAGCCACGCTTCGTTACCCGTGGAGCATGCGCACCGACGGCGACTCTCATTGCACAGACACAGGGAGAGGGGCAAGGAAGGACAGGTCCTCCACCGCTCCAAAAGAGGCTGGGTTTGGAATCAGTTTTTTCGTCATCGAGGAGTACACGGGACCGGACCCAGTCCTGGTGGGACGGGTGAGCGCGACTGCAACCTTTCTTTCTCAGGTTAACTTATGAAGAAAGTCGCCAGGACTTTCATTACTCACAGAGTCCTTGCAATATCCTCCATTCGTTCCACAAAAGCAATCAGCGCCCTAGTTGATTAAAGGTCATAAATTGGATTTCCTTTTTAATAATGGAAAGTCCCCCCAAAGACACCGGCATCTGGGAAAGGGGTGATTTATTGGTGCAAAGAAATAATGATTATGAATTTTCTTCCTTAATTCCTCCAGGGCCACGCTGGTACAACCAGTTATTGGATAGAATTATACAGGGTCAAGGGGTTCTATTGTCATATTACATTTTAATTGTTAACAGCCATTTCTGGCAATCAATCAATAAACTATAGTAAGTGCGGTATAAAATGAGTAAGACATGCTGACTTTGTCCGTTTTCTTCCAACTTGATAAATAAATTGAATAGCCCAATAGCTTTACAACTATAGGGCAATGGATATTGATTTCCAGGAAAATTGTTGACTGTGGGGTTACCTTTTTCAAATGCAACATAAAGTGACAAATCTTTTTTTTTTCCATTAAGTATGTTATTGCATTTCAGCTCATCATTAGTTTTTATAGTCCTATATTTTGAGAAACTCTCTTCTGTTTTAGTACAGACCATGGCCTGGATTCATTCAACATTATCTTAGTATTTGCTGCTCAGCGTTTTTCTTCGCAAACCCAGTTTGGCAAGTTCAGCAACCGCCAAGTCTCAGAATGATTTGCCAAACCGTAACGCTTGTTCGTATTTGTAAGTCACAGACAAATGTTGATTGCATCCAGGCCTGTATCGGTCTTTCAGCACTAATGCTCATCTTTCAGTGTTGTCTATAATGACCGATGCCCATCTTTGCAGCTTCATTCAGACGTTGACTCTGGGAATGGAAACATCAAATACATTCTTTCAGGGGAAGGTGCGGGCACCATTTTTGTCATTGATGACAAAACTGGGAATATCCATGCCACAAAGACACTGGACAGGGAGGAGCAGGCGCAGTACACACTGACGGCGCAGGCGGTGGCCCGGGACACCAACAAGCCACTGGAGCCCCCTTCACAGTTCATTGTCAAGGTGCAGGACATCAACGACAATCCGCCCGAGTTCCTCCATGGCCCTTATTATGCCAGGGTGCCAGAGATGTCCAATGTTGGTGAGTTTGGTTTTGCCTGTGATAAAACGTCTTAGCCGTGGATACATTTAATATTCATTCTCATGACATGCATTCTCTTCTCAAAGAAGTGCAAGTCTCAATAATTTTTCTTTAGTACCACAGTTTGGTGAATACTGAACTCGCCAAACTATCTTTCTGAAGAAAAACACTAACACTTTAATTTATTTCCAAAGCAAAGTTAAGGACAAACACTGACTGAATCCAGGCCGAACATTTCTGTAGTCTTTCCATTTTACGGCCAGTAATAGCATCTAATTCAGATATGAAAGTTATGGGACTGCCACTGTACACTAGAAAACAACTTGGACCAATAACATTGATTATTGGTGGCATTGGTGAGTGTTGTGTGTATCCTTGAAAAGCCTCATTCTTTCACCAATTTCCTTTTAAGAGTGAACCTTTTGCCATCCATTATTGAGAGTTTCTCTTTGGAGCAAAAAGAGAACAGTGTTATTTCTGTGGTCTTTCGAAGCCAGGCTTGGTCAGTCTCTAAGATGCTAGCGCTGTGGAAGTATGTGTGAGCACCGGCTGTACGAACCCAACTGCCTGCAATACATCATCCTTAATGCAGGCCTGTCCCCGAGTAATGATCTGTTACCGTGCGATTCCGCCGGCTGACAATGTAAATGATGCTGCTGTGGGCTCAGGATAGGATTCTAGGCCAGGCCAATTTCAAATATATTCAGATCTGTTGACTGCTGTAAACATTGCCAGTGAATTGATATGAAATTATCAAGACTTTGGGAATTAGTTTTACTCCTTGTGATTCCTTCTGCCGTTCAGTAAAGTGTGCCGTGCTCTGGAGGACATTGTCTGAACTTGAGGAATATTAACCACAATGCATCAGCGTGAATGGATGATTCTACTATATTTTCAGCCCATAATTTCACATATGAACATGCTTGTTTTTCCAGTGCCCTTGTTTGGATGAGCTCTATGAAACCCAGGGAAGCAAGCTGTTATAATGCATAACCCAGAGCTTAATGTCAGCAGATGTGTTCACAATCAGCAGCGAATATCAGTTTGATCCCGGTGTGCCACACAACAAGAGGTGTTTTGGAAGGCAGTATTAAGTGCTGACAGCTACTCGCGAGAAGCCCTCTGTGTTCTCATCACACCTTGTGTTCTTCTGCTTTAAAGGTACTTCAGTGATGCAGGTGACGGCTACAGACGCAGATGACCCAACCTATGGGAACAGCGCCAGACTGGTCTACAGCATCCTCCAGGGTCAACCATACTTCTCAGTGGAGCCACAAACAGGCACGTCATTCCGTTACACTCACATTGGATATCGGGATTGTTTTTTGTTTTTTATCAACTGTGTTTTACTCTCTCATTAGAGAGTAATAGTGAGAGAGTGTTTGTAAGGGTAGGCCTCTTGTGCGCTGATATTTCTTTCATGTTATGCTGGAGAGCACCTGCCCACTGCCAGACCAGTGTTACTTGCAGAAAGAAAGAAACATTGTGTGCCATAGTGACAAGCCAAAGTGAGAGAGCTCGGAGAGGGAAAATCCTGCTCGTAAACCAAAGCTGGATATTTGGCTGGATTGCATCCAAGATTGAAATTGTAATTTGTTTCGGGCTTATCTGAAATTCAAGCAAAAGGCTAAGCTAAAAATCACTGGAGAGCAACTGTGGTCAGCACCGGAGTAGAGCAGTTTCTCTGGGCCCCCTGCAAGGTCCCCGCCCCCCTTATTGGACCACACAAATGGGCTGCAACTTGGGTTAAACCAGACATGATTCGATGGTACCATGATAGACGGGTAGGGGCCGATGATTTAGGGTATTGGCTACTCAGGGTGGCCATGGATCTCTTCGTCTTGTATCCCCAAGGGGCCCCCTGCTTATCTATCAACACTACAGTCGAATCTCGCCTTGTTTAGTAAAAAATAGGCTTTTATATATTTATATATATATATATATATATATATAATATATATATATATATATATATATATATATAATTTGACTAGGGTGGCACGGTGGTGCAGTGGTTAGCACTGTAGCCTCACAGCAAGAAGGTAACGAGTTTGAATTCTGTCCGAGGGCCTTTCTATGTGGAGTTTGCATGTTCCCCCTGTGTCCGTGTTCCCCCTGTGTCCGTGTTCCCCCTGTGTCCGTGTGGGTTTCCGCTGGGTATTCTGGTTTCCTCCCGCAGTCCAAGACATGCAAGTTAGGCTAATTGGAGATTCTAATTTGCCCATAGGTATGAGTGTGTGAGTGAATGGTGTGCGTGCCCTGTGATGGATTGGCAACCTGTCCAGGGTGTATTCCTGTCTCTCACCCAATATTCTCCAGCCCCCCCCCCCCCCAACCCCCCCGTGGGTTAGATAATCGATAGATGGATAATTAGCAGCGGGGTGCGTGCTACGCCAGTGGTTCTTGGAAAATGTTCCTATATGTGTTGTCAATCTGCTAGCAGGAAGAATAGCTTGGGTATATTAACGGTTGCAGTGACGACACAATTATAAACAACCCCTTGAAAGACACAAAACACTGTGCATTAGACAGTTATTTATGTAAAAAATGAATAAATTAACACAAGTGCGCATCGATCACAAAGGGGATCATACCCCTTATACAGTATGTCCAGTTTTGTGCTGGATTACTAAAGACGTTATGATTATTTTATTCAAAATAGCCGTGTCATAATATTGTTATGATTTGCAGTAACAGTACTCTCCTTCTCCTTTTTCCCAGCAGACAAGCTTTTTAAAACAAGTCATTAAGTTCTACTTTTTTTATACTTTGTTTATATTCTATGATAGATTTCCCATTACCTCCCTATTAGAACTCTTGACACTGAGCTGGCCAGTGGAGGAAGGCCTCTTACTCTATATTTGGGTTCCTCCCAAGATTTTTTTCCCAGCAGTTTTTTTTTGCTCAATTTTCCTATTTCCTGTTTTTCTTTAAAGCATCTGTGACAGTGTCTCTGTAGAAATTGGTCCACAAATGCAATTGAATTGAAAGGAATTTAATAGAATTCAAACCAAGAGGGGTCAATGGAAAGCTTGGTTCTCAGGAATACAATGTTCTGAAACAAGTACGTTTGTAATGAATGAGAAAGATTACAGTAAAGAGCCAATTAACTGTAATGGTACACACAGATGTTGAGGTGGAATAGGCTGGCAACTGGGTCAGGATAGTGGGAGTAACATACCCTCTGTTTTGATAATGACAATGACCACCTTGATTTAGGAACTTGTCTTAAAATCTCTTCTAAAAGGCAGCACTCCTTCAGCACAGTGCTCTTACCTCTGTATTGGGCACTGGGTGTACTTGAAGAAGGACAAGCACCATGCTGACACCATATAATTTACAGCAGCAATCTTATTTTCCTGGGAGGTCCACCATAGAAATACTTACCAAGCCCAGTCCCCTCTTAGCTGTAACCATTTGACAACGGCTGGAGGGTGGTCTGAATAAAAATGTTTAGTTTAAGATCATGTGCAGGTCCCTCTGACTTCATGCCGTCTGTCTACAGGGATTATTAGGACAGCCCTGCCTAACATGGACAGAGAGGCGCGGCAGGAGTACGACGTGGTCATTCAGGCCAAAGGACATGGGCGGGCATATGGGGGGGTTGTCAGGGACGACGGAAGTGAAGATCACCCTGACGGACGTCAACGACAACCCGCCGAAGTTCCCTCAGAGTGAGTGTCAAAGGGTTGTGGTTCTGACCCCACAGTCCACACCCCTGCAGATTCATGCAAGTTGCCACATTTTTTAATGCAGATGTTCTGTGTGGAAAGTTTGCTTCTCCGAACTTCTCTGGCCGACTCTCTGATGAGATACTAATGCTCAGCTGCGTGCTCCATTGAGATTATTAATTTTGATAAATATTTTGAAGTCGTTGATGTTTCCCCACATAATTGAAAGTTCAAAATGTCAAAGGCTTATAATACCAGAACTGAAATGACAGCAAATAACTGAAAATATACTGACAAAAACAAAATTGAATGGTCAAATATATATAATATATGACGTGTCTGTGTGTGCACGCCATGCAAGTTAGTGCATCCGTGTTTGTGCACGTGTCCACGTTTATGAGTGTGTGTGCATGCGTGAGCGTGTGCGTGCGTGCATGTGTGTGTGCCTGCGTGCTTGTGTATAAGTATACTGTATATTTTATGCCTCTTCCCTTCCAAAATCACCCTCATCAATGTCTCTCACTTTTTTTTGTGTTGACGCCAAGCTCAGGACTGGTTCCCAAAGACATTTTTTCCTTTTCCATTATCTCACAAAGAATGCTTAAAATTAGCATTTCCAGTCAGGGGTTGCAGACAGTCATTTTCTGGGAATAAAGAGTGTCTAGTGTCTACACAAACATACCCTTATAGGCTTAAACATACAACTATGGAACAGAAATTGTACAGTGTTACCAAATGTATGCTCCTTGCCCTTTGCCCACAGACAAAAGAAACACACAGTTGTTATATGTAAATCAGTGTTAGTTTATTTATGTAAGGAACAAATTTAACTAATGTTTTTTTGTCAAAAAGGCATCTGTAAAATGAAGTAGCTTTCAATTGTGTTCACAATTGTAGCATCATAATGATTGTAGCATCATTAATTTAAAACTTCAAATAAAAATTCCTTTTTTCTACATGTTTATTGTTCAACATTCACATCACACCAGTCAAGGTATATTAATATACACAGGAGTCTTTATTGGTCATATTATACATGGAGGGTGGTGATTTGTTTGATTACATAGCCAAAAACATTTGCTACTTTTGAGTAATAATCTAAGGAACTTTTACACTGCCAATTTTAAAAAAGCTTCCTTACCGTGTCCAAGTCATTTTTACAAGGCTGAAGCCTTTTGGCTCCAAGCACTTTCACAGTCATAGGAGGGAAGGTTGGGAGCCATATGGTGCTCTTGCTTTGCCAACACTGCAGGCAGGTGTCTGCAGCCCTGTGTCCCTGCTACATTTTCATTTTCTGAAATATTTACAGGTACCAGGCAGCTGAAGGGTTCTGTGGTCTAAGCATTCTGCCATCTGATTGGCTGTTACTCACTGTCGGCTGATATAATAATACTACGCATACAAAGAGAAAGTGCTTTAAAAAATGGAATTGGATGATTAAAACGTTAGACACTGGACAAATTATTTTCTTATCCCAGTTTAAGATAATTTATATCATTCATTAACATACTGTATATTTCCATCCATTTTTAATCACGATACAATAAATTGTTTTTAATCGGTTTCTATATATATAAAAAAAAAAAAAACAGCTTCTATGTAAATTGAGATCTTAAATTGTATTGAATATTTGGGATCATCGTATGTTTTCTTTCCCTTGAAAAACAAAGGACGGTAATTCAAATTTTTCTTTCTTGATATATTTTAGGTTTTATATTTAACTGCTTTAGTGCGTGTCCTTCCCTGTCCCCAGGTGTGTATGCTATGTCTGTATCAGAAGACAAGGTGGTGGGCGAGGAGGTTGGGAGACTGAAGGCCAAGGACCCTGACCTGGGTGAAAATGGACTCGTGACGTATCGTCTCATCGAAGGCGACGGAATGGGCATCTTCGAGATCACCACCGACTCCCAGTCCCGCGAGGGTGTCATCAAACTGAAAAAGGCGAGTGGGGAAAGGGGCAAAAATTTTCGGGCATGTTTTTCGTCCTACTCTGTTAATGCATCTTAAAGAGTAACTACACCCACTGTCTCAGCCTGTCTCCGCCTACTACACAATTTTGAAAAATACTTCGTGGGGTGAGCGAGGGAGAGGGGTGGGGGCGGAGGAGTTGTGTCCATCGTCATTTTCTTAAATGAACGTACATTGTACAAATGATTTCGTATAACTCGGATCAAACTGTCAAACTAGACATTTCACATCAAATATGAATCAAGATTCAGCAACTTCATGGCCTATTTCTCACCTCAAATATTTTCAGAAACATATTTTAGTGGACTATTTAGGTGGAATAAGAGAGTTGAACAGGGCGCCACGTTGATCTGGTTTAAAAAACGTGGAGCCGAAATGAAAGTAACGTAGTTTGTCTAACCAATCAGGTGCCGGCTGTTTCTGTTGTGGGCGACAACAATTATCCATATGACGCAGAGGTACCTCCAAAGAGGTACTCTGACATCACAATTGGGGCGGGGGCAGTGTGGGGAGCAGAAAGGAAATTTCAACCGTTAGGGGCAACACAAAGACCAGTTCTACCAGTTTCTTATGATATACAATATTGTTTCTGAATTGTTTACATAACGGAATGCATGAATAAGTTTCATAATAAGGTAGGCATACAAACATGTTTACAGCGGAAAAAAAAGTGATCTAGGGTGTACTTACCCTGTAAAGAAGAGCAGATTTTGATGATGTCACCTCATGCTAATTATGCCTGCAATGAGTGCTGACATTCATGCCCTGCTCTTAAAGAGCGAGAGGCTCAGTGTAGGCAGTGTCATTCCCAGTCCACTCCCTAAGAGTACTGACATTCATGCCCTGCTCTTAAAGAGCGAGGGGCTCAGTGTTGGCAGTGTCATTCCCAGTCCACTCTCAAAGAGTATTGACATTCATGCCCTGCTCTTAAAAAGCGAGGGGCTCAGTGTAGGCAGTGTCATTCCCAGTCCACTCTCAAAGAGTACTGACATTCATGCCCGAGCGAGAGGCTCAGATGAGTGCTGACATTCATGGCCTGCTCTTAAAGAGCGAGGGGCTCTGTGTCGCCAGTGTCATTCCCAGTCCATTCCCAAAGTCCCTTCTCTCCCAGCGGGGGCAGGATTACACTACACCTGAAGCGGTCAGGCCTGGCCAAGCAGCAGTCCCCATGCGCAGGCAAGGGAGGGGCCTGGAGCAAGCTGTGATGAATGGCGCATTAGCTGGCGAGTAGGCGGGATGGGACACCGCCCCCTGGTGGACAGGGGTGCCATCTGTGGCACCTCGTAGAAAGGGATCGCAAACCTCAATCTAGTTCCCGCCTCCGTACGCATCACAGCCGGCGCAACCAAACTTTGTTTTCAAATATTTTTGCACTCCACTTTGTGGACAGCGCTGCCTGGTCCTTCATGTTGTTTCCGTTTATGTCTGTGTACCTAGCTTGTCATTGAAGAGGGTCTTGCTGAATGGATTGCACAGAGGCTATAGTCAAGGAACGACGAGCCATTTTTTTACCCAAGCAATGGGCCTAGTCATTAAAAAAAAAAAAAAAATACAGCTTTTTTTTTTTTCCCCCCAGTGGTGGCTTGTCCAAATGTGATCCGCCGTGCAGTGCCTCTTCTGCAAAAATCCGTCGCGTAGAGTTGCAACAATGAAAACAATTATCAACACAGACTAATAGGAACAGCAGGCGGAAGGAGTCGGATGCGGGGTATTGACGCGGGACGTCGGAAGGGCGCTGGGTCGATGAGTAAGGGCGGTAAATGTTAACGGCGCAAGGCTTTCTTTCTCTGACATAAGGGCCAGGTCCCAGCAGGGTCCATTCTCACTGACGAGGGAGATGTGACAGACACAGCGCTCCGATGCTACAGCCCACTCTGATGCCAGGCCGCTCCCCTCAGTCACATAATGCCTCTCCGAAATACCTCTCGGGAAATCAGCACCTTTTGCTCTTCAAAGCTTGTCGAAAATTAAAGTCTGAAATTACTGACAGAATCACGGGGATTTTAATCAAGTATTCTCTTTCAACTGCGGGCAGGCAGCACAGCCGGAATATTAAGAGGCGGGCGGACATTATTGTGGATATTATCTACTGCTGATTAGTTTCAGTCAGTTATTAGGTGCCAAAATAAGGGATTGAAGAGGGAACCGTGCTGTCAGGAGAGGCTTCTCCAAACCTGTTGGAGGAAAGAACTGGGTCATACTTGTTTTCGGCGACGGCAGTTTCACTGCAGAGATTGCAAAAAGTGAATAAAAATAGGGGAGGGTAGACATATTTTAACCAATCATCATTGACCATGTGGGAGAAGGTTTCCCACACCGACTGCAATTCTCACTTTTGTAATTTGCAAGTGAGAGGCTGCATGAGAAAGCGAGCTGTTTTAAATTGGTAATCGGAGAGCGCGGCCGTTGTGTGAAAGGAGAGGGAGGGTTTTCCTTGTGCAAAATATCTACTGTGTGCACTGGGAACACAATGATTTCTGAAGGAAGTTTCTCCTCCCCACATTTTTATACTCCTTTCTTGGACTGGTAAAAACTTTATTTTATTAACTTTTTTTTTTTCCAATACTTGAAAAATGACCACATTAAAACCGCCTCAGAAGACACACAGGAAAAAAAGGATATGTGTTTGGGGGATGCACATTGCTTTTGCAACAGCGCCCTCTAGCTCTTCACTTTTATACCAAGCACTGCACACAAATCTGAAGTAGTAGTCGCCCATACACATTACGCATTACATCGCTGAGTCAAATCTAGCTATTTGCCATGTATTTCTTTATCTGCCTGATCCTGTAATATATCAATATTCAGCCTATGTATGGATAGATAAATACTGATTAGATAATAAAGGAATGGGTACATATTTCAGCAGTTCTACCATTAAAAATCAATTACTGAAATGGGAAGATTGACATATCCCGTGTCTCTTGGTTGTAGCTGGTGGATTTTGAAACCAAGCGGGCGTACTCCTTGAAGGTGGAGGCATCCAACGTGCACATAGACCCGCACTTCATTGCTTGGGGACCGTACAAGGACACGGCCACCGTAAAGATCATGGTGGAGGACGCGGATGAGCCGCCTGCATTTACTGCGCCCGCCTACAGCTTTGAGGTGGAGGAGAATGCCCCCGATGGGACGGTGGTGGGACGGGTGCACGCTAAAGACACGGATGTCGCCAACAGTCCTGTCAGGTGTGAAAACCGGCCGCCTTGCACACATAAGTACCTTATTGAATCTTTTCAACTGTAAAAAAGCAACCCTGCCCATGTGAAAAACATTATACTTAAGCATCCTTGAAGTTTAATTATATAAAACTTCAATTACACTTCAAGTATTTTTAAGTGCACCAGAGTATACTTTAGGTATACTGTACTTAAGCTTACAATTCTTCCACATGGGTGATATCAGATAATATCCCCAATACACACACACACACATACACACACACAGATATGCTACTTTCAAATGTGTGAATCACATGAAACACACAAGTAAAATTATGTTCAACTGCGTCCTGACCAGGAGTTGATCCTTTTCAATATCTATTGGAACAACCAACTGTATCAATTCATAGAACTGGACCATTTTGAATGAATGATATGTATTAAAATGGTGTGGAAACTCAATATTTGTCTCCATACAATGAAATAGCCTACTTAAATTATAGCACAAACCAAATGCCAGGGGCAGGTTCAATGTCATCTAGCAATTCTAGTTCTAATTCTATTGCAATACTCAGCCTGTAATGGTGAATAATTTCTGTTTGTATAGAAGATCCTTTGTATAGAAGATCCACATTACCACTAGGTAATCTTAAAAGATCCATGCGTATTGCGAGTGCAGATTTGTGATCGTATCTTTGAGAATCAGATATGCACTGTGTTGAGCCCCATTTGCAGAATAATTAGTAAATTTGGCACTGAGATTTATGTAGATAACGTAATTAATATATGCATGACCCAGATTCCCTGCTAGCGCAAGTTGCGTGTGCTTTCCACCCACTGCCGGCACATTTCGTGAATTGTGAGAAACAATCTCGATTCATTTGTGGATTCCCCCCTTTAGTGGTTGGATGACCTTTTCTGTGCTATACAAATAAAACCGAATTGACTTGAATATGCATAAGCTAAATGTAAAATGTTTTTTTTTTTTTTTTTTGGTGATTGAAAATATTTTATTTTATAACGCGTTATATTTTAAAACCGTGCATCATTGCAAGAGTTAACAACTTAAATATTTGGCTGCCCTTACTATCACTGATTTGGGTGAAATTACTTTGTATTTGTAATGGAAAGTATAGGAGCTGAGTGTTTAGCAGTGGATCTATATACAGAAAAACTGCACTTTGAAAAAAGAATCGAAGATGGCTAGGCCGCCGGTTTACTACTGAAACGTGCGGTAAGTTCACTGGTTTCATTCCGTGAAATGCCTTTCTGTTCAGGTACATGATCCCTCGCTATACAGACGTCGAGCAGTTCTTTAGCATCGGCCCTGAGGACGGTGTCATCAAAACGACAAGACTGCTGGACCGTGAGGCTCTGCCCTGGCACAACATCTCAGTCAGCGCCACAGAAATTGGTACGTCTGGCTCTCCGAAGGGGGGCCGGGAATGCAATCCGGTTGGGTCCACATTCCTCACATTCTGTGGTTCCTGACTAGCCGGCCACCAAGCTCTTGCGCAGTTTCAGTGCCACCTACGCTGCTATTTGTTTTTGACTCAGACTTCTATGACTAACACTTCCAAGCAAGCTTATGTGCAGGAAAGCAACATATCCAGAGCGAAGCGAAGCATCTTAAATTTGTTATTGTTGACCCTAAGAAGGGGACACAATTTTGGATAATGATGATAGCATCGTATATTCATTTTAAATACTATAAATTCCGTATGAGAGTTTCTCAATAAATGCTTGGTTTAACTGCTCTAGATTACTCTCAAATGTGCCTGAAAGACAGTACAAAAAAGTATTAAGTTACAAATCCTTGTTTAAGTTGTTTCTCATTGTTCTGTACAGGCGGACATCACCAAGATGCTAAAGTTCGTGTCAACATCAAAGTTAAAGATGTGAATGACAATGCTCCAGAACTTGCCACCAAGTATGAAGTCTTTGTCTGTGAAAATGTTTTACCTGGAAAAGTAAGTCTGCTGTTGCTTATATTCAAAAACAGTGTGGCTTAAAGGTTATGGGACTTGACAAGAATGAAGTTCCCAGGCTGGCCCCAACCATTGTAATTTAGAGAAATATGCCTAATAGTTTTTCAGTTTGAAACTGAAACACTTTACCGCATCACAAAACCTTGTAGATATTAACATATATTAATAACATTAAACATTTTACACAGTACTGTATGTCTCATCAGAATACGTAAAGAAGTTGTTCTATATGTCAGACCTCCGCAGATGTTTGTAGAGCTGGAAAGCTGTGTCATAAGAGGAATCATCATCTCCAAAGAACAGACAAGCTAATATGAGGGCCTTTAAGGAAAATAAATATTTAGATAATGCATTTCTTGGAAAACAAATACATTTTGTGTGCCTGTGTGCAGTGTCTGTACATGCGCCTACATGTGTATTCGTGCATGTCAAGGTTAGTAATGCATGTACCTACATGTGTGTTCGTGCATGTCAAGGTTAGTAATGCATGTACCTACATGTGTGTTCGTGCATGTCAAGGTTAGTAATACCCTCCTTCTGTTTCAGCTCATTCAGACGGTCAGCGCAGTGGACAAGGACGAGATGACTGATACACAGTTATTCAGTTTCAGCATCACACCAGAATCTGCCAACAACCAGAACTTCTCCCTAAAAGACAACAGAGGTGGGTGTCCAACAATGTGTAGGGAGTCGTAGGTTATAATTGGCAGAGTATACGACAGTCATTTCTTTGAGGTATGCACTCTCGAAGGCAGGGGTGTCCAATCTTATCCAAAAAGGGCCGGTGTCGGTGTAGGTTTTTGTTCTCGTCCAGCACTGAGACACCTCCACTCACACCGGCCCTTTTTGGAAATGATTGTAAACCCCTGCTCCAAGGCATTCTAATAGTTGATACCAATATCAAACCTCAAATGAGGCAGCCTTTTATTTTATTCAATTATTATTATTCAAGTATTTATTCATTTATTTGAAATGTCGCAGGGTTAGAAATTCAATATGATGCGTCAGATCTGCTGATACACTTACATGTGTGTGCTGTGCAGTTTACTTCCAGAAAACCTCTATGAATACTCATTAGGAAATATGTATATCTCAAGAGGGAACATACTGAACACTGCGCCTGGTGATCACATTAAAAAAGGGGGGGAAAAGCTCAGCCATTTTTGCTGAAAGTGCAAATACAGGCACGTATGGACTGGTTGAGTGCAATGTAAGATTTATAGTTAATAAATACTGAAAATTTTGTGTACGATCTTTTCCATGAACTGGATACCTTGAGGATTGTTTGTTTATACACAAAAAACAGCCCTTACCTTCTGTGTAGCACTGTATACATTCACCCCAAACCACTCCAGAGACTATCAACATTTTCTAGAATTAACTTGCTTCTGTTGTTGCTGACTTTGATGGAGACATTTAACTGCTGCTGAGAGTAATTATGCAGTGTTATAATAAGGCTAGTAACTACATGCAGTCTTTCATAACGGGATGCGTCAATCAAATGTTTCAAAAAAGAAGTCCTGGCAAAAATTAGCTTGAAAGGAAGCTTGTCAGCGCATTTAACGGTTCAATCCCGTTTGGAAAATAATATTTAAATTGGAGGTAGAGTTAAAAACCAGCTCTGTATCTGTGTGTTTCTGGGTGCCAATAATTCACCCCGATTGCCATTTAAGCGGATGTCCTGGACAGTGGTGAAATCAATTCAGGCTGTTCCAAGCTGTACCTGTGTGTTTACTGAGGTGTCTGTTCTGTGAGATGTCTCTTCCGTCATTTGATCTCGTTTAACGAGAGCGGAAATGAGGGATTTTCAGAAGCGATTTCAAAACCCAACAATGTGAGCTAGAGTGATTAGTCCTGTCCAGCCTGGCTGGTTTTATCTGGAGGGAGCAATCATTTCAAATTGGTGCTGATTTTTAGCTCTATTTGACATCTATGTGTGTCTCACTCACACTCAGTAGGGGATTTTCAACCTAACCTATTTTAGTACATCATTTTACTTTCCCAGTCATACTTGACTCGTTTCTCATGTGCTCACAGTGTACTGAGCATCAAAGGAAGCTGTTCAAACACATGCTTTCAGAAAAAATATATAGTAAAATTATATATCCTATCCTCTCACAACCTAAAAAAACAAACAAACACAGCTGTCCAAGATACATTTTGGTTATATAGTCGCATAAATTGCCACCATTTTAGAAAGTAATACAACACCGAGATGTTTTCTACCCATTATGTACGCTTATTTGTCTGTCTTATACACCTAAAGACTAGAAATAAAAGCTCCTTTTTCTTGAAATGTGTACATAGTTAATTTGTTCATCACCTGTCTGAATGTATAATTACAGTCCACATATTTCTCCCCCTCTCAACACAGACGGCACTGCCGGCATCTATGCGGCTCGGAAAGGTTTCAGCCGAATGACCCAGGACATCTACTTGCTGCCGATAGAGATTGACGATGGTGGGAGCCCTCCGATGAGCAGCACCAACACATTGACCATCCGCGTGTGCAGCTGCGACGGCCAGGGCACTTTGCTCTCCTGCAATGTGGAGCCCTACATTCTGCCGGCGGGCCTCAGCACGGGCGCCCTCATCGCCATACTGGCCTGCATTGTCATACTCCTGGGTGAGCACGGCCACTCAAATAACTCGGAATGAAGGCCCAGTGGGTTTGACCCAGACAGAGATTATGCACGTGATTCATGGTGTCCTGTGGTACAACAAGACACATCTTCGAACATCACAGCCCTCCAGAACTAAAGTTGATGATTATGAATGCCATAAAAAGGCATAAGAGGGAGTATCTGTCTTTGGACTCAGTCTCAATATTTTTATTTTTTTAGATAATACTCATCCTTAGATAGTATTCTCATTGGGAACAGGCAAATGAAGCATTTACATGACAGATGTTTCATGGATTTACAATATGAATGAATAAACTTTGTTTGCCATAAACCCTCTTCCAGGGTGACTGCATGCTTGATGCATTTTCATTACACACAGCTGAGCATTTCCTCAAGTAATTCAGATACATTACTCAGTGGTATGTCGATAACATTCAACAGTGGGATTTAACATTGAAATCCTAAGGTTATTATTCCAGTGGATACTGTAATACATCTGCAGCATTTTTAAACTGACAAATATATTTATTAATATTTTATTAAGGGTACATGGGCTACTAAGACACTTAGACACACCTATTTCCATATTCACAAAATCAACATAATACCAGTAACATTTCCATCAGGTGTCTTGTACGTACATAATAGTCATAGAAACAATCTGACTTCTAAATACAGAGGTAATAATGTTTTTCCATGTGTTATTTTACAAGAAATGTGAAGAAAATACTGCAATATAAATAATAAAAAAAACATTATTTTTAAAAAGTCCACTGGAGCTTTAATACTGAAAAATATTTTTTTTATTTATCTTTATTGCAAAAATAGACTGGGATATTTACTAAACATTTTGATTTTAGAAATTGCAACATGAAAAAACATTTCCTCTTCAGCCTCACTCAACTCACACCTGACTTTTTTCCTCTGGTAGGATATTTTAGCAAATAGTTTCAACAAACAAAAGTGTGAAATTGACGCTTATGCTCTCTGTCTCTTGGCAGCTATCGTTGTGCTGTTTGTGGCTCTGCGCAGACAGAAGAAGGAGCCCCTGATTGTGTTTGAGGAGGAAGACATCCGGGAGAACATCATCACCTATGACGATGAGGGTGGTGGTGAGGAGGATACGGAGGCCTTTGACATCGCCACATTGCAGAACCCTGATGGTTGCAACGGCTTCCTGCCCAGGAGGGACATCAAGCCCGAGATGCAGTACCCTCTCCGGCCAGGTGGGCCACCAGTAGCCAACAGCGTGGACGTAGACGACTTTATAAAGACCCGGATCTTGGATGCGGACAATGACCCCACTGCTCCGCCTTACGATTCCATCCAAATCTACGGTTACGAAGGGCGTGGCTCTGTTGCCGGCTCGCTCAGCTCACTGGAGTCGGTCACCACAGACTCGGACCTGGACTACGACTACCTCCAAAACTGGGGCCCGCGCTTCAAGAAGCTGGCTGATCTCTATGGCACCAAAGACTCTACTGATGACAACTCTTAACACCTCTGAGATGTCATTCAGCACTCTCATAAGATGTAGTGTGTCAAGTTTACTATAAGTATACAACACTTTCATCTATTTATAGTAAACTTATTTTGATTTGTTTTATGTATACTTATAGTATACTATATCCTTATAAGGGGACTGAATTTTGAGTAGGTGGTGAGAGGAAGCCAAAAGACATAACATGTGGTATGTAGTGATATGTGAGTGGAAATTTGACAGATAAAGTTGATAAAGATAAAGATGCTCTGTAGTTTTTTTTGTTGCTACAGGTCTTTACAGAAATCTGTGGAGTGGTGCTTGGCTCATGGAACGACTTGGAAATATTTAAACGGTGGGAAAATGGTTGCCTTATGTGAAGAAATATTGGAAAAAAACAGAATGGTCACTTTTGTAGTACGTTGATCTTGGAAACAGAGTACAGTTCTTGACAAGGGTTTTTTTTTAACCACCACAAAATGATGGATTCAACAAAAATGAAGACTTTTCTCAGTGAGTGTTTGGTCAAATTCAGAAGAAATCCCCACTTCCTCCAAATGAAGTACTGATCACAAATAACAAGCTGTGAGCTCAGAAATGGCCTTAAATAATGGACACTCTTGCTACTCTTGTCTTTTGTAACTTGAAAAATATCATAAAGCAAGCTAAAATTCTCATAACATGTACAGTACAGTGTCCTTGGGGGATCAAACCTGCGCCCATTGATTCTTGTAAATCTCTTTTTTTTGTGGTAATGTTATTACTGATGATCATTTTTGTTTAATTGTTCTATTTTCATTATTACTGTATGTTAATCTCCCTCATGAGAAAATGTTGATCTGTCTTGTTTCAGAAAAAGCCCTATTTCTGTCAATTTTATGGTACCTATTTGTACAAATTCTTACATTCTTTTTTTAGTAACCATACAAATATCAGTATTCCAACATGTAAGAAAATGTTGCATCACATTTATATTTTAAGAACGTTGTACTGTTGCTTTAATATGTGCTTCGGTCTAAGAAGCGGACAACTTTTAAATAAATGCTTTTTATAAAATGATCAATGGGGTTAATAAATCTGTAATAGCAAGGTCAATATTTTAGCAGTGAAATATATCATGCTGTTGTACGGTGTGTCCCAAAGGCTGTTAAATAAAACAGGAAAAACAAGAAATGGTCTGCATCAGAACATAGTGTAACTTCTCACAGACACAACATGGTTTGGGTCCTATTTTTTACTAAACAAAGAAAAAACTGATTTAATGTGTTAAAGATTCATCTATTAATGCATCCATTTTCCATATGAAAAGGTTAAATACCACGGAGGCATGTTAATCAATGGCCATGTTCATTATATAGTTTTTTCCTTTTTTCTTGTCTGCAGTACTGGAGCTCTTAGCACCAAGCAAAAGTATATTGTGTGACTAATACCATTTTACTGTTCATCAGCCATTCAGGCTAATCTACGTCCATGTGATTTGCCGCAGTTTGTATTGATGTCCCAGAGTTTTGTATTTTAGGGCAACCAATCTTACACACCAATTCACTGGCTTATTATTAGTCAAGCATTTGACCTGTCTGAATGTATTGTGACTGCAGACATGTATTGTGACTGCAGTGTCTTTTGAGCATAAACTCCAAGATCAATGGTCTTTGCCTTCTGCTTTGGGGTAGGCATGGGGTTTTTGCTCAGCCATTATTAGTACCCAAAAAAAGAGAAAAATCATCAAACTTAAACTGGAACTGGCCACTACTTTAACTTTACAGAACAATCCCTTTTCCCTTTTATCCGCACACTGTAAAATGCTCCCTAATGCCAAATTTATTAAAGGTGACGTTTCCAGCTACCACGCTCTTCATCAGACATAAGACCAGAAACCTCCATTTAAACTATATCAAAAAGGTCATGTGACCGGTCGTCTGACAAGTCATGTGACAGATTACCAAATACAAATACATTGCACACAAAAATATTGCAATTTTATTACTTGCTACCCTATTACTAGAATACAAAAATATACATAGTAAAAACCACAGTCAAATGTACACCAAATATGTAATATGTACACTATTTATAATATATGTAATATCTAAACAACATTACACAATGTATAATAGAAAGAACAGAACAGAATAGAAAGGTAAAAAAACTGATATACTTATGACCTAAGAAAGCAGCAGTTTCTTAATGGAGGCACCTCTAAACTGCTGTATAATCAATGAATATGTGAAACAGCTCATTAAAAAAAATGTATATTTAATATTTTTAATTTTATATTTAAAAAGATATTCTTAAGGCAGAGTCCAAAACATATTTAAAAAAAATATATATTCAATTAGAAATACTTTATTTTTAAACCTTAATATACTTTAAGGGTTGTTTCCTGACTTGTTTTCCTATTGAACTCTATGGAGAAATAAAGTGAGCACCATAATTCATTGGACAGTGACACATTTTTTGTTATTTTGGTTTCTGTTTTGAAAGGATACTATGACAATGAGGTTGAAGTGCAAACTGTCAGGTTTAATTTGAGGGTATTTTCATCCATATCGGATGAACCGTTATAGAAACCGTAGAAATTATAGAACCTTTTGTACATAGTCCCACCATTTTCGGCCATCAAAAAATATTGGACAGCTTAACATAATGTACAATAAAGTAATAATTTTTTATATCTGGTTGCATATCCTTTGCATGCCATGACTTCCTGATGTCTGTGACCCAACAATATCAAAAGACTCTTGATATCTTATTTTCTGGTACTCTCACAAGCGATACTATAACTTCTCTGCATTTGAATGGATCTCTATGGGAATTGGGGGGTGGGACTAGATTTAGCTGTAAATTATGCTGGAACAGTATGGAATACATGGTTGGCGAAATGCTTGTAAGTCATCAAGGGTCTGAGGTATCAAACGAGCCTCAAACCATCACTCTGCTGCCAGATATGGATGGATGGATCACTTTAAGGGTTGTTTCTCCTGACAAATTTTCCTATTGAACTCTGGAAAAATAAGTCAGGAGAAGAAACCCTTCAAGTTATCCATCCATATCTACTGCATATCTGGCAGCAGAGTCATGGTTTAAGGCTTGTTTGATACGTCAGCCCTTTGTTGCTTTTGTCACTTGTAAGAGTACCAGAAAATAAGATATCAAGAGTCATGGCATGCAAAGGATATGCGGCCAAATATTAAAAATTATTACTTAATTCTACATTATGTTAAACTGTCCAATATTTTTTGATGCCCGAAAATGGGGGGGGGGGGGGGTTTATAATTTCTAAACGGTTCATCCGATATGGATGAAAATACCCTCAAATTAAAGCTCACAGTCTGTTTGTCTCATTGTCATTGTATCCTTTCAAACTCAAAGTGCTAGAGTACAGAACCAAAATAACAAAAAATGTGTCACTGTCCAATGAATTATGGTGCTCACTTTATTTCTCAAAGTGCTAGAGTACAGAACCAAAATAACTAAAAATGTGTCACTGTCCAATGAATTACTGTGCTCACTGTATATGCAGTATATATATATATATATATATATATATATATATATATAGATATATATATATATATATATATATATATATATATATATATATATATATATATATAGATATATATATATAAGCTTTTCAACCTCAGTCTCTTCAAGGTATACTAATGGTCAGCATGACCTTTGGGGGGAAAAAGTGAAGAAGAGAATAAATTGAACTTCACTGCAGCTGAATGAGGCTTGCAACCAATTTCCCTTGGGAAAGCAGAGGTAAACAGAAGGACATACTTCCCT
>CM056388.1:16410360-16667375 GCA_029718625.1 Synaphobranchus kaupii | reverse complement strand
AGTAAATATTATTTCCTATCCATTAGAATCAAAAAATGGCATTTTTATTTAGTTGACCATTTTGGCCCTTTTTGAACATCACACTATAGTCTTATCCCTATTTCTAATCTTCCAGTCAGACACATTTTTCATCAAAAATGTTTAAATACACATTATTATTCACTACTTTCACCACAGGTATGAAGTAAATATAATTTCCTATCCATTATAATCAAAAAATGGCATTTTAATTTTGGTGACCATTTTGGCCCTTTTTGGACATAAGACTGTAGTCTTATGTTTTTTTCATTTTCCCAAAAACACATTTTCATCATAAATGTCTTAAAACTCATTATTTTTCACTTATTTCACCGCAGTTATTAAGTAAATGTAATTTCCTATATATCGGAATTAAAAAAATGGCATTTTTCTTTTTTTGACATTTTTGGATATAAGACTATAGTCTTATGTCTTTTTCTGATCTTCTAGCCAGACACATTTTTGTCATTAATGCTTAAAAATGTGTTATCATCCATCAACCCTGACGCCCTGTCTCCCCTCTATTCCCCGAAGCCAGTCCTGCTGTCCCTGACCTCGTCGTTCCTCCATCCTGTGTGGTGGCTGCCGTCACGTGGAGGAAAAAAAAACATCAAGGCTGCCCAGGTAACCCAGCCGGACCCCCGCAGTAACCCTGACTGTCGTTTCTTTGTTCTCGACACCGTCCGCTCCCAGGTCCTGCAGTGGGCACACTCCTCTTGCCTGTCCTGCCACCCGGGGGTTCAACGCACCGTCTCCCTGGACAGGAGGAGTTTCTGGTGGCCCACGTTGGAGGTGGATACCCATGCGTTTGTCCCTCACCTGTCCCATCTGTGCCAGGAGCAAGGCTTCCTACCAGCCTGCCGCCAGTCTTCTCCGATGCAATGGTATTTTTTTCACGTAGCAAAAAAAGGGTTGGTCTTAAGATGAGGTGTGGCCAGGATAATTGTTGGCGTATTGCTATCTTGAGGCAGCAAAAAGCATTTGCGCTAAAACCACCACAAACCTGGTGTTAAGTCATGTCGCATGTTTTTTCAATGTTATTTTAATGGCGCAATATAAGTGCGTCTACATAGGCGTGTGCACAACGCGTGTATACCCTCCTGTCTGTTACACACAGGGGCATACATAAGCATGCATGAAAAATATCAAGATTACATTGTGAAATAAGGATTAATATTTTCCCCAAAAATAAAACATTTTCTCTCCTGGGATAGACACATGCTGTCCCTGCAATTCTGGGAAAGTGCAGATACCAGTAAAATGCATTGGTCACATTTCCATAAGCAGGACATTATAAAACAAAGGAAAATATGTGTGAACCTATGGGTTCACAAACTTTAGTGTATTTAGTATCATCATTAAGGAAAAACAATGCTATTTATGTTATTAATCAATATGAGAATGCACGTAATATGAACTTCGGATGAAGCTTGAACTGCTGTGAGAACATGGAATTGACAAAGCTTCATTATATAATCAAACAAAATTTGTTAAACAAGCAGGCTAATTTGGCGTTTTCTAAGGTGAGATGGAAGTCATATTCTGGTCTCTTATTCTAAGCGGTTGCAGGTGCTTTTTAACTAAATTAAACCACATATATTTTCTAATATAACAGCAGTGTTGTAAGCTAATAGAAAATGTTTCCCATTAGTATATTGCTGGGAAATAGTTTGCTCGGGAATTACCGGGAACCCATGCTGGTGTTAAACCCTTATGTGAAGATTATTGTTGTGCATCAAAACACGTCATAATGGTTAGTCCAAATAATATTGAACCATGTACCCTATTGCTTGCTCGCAAGAGCACGTTTCACCATGCAGTTTTAAATCACTGTTTTCACAATCTAACTGTCAGCCATCATATTAGGCATCCACCAAAATGCAAACGCAGATGGCTTTTAAAGCTAATGGGATATGACATTTTGATTGATTTATTGCATGTTACGCCCAAGACACACTTATAATTAATTAAGAGACTAAGTTCAGTCCAGTTGCACCTTGTGCCGTACTTAACGCTCAAATAACACGCCGTCTAACTAGCAATAGTGGACTTGGACATGCCCTAAATACACTTGCGCCATGCGTTTTAGACCAAGTGCTAAGATCGTCAAGATAGAGCCCTATGTCTGCTGTGTAATAAAATCTATTTTTAAAGGATTTTTAGTACAATAATTTTTTTTACCATATTTTAGTACACTGATGGGCTTTTGGTTTTGGGTTCCCTGTATAAGAATGTTGTTTTGGCTCCCAAAATTGAAAAAATAAATTAAGATAAATAAATAAAAGAAACTAATCGCGTGGCCCAGGGATGGCTGTAGTGCTAAATGACTACTTGGAGTGTTTATGCCAGCGAACCAGCTCTGAATTTGCTATGAAAGCTGCTCAAGCTTTTGCCAGAGGCCCGAGGGTCATTTTGAGGATGATTTGCCTACAGTTAAGGAGGTTTTAAAATTGTCCTTTTTATCCTTCATCTGTGGTTACAGTGCCCCACAGAGTCAAGTCCGGAGTGGTAGTTTCCTGTGTTGACACATGTATTTCCATAAACTTGATGCACACTCCCACTGCCAATCTTTGATTGGGGATTTCTAGGCTCAGATATTAATTCATGGACTCTGCCTGCACTGAAATTTAACAGCATGTCCTGAGAGGTGGACGGCCATGTCTGGTAATGTATGCCAAGTGTCTGAACAAGAACACGTCCGTGCACGAGATTATGTCAGTTTCCGACATTGATACATGCCGTACACGGCAGGAAATGTGTGTTTTCGGATTTGTGCACTGCAGTTTCCACCCTGTAAATGCACCTTTTCGTGCAGTGCTTGTGCAGGTTCCCACACTACAGAGGGTAAAGAGGGTGGGAAAGCGGGAACAGATGGGTTCTCAGTTGTTGGAATATAGCAATGTTACAACCTTATGGCAGGTGTGTGTGTGTGTGTTTGATATCCACAGAGAAACTGGGGGGTGATTTTGAAAAGAAAATATATTCAGTGAGAAATCCTTACACATGGGTTCAAAAAGAATACATATGCGAACAAGTGTGTGCATGTACTGTATGTATATGTGTGTGCACAGGCGTGAGTGCACATTTTGTTTCATATTTATGATGACCTGTCTGTTTTCATCAGCAATTTCCACCCTTTCATTACTACCCGAACATCAGATCAGGGCCATAAATGTGTAGGGGGGAGGGGGGGGGGGAGTGTAGCATATGTACTCAATGCAAAATGTGTTCTTTTACATGTTCTTCGAGGAACATAAGCCAAGGACATGGAGTTTCAGGTAAAAAAAATAATTGTTTAATTTTTCTTTTAGCAAAAATTTACAACAGGTCATTTTGACCCGAACACGACAGGACGTTTAATCTCAATCTATAACCATGGGGACATGCTCCGTTAGAATACACATATACTGACATACACTTCCCTGCACCTCTTTGAGGGCAAGCGATTGCACAACATTCAGAATAGAAGCATTGCAGATTGTACTTGTGTCACTGATATATTACGAAAAATTTACTGCATGATACACTATTAAAATGTACAACAAATTGGCTCCTTTTTGTATTTTCATAAATACTAAAGCACTTCCAATGAGCAGCTGTGGCCCATTTCCATCCCTGGTTATTTCACACGGCATGTATTCAGAAACCTTGGGGATATAAAAGATACTCAAAGCCTAATCCCATTGAAACTGTGTGCCTGTTCAAACAAAATATAACTAAACTCGCAAAATGCATGGCCTCCTCTCAATTTGGGGTGACAAATTAGTGAGGGGTACCCAGATTACACTGCTATTGCCTTGTGGAAATGGGTCCAGACGCCTTTTTATCAAACAGTCAATATAAACAGCCATGCACAACCCCCCCTGTGCCACACACACATCAACCCTCCATACTTTTTATTCATCCTCCATACCAGTAAAGGAACTCATTAGTGAGGTCCTCTTCGTAATAGACAAGTTTTCATGGAGAATTCTGGACTTCATTAGCTTCTTCACCAAAGGGGAATCTCTTTTCCGCTTTCCCCATTTCAATTCGTTCTTCAACTCTGGTTTGCTAAAACAATAGAACTTACGTGGAGACCTAGTGCAGGAATATATTTTGAACACCTGTCTGCAGAGACCTCTGCATAATTATACTTATGGGGGTTACTTGAACTGATATTTAACTGTGTGAGAGGACTGGCTAGGCAGTATGTTGTAAGGTCAAAAGACAAAGTGACTGACGATAGACTGGTGCTACTGTGTGCTGTTTATTTTTCCCAGGGAAGGTGCTCAGTATTTACAGCGGAGACCAGATAATAAAAAACACTTAATCAAAAATAACAGAACAAATATAACTGACTTTCTGGCTTTGCAATTATTATGCATTATGCATTTGGTGGGGATACGATTGAGATAATTTTTTCATTTGCCGTGGGATTGCTTTCGGTGGTGTGAGTGTGAGACAGAGCCTGAAAGCATACCAGAGAGTTGGCAACACTGTGTCACACCAAAGAGAGTTGGCAACCCTGGTGTAGTTCAATATACAGAACATTGAACGTTATGGTAGTTTTCAACATGTCATATTTGCCCTCATTCAATACACATGCAATACTGATTTGCTCAAGATTAGCAACACTTAGTTGCAATGACCAACCAAGGCTATCACACATAGCCAACATTTGCATAAGTTGCTATATTTAGTCTTGTAAATTTAACAGAAAATATAAATTCATATTCTAATTGACATTCAGAAGCTACATTTAGCGGCATTTTTAATTTATGAATGGTGTACTTGTGGAAAAATTTTGTTTCTCTGTACAAACAAATCTCAGATACGAAAACTTTGATGAATGCCAAAATACAAGCAAAAAATTTTAAGAAATTTTCAATCAGTCTGGTTACACAATATACTGTTTGAAAGTTTTAAAACTCACGATTCTCTATAAACTATTTTATGATCCCAATGTTATAACGACAACGGTTCCTTATTTTGTAACATGACACAACACAAGCTAGATCAAAATGATGATGATGTGGAAATCCTCAGATGACACAAATCACAGTAAAATCTGTATCCTTATCCTGGCAAAATGTTTTTATTTTATTTTAGGCAAGAAAAATAAAATCCACTTCCACTGTATTTGAGCTTCTGTTACTCAAACTCCTAAGGGTTATCTTACAGAAGAGACCAGGATTATGCCTGTAGTCAAAGGGGTGCAAGAACAGTAACCACTTTATTCTATTGTGTTCAAAAAAGGTTGTGCTTGAGAAGGGGTTAAGCAAAACAGAGACAAGGGCATTTCCAAGGAAAAGATTTGTAGCACAAGTTGACATAGGAGTTTAATAATGCCAGTTTACATAATCCTATTTAAATATTAGGGAATTGACAGTGCAGTACCGAACCCAAAGAAGGCCATTCAAAGTTAAAAAATGAAACTGATATGCATGAATAAACAATAATCTGACAATGCATTCCTCTAAAATTGGATTGAGCATGTTTCTATAATTAATATCTCCACCCACTACATCACAATCTTCATAATCAGTTGAATGGTAATGACATAATTTCAGGCTGCTAAGTGAATTGCTGCTCATTTGTCATTATCCGATACGTAATCTTAATGACGAATGGGATTTTCAGCAGAAGTGAACAGATGGCTTATCTAACGAGCTCACCCACCGATTTAAAAACATCTACCTGAGCATCAACAGTTTGAAAGATATACAGTGAGCACCATAATTCATTGGACAGTGACACATTTTTTGTTATTTTGGTTCTGTACTCTAGCACTTTGAGTTTGAGTTTGAGTTTGTCATACAATGACAATGAGGTTGAAGTGCAGACTGTCAGCTTTAGTTTGAGGGTATTTTCATCCATATCAGATGAACCGTTTGGAAATTATAGAACCTTTTGTACATAGTCCCCCCCATTTTCAGGCATCAAAAAATATTGGACAGTTTAACATAATGTAGAATAAAGTAATCATTTTTAATAGTTGGTCGCATATCCTTTGCATGCCATGACTTCCTGATGTCTGTGACCCAAGTTCACCAACAACATCAAAAGACTCTTGATATCTTATTTTCTGGTACTCTTACAAGCGATACGATAACCTCTCTGCATTTTAATGGATCTCTATGGGAATTGGGGGGTGGGACTAGATTTTGCTGGTTGGCGAAATGGCACCAAGTCATCAAGGGTCTGATGTATCAAACAAGCCTTAAACCATCACTCTGCTTCCAGATATGCAGTAGATATGGATGGATCACTTTAAGGGTTGTTTCTTCTGACAAATTGTCCTATTGAACTCTATGGAAAAATAAGTTAGGTCTGGCAGCAGAGTGATGGTTTAAGGCTTGTTTGATACGTCCGACCCTTGATGACTTAGAATGTTTGTAGTATAAGTGTTTGTGTCAAATGAACTTTCAGCATTTCTAAACACTTTATGCAAAACATGGTACATGTAAATAACACAGGGTATAACTTTTGTGTAGAAAAAAATACACAATACATCAGTGACATTAGAAATGGTAAGATAGGATATCACCATACTGCATTATAGATTTTGTGACCAGCGTACCCTGTCATTAATCAAATCCCTTCTAATTTTAACAATTGCTTACAATTCTTTTTTTTATTTTTAAACAAGCAATGGTGCAGCTCCCATTGGCATGACATGTCAGCCTCTCATCCAGTTTTGTAGCTGTCATTTTTTCCTATTTGAGGAAATGCCTAGTTACCTCGGACATTGGGTGACTTGTTACTGCTCCTTTAGGAAGTGTTGGTGAGATATTTCCTGAAATGTGTAAAGCAGACATTTGCCTTGATGAAAATGAGGTGACAGTAGAGGGTGAGTGGATTTAAAAATGGACAGGTATTTGCTTTATAACATTTACACATTAATCCATGTTCCATAAAAGGATGTTAAACAGTCTAAAAATGTGTTATTATTCATTACATTACATTACATTCATTTAGCAGACGCTTTTATCCAAAGCGACGCACAGTAAGTGCATACAGAGACATCATCAAGATCACTACAGGACAAGACAAGGCACATCCTTCCCATAATGTAGCAGCTATCCCTAGTAATGAACGTTGACTGTAGTTCACAGTAAGCTGTGGGTAAATCAGCAATACTACACTTCTATTCTAAATACTATTATAAACTATAATAAACAGACAGGAAAACACAGGGAACTAGTAAACACAGGCAACTGATATTCCTAGGTTAGGATATCAGTCAAGGTGGAGTCTGAAGAGGTGTGTCTTCAGGCCTCGACGGAATGCAGGCAGGGTTGGAGTAGAACGTAGGGGAATGGGAAGTTCATTCCACCACTGTATATTAGCAAGAGCAGCACATTCATGTCAGAGGTTTTGAGATTGCCATTTCAAATGAGGCCATATACGATAAGGACACATGAAGTAAAGACTTATGGATTGAGATACAAAGAAGGCATTTTGGGAAGCTGGTTTGTACATCCAATTAGAGTATAGATGGGAGGGGGTTGATCAAGTGTCACAATGTGTGCAAGCCGTCACGCTCAAGTTGTAGACGAGAGTGTACGGTGATTTTCTGAAAGATGCAGAGGATCGGCGGTTTGTGCCCCCAGTCCTGCCAGATCTGAGTATAGCCGGTGCCTTGAGGGAGCGGCAAATGGCGGCCGCTCCTGGGGTGGGGGAGAAACTCGGCAAGAATAGTCGAGTTGGATCGCGGTCAGGTGCTTGAGGAGTCATGCCCTGAAGAGGATGCGGTGCCCTCCTTCCTGCTAACGGCTGACAGGATTGTGTTGTGGCGAATCTCAAGTGGTTGCTACACAGGGGGGAATTGAATAACATAGGGTTATTCTGCCCTGAAGAGGATGTGGTGCCCTCCTTCCTACTACCGGCTGACAGGATTGTGTAGTGGCGAATCTCAAGTGGTTGCTACACAGGGGGGAATTGAATAACATAGGGTTCAATTGGCTACCAAATTTGGAGAAAAGGGAAAAAAATCTGAAACAAATATATACTGTATATATATATATACAGATCCTTTCCAAAAAATTTGAATATCATGGAAAAGTTGTTTTTCTTCCATAATTCCATTCAAAAAGGGAAACTTTCATAGATTATGGATTCATTACACACAAAGTGAAATATTTCCCGCCTTTATTTGTTTCATTTTTCATAATTTTGGCTTACAGCTCCAGAAAACCCCCAAAACAGTATTTCAAGAAATTAGAATAGTGTGTCGAAAATCAGCATTTACTTCAGTTATTTCAGAGAATGAATGTTTTAGACTGAGTGTCACACTGTACGTGGTGGTTTTTGAAGCACTGACTCCAGCCTCAGTCCCCTCCCCCCTGCATCTCTGCCAAATTTTGGAATCGTCTTTGCTTGACAATCCGCTGAAGCCTACGGTCATCTCTTTTGCTTGTGCACCTTCTCCTGCCACATTTTTCCCTTCCACTAAACTTTCTATTGATATGCTTGGACACTGCACTCTGTGAACAGCCAGCCTCCTTAGCGATGACCTTTTGTGGCTTACCCATCTTCTGGAGGGTGTCAATGATGGTCTTCTGGCCAATTGTCAAGTCTGCAGTCTTCCCCATACTGAACCAAACTGAGATACCTGTCCAATTTAACGACACACCTGTAGAAAAACTTTGCTGGTGTTTTGAGTAAATTAGATGATTAGAGTGTGACACTCAGTCTAAAACATTCATTCTCTGAATGTATTGTAATGACGTGGCAAGAATGTATGGGGGAATGTCAGTAATGTACTCTGGTCTCACAGTAAGGGAACTTTAGAGAAACCCAAAGGGAACATTTCCACTAACATTCCTAGAACATTCCCCTAATGTTACATAGAACGTTACTGTAATGTGAGTGGAATGTGAAAGGGAGGTTCCATTTAAACAAAACAAACAAAACTTAATTTTGTTTACTTTGAAATTGTGTTTCCAGTGTTGATTAACTGCGATTAATCTTAATTTAATTAATTATCAAATTTAATCTTTTTTTTACATGACCATTTCAAAATGCATATCATACCATACTAACGGCAGGGCCATTGCAAAAGCTGTCTGGAGACAAGTTAGAGTTCTCATTTATAAACAGAGACAACTCTCACATTTATCTATTGTTCAAATTACCATCATCTGTTTGTCAAACCCTATCTTCCTTGCAAGCTGTGGAAAACTAAATGGGCTATTCAGTCCTTCCACATTGGGGTTTTGCCTCAAATAAGATGAAAGATAGTGCCTTGATGCAATTTTCCACTGCGGCAAGGCACTCATTAAAGTATCTGTGAAAGGTGGAAGTTAAGTGGATGTCTATGTTATTGTACCAATTTATTTTTTAATTCCCTGAACCAAACTGCAGACTACCCAGTTAATATCATAATACAATCAAAATTAAAAGCCAATCAAACAAGCTGTTTGTTCAGCACTCAGTCTATTTTTTACAGCCAGGCACCTTACTATAAAGAGGAAAATAAAGGGAAAACAATTACAGACTTTAATTTCATAAACTGACACATTTCATAAATTAAGAAGGCTATCCAATGCTGCCATCATAGGCGGAGGGTGAACCAACTGCAGGGTAAGGCTAGGATGGGGAGGGGGAGGTGTACACACTTGTGCGAATGCACGCAGTGATCAAGCAGCAAAATTATTTTGCATTAATTTCACTGTAAATAAATTTATTTGAGTACAAGAGCCCATGTAGGCTTTGGTTGTAAAGTACCAGTAGGGTTGTGTTTAGGAGTTAGGGTCCTTGAAGCTTTTGGAACATTTGAATATTACACCTTTTTTTTTAATAGCACACAAATAGAAAAATAAATAAACAACACTCTAAAACAGAAATAAAAAAGTGTGCAAGAAGTGTTCCAAATAATGTCACTGAGGTAAACTAGTGTTGAATGTCACAGAGGTAAAATACTGTTAGATGGTAGCCTATAGTGTTGCTGAGGTAAAATACTGTTAGATAGTAGCCGTGTTGCTGAGGTAAAATATTAAGTAGACAGTTTATCCCTTCAGTAAAGATGGTGAAACAACAATCTACTATCAATACTACCTTCAGTTAAAACATTGCATGAACTTGTTAAAGCTTTTACCTTTTCAGAATTTAGGGCTCCAAAAATTTGGATGTGATTTTATTTGTCGTTTTCGCAATTATTCTCATTTTGACGATCGTGATTTCCTTTTGGCTGTACGTGAAAGTAAATTATTTGGCGGCGGCCAAAATGTTATGTAGGAAAAACCCTGACACCCCATACAAATAACACGCAGGAAAATGTGAGTTATTTAGATATGATCACATTTTCACATCATATTGATAGGCAAATTATTTAAGCGACTCCACTAGAAGAAGATAACCGATGCGTGATTTGTTTTTTTTCTATTGGCATGGCAGCCTACACACATAATTTATAAAATGTTTTAATTGACATTAAGAGAGAGTGTGACAGTGTGTCCAGAAATGCTCCATGAGTCCGTGATGATCCTTCAGCTTGACTGCCGCTTCACTGACAGGCAGAGGCGATTCTAGTGTCTGTGGGGGCCCCAGGCAAAAAACATGCATGGGGCCCTTCAGACAGATTTTTTTTTTCCAAAACGACATTCTAACCTTACCTTACCTTACCCTACAGTTGGTGATTTGATGGAGGTATCTTTTCTTATCTTTTTATAACCGGTGGGGTAAATCCTTTTCAAACGTGTCGTGCTGCTAAAGACATGGGGCCCCGTCTAGGGGGGGTTTCCGAGTAGGCTACACAATAGCCTACACACTGCACTGCCCATCGGATGTTTCAAGGGGGTTCCCATAGTTTTAAATCGTCATTGCCGTAGGACTAATGATCAGCCCTCGGGGGCCCCCTCAAAGCTCAGGGCCCCAGGCAATTGCCTGCCTTGCCTGTCCTGTTGCGTCGCCTCTGCTGACAGGACAACGCATTGATGGATGAGACTTGCTAGCTAGCTAACTAACCAACTAATGTTAGTAGCTACAGGTAGTCTAACCATGCAGCAATCGGCAACACACAGCCAGCCAGCTTAGTTACCTCCTCCGCAGTAGGCAGTAGCCTAGTGGATTGAGTGAGCTAACTCGAATCCTCTATCGCTAGCATTTACTTTTAATAGCCTACATTATTTTAATCGCCATGTTGGCCAGGGGAAGGCTTTTTGATATTTGACAAATATTATTGACACAAAATTATTAAAATTTCTACCATTGTGCTTTATGTTGTTTGGGTAATGGAAAAAGTTATATTTGCTCAACTTTCTTTCATCTGATTTGAGGCAAAACCCCAATGTGGAAGGACTGAATAGCCCATTTAGTTTTCCACAGCTTGCAAGGAAGATAGGGTTTGACAAACAGATGATGGTAATTTGAACAATAAATAAATGTGAGAGTTGTCTCTGTTTATAAATGAGAGCTCTCTCTTGTCTCCAGACAGCTTTTGTAATGGCCCTGCCGTTAAGCAGTATAAACACTGTTGCAAGGCACTCATTAAAGTGTCTCTGAAAGGCGGAGGTTAAGTGGATGTCTATGTTATTGTACTAATTTAATTTTAATTCCCTGAACCAAACTGAAGACTACCCAGTTAAATGTGTTATGAGGCGCTTTAAATAATCTATAAGAAGTATAAGAAGAGCAATCAAGCTTTCTTTGTGTCAACATTATATTGGTAGTACAGCATTGCTATAGTGCATATTTTTCCTTAGTGTGATGCAGAATGTTTTGTACACCATGTGATCAAAGTAGGGATCCAACCCTGTTTTCCTGATAAGTCACCCACTGTACACCCCAATATCGTCTAGCTATCAGCTGCAAATATCTTAAGATAAAACTGATCTGTATCTGCTGATAAACTAAGATCATGGCCAATATGATAGGCTCATATGGCGCACTATGTGCACCAGATAATTGATGCGTGTATTGGTAACAATGCTGTAAATTAAGTGAAAAGATGTGGACACATGATGCTACCTCAGCTAATAGAACATATTATAAAATGGAAAAAAAAAATAATTATCTGGCTCATTCTGTTATCATTGCTTGCTTGCTAGCTAACTAATAATAACAAAAACTGTAATACAATTGCTTATTGAGACCTCGCAAGGTTTTCTGAGCATTTCCAATTTCCGCTAAAAGCAGACGTGATTACAAATTAAAAGGGATAAATAAAAAAAATACTCAACCGGACAACACTGTTGCAGATACGTGCTTGTGTTATTCCTGTTCTTATATTACTGTATTATAATGTCTCCTGCAATAATTGCATTTTGTACATGCAAATTTGTCAAGGCATCTTGCTTGATTTCAATTCAAGAAAAAGGGATTTGTGTGTGATGCTGCTGTCAAGGTAACTGAAGTTTATTAGGTATTTGAAATAGCAGGTTTCTCCTCTCAAGATATAGGTCTTCCTTTCCTGCAGCTTCTGATACTCTCAGTAACAATTGTCATATGGCGTCATGCTTTTCTTGAAAGTCAAAAAACACTCTCCTTTGTGCCAGTCCATATATCATTTGAATGTGATGCTCCTTGGAGATACATTGGAGATGTATCTGTTTCTCTATGTAGATAGCAGCTGTAAAAATGTATCAAACATAACATTTTCAGTACAAAGCAGAGGATGACTGACTTTTATATGGAATTTGTTAAAGTTTTAGATTGCAGATTGTTTTGATTTGAACTTTCCCCTGAAACCCACTACATTTATTTTAGTATTTTTTAATAAATTACCAAAACAATGAAACACTTTGTAGTTAATGGCCTTTTTGTGACATGGGAGTCCACAAAAAGACTGACAAATTATTTTTCAACTTATACTGGTCCCCTGGCATATGTTGAGACTTCTGGGTTTGTATTCAGTGTGACAGACTAATACCCAAGGCCAACAAGTCACATATGGAATCATCTCCTCAGTCTAGCAACTATTCATTGTAATTGCATATATCATAGTTTTGCTGTAGATTAATCATCCCATAAAAAATAATATTCTATCTGCTTTCTAATAGTGTTCCTCCTTGCATATTATTTGAAATGATGTAAATGTGTACGACCTTAACAAAACAGTGATTGTTTTTACAAAATACATATATACTGTATATATATATATATATATATATATACACTGCCCGGCCAAAAGAAAAGTCACACACTGTTATATTTTGTTGGACCGCCTTTAGCTTTGATTATGGCGCGCATTCGTCGTGGCATTGTTTCGACAACCTTATGCAACGTCACAACATTTATTTCCATCCAGACTTGCATAAATTTTTGGCCGAGATCTTGTATTGACGACGGGAGAGTCGAACCACTCCGTGAAGTCTTCTCCAGCACATCCCAAAGACTTTCAATGGGGTTAAGGTCAGGACTCTGGTGGCCAATTCATGTGTGAAAATGATTCCTCATGCTCCCTGAACCACTCTTTCACAATTTGAGCCCGATGAATCTTGGCATTGTCATCCTGGAATATGCCCATTGATGGGATAACCTGGTCATTCAGTACATTCAGGTACTCAGCTGACTTCATTTTATTGCTGCATAACGTTGCTGAGCCTAGACCTGACCAATTGAAGCAACCCCAGATCATAACACTGCCTCCAGAGGCTTGTACAGTGGGCACTATGCATGACTGGTGCAACTGCAACTTTTTTTTTGGCCAGGCAGTGTATATTTAATCTTATATATATGCCTGAGGGATACTGCGGTGTGTGTGTGTGTGTGTGTGTGTGCATGTGTGTGTGTGTCAGGAAGAGTTAAGAGCCATAATTATCCCCACTGTGAATTATGGTGATGGATCTGTAATATTAGGGGGCTGTTTTTCCTTCAAAGGCCTTGGGAACCATGTTTTTATATATGGCATCAATGTGGCTGCCTCTGTCAGAAGGCTAAAAGTCGGCAATGGTTAGATATTCCAGCTGGACTATAATCCAAATCATACCTCAAGATTTCCCAAAAAAAAAAAAAAAAGGTTAATTGACCACAAAAATCAAGGTTTTGTAATGGCCATCCCAGTCCCCTGACCTGAAACCCGTTGAAAACTTGTGGGGTGAGCTGAAGAAGAGAGTCCACAAGGACCAAGGACTGAAGGATGTGGAGAGATTCTGCATGGAGGAATGGTCTCAAAGCCCTTGCTATGTGTTCTCCAACCTCATCAAACATTACACAAGATGACTGTGGTAAAGGGAAGGTGCACAAAGTACTAAATACAGGGATGCCAATAATTGTGATCTTCTTCAAATTAAAAACAATATTTGTTTTTCCTCTGATCAATGGTATCACAATTACACTATATAATTTAAGTTTTCTGAGCATAGAAGATAAGCAATAAATTGAATTTAACCCTACACCTTTCGCTCATATTAATTGATGTTGCCAATAATTCTGGTGGGCACTGTACATGTACTCTCTCTTGTATCTCAAAACTATATTTTTTCCAAATGATATCAGAGTATGTACAGCATACCTCTCAAGCCAGACATGTTATTTTAAGGAAGGGGATTACCTTTTCTAAGATAATGCTTTCACACGATTCAATGCTTAATGACCTACTGATGCTATGTGTTCAAAAATTATTCTACAGCTGAAAACCATACCAGAATACATACCATACACATTTTTCTTTTCCTCATGTGTCATTTTTGTATGCGTTGTCCAGATTTTGTAATATAGTCAAAATCGCACTCAAAAAAAAAAAAAAAGGGGGGGGGGGGGGTATTTATTCAGCTTTAGGGGAAACATTTAACTTAAAATTAGAACAGGCTGTCTCTTTCTATCTACTGTATACAGGATGATTAAGAAAAATGAAAAGTTGACAATTATAAAATGTATTTTTGAAACTAGGTGGGTAGCCTGGGCTCTTAATTACGGAACGATCGAAAAACAGCAATGGGATGATTTGTATAAGGCGAAATATGCTCTCAAAACTGCATCCATAGACAAATCGTTTCTTAAAATGAAGCCATGGACATTATCTATAACACTTTATTTCTTGTAGCTTACACAGAATACAATTTATGTAAATAAACTAAACCACCTTTCTACTGCTGCAATGTGGGAAGTATTACCATACCCCAATAACCAAAATTGTATAAGAATACATTCAGTCCATATAGGCTTGTCATTGTGCCAATAGTCTAGACCAGGGATATTCAATTAAAAGGTCCAGTCACCCAATCTTCCCCCATCAGGATCAGGATACCTATTATTGTGCATAATTATATGATTCAAAGGCCTACCTGGTCACTGTATTACTAAAACTTTACGTGAAACCAACTAGGTATATTTTTCAGCATTTTAATTGTGAATGTTTAATGTACTTTCTTCAGTTATGCACATTAATGCACATTTTAATTGGAAATAAGTGATCACAAAAAAAAAAAAAAGAACCAAGTGCACGTTTTAGTCTTCTTAGAACAAGACAAGGTTCCTCCTTCTGCATATTGCAGTAATAAAATAAAGTGCATATTTTCTGTAGAACTGAGTTCAAATATTGATGCAAACACATCCGTCATGATGGATGAAAAAGGCTTATTTTGAAATAAAAAACAATTCTTCCCAAGTCCTTCTGATCTTTTACTGTTTCTCCTTTCTCTTTTGTGTCTTCTCTTTACTTCTCTGAGCTTTTGTTTGTCCTGCCAATATTTTGAACCTTGGCAAGAATTAAGTCAGTGCAACTCTCAAGCACATGTATAGGTGATCATTGGTGAGCCTTGAACGGTATTTAGTCTGAAAAATGTTCATTGTTGAAAATACTGATTCACAGCTGTATGTGGAGCCAAACATGGTCACGGTGTGCATTGCCACTTTGGTAAGAGCAGGAAAAACAGTTGGCAGGGCCACAAGCTCCAACCTGCACTCTTAATGCCATAAATCAGCTCAATCTGGAGAGATCCAGAATGAACCCACTTGAAGGTCTGTTTGGCCTCCTTGGAAAACTCCTTGAGAACATCTTTGATGAGGAATGGATTCTGAATAAACAGGAGGAGGTGCTCTCCAAGGGTGACGCTGTCAAAACCATCCTTGAAGTTTTCAATCAGCTTCTGCCTGAAATCAACATGAGGAGAAATATCTCTCTCTTCCTGAATTTGCTGTTGCACTGTTGGGAAGTGTACACATTCCCCCTGAAGATAAACACTGAAAACTTCCACTTTCCTCTGGAAAGAGTGGACAGATGTTATCAAATCACATACTGAGTTGTTCTTTCCCTGGAGCCTCGAATTGAGCTCATTAAGATGTGATGTCTATAAAAAAGGCAACAGTGTCCATCTCATCCTGGAAAAAAATTGTAAACTGAGCTGCCTTCCGACTCAATTATGCTAAGAAAGCTTTAATTTCATCTTTAATGGCCCAAAAAGCGCTCCAACACCCTGCTTTTTTTTGTTCAGCCGTCTTACATTGTTGTGCAGCAGTACGTCGTTTGTGTTTGCATGACTCTCGATGCTGATGGGATGAGGATGCCCTAAGGAAGTTAATAAGTTTCATCATTGTACCCATGACTTCAGAATACTCTTCTGCCAGACTGGAGCACAGGACACACTGGTGGATTATACAATGATAGGAGTTAAGTCAAGGTGGTCCTCTTTCCTCCGTGCCACAGCTCCCCCCTCTCTTCCTATAATAGCAGGAGCCCCATCTGTGGTGATGGAGACCACAGACGTCAGCTCTATCCCCCTCTTTCTCAACATCTCTATTGTGGCTAGGTAAATATAGTATACTCTCCTCTTGTGTAAGTTTCAAGTGCTGTCACACCTAACAGGTCCTCACAGACTTGCATCTTTTCTCTGTGATAAAATCTCACGTAAACCAAAAGCTGGGCATTATCAGTTATATCAGTAGATTCATCAACAGCTAAGGCTATGCATGGTGCATTCTCAATGGCTGCATCCTCTGCTAATATTGCAGTTCTTCTCATAGCTGTAGTAGCTGGCAATGGGATTTGTTTGTTTTTTTCTTTGAGTTCATCTTTTTGTTTACCATCTAGTAATGTTTCTGCAAATGCGTGCTTGCATTCCTTGACCATCTCTCCATCAGCGAATGGTTTTTTGTTTTGCACAAAAATCTATGCTATCCTCAGTGAGCACTAGTTTGCATGCTGTTAGACTAAATAAATTCGTAAGGACTCTGGTGGAACGATTGTACTGGGCTTTGAGTTTGTTTATCTTGCGTGTCCTCAACTGTGATTTTTGTGGGTATGTTTACTCAGTGTCTGTGTTTTGTTTCGTAGTGACGCTTCACATTGCCACTTTTAACAATTGCGACCGACTCAGAACAAATCAGAGACATTGGCCTTGTACCTATTTCAGGTAGAATGATGCCATATTTTTCGGTCCACTCATCGTTGAACCCTCGATTTTCCTTGTCTACTCATTTTTGAAGAAGCCATTTCTTCGTTTCTATTTCTCTTTCTCTCCCTTGCTTCTTTCTGTTTGCTCGTGTCTCTGTTCTCTAGCTTGCCCGTCTGTAACTACCACTTTGTCTAGACACATGCAATGATCGGCTGTGCTGCACAAAGTTATTTGAATAATGCACGCGATTGGACAAGGTGTCGTAGACCCTCACATTTACTTTGAGGTCCTAAACTATACTCTTTAACAGCAAGGCTCCGACAGAGCAAAGATTAGTAGGGCTACTGATTATTTATACAAAATGCATTGCAGTCCATATAGATCCCTCCGTATAGATCCCCCCTTCAACACCTCAAGGGTCTCTGCCCTTGTATTCCCAGTTACAGTTTATGCATGTCATTTTCATAGATGCATACGTGAATACCAGTTTGACATTCTGCATTATCCTTCTATCAGGCTGCTAAATCTGGAAAAGAAAATACGTGGGCTGACTTTGTAGCAGAGTGGTGCTTGTCCCAGTATGGTCTGGCCCAGAGGCATGGTAAGATCACGGAAGGCAAGAGACTTTCATCCTGATGCACTTTTACACCACCCTTCGGCACAGTCCCAAGATACTTAAAACATTGTTTTTCAGATGACATATGGATTAATAAAAGATTTTTAAGTAATCATTAAAAAAAATATGAAGGTAAGTGGGAAGTGGTTCAGAGACTTCACTGGAAAAAATACATTTCAGGGAGACTGTATCAGAAAATAACATTTTTAAATAAAATAAATGAATGAATAAATAAATAAAATCTCAATAACATGGTAACCTTACAACTGATACAATTTTGGCTTTGTGTGCTTTAAGCCAACATATGTAAGAGGCCTCAGGACTGACCTTGTCTGAGTGACGTATTGCCTCCCTCCTCTCTGATGTGTGCTTTCTTGAAGAAAATCCCGGAAAATCCCCAACTCCCAGTTATGGCAGTGGGACAACAATTTTGCATGAAATTTGGATTTGGAATAGCCAAAGTTGCCACACACTGCAATTCAATAAATGCCATTATTGAATAGCACATTTCTTTGATTTGATTCTACTGCCACACCATCATGGCTTGAGACCGAGCTCAGTCAGTTGGCCAAATAATCTAATACACACAAGACACTGGCGTAGCTGAGTAGCCAGATGTGCTTGTTCATAGCGCTAGGCTGCTGCTGCTACCCTAAGGTAAATCCTAAATGCAGCATGCTACCAACCAGGCCTGCATTCTCTGTGACAGTACAAATTAGCTGAAATATACAAAAATTGGCTATAGCGAGCCAGTAGAAATATCTGTATTATGACTCACCCATTGCTTGTAGAAGAATTCCAAGGTCTTCAGTTAACTGAACCGGTAGCTATCTAACTTTATTTAGCCAACTGAAAAGTTAATATTACCTTATGAAGCTCTCTACAAGGCTACCTGCTAGCTAACAAATTTTATATCCACCTAGCTAGCTATAGCACTTTATCATATGCCTACCCGCAGCTAATCCAAATATATTCTGCTGGTTTTTTTGTAAGAAAATTATGTTTGTTTAGCCATTGTGTGCGAGATTGAGCAGCACTTATTAATTATTTAATAATATTTATTTTCTGATTTATTCACACCCTAATCTCCCAGTCGACACTGCTAATTATCCAATAATGGACAAAATATTTCAAAGCTCCAATCGTGATAAGTCAGTGTGCCAGGAGTAGATTCTCAATCACTGTTTATTATTAACAACATAAGAGAGGGAATGTACATTTTATTTCTTTAATGTTAGATGTTCCCTTGATTGCCAGGACTCTCACTCCATTGTGGTAGCAAAACCTCCCATCTTGATTAATTAATTTTCCGTCTTAGGTTTACTTAATTAATAGAAAATAAAATAGTGGACAAGCTGTTTCAAAGGTTCTAATGTGCTCATACGGAGTAATCCATCATTTAAATGAAGGTGCCTACAGGAGGCAAATTAAAATTGCCAATTTAAATTAACAAAATTGATAATCTTAAAAATGGCTGTTGAACTTAGAGCAGATGTGTTAACACTAGGTAATGTTAAAAAAATAAATAAAAATTGTGGAAATTACCCAGCTAGAATAATGATTATGGAGGTCTATGTATGTTATGTTATGTATGTTATTTTTGTGCATAAAAGGTTTGGAGTGGCTTTAATTTGATATGAATAAGGCATAATATTAGTTTGTATTTTAAGATGCACAACTAGGATGTAGATTTTCCATTCTGTATTTTTATCTGAATGAAAAACATCTTCCTTGAGGTTATAAATGTACATTTGCCCAATAGCTCCAAATACCTGTATATTAAATCAATCATTGAGAAATGAAGAATGTACTGTAATGCATAAATCAATATTCTGACAGCAATCATCACGTCTCTGCTTATTGAACGCAGGCTAATTAATAGTCTTTCAGTAAACACCATATCTCAGATTCTCCTGGGTGGAACTAATTGCTTTTTGTGATGTCTGAAGATGCATATAATTGATCTAAATTAAGTAACGCAGTCAGAACATCATAAGTGTACATTTAAATGACTATAGGTATTGTGGATGCAAAAAATAAATTAACCCATTTTAAAAAATCCTTCATGTTAATCAGAAGGTGATTAGAACAGTCTTCGAAATTAAACTTAATATTCATCTTCATGCACAGATGAAATATTGTTTTTCATCTACATGTTAGTTAATTAGTGTATCATTACTTCAGAAAGTCTCTGTGCACTTCCAAGTTAAGAATAGGCCTCTGGTTAATGTCCATCCATCAAACCTCTCAGTAAAACTTCAGTCTGAATGCATGCAAACTGCACGAGGAGACAATCTTTTATTTAGTTTTTAACTAGGCAGGGTATCTGAGTTAACTCAGGTTAACTCAGTCCACTTGTCCAGTGGCAAACTGGGTACTCAGTGTGGGTTGGGAATGCATGTAACCCAGGGGTGGGGAATCTTTTCCGAATAGGGCCGGTGTGGCCCTACTGACAGCTGATTCTACTTATCAAAGGTCTTGATTGAAGAACATGATTAGTTAATTACTTCAATCCGGTGTCTTAGCGCTGGGCTAAAAAAAAAAACCTGCACCCACACCGGCCCTTTTTGGATAAGTAATCCCTTTGTAATAAGTAATTTCCCTTATGTAACCAATCAGATGTAGCTTGCTGGGTATTTTTCCAAATGTGCTGGGGCTTCAGGGCCCAACTCTTCCACATTGTGCTGTAATGGGACAGACTATGTGATGACATCATCAGCCATGTGTCTGGCTCATTGCTTTTCATGGTCCCGGTAATAGTGGTGCTTGTTCATGAGAATTTTTGCATAACTTATTGCTATACAATCAAGACAATGGCATTATTTGCCTTGATGCATAAGCAAAAAGTCTGCCTTACTAAGTAATTGCGGAAGATCATTCCACCAATCGGGGACAAGAGCAGAGAAGAGACAAGGCCACAAGCTGTGGTTGCTAAGTGTTCAGAGAGAAGGGACAGCCAGGCAAGAAGATGCTAAACGGAGAGGTCTGGTTGGACTGTATGGCGAGGTTGTTGAAGACAGCAAGGGGCATTGTCATTTGCAGCAAAGGAAGGAGAGATTGGAATTGAAATGATCCAGGTATCCGTTTGACTCTATAACAGTGCTGCCTAAAGTGACCCATCCAGATCTACTGCATATCTGGCAGCAGAGTGATGGTCTGATGCTCGTTTGATACCTCAGACCCTTATTGACTTACAGCCATTTAGCCAACCATGTGTTCCATACTGTTCCAGCGTAATTTACAGCTTAATCTTTAGGTTAATTTGTCCAATTATCAACTTAATTATTAATTGAAGCTGGCAATTTATATATATTTTAATTTTAGAATGATATATAAACCTTACTGAGTGGTTATTTTTAACCCAGGATAACCCTTCACAAATTTGAAAGGCATAGCTGACTTCTAATTTTAAAATATAGTACTGACGGTGCAGCTTATAGTGTTCCACCAAAATTAATAAGAACTGCAGCAGCACTTAGTAATCATAAGAGTAATTAATTTTTTAATGCACAACTGAGCCATCATTAAAATGACCAACGTGGCCTTTTTTATCTGTAATACAAATTAAAATGTCAAATTAAATTGCAAAGTTTCAAGTTCTAGCTGCAGGGTTCTTTTGTCTCCTTCAAAATTAACCTGTCAGGTTGCTCTTCTTTAGAACATTATTTTTTTATAAATTATATATTCACATTAAATAAATGGAAATAAGATTGACAATTAAATCACCGTCATGATTATCAATTCTACACTTCCATTTATTTATTAAATAAATGATGGAGATATGAAATTAAGTTATAAGATTTTTTGACAGATCTAATCTATCTCATTACGATGAATCATCACATATATCTGCTATGATTCAGATACAGCTACAACCATATGAAACACTGCCCTACAAATAAAATATATTGAGAGCATGTAATATAAGGCAGTGACATAACTATGCCACACACAGAGACATGGTAAGAGTCGAGAGGATAAAGAAATCTTAATTCGAATAGCCTGCAGGCTTACTTATTTTAACACCATAAACCAATTACAAAGCTATCAGCCTAAACAAGCCTCGAGAGAGAGATGTGCAGTCAAATTCAAGGCTGGATTCTAATATCCAATCCCACCAGTGGACTTCATCTCTGACCTACACTGAGAGTCATTTTCGCATTCTCGTCCAGATGATATTATTCAGTATATTTTTCAAAACGTATAAAGAATGTCACAGAATAGACCTCCACATTTGCATATTCATGAAAGCTAATCCCAAGTCCCAAGAACCCTGAATTGACATGAATATGCTAAGGGAAACTGGAAGTTCATGATGCGTTTCCATCAGTGTTTCTCAAATGAAAAATATCCCAGCTTTATTATAATAATAATAATAATAATTTTTACATCCTCTATTATAATTAATGACGGTCAATGGGACAAGGCTTTACCAAAATCCCAGATCACTAGCAAGAACATAACCATCTGTGGCATGTAATCAAGGGTCTACATGTACTGGCCAAGTATTGCTCAAAATGTATCACTTATGAAATTAGCTTTAGATTTACCATTAACTATCTGCTCATTAAAAATGCATTAAATATGAAAGGATCAGTTGATGCTAAATGGAAAAGCTGAAAAGCCATTAATCCAGCCTTCCCCTTCTCATCTCTCAGTTGAGCTTCACCCACTTCGAATAAATGAGCACTTGTAAGCCATCACCATTAACTTTCTATTTTTCCTCACACTTTTAAATCAGCATAATTTAGGAGAGAACACACCACTGCTACTTCGATGAGAGAGCACAACACCACCACCGAGCACAACACACAACTCGTATCGATAGACAGTAATTCTCTGGCCGAACCACAAATGCGCTCTCTCCTCCTCTGGAGACTTAACCACTCCCCTGCTCATTGCCTGGAGCCTACTCTGTAACAATGCCCCTCCTCCATCATCACTTTTACTTTTTAAAAAGCATGGTTAACACAATTGCCTTCCATGATCAGCACCTTCCATTACACATAAAAGAACCTGTCAAACAGGTAGCTCAAATAACAGCGGTGTAAATTATGGGAAGACTATTACCCAGCTAATGAGCTCAGGTACAAGCTGTGCGGAGAGGAGAGCAGGAGCCACACAGAGATACCTAATTAGAATAATTCAGAGTGGATCAGACATGCAGCTGCCCTACATCTCCACCTCTGAGCGGAGCTGGAGGAGAAAAGGGCATTTGATTATACAGACACTGAAGCCCTTCTTAGGGAAGATTAAAGAGTCTGCTGATTGCTTTTCAGAGAACCCAGCACTAGTACAGAGTACAGACACTGGTACAGACATTTAAACTCCTGTCTGTTGCACCATTAAATGTTTTTTGTTTTCAACCGCACTGCATTTCAGGGAAGGAACACCTTCCATTTTCTTGCCATGTGAAAAATTACTTATGATGGGTATTCATAACCTAAACCAAATTCTACACTGATATCAAATGCCATTGACCATACATTGACCAACACAGTCAACAAACTCCTTACTATGGAAGCACGTCACAAGCAAAATTCGAATGAAAATGTTATCAAATCATGTCAAGTAAAATCATGCACTGTGTCTTACAATATATGTATTACAGGCATAACTGGGTTTAAAATATGATTGTACACCTCTTTCTTTCGTAGAAAAAGGTTGAGGTTTTCATTGTTCAATGCAATACCAAATTTGCATATGTATTTTCTCAAACAAACGTGTCACAATTTTAGCAACGCTCGAAATAGTTGCAAACAAAATCAAAAACAAAACGTATATTCCCTAAAAATAGATCAGACCTGGGACAATTGCATGCTGAAAGTTTTAAATGCTTTACAGTTAGCTGTTCTTGACAGAGCTTGCCTGGTATGGTGAAATCTGCCTGTACAAACCCCACCCATCTGGTACTCCAGCTAGGCACAATCACAATATTTTAAATGATTAAATGATTTCAATAGCATCTGAGACAGGCTTGTTGTAAATGCAACAAAATACCTAATCTATAGAACCATTACCTATGGTTCAGTAGGATCTAGAATATCAGTTCATATAAGGGAAAACTCCATGATATTGAGAAAAGAAAATATAATGTATTATGTCCCTGACCAAGGTGTGAACTGAACCGTTGCAAATTTTTTGTCTGCTTTTATGTCTGTAAAATAAAATAATTTAAAAAAATGATCTGTGTGCAGTCTGCATTTTAATTTGTTCGTAATTGTTCCAGGAGACCTGGACCAGTAGCCAAATTGTTTTCATGGATGTCAGCGCTTTGATTTGACTGAGCCTCGAAAGCAGTTTGGTCCTGGGGGACGCCTGTGTATGCTGGTTTTCATTCCAACCTATTTGGTGCTCAATTGAGGTTGTTGAACATGTGTTCATTCATATTTCTTTCATATTTTTTTTTTCCTTGAACTTATTACAAGACAGGTTTGGCTCGATATCTTTTGCTTTGTCTTTCTGCATTATGTATCAAATGGCTAGTTTTAGTGTCCATGTGTCAATACTTTCACCAACTGGAGCCTGTTGATTCACCTCAGTCTTTAATTTGATCAGTTAACATTTTTATTCCCTCTCCTTATGCAATTGTTTGCAATATAGCACAACTGGACTTTTGTTTTCCATAGCTTGCTATTTCTGACATAGCATGCCTTAAGAGGGTAAGGAATCCCACAAATTACGAAAAGCAGAATTAAGAAAAATTAACATCTTGTTAAAATTCTGGGATTGCAATTAAGGCCGGAATGAAAACCAGCATACACAGATCCCAAGGGACCAAGCTTGTGGGCATGGTGAGGTTGCACAAGTTTCGTTATTTTCTTTTTAAATGTAATAATAAAAAACATAGTAACCATCTATTGTGAGCAGTTATCTTCAGTGCTGAAATTGCTGTCTTTGCTAGCATTGTCATCCTTGCCCGTGTTTCTCTCAGGAGTCAGAAGAACTGGCTCCTTTGTTGCCGTCCTATACAACTTCAGGGTAGTGCCTGCCTGGCAGTGTCAGTGTGTGGGATGTGGAAACCGGCTCCACCCGAGCCAGCTTCATGAGACTCACCCCGAGGAGTATTTTCAGTGTCTGTTTCAACTGAAGCAGGACCATGGCCTAAAAAGTGTGTGCCAGCTCAAGGCCTGCCTTCATCCACAGAGGATAATTTGGGGGTAGATTCCAACAGGGATTCAAACCAACTTTGCTCTGGTTGCTGAATCCAGGGCTGTGATCACTGCTCCTGGTCATAGTCTGACAATGACATAGCCAAGCCTCAATCCTGTGACTAAAGGGCCCAGTCTGCAATTAATTTAGCAAGTCATTTTGGCATACTATACTGCAATCTTCAACTTCAAAGCTCAATACCTTTTTATAGGTGTATCACCATGACTTGAAAGCATCCATTGGATATCTCTGAAAGTTGTATAATTATGATGCTACTCAAAGCACATAGAGTAAAATATCAAATGTAAAATTAAGGGTGATCAATATTCACGTCTGAGTTGTCCGGATATTCTTAAATACCTACATACAGCTTTTATTGTTTATTAAGACACTTTAGCTATTATTAATAGTTCAATGTCACCCTATAAATACATATAGCATATTATTGTTACGACCCCGGAATAAGACTGAACCCAAATGCACGACAAGGAGACAGAAGTACAAAAAACTCAATATTTATTTATGCTCAGGGCAGTCCTGAGCATGGGGAGAAAGGCAAAGGCAGGAACTGGACTCAACCGGCACCACAGTATTGCTCCAAGCCGGAGCTGGACTTGACAGGTCTCACCGGAATTGTTCCAAGCCGGAACTGGACTTGACGGACAGGACGGACTTGACAGACAGGACAGAGAGTGGGAGCGCTAAGCATCCAATAAATAGGCTTCAAACTAGACTCCTGAAGCGTAGGGAGAACAATTAAATACTGACAGTCCAGTTATGAATGTGCGGGAGCAGTGGGAGCAAGGAAAGCCAGGGGTGATGACAGGTAACCGGGTTGTTTGGAGCAGGGGATGAGCGGGAGCGGAAGTGGTTGAGCAGGACAGTGCAGCGGGACCCAGGCAGGACGCAGACGTGGCAACAGGGCAGCGGCAGTTGCAGCACGGCAACAGCAGGGCGGCAACAGCAGGGCGGCAACAGCAGGGCGGCAGCAGCGACAGCAGAGGCAGGAGCGACAGCACATCAACAGCACCGCAGCATTGGCTGTGAGCAGGGACCGCCGCAGGGTGGAATAGCAGAAGCCCCAAGCTGCATGCACAAACGTCAGGTGGAAGGCAGGGAAACCGCAACACAGGCAGGGATTCACGAACAACTGCAGGCTGGCAGACTTTAAGCGGACACAGTTGGTTAGCAAGACAGGATAATGAACAGCGGGTAATGCCGTTTCAGACTGAACAGACTAGGACTTGAAAGTTTAGCAGAGTGAATTAACACCGATACAGAACTAAACTGTAGGACTAGGTGACTAGACAGAGAACCAAACAGGACCAGAGGTTTCAGACTACAAGCATTAACGAACTGGCACAGGACAGAAAACACCGGGTGACTAAATGCAGGCATTCATTGGAATCAATTAGGAAATGCGTGCGAATGTATGCGAGCGTGATTGAACAGAGCGGAGAGTGAGGAATGCATGCGAGACGGGGGAATGGGATAGGCTGAGACAGGAGTGGTGAAACAGAGTGATACAAACGGGAAAACACGCCCAACCTGCAGCACGGGGGAAACACGGACAATGGAGAGACAAACACGAAACAGGGGGAGAAGGAAAACACAGAGAAACAATAGGAGTGGAATGTTACAATTATTTTCTTAAGTGATCTGTATGCTTTTAAATATGGATAGAGAAGGAATTGCTCATTCTTAATGAAGACCACTAGGGATGGACATATCATGTACAGTGACAAGAGACTCAGGTGACATGGTGGTCAACAAACGTCATGAAAAAAGAAACAAATACAATTCTAGAGTACAAGTACCCATCCAACAATGGGTTTTCATGGTCCCTGTCCAAGCTGGTTCTTGACAAGACAAACTACTAATAAGGTGTGCAGTCAGCCAATAAGGAAGTGCAAGCAATACAGATGGCTTCATAAAGGCAAACAGATTAACAAGTGTATTGGGGGAAGGGTTGATGGGAAGGGTAGATGACTCATAGTAGCTGTCCTCATCACTTGTCATAGTATTCTTGTAGTTTTACAACATGTTTATGGGTCAAAGAACTTCAAAGAACAATCATATTTTTTCTTACATTCAGTTCTATACAATTCAAATAATTTTACATTACAGGAGAAGAAACACTTATTTGGGGTGGGTGTAGGCTCCATTTCATTCCAAATATTGAAGTGACACATCTTTCATGCATTTGTCTTGCTCCGTCTGTGGCAATACTCAAAATCTGTGTCAGAAAACATTTTATGGACCAGGGCAAATCACGGTTATTTGCAAACCCTGTAAGAGGCTGTATGCTTCCTGATGCCCTTAAAGTAGAAGAGGGAAGGTAGCCTTTTGTCATAAGCTCTTCCTAAATGGCAACAAAGCACCTGTCAGTGATCAGGTCATAGAGGAAATTATCCAATGAATTATATATTTTTTAATTATTACATATTATATGTTGAATATAACAAAAAGTACCATTCTAGCCAAACTTTTTTGATTTCGTTAAAAATCTGTAGCTTGCTGATGTACATCCAACGTAGCCAATGCTGGAGCAACACATTCACAATACTTTGGTGCCTCCCATAAGTCATGCCACAGTATATAGTTCAACCAGATGGAACAGTGGAACAGTACCTTAGCTGGATAAGGAACCCAGCAGTGTTGCCAAATAGCCCTCTAATAGAAGTCTGCTGAGAGCATGCAGTTAAATTGTACAGTGTTCATGCCTCCATGATGGCATAAGCAGGAAAGGACATGTCACATGCATTCAACCCTAGCCAGATGCTTCAAAATAGGGGTGTCATGATATATTGTTTTTTGCAATAATCGTGATATTTAAAAAAATGTAATAGTAATATCTTGTAAATAATCCAGCCACAACATATCATATTTGACCATAATAACTGCATTAAAAAAAGTCACACACACAGATGCAGTTCAGTTATACGAGTAAATTACAATGTTAACATGTTCGCATAGCTTGTTTAATGAATGCTGTAACTAACGAGTCATATTTTCAACCCAGTAATACCCATAATACATATAATAATAAGAAGCAATACGTGACACAAAGACGTTGGAGAAAAATAAAAAGTTAAAGATGCTTTTTGAGTAATAGCTTTACTTTTTTAATGATTGCTATAGATTGCTCCAGATATCGTGATATATATCGCTATCGCAATATTTTTTGCCATGATAATCGTATTGTGAAAATTGTATATCGTGACAGTCCGAGTTCAAAAGACAACTGGCTAATAAGTATAGTACAACACCCCCACCATTTCATAAAAGAGCCACATTCTTAGCCAAGGCCCCTTGTACACACTCTCTGGGCTCCATCTTAACGATCTTAGCACATGGTCTAAAACGCATGGTGCAAGTGCATTTAGGGCGTGTCCAACTCCACCTTTGCTCATGGTTCAAATGGGCTGAACTTAGCCCCTTCATTAATTATAGGCGTGTCTTGGGTATAACACGCAATAAACCAATCAAAGTGTCATCTCCCATTCCCTTTAAAAGCTACCAGCGTTTGCGGATTGCTAATATAATGGCGGATTTAATAAGACTGTCACAAAAGCGATTTGCAGTTGGCGAAACAGACCTGCTTGTGCGCAAGGTGAAAGTGTGCGAGCAAGGAATATATGAATCAATATTAGGATCAATATTATTAGGACTAACCATTATGACATGTTTTAATATACACAATAATAATCTTAACATTAGGGTTTAAGATTATTATTGTGTATATTAAAACATGTCATAATGGTTAAATATACACAATAATAATCTTAAACATTAGGGTTTAACACCGGCATGCGGCATGGGTTCCTGGTAATTCCTGATAAAACTATTTCTCATTTCCCAGAAATATAATAACGGGGAAACAGGAGCTTCCACCAGTGCTTTTATTTTACAAAATATATGCGGTTTAATTTTTATAAAACCTGCAATAGCAGAGCATATAAGCTACCAGAACTAGGCTTCCGTTTCAGCTTAGAAAAAGGCAAATTAGCCTGCTTGTTTAACGAATTTCATTTGATCATACAATCGTGTTGTGTACACGCCTATGTAGACTCATATTACCATCTTAATATTGCGCAGTTAAAATAACATTGAAACAACTGCGACATGACTTAAGACCAGGTTTGTGGTGTTTTTTTGTGCAAGTGCTTTCTGCTGGCTCAAGATAGCAATACAGGTAAAAATTATCCTGGCCACACCTCATCTTAAGACCAACCCGTCCAGTTCACTTGCTATGGGCGCAAGTTCACTTGTGATTTACACAATGTGAGCGCTGGACGCTAAAATTACACCTGTAACTGAAACTAGCAAAGATACTTGCGATTGGGCTACCGCCGCTTAGTGCCAAGATAGGGCTCTCTGTCTTCATGTTTGCTCTGAACTCTCTTCTAAGTCCCATAGGCAGACCCATGAAGAAGCAACAACAGAGAAGACAGACACTCGTTGCCTTCGGGAAGTTCTCTCTAACTCGAACCACATTTTTCTGTTAACAGACAACGTGTTTATCGTGGAAATTCCAGCTACACTTTGCTCTTGTTCTGCAACATAGCAAATGAACATCAGTTTGAACATCAGTTTGAACACAGGCAAGATACCTTCCTATGAAACCAAACCCAGACCACAGCCTGGAAGGAATCAAATGGACAGAAGGATCCCATCCAAGAGCCGCAGAAAACCAGGCTTTAATTTAGTGAACTTATGTTTGTTGTTTGTTCTATTATTGATTGTACTCATGCATTTGTATTTCAGTACCATGCTGCTTTCCATTAAGCTACAGCTAACCAGCTTCACATAGCTACATACGTAGCTATTTAAACCACCCCTACTACGAACGTTAAATTGCGATCCGCCTTAATTGAGATCTGTGCTTATGTTTTTGGGAACTGCTAATATTGAACACATTAGATACTAAATCTTCATCAGTTCAACCCCTTTCACACCGAAGCAACGACCTGGGTAATACACACGTTTGCCATTGGTGTGATTGGGTCAACCCGCGACCTGCGTCCACAACCCTACTCATGACCTGGGATGTAGCTACTGTATGTGGGTTAGACATGGCTTGACTTCAGTATGAAAGGGGGGACATGGGTTACTCTACACAGCACGGTTAGCTGACTGACCCTTAATCTTGTCATGTGTTCAACTTGTGCAGAAAGTATGTTCAGAAACTTTTATATAAATGATGAAAACAGTATCCATGTAAATGTATTATATTTGAACTGAACAACTCTGAAATTATTTTCATTTTCGCTAGCTAGATTAACGCAAGAAGAGGATTGCTCAGTTGGCACAGGTGAATAGGCTGCTATGTAATGGTGAATAGCCTATTAAATAACAATGAATATTTCACCTTAAATTAAAAGCATTTGCGAGATTTGGAGCACATCTTTGGGCTATCCATTCAGGAGTTAACATACTGGGTAAAGCCAGTGTAATAGCAAACTACATTGTATTTGCTTGCCAGCTGGCTACCAAACTAGCTATATTAGCAGGCTAAAAACCTGTGACCATTGTGTGGTAAATGTCAAAAGCGGGTTGAATCCGTATTCAATATCCCATCACCTCCAGGTTTTGTGTGTGAAAGGGGTATAAGAGTGGCCTGTAAAATTAGATAGCCAGAAGCTAGTCTACTAGCCATTTGTCCTGGCACTGCGTGTACATACTTTATATAGAAACAGCCTGTACATCTGGGCATGTGTACACACAAGTGGAAACATCCTACTGTTCCTAACCTTCCTTTTGCTTTCCCCGTTTATTTCTTCATCACAGTAGTCTTTGGGCAAATACTTAAGCCGACCACCTTCAGCAAAGTACATTTGTTGTTAGGCTATATATTTGTTTTTTATTATATACTGTACACACTCTACATAGTGGACACTCATGTAATATACAGTATGTATGGTGCAGGTTTGTCACAAGATCCTTAGTTAGTTCTCATAGTGACATCTAGTGACTGCCCTAAAAAATGACACTTATTTCTGAAAATTTTACCATAGATGAAAAAGCCATTTTCAAAAAGTTGTAATGCTGTTCAATTAAGAAGTGACATGCAGAAGCTATTCAAATTTATAACAGATATTTATGAGATCATTGATGGTATTATAAGCCTACAGGGTAGTGGCCATTATTTAAAGAAACATACTGTATATACCTTTTTACATAGTTATTTTTAAGAAGAAAAAAAAAAAGTATTTTCTGGATTTATATAAATACAAGAGTGGTGCTTAAATAAAAAAAGTTAGAAATATGTGTGCATTTAAGAATACCTATTTTGTAATTTTTTTTCTGATTTTATTGCAGTTTGTTACTTTTTGCATCATTACAGAATTAAACTTAATACTGTTTTTTAAATATTTTTTTAATACTTTAAATTCTTACAAGGGATACTGATGCTTTGGCGCTATATTTCCATATCATTGTTTAGAAAGAATTGTGTCTACTCAAAAATGAGTTTAAAATCAAGCAATGCTGGCCTGGGATCAGCAATATTTAATGAAAATGAATGGCTCTCACCCCACCTTTGCTAATGAAGTCCCCGTATGCAGTTTCTAGAGCGTGTCGGTCAAATACGTTTGCATTGCAAAAAAAATAAAAAAGATCATATTGTGTTCTTAATTTTAAGATGAATATAAGTGTTTCTTGAATAATAAATCAATAAATAAATACACTTAACATACCACTAGTTTACATAGACCTATATACAGTATTTTATTTTTAAACATGCATGCACTACATATATTCTGACACCACACAGATATGAATAGACACATATTGCTTATATCCACTGTAGCTCATATTGTACCATATTCTCACTCAGAAAATGGAAGGCATGTAAACAAGATTCCAATGTGAGAAAGCACTTTGGAGAACAGACGTGGGCCCCGTAAAGATAATCTTAGTCCATTTTGTTTTTATATTGCTATATTATATATTGTCATCATGTTCTTGTCTTTCTCCCTCTAGTCTCTTTTTTATGTAACGTCAGTAAGTTTTAATAATTTTAATCATAAAATTAATAAAGCACAAACACAAAACACACTGAGATGATCTTAACTCTAAGATGCTTTTTGGAAACGGGGCCCTTGACCGCTGAAGTGGCGAGCGCTGAATACAGTAATGGCTGATGTACTAATCAGTGTTTATGTGCTGGCTATACAGGAGGAATGGAGATGCATTGCCATTTCTCCCACGTCTGCCCCCGCAGTGTTTTCACTGCGCTGTAATGCATCATGTGGCGCAGCTCCTTCACCTCCCCCAGGTGTGTTCTGAGCTTAAATACCTGCCAGCTGCGGGTAGCTTGTGCTGGCGTGTGGGCATGCGCTCCTTCACACACACTTCTATATGAAAACAGGTCCATTCGAAAATTATGGTTTAAAATAAATCCAAACCAGCTACCCACGGGGACTTCCGCATTCAAATTTATGCTTGTAAAATTGTAAAACGATATCTTGAATAGATGATTACAGCCATTTGTGAGGGCAGGCAGCATGAATGGATTTAATTAAGAGATAAGGAGGTACGTGCCTAACAGATTACGGTGATGCTTAACCTGATGGAAATTCATCCTGTTGCTTAGTCATGCATAGGCTAAAGGAACCTCCCGATACTACGGTCAAAATGTACCTGTTCCTGATTGGCATAATGCTGACTAACCAATTTGACTATAGTAGATTATGACAATGTATCTTGCAGTGAGAGATAAAAATAAAATAAAAAACAACTATTAAGATCGGTTTTTAAGATCATTAGCAATTTTAAATCATGATAGGAAATCTATGATTTTGGATAAATTAATCAATGGATATCTTTGGTGGAGTCATTGAGAAAAGAGAAACAAATCCTGTTAGAATAGGCCGTGGAATAAAATGTGAAGGTAAATCTTGATTAAAGAAGATTGATAAGACACCTTGAAATCAGCACATTACGCAGGATGCAGTTTTACGGTTGATGACATTTTCACTGTACTTCTGGGGACGCGTTTCTGTAAAGTATTTCAGGTCAGACTCATAAGGTGTATCCACTAGGGGTGTTCAGAGAGGCCACTATTTGTATTTGTATTCTGATAAAACAGAAGTAGGCAAGGTTTGAACATGAAGTTGGCGTAGTTTGAACCGGAGGTGGGTTTGGCTTCACAGGGAAACACATAGGCCATTAACTTGGCTATTAACTTCCTTTTCATCACCGGCACTCCTATTGTTGGGATATTAAAGCTCGAAAGCCATTGTTCTACAATCACCTATTCACCTGCCATAATAATGAAGTATAACAGACTTACTTGTTGTAGGTTTATGGATTTTATAAACCCAGCAATAAACATATATATATAGCCTCCCCATAAACTATTAAAAGGAAAATAAAGTTAAAAATATTCAGTACCTAATCCTCACTCTTCATGTAGAAAAACACATTTAAAAGTATAGCTAAGTAGGCTACAAAAAAAACTACTGTTAACAATACAGCACTAACCGAAGAAGAAAAGAAAAGGCAAAAGTAAATGTCTAACTATATGAGCTAACCGCAGCACGAGAATATAGCCTAACAAGCAACGCAACTAAGAAATGTCCTTGCAAATGTGAGATACAATTTGAGTTAGATGTAGAAAAACAAGTAGCCTATAGATGAGTAGTCTAAATACCAAATAGCTGACTACTAGATAACATCACCTCCCAGTCAAACAAGCTCCGCATGTTTCAGAATAGCAACCATTTAAACTGCCCTCCCCAATTAGTAATTACTAACAAAGGAACGTTAGTAATGAAAATATGACTATTTGTGTAGCAGTGCACAAAGCGTAAGCTATAACCAGGATAAGCTCTCTTCCACCGTAACTGCGTGTCCGCTGACCAGTGAGTGATGCCACAAAACTGGCTCATGAGCACAAGCGAATCCCGCCCCCTCCCATCTGAAGTCAGTTAAGAATAGCAATAAGTCAAAGGTTATTTTCAGACGCCTGTAGCCGTTTTTCCCCCTCATGATTGTAGCTATAGGATAGGCTTCCGAATACAAATAATATTTACAAATAGGAAGGAATAAATATTTGTATAAAACATTATTCGTGCTTTGCCTAATATTGTATTTGGATTATGGAACATCCCTATGCTCCAATGATCCACATCCCACACAAACTCCTCAGTGACAAGGTAAAAGGGGTGGTTTTAATAACTAGATGCATAAAAAAAATGCAGACCTCACAATAATTATGTAACTGTGGTGCTCAACCGGTGTGTTTATAGCGTTACAACTAAGCACTAAGCTTCATCTTTAATTTGGACTGCACAGTAATATTTGGGCAGTATCAGTATCGGGCAGTAATAACTTCAGATTAAATTATTACTGCCCAAGCAAATTCTAAGATTATGGTGAAGATGATGGGCCGATATGATGACACAACAAACATGCACTAGAGGGGCAATACATTTAATGCAATGCTGATGTAAATTAAGTGAACATGCCACGCTCACGTAAAAGCATAATAGTCATCTGAACCCCTTTTATCATTTGGTTTTCATTTTTTACCAGCCAAAATCACAAGCAAATCTATACAAGCCCTCAGTAGCTCATCACTCCATAAGTTGAAATATATTTGTGAAGGAAAATGTGTTGCATCTGTGCTGAACTACTTATTATGTGCAAACTTGGTTGCAGTTTGCAGATGCGTTAGAATGCAAAACCAGAAGTTATAAGTATTGGCCAAAATCACCAATGAACTGTTGACTAGCTTGAATCTTTCTGTCTGACCACCAACTCAAAAAGTTTCCCCCTCCACGTGTCCCAATTTATACTCTTCCTGGTCACTTACCCCACCCTTAATTGGACACAGGTGCATCTACTTCCCCACTCAGCCTGCCACTGTGCCACACCTGAATTAACTGCTCAGCCCACTGATAAGGTCACATATCAGGAACCTAGAACTGGCATTAATGTCAAAGTGCTGAAAATTATATGAAATAAATCTTGGTTTGAGAAGAAATGTAACGTGCAGCTTTTCTTGGAAATAAAGAGAAAAATGTGCTCAATCAATATTTGATATATTTGTGGTAAGTAATGGTGCAACTTAATGTGGCTCAAGGAACATTAAACAAATGCAAATGTGAAAACTAGAGACTTAGTGTGCAGCAAAATGACCATTACCTGACAATGTGCCATTTCTGGTCTCCTGACAAATGGTCTTAATTATCATAAGAAATGACTAAATAATGAAAGTCCATTAGCTTTAAATTTAAATTTTGGAGCGCTTTCATAAAATGTGGATTAAAATACACCTTGTGAAACTAAACAGACACGTGAATGTGCTCTGTAGCTTTTTGTTTTTTATACTTTACACTTGGTTTTCTACACTTTACACTTTTCGGCTCAGGGATGTTACCTTTTGAAATATATATACAGACGGGTGACAAATTAAAGGGAAAACCCCTACAGTGAGGGGGTCTGGTGGCTCTGTTATGCTGTGGGGGGCATTTTCCTGGCATGGTTTGGGTCCACTTGTGCCCTTTGAAGGATTTGCAGTGACCCTTCCCTCTAAGTTATTCTGAGTGATCACCTTTACCCTATCATGAAACATTTCTATCCTGATGGGAGTGTTCTCTTCCAGGATGACAGTGCCCCACACGAGGGCAGGGCACGGGGGGGTCACTGAAAGGTTTGAGGAGTATGAAAATTATGTGAATCATATGCTATGGCCTTTGCAGTCACCAGATCTCACCTCAATTGAATCTATGGGAGATTTAGACAGTGCTCTCCACCACCATAGAAATCCATTCACATGCAGAGAGGTTATCGTATCGCTTGGAAGAGTCCCAGAAAATAAGATATCAAGAGTCTTTTTGATGTTGTTGGGTTACAATCATCAGGAAGTCATGGCATGCAAAGGATATGCAACCAAATATTAAATATGATGACTTTATTTAAACCTATGTTAATTGGTCAAATTACTTGTCATCCCCTAAATTGGGGGTTACTATGTATAAAAAGGGAATTTTATTAAATAGAATTGCTACACAGTTCACCCTCAAATTAAAGCTGAAAGTCTGTTTTATTCTCATTTATTTCATTTGCTCTTGGTTCACAACAAGGGTCAAAAAATGGAAAACATCAAACCACGCCTAACCTTCATAAATAATGTAAAAGTTCTTGAGATATCACAAGCAGCCAAAATGAGTTCTGAAATTAAAGATTTTATAAGCATAGTCCATCTATATTTTCTCAGTACTGCATATGTACGTCTTTTTTTTTGTGTAATTAAAATGACTTTGAAAGTACTATTTTCTTAAATTTTGTTAGCAAGCTACCAGAAAAGACTAGCAAAATGTCGGCAGGTCGGTTTGTTTACCATAGATATATACTACCAGGAATGCTGAGAGGTTTCTCATTGGCGCATTAACGCTGTTTCTGGCGCAAGAATTACCTACCGGATCTACGTTCCAAATAAAATATGAAAAAGCCAGGAAAGGGACATATAATTACAAAAAAATGAAATACGTACGAGGACTGGTTATTGTTTGTATTGACATAATCAGCTTAGTTCATGTTCGTATACGTCATAGAAGTGTCATTTTGAGACCATTTTCGCTGCCCTATAGAAGTGAATGGAGAGCAACAACTACCCTATTCTGGATTATCACTCCAGGGGAGCACAGAGCAACTAACGAACATATTTTGCCACCATTTGGATTCATATCATGGCCAGGTAACTACACAATCCAGTTCAGTTGTGCTTTAAAATAGTAAAATGTACTTCTTTTCTTTTTTTACAGTGTTTTTTTTGAGTCCATATTTTTATTTTTTTGCAAGATGACACCAAGCTTGGCCAAACAAACAAGCCATTTTAATAGCATCAGTGGCATTCACAAAGGTTTCAATAATGTCAGTTTTCATTTTGTCATGTTTTATATGAAAACAGCACATATTTAAAAACTTGAGCTTTGATGTACAGGCTTCCGCTTTAACCATCTGTATTTGTTCTCCATTTTCACAAAAGTTTAAATTTCTAAAAAGAAAACAAACTTTTTTTTCTGAGGGGTAACTCTTAACGAGTAAGTGCCCCCACTGTCTCAGCCTACTACACAATTTAGAAAAATACTTTGTGGGGTGACTGAGGGAGAGGGGGAGCTGTGCCCATCATCATTTGTATAAATTAATGTACAATGTACAAATGATTTTGAATAACTCGGATCAAGCTGTCAAACTAGACGTTGCAGATAAAATATGAATCAAGATTCAGCAACGGCATGGCCTATTTCTCAGCTCAAATATTTTCAGAAACATATTTTAGTGGACTATTGAGGTGGAATAAGAGCGTTTATGAACAGGCCGCCACATTGTTCCGGTGTAAAAACGTGGAGCCGAAACCAAAGGACCGCAGTGCGTCTAACCAATCAGGTGCCGGCTATTTCAGTTGTGGGCGACAACAATTATTCATATGACGTAGATGTACTTCCAAAGAGGTACTCTGACATCACAATTGGGGCGGGGGCAGTATGGGGAACAGAAAGGACATTTCAACCATTAGAGGGCAGCACAATGACACTTTTCTACCAGTTTCTACCAGTCAGAATTGTTGAAATAACGGAATGCATGAATGAGTTTCCTTATAAGGTGTAGCATACAAATACGTTTACAGCAAAAAAAAAAGAAAAGAAAAGTGATCTAGAGTGTAGTTTTAAAAGACTTTAAAAAAATGTTCTAGTCATTCTGTACTGCTGTATTATGTATAAGGACTGCATTTTCTTTCCCCATTTACTTTGCCTTTAGCAAAATCAATGCTGATCTGTTCATGATTCAGGTGTAATGCAAAGTTAAACATAAAAAAATATTTTTATTATTATTATATTTGCCCAATCTGTTCCTTTTTGCACACCTTGGAAGAATGTCCCCTTTGACAAAAGTAACTGCATTGAACTGGATGATGTGGCTATTTCAGCAGCAGATGGCAGTATTGATGCATATAAGTTCTGAGGATCAGTACCCATTGTGGTTCAGATGGACATTTCTCCATGATGTACTGACTTTACACAATAGCAATAACCACGAGCTGATCACCAGAATGCAGAAAGCCGCAACACACTGCCACTGCATCTAGCATACATCCAGCTGCATACAAGCCAGATGAAGAGAAGTTTTATCACTTAGAAATAAATGAAGATTGTGAGTGGTTAAGTTAACGTGAAGATACCATTGGATATATCATATATTATATTTTATAGTCAATGCTTGAAAAGGCATTATGAGCACCTTGTGAGTGCATTACACTACATATGAAGTAATTAATCACCTGAGGTGTAATGCAGGTGTAGTGCTGTCCAAATACTTATGGACTACACTACCCCTACTCTCTCTTATCTTACCACTAACAGCATCACCTTCACCACACTCCACTATAGTGAAACACTCCTCTTCTTCTAGGCATAGCTCCTACCACTGGCCCAATCCATGTATGGTGGGTTTGACTTTATTACCTCCCCAGGGATCCCTACACATAATTACAACAACACTGTAAGCTGTAAATGCACTTTATAGCTCTCTAGCCAAGCTGCCTGGTTGCATACGGAATGGCACCAGTTCCCATACGACCGATACCTAACGTTACCGTACAGAATCCAACAGATTTCGGTGCCACTATAATGGGGAGCCTGGTTCGGAGAGCCAGACGTGACGGAGAGGGAATCTGAGAAGGAATTTACCACAAGCATGGATATAATATGCGATAAGGAAGGAATGAAAGAAGGAAATTAAGTACCTCTCACTCTTACTAAGAGTAACAAAACAGAGGTACTAGAAACGGAGGAGAAATTATAACAACCCAAAAAAAAACTTGTAGGCTTGAGTATAGGTATTAAAGAAAAGAAAAACCTCTCATCCTCAATACGAGAGAGTAGTGCAAACAGAGAGGTGGAAAGGAAACGGAAAAGCAGGAACTGTCTCAGAGAGAACAGCACAGGCGAATAGCACCGAGGGACAGAGAATGCAAAAGCGAAACTCTAACACAACAAAGGCTCAGTCCTGCGTTACTCCAAAGCAAGGCAATGGAGCAAAGTGGTCACCATTTGATGCCTAAATCCTATACCGTTTACTGGCTACGTATCAACACGAAGAAAACACAGAAGCACCGGAAAACGGAAGCTCAGAGCTTTTATAGCCGGCAGGTAACCAAGGACAGGTGAAAAGAATAAGTGCCTGGAGAGAACAAAAGCCCGGAATGGACGAGAGAAAAATAAGGCAAGAGCGCCCTCGTGCTGCTCCGAGGAAGAACGACCGCAGAAACAACAAGAGGCTACCAAAACCATGACAGCCACTTTAAAATACAATGCATGAGCTGCCTTTTGCTAATGTTATTTAACGACAGCTCAGTCAGTGACCGCGGTACCGTTAGCGAGCCAGCTAATTTTAAACTCGGTCAAACTTCCAAAGGCGAAACTGTCTAAAGAGTGACTGTATTTTACCCAAAATTATTCAGATAAATGCTTAAAAACAATAGCGTGCAAAGAGGGGGCAAGTCCAATATAATAAAGCATTTTGTGACCTATTGGATAGGCAACATTTGAAAGCATGCAGGGTTGCACTGTGTTCGACTGTTTGAAAAGTATAGTCTAAGTAGAATTTAAACAGTTAATAGGTAATCGCTACATTGTTAAATTTCTTTGCCTTTTCAAAAGAATATGTTCTTTAATGTCATTGATTGCTCTTTATTTTAAAGAAGGTAGCTATTGGCTCAGGCACCAGTAACTTCTTTACTCTGAACTTTTGAATCTAGTTTGCATTAGATATAAAAAGCTTTTAATTCAGGCAGTTCCTTCGGTTTTTCAGAGTGAAAGTGTAGGCACCATCGAGGTGGTAGGCACTAGGCAGAAAATGGGAGGGGTGCTTGTGTGATTTCAGGTCAGTTAACCAATCAATGCAGAGCATGTGAAAGAACCTGAACCGCCCACCCAAAACGGGCTGTTCAGTTCAAAGGGTAAAAAACTCACTGGATTTATTTATTTAATTTGTTTTCTGATTTTTCCCCATTTTCTCCCAATTTAGTAGCCAATTGAACCCTATTCTAATTCAATTGCCCCGTGTAGCAACCGCTAGAGAATCACCGCAACGCAACCCCGTCAGCCGGCGGTAGGACGGGAGGGCGCCACGTCCTCTTCAGGGCGCGACTCCTAGCTCCTGACCGTGATTCCAGCCCGCCCAGGGCCGCTATGCGTGCAGCGATTCTCTCCGAGCCCCTCCCCCCACCCGGAAGCAGCCGCCAATTGCTGCTCCCACAGGGCGCGAACCCCGATCCTCGGAGCACAACTGCACCGACTGAAAGTCGGCGCTCTTACCGTTGTACCACCGCAGCGCCCAAAAACTCACTGGATTTATATATATTTTTTTAAATATATCGCAATACTTTTCCCCTTAATAAACCCTATCAACATGTTTGGTAAACCTTGTAGAATAATATTAAATTGACAAAAAATTGTATGACATGGGACCTTTAAGATGCTTATTCGGAAGGAAGAGCTGCTTGCAGAAGATGACCATTCGGAGTGAAGACGTGCTTGTGGAATGGGTGTTTGCTCACGGAACATACACACGCCGAATGAGGACGCGCTCATTCGGCATGAGGACTTGCACATATTAAATGACTATTCAGAGTGAAGAAGTGCCTGTGGAATGGGGTTTGCTCGCAGAATGAGGATGTGCTCATTCAGCATGAACACTTGCACACATTAAATGCACACACAGAATGAATTACGTGAATTATTATGGCCATTATAGTGTGAAATAGTGGAAGGTGGTCATGCAAATAGATTACTTTAGCATGTGTAAAGTGATTTAAGAAACCCGAAAGGAAGTTTGAGAAAGGTATTTGTGTGTGCATTTAATACAACTGGAAAGGAGGTATTAAAAGGCACGGACTCGATAAGAGACGTCACGTGGCGCTGTAATGGCGATATAATGTAGTCCAGCTGTCTCTTATGTTCGTGTTTGTTAATTTTTTTTGTGTTCATGTTAATTTTAATGTATTTTGTTGTGTCTGGCTTTTGTCTTTTGTTTTTTTCATGCGCTGTGTGTCTGTTGTGGGACAGGGAAGCGGGCTGGAGATTGTTCAGGGCACTCATGCTGCTTGTTTTGAAAATACTGACAAATTGTATATTTGGGATAATTTTGTTTGTGGTCGTTACCATGGAGACGCATTCACAACATATGCTTGGGAATGTCCACTGGATCTGCAGCTACAAAGTTTACCATCGTTCTTCACCGGTTGAAGATGTTGGGACTCGGGACTGATCTAGGACTGCAGGCAATCTTCAAAAGGCCACCAGGGAAGAGAAAGGAGAAGATAATGCGGGGGAGGAGTGAGGCGACGACTGGGAAGGCTGACGCAGTTCGGTGCTCCGTTTCGACAGTGTACAGAGACCACAACACTGCGTGTATGGAGGAAAGTCGTGGAGGCAGAGTTTGTGTTGGACTGCTTAATAATGACACTGGACATCTCGGGACAGCGGGGGCTATTTTTAATCATGGCTGTATTCCACTTTAATTCACTTAATTAGTTTGATTAATGCAATGATTATATTGAATGTCACTGTCTATGTCTTTTTTGTTGTTGCTGAGGCTAAAACTGAAGTTCCCTAGTGGGAAAATAAAAGTTATTCTATTCTATCCTAAAATGATGGCTGTCATTGTCGGAAGACAGTACGGGTGTGTTTGGAATATCCATAACTGAACGTTCTGAATGATTGCGTAACAATGGCCCATTCTAGCTAACGCTCAAAATACACAAGAAGATAATTTGTGGATAGCCTACATCATGAACAGTAAGAATATACGTACATGTTTTAATCATGATACAAATCGTGTTACAGAATACAAGAGTAACTAGTATTTAAATCTAACAAACAATACAACGTCTATTATAACATACAGTGAATACCAAGCAAATCAAAACTTTATAAAAATAAAACCCATGAGCAAATGGAAATGTGATTTTATGTGACAGTTATGGTGTCTTACTAAGAGACATCCAGTGAAACAGTTTGTAATAAACCACCAGCTTGTTCAGTGTAGCCTATACCTACACTGTAAAAAAAACAACAATAAATCTGTAACATTGCTGCCAGTCTTTTCACCGTTTTCTTACAGTATAACCATTCCAAACACAGAAAAACTCTAATTTAAAGGAGCTATATGTAACATTGACACCGAGCGTTTAAAATGGGTACTGCAGTCCAAACTCACAATATTTGAGAGAGTTGTTTCTGCCTTCCCCCTCCTCCCCAGACTCGAAGCTCACACGGGTTCCCAGATTGATGACACTGAATGAACACGAGCGCAAGACAAGCTGAGTGCAACATTATATTTTGAAACGAGCTTATTCTATTTTGACAATGACAAGCGATGACGAGTCCTACACTGTAAGTTGATCAGCTAATGTATACGTTTGCAATTTATTTATTGTTTGCAAATTATAAACCAGCTCATGTGGATTTTTTATAACTCTTTCAATGTTAGCTAGATGCATGGCTGGCTATGTTTACGGTCACACAGATATAAGCTAACGTTAGTGGTATGTTTAGCTAGTAACTATATACACACATATATATATATTTAAATCTTTAGCTAGCTAGCTAAATAAAAACGATGTTGAACTTAGCTTAGGCATTCGTAAATCGGCTGTCGGAGTGCCAGAGTACATCTGGTTGTTCGTAATGGGCAGTGGGCAGAGTCAACTCGGAGAATAGTGAATCACACAGGCCAAAACAAATACAGACGTTCTGACCTGGAATGGAAATTTCAAAGGAGAACATACTGGCTGTAGCATTGTTGTCGGAGAAGCCAGTATTTCGACTTAGCATGTTTCCTTAATCTCTGCTGACAGATCATGGTAATTTTATGATTTAGTACAGTAAATGTGTTACATATAGCTCCTTTAAATATGGCTGTTTGCGGCGGGAGTAATTTACATAATGACTCTTAGTTGATTACCTGCAAATTGCAAAATGGTAGCGCGTGTAAATACTTTGGCTGAATTTTTTCACATTCTTCCTGGCAGAACACGTCTAGCTCAGAAATATCCTTCTGCCTCATTGCATGCACGGCATGTTTGAAATCTCTCCACAGATTTTCAATAAAGTCTGGGGACTGTGGTGGCCATTCCAAAACCTTCATCCATATTTCCTGGAGGTACTTCATGGTTGATTTCCATGTATGCTTTGGATCATTGTCTTGCTGGAATACCCAACCTCTCTTCAACTTCAATGTCTGACATTGACATTTGAACATTAGCCTCTAGAATTTATTGATATTTGGTGGAATCCATTGTTCCTTCCACCCGCAAAATATTTCCTGTGCCCCCCTGCTGCCAGACAAACCCAAAGCATAATGGATACACCTCCATGCTTATCAGTTGGCAAGGTGTTCTTCTCTACAAATGCTTCACCATTTTTTCTCCAAACATACCTTCTTTGGTTGTGGGCAAAAAGTTCAATGCACATTGTTCCACTCTTTTGCAGTGATGTGTGGAATCTTCTGAGCATTTCTCACCAGGTCTCGGTGAGGGGGAGGGACCGGAGGACCAGACGTGACCGTGAGGGGATCAAAAAGTAACCCACTAAACCTGGAATCCCCACAAGAGCATGGGGGAGAAATAGATCCGCGAACGGAACAGGGAAAAATAAATAACTCCCAGCGTATAGCCAACACAAAACAACCCAGGAAAGAGGGCAAAAACAGGCTCACAGACTTGAGCAGATATATAGAACAGAAACGAAAGACCTCTAGCTCAACAATACTTAAATGAGCTAAACAAAGAGGCGAAACGTAAACAGAAAAAAAGGTAAAAAAAGGTAAACAGAGGTTACTGCCTCAAAGAGGACAGGTAGAAAACCGAGGACGGAAATTAGGCGAGAGAAAGAGAAAAGGGAAAAGAAAGTCCTAACGAATTAAACCCACTAACTCCAATCTAGGGAAGTTCCTGCGTTAATTTCAAATGTGAGAGCAATGCAGTCTTCCGAGGTCCTATACCGAATAACTGGCTTAGCGTGGCAAGAATGACACAAAGGCCTGGAAGTACGGAAGCATAAAGCTTATATAGTCAGCCACACACCTGAAACACATGAGCCTAATGAGAGACGGGCGGCGGAAAAAAGTGGCAAGAGCGCCATCTCGTGGTTCCGAGAGGGAGTATCCGCAGAAATTGAAAAGCAAGTGAGAGGGTTTGGTGTGAAGATCGGAGAACCAAACGCGACTGATAAGGAATCTAAAAGCGATCCGCCACAAAAGCGGAACTAACCGCACCAGGGAAGGAATTAAACAAAAGAATGGGAGAAAAACTTCCCAGCAGAAGCCAAAAGAAAACTACCTCAAAAGGAGGCGAGACTCAAAAATAGCAAGTATAAATAACAAAAGAACCTCACGCTCTAATTCAAAGAGCGCACACAAGAGGCTGGAAAACCAAAAGAAAAACCCCAGAAAATGGGTGAAGGAAGGAAATAGAGAATCAAACCTGTTACCTAAGCTCTTGGAGCAAAAGAGCTGATCACAAAAGGCAACAGGTCGAGAGAATTAAGGATAAAGCGAAAGATTGGAAAGAAACGAATAAACCAATCTAATCCTAATAATAACTGGACTTGCTGCATTTCTTATTTGTACAAACCAGAAATGCAGTGACCAAATTCCTAATTACCAACTTCGTTGTCAAAATAGAAAAGATAATATCGAAGTGCCGGAAGGCGGAAGTCCTGGCTATTTATAACCGGCAGGAAACTCATAACAGGTGATAAAAATCAGATCCGATCCATTCAAATGCAGAGAGGTTATAGTATCGCTTGTAACAGTACCTGAAAATAAGATATCGAGAGTCTTTTGATGTTGATGGCTCACAGACTGCAGGAAATAACAGCATGCAAAGGATATGTGACCAAATATGAAATATGATACTTTAAAAATACATTAAAGCAAAGGGTTTGAATACTTATGCACATGAGAGATTTCAGTTTTAGATTTTTAATACAATTGCAAAAATTTCTAAAAACATTGTTTTCACTTTGTCATTATGGGTTATTTAGTGTAGATTGATGGGCAAAAATGGCAATTTTATCCATTTAAAATTAAATCTACAACACAATAAAGTGTGCAAAAAGTGAAGGGGGTTGAATAATTTTGAGTGCAACTGTATAAATACATGAAAAAATATTGTTGTTGTTACTGTTTATCCTCAATGATAAAATCATTAAGCACTTTTTACCATCGAAATGTATAGTAAGGTTTCTTGCTTGAAAATGGGTACTTGATGTATAATGACCATGTTGCCTCTCTAAATTAATATTATTTACGCAGGTGAAAAATTACCTTTGCCTACTCTCTCACACCACATTACCTACAAATACACAAATCATGGAAGGCTTATTGTGTTACAGTGGTAGTTTGTGTATTAAAACACCATGTGTGAGCTATATGGGGCAAGTGTTAATAAGTAATTTTTAAGTGGAGGGAATTGGTATTGTTGCACTTTTAAGTGGATCTTGTGAGGTGAGTGGGCACAGAGGGAGTGGTGAATGACAGGCCTAGGCAGAAAGGGACAGAGTTTCTCATGCATACATCATTACCCACAAGACGACTGACAAAAGCGGATCAGTCACCAGTTCTGGCGCGGCTCCCGTCTCAATGGAGAGGAATCTTGAGTAATACATTTTGCTGTGGGCAAAAATCTGAGAGGGAGTGTAAAGAATGCCCTCAGTGCAGGACACTATCATTGACCCCCATCAAAGAATCCTCCCTCCTTATCACACGCAACGGTGACATAATGTGTCCCTTCATTTCTAATGGGATTGAGGTTTTATATTAAGCCCCGCTTCCCCCCCCTCTAGATATCCAGGAGTGATCTGATTTTTTTTTTTCTTTGAAAGTGTCAAATTCTCGTCTGATCCACAAATGTGATAGTTTACGGTTGTTTGAGAGAAAATGACAATATAAAGCGGGAATGCCCTGTAAAGTGACAGATAAGGGGATGCTGAAGGTATTTGGGGTGTGATTTACATGCTACACACTATAACAGGCTTTCAGGTACAGCAAATCATTTTTCATTCTATTAAAAGATGAAAATAGAATGATGTTTTACTATGACTCTTTATGGCAAAGAGTATATTTCCATATTTAAAGTAACATGTCACTAGTGTGCTCACCTCACAACAATTGAATCCATTTGTCAGGACAAACATGACTGACAAATAGTGGTCCAAACAATGGGAAGATCCCGGAAGGTGGAGACAATAATTATTGAACGTTCATCATACTGTATATTTACTATTCAATCAAAAGCATCCATGGGAACACATTTCTCTGTGTTCTACACACTTTTATTGTTTTAGTCCACATGTAGCCTGCACTGTGAATTGCATAGCAGTTAATTGAACTTGCTATTAAATAACTGTGTGCTGCTTTTTCCTTTTATTTATCTAATCTAATCTAACTGACATGTTTACCAGTTTTTAATTATTTCTAGCTTCTTGGAATCCACGCTATGTTAGGGATCTTGTTTTCTCAAGAAATAATGGTTACTTGATTATAAATCTCAATGAGGAGAATTTAGCAGTGAGTGTGCCTCATGTTCTTCCAGCTAATTGCAATTTCAAGGAATATCACAACTGGTTCATTAGACAATATCATGGAGTCTACAATGTGGTCAATTTAATCTGTAGTGCATTCTGACCTCTGAATGAATGTACTTTAGTACACACACTACTGGGAACCTCATATAATGAATATTGTGTCTGTCCACCCAGTCCACTCAAGGTTACCATTAGTCAAAACCTGAGATTCTATACTGCCCGGCCAAAAAAAAAGTCGCACACTGTAATATTTTGTTGGACCGCCTTTAGCTTTGATTACGGTGCACATTCGTCGTGGCATTGTTTCGACAACCTAATGCAACGTCACAACATTTATTTCCGTCCAGAGTTGCATTCATTTATGGCCGAGATCTTGTATTGACGACGGGAGAGTCTAACCACTCCGTGAAGTCTTCTCCAGCACATCCCAAAGACTTTCAATGGGGTTAAGGTCAGGACTCTGGTGGCCAATTCATGTGTGAAAATGATTCCTCATGCTCCCTGAACCACTCTTTCACAATTTGAGCGCGATGAATCTTGGCATTGTCTTCCTGGAATATGCCCATTGATGGGATAACCTGGTCATTCAGTACATTCAGGTACTCAGCTGACTTCATTTTATTGCTGCATAATGTTGCTGAGCCTAGACCTGACCAATTTAAGCAACCCCAGATCATAACACTGCCTCCAGAGGCTTGTACAGTGGGCACTATGCATGACTGGTGCAACTGCGACTTTTTTTTGGCCAGGCAGTGTATATTCTACACAAAACACTGAACATGCATCTCCACTTGTTTTTTTTTTTCTTGTAAGAACAAAAGACCTCTATGGGCTCTATCTTGGCGATCTTAGCGCTTTGTTTAAATGCATGGTGTAAAGTGCATTTAGGGCATGTCCAAGTCCACATTTGCAAGTTTGGCGGCGTGTTTTTTGAGCGCTAAGCATGGCGCAACGTGCAAATGGGCTGAACCTAGTCTCATTAATTATAGGTGTGTCTTGGGCGTGACATGCAATAAACCAATCAAAATATCATATCCCATTCCCTTTAAAAGCCAGCTTTTCCGCCTTGGCAGATTGCTTATATGATGGCAAAACAGACATGATTGTGCGTGTTTAGTGCGATCAGGGAATAGGCTATATGGAGCAATAGTATGATCAATATTATTCGGACTAACCATTATGAGTTCCCAGTAATTCCCGACAGTGCTGTTATTTTACAAAGTATATGCGGTTAAATTTCGTTAAAAGCACCTGCAACAGCTGAGAATAAGCTACCAATGGCTTCCGTCTCACCTTAGAACACGCCAAATTAGCCTGCTTGTTTAACGAATTTCGTTTGATTATGCAATGAAACATTGTCAAACACCATTTCCATGAGGCTGTTCTCATGGAGTTCCCGAAGTTCAAGCTTCATCCGAAGTTCATTACCTGCATTCTAATTAATAACATAAATACCGTTACTTTGCGCCTAATGATGACACTAAATACAATAAAGCTGTCAGGTTGGCAACCCAGAGGTCCAGGCATATTTTCCTTTGTTTTGTAATGTCCTGCTTATGGAAATGTGACCAACGCGTTTTACTAGCAGCTTAATGCTTTAAGTCCACTTTCCCGGGAAGACCGTGAAAAGTGCAATTTAAAGCAGGTGAAACAGACCTGCTCCTGTACGAAGTTAAAAGATACATGCAGAGAATGGCATTAAAATTAACTGTGAATTGTTCACTTTAAAATGGTTTTGTTTAGTTATGGTGAAATCAGCTGGGTTTTAATAAGCTGAGAGTATGGAAGCCTGGTCACTGTAATTAAAAAAATATGAAAATAAAGAAAAATGACGAAGAATAAGGCCAAAATTCAGTTAACATGGTGAAATTTATCTCCGTTTTTTAACCGTAGACTATCGAAAAATCCTCATGCACAGCTAATCCCTAAGACTGTATCCTAGGCTATTTGAAAAACAATAAATGCAATATTCACTGGACAAGGTTTTGAACTTTTTCTGAACAGTTTTTTTTTTTTTTTAACAGTTCACTTGCTATGGGCGCAACATCACTTGGTATTTTACTGAAGTAAGCACTAGCAGCTATAATGAACCCTGCGCCGGGTATAAGATAGCAAAGACACTTGCATTTGGGTTAGCGCTGGGTGCAAGATAGGGCCCTATATGTCCAAGAGGTTTTTCAATCTTATAATATTCAAAAACCCTGATAATTGTGACAAAAAGGGAAATGAACAATGCACTCAAGACTAGAGGAATACATTACTTGTATTACGAAAGGCACTTCCACAATGTACACAACTTTCAGTGCAATATCAGCATGGCTTGTGCTGATACTCCTGTGCTACTGACAAAATAATAACAAAAAATACCACTGCAGCTCAAGATCATGTTTTCTGTTGTGATTTTTTACATTTTGAACAGTGTCCTGCATTATCGCATCATGGTAGAAAAGTAGTTTTCTGAGACAAAATGCAGATACATTTGCTTCAGAGTGAAAATGCGAGCTACATATCAAATATACTAAGAATATCAACAAAGTATATAGTCAACAAATTATAGTTAAAACCTTTTCTATTAAAATTTCAATGTTTTACCTCTCAAGACACACAAATTATCTCTTTATGGAGTTGGCAGCATCCAAAATATCCCAGTTAAACACCTGCAATGCATTCAGGGCTTGAATTACAAAACCTTTAAGCACACACAAAACCAATAACATGACCAATCATTGGTTGTGTTGTTATTTTTGCGTGTGCGTAAAATGTTTTGCACACGCTAAAGGTCAATTAATGTTAACATAATCATAACATAACATTACAAAATTCATAACACATTGGAGATAACAACAACAGATAAATTGTAGTTAAATTTAAATTTTATTTTTCTAATGCGATAACTAATCTGTCCAAAATTCTACTTTTCTTTAACCCTATTAACTTTTGCCCACTAGAGGCAATTTTCATCCAATTTCTACTAGTCTCATGTAAGTGTCAATATCTGAAAAACTGTAGTTTCATGATAAACCAAGGAGTGGAATCTGCTGTAAGGCTCTTAACACACCTGGCATTTAAATAAGCCCTGGGTTTTTTCAACCATTTGATGATTTTTTATTTTTTAAGTTTAATAGATATTATGGTGTTATTCTGGATGCCAGTCCAGTTTAAAATCATACTACATACTGTTTCATGAGACTCAATGTAGCGTTTGAAAGAAAATCTGTGTCCATAGTCATCTCCTAATGTCTGTTCCGACTGTTATATTTGAGTTTTTCAATCCTTGGGATTTATACATTTTACAATTCAAGAATGGTGAGGCATGTTGTTCTGTTTATGCCTCTGAAAAACAGTCAATCATTCTCAATAAAGAGCCTGTCAATGCAGTTGCCTATATGCTGATTAATTATTATATTAAGAGATTATACAGGTAAATGTGACTATTCTGTTGAGTTATTCTACATGGTTTTGATATGGGAACACCATATACTTCAGTATAAATCTCTCAGAATTCCATATGGAGCCTTTGTGTTACTGCCACATGAGTGCACAATCTCCAGTAGTACTGTCCTTAACTGTGAACTAGTAAGTGAATCTGCTTTAGCCGCAGTGCTCTCTTCCCTCATTCACAGACCCACAGCTGCTTCCTTCTGAATGATATGACGGAAGCTCAGTGGGGGTTTCTGACTCAGTGCTCGCTGTCCTTAAAGTTACAGCCCTCCAGCTTCCCCACGGAACGCTCCAAGGTAGACCACTGTTCCTTCATGATCTCCCTCCTGTCTGGCTAAGCCCTGTCATGAGCCACTGCCCTCTGGGAGAGGTTGGTTCCTTCCTGCTCCAACATCCAGGAATTTGCAGAGGAAATGAACTATAGGTCTTTGACCACCTTGGAGATGGACAAGAGGCTGGGTGGAGACTGGTCTCCATGAGACAAAGTTCAAGAACCGTTCCTGATCCCGCACACTGGTAGTAGAGAGTAGGGCTGGGCAATGTCCATTAAAAATTTCACAATACTGTCATGTGAAACATTGTGATATATGATACCATCGCCTCATCAGCTCCAGTTGTTTTAAACTTCTTAATTATTGCCCTAATGGTGGAAATTTCAGACATGAAGCTATTCTTCTATAGCCATTGTCTGATATGTGAAGGTCAACAAACTTTTGTCTCATTTCATTTGTTTTTTTCCCTGATCTTCCCCATGTTGATAGATGACTAAGGGTTATTTCACCTCTTATTTATACCCCAGTGAAACAGGATGTTGAGTGACCACATAATAGTTCCTAAAGACTTGGGTGTGCTTAAAAAAAGTTAAATATGAATTGGAATATACTTAAATTAGTTTTTTTGTAACTATTCCTAGTGTTGCCAATGATTGTGACACTTGTCTTGAGAAAAAAAAACAATATGATTAGGTTTTCTGAATAATTTAGCCTAAATTAAAGATGCTTCTCATATTTTGAGTGTAAGGCCATGTTGATCAATGACAAAGACATATTTATAGCATGTCCTGCATCCAGGGTTGCTAATAATTATGGCGGTTACTGTAACTGAAACCATGAATATGATATATGCACCTCCAAATATGTAATAATGCATGATATAAGAAAGAGTACCAGCATTTTTTAAATTTAAAAAAAAAAATTCCCATCTTACCTTTTAATTAATTCAATAAATCAAGATGAAAAACCGTTAAGGCTTCCCATCTGCATGAATTTAAACACCATATTCAATCGTTGGTGTCAGTTTTGATTGCCAATCCATGTCCTCCTCTAATTGACCTTGGCCACTGAGAGGACAACATATTGCTTATTCCTTTGGTTGATAGTCAATTTATTTCTGCAAAATGTGTGATATTTAATCAAAGTGCCATTTTAAACCAAATGTGTCTTTTCAAACGACTCCAATATTCTGGAGTATAATTATGAAAAATCTGGACTCACTGTTCACACACAAATGTATGAACAGCATCAATTAGAATATAGCAATGCTCTTAAAGCTGCTAGATTACATATTACATTAATGATGGTTCTGGGAACCCTGGAAGATTGTTTACCACAATTAACAAACTTCTCAAGCCTAAGAATACTCTTGTCTCCTCCTATTAACAGCATTATCTGCTCTGCTCCCGCTTCTGACCCAGTAGAGCTGCCCTCTCTCAGCTCTCCTACTGCAGTCCTTTCCAGTTTTACCACAGTTACAGCTGAGACTATCTCTAAACTGGCTAGTAGAATGAGGCCTACTACCTGTATCCTTGATCCTCTCCCCACTCCTCCCCTAAAGACGTGCCTGCCTGCCATTAGTTCCTACATAACTACGATTGTTACTACTTCTCTAACTACAGAACTTGTTCCCCCAGAGCTGAAAATAGCAGCCATTATACCTGTCCCCAAGAAGCCATGGAGTAACCCTGATGATCTTACTAACTACTGGCCTATTTCTAACCTCCCTTTGTTAGCAAAAATCCTTGAACGTGTAGTATCCTTTCAGCTTCAAGACTACCTCTCCTTATACAACCTGCTGGAGCCATTCCAGTCTGGCTTCAGGGCTGCACACAGCACTGAAATGGCACTGGTCAGAGTTACAAATTATCTCCTGATGTCAGCTGACACTGGAGCCATCACCATTCTGATACTCCTAGACCTCAGTGCCGCTTTTGACACGGTCAGTCACAACATTTTACTTGACCGGATGGAGATATCTGGAATATCTGGTACTGTGTTATGCTGGTTGAAGTCATATCTCACAAACCGCTCCCAATTTGTCCTGATGGGATGAGTAAATCTCACAGTGCACCAGTCTGTCAGGGTATTCCTCAGGGATCTGTTATAGGGCCTCTTCTGTTTAGCATTTATATGCAGCCGATAGGGCACATTATTAGAACGTTTGGGTTGTGTTATCACTGCTATGCAGACAATACCCAAATTTACATTGCCACAAACTCTGACATGCAAGCCTCATCAACAGTCCTCACTAATTGCTTATAGGATATCAAGTCATGGACACAGAGTTTTCTTAAACTCAATTGCTCAAAGACTGAAGTCATTTTAATTGGCACCCCTTCATCGATTCGTAAAGCCAACTATTTCAATCTCACAATTGATAACATTCAAGTACCTCCATCTGTTCATGTACGCAACCTTGGAGTTGTATTTGATAATCAGCTGTCATTTGACACCCACATAAAGAACATAAATAAAACCTCTTTTTATCACCTCCGCAATATTGGCAGGCTTAGGCCACTCCTCTCACAGCCGGATGCTGAAAAACGAGTCCGTACTTCCAGGATAGATTATTGCAATGCCCTCTTTTCTGGTTTACCCGCAAAGTCCCTCAATAAGCTCCAGTATGTGCAAAACTGTGCTGCTCGTGTTCTTACATACACATCACCCCGCCAACATATCACTCCTTTGCTACTGAAATTACAACCCGCCAACATATCACTCCTGTGCTACTGAAATTACACCCCGCCAACATATCACTCCTGTGCTACTGAAATTAAACCCCACCAACATATCACTCCTGTGCTACTGAAATTACACCCCGCCAACATATCACTCCTGTGCTACTGAAATTACACCCCGCCAACATATCACTCCTGTGCTACTGAAATTACACCCCACCAACATATCACTCCCGTGCTACAGAAATTATACTGGCTTCGTTTTTCCTCACGCTTGAACTATACAATTCTTACACTCACTTATAAAACAATAAATGGCACAGCTCCTGGCTACCTTTGCAACCTGATCAAGCCCTCTATACCTGCCCGCTCCCTCCGCTCTGCTAGTATCTTCTCACTCCAGCAGCCCCGGGTTAGACTGAAGACCATGGGTGACAGAGCTTTCTGGTGTAGTGCTCCACGGTTGTGGAATACCCTGCCTGAAGCTTTGAGAAATGCCCCTACCTTTGTTAGTTTTAAGCAACTCCTCAAAACGCATCTTTTTAAAACAGATTTTGCGACCTCTGCTAGTTAACTATTTTTTTAGGTTTTTAGTATGTTTTACGTGCCCTGTTATTATATATTACTATATCATTTTTATTATTGTCCTTTAATTATTTACTTACTTTATTATTTCCTGCCTATGCTTGTCTCTCTTATGTGTTGGCCTATCTGTATGTGTTGTCTCTCTTATGTGTTGGCCTATCTGTATGCGTTTGGCTTAGTGTCTATTTATTTTGCTGCTTGGCCCCCTTGTGTCTGGCTTATCTGCTTGCTGCCTTGCTTATTATGTCTATGATGTTTGTTTATTTATGCCTGTATGACTACCTCTGTTAGCGATTTGGGTTTAAGAAAAGCGTGTTATAAATAAAATGTATTATTATTATTATGAACCACTCCATGTACAGTGCAGTACATACAGTACGTATTTGGGCAGTGACAATTTTTGTTGTTTTGGATCTGTAGCACATTGGACTTCCATATTGGGTGATCAGTGTAGGAAATAAAGCCCTTTTTATACATATACATATTTGTACATTGCTAAATCATGCGTTTAAAGACGTGATTATCTCATTGCGAATAGCATTTACCATTAAATATGATAAAAAACCTGGTTAGTCTCAATCGCAACTGCAAAGTATGATGTGTATGGTTATGTAATTGAGGACTTTGTTAAATCATATTGGCCTGTTTGAATTGTGAATCCTGAGTCAGGCTATCCACTGTGTTTTAAATGCATTTTAAAAATGTGTTCGTTTAGACCTGCATTGCGGATGAAAACATTAGTATTATTAGAATAGTGTGTCGAAAATCAGCATTTACTTCAGTTATTTCAGAGAATGAATGTTTTAGACTGAGTGTCACACTCTGTACGTGGTGGTTTTTGAAGCACTGACTCCAGCCTCAGTCCACTCCCTCTGCATCTCCGCCAAATTTTGGAATCGTCTTTGCTTGACAATCCGCTGAAGCCTACGGTCATCTCTTTTGCTTGTGCACCTTCTCCTGCCACATTTTTCCCTTCCATTAAACTTTCTATTGATATGCTTGGACACTGCACTCTGTGAACAGCCAGCCTCCTTAGCGATGACCTTTTGTGGCTTACCCATCTTCTGGAGGGTGTCAATGATGGTCTTCTGGCCAATTGTCAAGTCTGCAGTCTTCCCCATACTGAACCAAACTGAGATACCTGTCCAATTTAACGACACACCTGTACAAAAACTTTGTAGGTGTTTTGAGTAAATTAGATGATTAGAGTGTGACACTCAGTCTAAAACATTCATTCTCTGAAATAACTGAAGTAAATGCTGATTTTCGACACACTATTCTAATTTCTTGAAATACTGTTTTGGGGGTTTTCTGGAGCTGTAAGCCAAAATTATGAAAAATGAAACAAATAAAGGCTAGAAATATTTCACTTTGTGTGTAATGAATCTATAATCTATGAAAGTTTCACTTTTTGAATGGAATTATGGAAAAAAAAACAACTTTTCCATGATATTCTAATTTTTTGGAAAGGATCTGTATATCAAAACCATGTTAAGGGGCAGAACATTGTTTTAATCAGACTTTTTGGCACATTGTATGGCTTTTTTGTTTTTATATGTTTAAAAAAACAATTAAAGAGAAACAGTACGCTCTCCTATTTTAATATTTCTCAGCATACGTGTATATCTGCTTTTATTTCTGTTTCGTACACGCATATCGGATATATTTTCATTAAAATTCTAAATATGCACTCTCTAAAAGTTAAATGATTCAGAATTTCTTTGTTCATTTATTTATTTTGCAGGATGGGATTATTTATTTTGCGGGAAGGCAAAGTAGGCAAAATATCAATAGAAAAGAATGAGCGGGCCAGCGTGGTCACAATCTCCATGGGAGCAGGTGGGAATGAAATGGAACCTCCGCAGGAGCTGGCGGGAATGGTCATTAATGTTGTGGATGCGGGAATGGGATAAAAAATTTAAAAAAACACAGTCCTGCGCAGGGCTATATCTTGAGCTAAAGTTTCAATTTTACAGCACATAATGTAATGAGGAATACCATATTAGTATATTGCTGGCCTTTTGGCATTTGCAAGTACAATCCATGTTTTATCAGCTATGAAATAATTTGCTGTGTTCTAAGCCGTGTGTCAGATAAGTAAGTATGTTGGTAAGTTGGTGTCTGTTGAATTATTATAATCAATCAATTACACTCTCCAGCACAAAAGTGTGGACAGAAACTTTATTTGTCATTGTAAGGTCTTTGTAAGTTCTAGTGGAGAAAGTTACCAGGAAAAGGTATATTTCATCTTTGACAGATTGGGCCCTAAAAAGAGGCAGTAAAAGTAGCTTTGGCAATCACAGCAACAGTGGGCCTGTCTTCATGAGGACGATGTAGGCAGTATTTCAATCCTGCTCCCATGCAGCACCTGATTAATGTGCTCAGAGCAGGGAATATTGTACACATAGGAAATTGTTCACTATGCCTCACTGATTCTCCCCTGGAGGCAGGGGAAGAGGTTTATGAGGACACTGCTGGTGCTACCTTTATAGTGAAAAAATACAGCTGCCCATTGACAGGTCTGGGTATTTGAAATTCCCTGGAGAGGAAATAGCAGCTGGTCTATAAACCAAGCAGACTAGACCTCCTTTGACTTCCAAGACAGACTTGCCAAATCTGAAGTTTTGAATGCATGTAAACATGAAAGGGATGATTCAGTCCCCTTACAAATATTTTAGCAGTCCCTACAACATAATTTGTATTTGTTTTGTTGCAATTCTTTTCTAAAAAGAGCTTAATTTTAATGCACGGTGCCTCTCTATCTATCTATCTATCTATCTATCTATCTATCTATCTATCTATCTATCTATCTATCTATCTATCTATCTATCTATCTATATATATATATATATATATATATATATATACTGTATATATACACAGTGAGCACCATAATTCATTGGACAGTGACAAATTTATTGTTATTTTGATTCTGTACTTTAGCTCTTTGAGTTTGAAAAGAAACAATGACAATGAGGTTGAAGTGTAGACTGTCAGCTTTAATTTTAGCATATTTTCATCCATATCGGATTATAGAACCTTTAGTACATAGTCCCCCCCCATTTTCGGGCATCAAAAAATATTGGACAGTTTAACATAATGTAGAATAATGTAATCATTTTTAATATTTGGTCGCATATCCTTAGCATGCCATGACTCCCTGATGTCTGTGATCCAACAATATCAAAAGACTCTTGATATCTTATTTTCTGGTACTCCTACAAGCGATACTATAACCTCTCTGCATTTGAATGGATCTCTATGGGAATTGCGGGGTGGGACTACACAATTAAAAATTTAATGTCTTTCCTTTGTCATTCATGTGAATTTGACTGAACTGTTTTCAGATTATATACAGTACTTTTTATTCTTCAAATTTTTCCCTGGCTATCACTTGTGCTCATTGGTCAGGAGTGTTTCCCTGGCCTCATTTGCTGGCTAATTACATTTCATATTTGAGCTAAACACCTGTCACCTATTTACGTGGTTCAATCTATCTTGCAAATAACCTACCGTACGTGTATTATGATTGTAGCTTCAGTCAAATGACAGGTAATGTAATGTCAGCAGCAGCTTTATTGTCATTTAATTCTGGGGATCCAAGTGATTCATAAAATACCCCCCCCATCTCACCAAATTGAGCTTCATATAACTTATGAAAATTATGAATATCTATTTGCATGTAATTTATATTGAAGCATTGTCTCACAAACAATGGTTAAAATAATTACACTACACAGGTGTGTTGGCCACCAAATATATGAATGTGAGTGCTACTAAATTGAAGCAGGAAAAAAAAAATGTGGGTTTGCCAACATTACATTTTCCGGTGAGGTCAAGCTGGGACAGAAATGGTCCATGCATGGCTTCAGCAATAAACAGTGATGTACTGCACAGCACAGACCCAGTACCTTATGACCATCCAGTACAACATAAGAATCAGGTTGTTAAATACAGCTGGTAATGTTCTGCTTTCTGAGTTGTCCTGACAGTGAATCAGCCTACTGTGCACACTTTCCCCATTCCTCATATTTATGCAAATGACACATTAATGAGCTTTAATTCTGAATTCATAAAACAGCAGGGATGAACTGTAAAGATGTTGTGACATAATGAGGGAGAATGAGAGCTTCATCATTTGAGTCTAAAATGCTAATTGTTTACCTACTACTGTTCCTTAAATGCAGAACATTTACTCAAAGGTCGTGGGAGTGTTCATGAAAATGTGTATGATTACAAAGAATTAGGTTAACAGTTCATTATGCTAAATACTGTCTACACTGTCATTTATAAAATGACTGAAAGTAGCCATGACATTCAAGGTGCTAAATCACCTTCTCAGCAAGGAATTGTTTAATGAACAACGATGCTGAGGGAAGACTTTCAGTAATTAAGAGCTACAGTAAAAGTAATTCACCTTACTGATCATGTAAGGGTTAGAGTAAGGTTTGGAGAACCAGACGCGACCGATAAGGATTCTAAAAGCGTATCTAGAAAGATACGCCACAAAAGCGGAAGAACCGCACCAGGGAGGAGAGAAACAAAAGAACGGGAGCAAAACTTCCCTAGCACAAGGCAAATCAAAGCAACCTGAAAAACGGAGGCGTATCTTGATAAACAGCGAGAATAAATAACAAAAGAACCTCAAGCACTAAATCATTAGGTGTAACTGGAGGTTAGAGAAACAAAGCAAAAACTCAAAAAAACAAGTGAAAGCAAGGAACAGAAAAGAAAACCTGTTATCCAAAGCTCTATAGGCTTCTTCTTCGAGTCCTTTGCAATCTTAGATGTCATTCTGCCAGTATCTGGCGCAGGACACAGCTGATGGAGTCGGTTCAGCCAGATCCTGGGGGCTGCACTGGGGGGCGTCGTCACATTCCAGCAGGTGGGACATTGTCTGTACTGCTCCACAGCCACACGTGTCCTCTGTGTGGTAGTTCCATGTCTTCAGCAGTGCTTTGCACCTCCCCTGCTCCACCCGCAGTCTGTTGAGGGTCTTCCAAGTCGGCCATGGGAGGTCGTGTCCGCTGGCGAGGCATTCAGTTGGTGTTATTCCTCTCTCCATCCATTCTTGGGCTCGGGTGTTTAGTTGGTGCCATTCAACCCTCCAGATGTTGGTCCGTGCCGTTTCTTTGGTGGACTGGAGAGGGGGGACTGTATGCAGGAAACTGGCTCTGGATTTCAGTCTGGATGGGGGTGCTGTGTGTCCGTACAGGGGGTGCCTCATGTCAGACTCCTGTGCACTCCGCTCATCTCGGGCGACGATGGAACGTCTGGTGTGAGGGGGGGCAATGCCGGCTAGTGCATAGAGGCACGGGACTGGCGTTGTCTTTATGCAGCCCGTGATGATGCGGCAGGTGTCGTTGAGGGCCGTGTCTACCAGTTTGGTATGGTGGGAGCGGCTCCAGCTTGAGCAGGCATACTCAGCTGTGGAGAAGCACAGGGCTAGGGCCGTTGCACGGATGGTTGGTGGATCAGCGCCCCACTTTGAGTTGACCAGTTTGCGCAGGATGTTATTGCGGGTGTTGACCTTGGCTTTGGTGTTCTGAAGGTGGGTTTTGAAGGAGAGTGTCCTGTCGAGTGTGACTCCAAGGTATACAGGATGGGGATGGTTCAAGAGTTTGTGGCCATCCCATGAGATGTTCAGTTCTTTTCCTGCATCTCGGTTTTTCAGATGGAAACTGCATAGCTGGGTTTTTGATGGGTTGGGTTTCAAGTGGTTGTTATTGTAGTAGGTGGACATCTCTTGGAGGGCACTTTCCAGGACGGGTTCGATTTTATGGAAGCTCTCTTGTTGGGTGGTGATGCAGAGGTCATCAGCATAGATGAAGCGGCGGCATTGTGGGGGGAGTGGTTGGTCGTTGGTGTAGATGTTGAAGAGGAGAGGGGCCAGTACACTGCCTTGTGGTAGGCCGTTCTTTTGGGCTTTCCATTTGCTCTTCTTGTCGTTTAGTTGGACGAAGAAGCGCCGGTTGTTGAGGAGGCTTTTTATGACTTGGCAGAGGTCGAGGTCGCCAGTCATGTCCAAAAGTTTCCTGATCATGGCGCGGTGCTGGACAGTGTCATAGGCAGCGGTGAGGTCTATGAAAGCTGCTCCGGTGATGAGTTTGCACTCAAAACCGTCCTCAATGTGTTGGGTGAGGTTCAGTAGCTGCCCAGCACAAGAGCGGCCAGGACGGAAACCGGCTTGATCTTTAGTGAGCTTGGAGTCTATAAGTGGTGTTAGGCGTTGGAGTAATAGCCTCTCATAGAGCTTGTAGGTTATGCAGAGGAGGGAAATTGGTCTGTAGCTCTTTGGTGATGATGGGTCCTTTCCGGGTTTGGGGATAGCGACAGTCTTGGCTTTTCTCCATACGGGTGGGATGGTTTTCTTTGCCATACATGAGTTCAGCATTTCTAGGAGCCAGGACTTTGCTTTAGGTCCCAGGTGCTGTATCATTTCCGCCAATACATCATCGATTCCTGCTGCTTTCCCGGGTTTCAGCAAGCACAGTGCTGCTTCAAGTTCTTCTGGGTCGAAGGGCTTGGTAAGGGCACTTGCTGGTTGTGGGTGGTCTGATACCGCTGTCCGGCGGTATTCTCCTGTGGGTCTGCGGCGAGTTTGGCTGCGCCCATTCAGCACCAGCTGTGCTGCAACCGAGTTTGCTGTGACTGTTGTGAGTGTTGGTGGTGTGGTATGGTCTGCACCAAGGCGGCGAATCGTGGCCCACGCCTTCCTGCTGTTGTTGGTCATGTTGGTGTTTTCTATCAGCTCCTTCCAGACTTGCCTGCGATCTTCCCCAACTTTGTTTAGTAGGATCTCTCCGAGTTCCGTGGTGGTGGAGGAGAAAGGGTCCTCGTGGTATGCCGTATGATAGGCTTGGAGTAGGTCACTAGATGTTTCTGACAACCCGGGGATGTACTCGGTCTGGCATCCTCTTGGGATGTGTCGTCTAGCTGACCTTTTCAGCAGGTCTGTAAACGTGGTATAGCTGTTGGGGTGTGGTGGGATGCTGGGGATTGAGTCTTCGATCTCCTGTTGGTACAACAGCCAGTCGGCTTTCCGCAGATTGAACCTTCTACGGAAGGGGACGGTTGTTGCTTGGAGAACGGATCGAATGGTTATGGTGATAGGTCGGTGTTGTGAGTGGGGGATGGGGTCCAAGACCTCTTTCACTGCTCTGGATGCTAGCTCGCTGCTCACACAGACAAGGTCTGGGTTATATCCTTGTTTCCATCTGGCGCTATGGAAGGATTTTGGCAGTTTGGCGTCATGGATCAGGGTCAGATGTTTCGACTCAAGCCAGGTTTCGACTGCATCTCCATCTTGGTTGTTCTCTTTATAGCCCCACGATGTGCCATGGGCATTGAAGTCCCCAATGCTGATCTGGAATTTCCTCTTGCATCTGTCTGGCAGTTCGGTATGGGAGAATGGACTTTTGGGGGGTTTGTACACTGATGTGACAGAGACATTTGGGAGGGCAACTGTGATGGTTTCCATTTGCCCTTCGGTGGTGTGGGTGCAGACCTCTTCAATCGTGAGGTTTGGTCTGCTGAATACGGCTGATCCGTACTGTCTGTGACGGGTCTCCGCCACCAGCTTCATTCCAGGCAGGGCGGGTCGGTGTTGAGCAGGACCGATGTGGGTTTCCTGCATGCACACTATGTCGAAGTGTTTCACCACTGTCGCTAGTATGTCTGCCTTGCATCTGGAGAAGCCTTCAATGTTAATTGAGGCGATTGACAGCGCAGGCCCCGAGGGGCGTAAGTGTCTCTGCGGCATCTTTGGCGTCGTCATCCAATAGATTGCTCGGGTAAGTATACAGATATTGGCCTACTGGTGATAGTGATCAGATAGTGATATCAGATTGTACCAGTCAGCGTTTCCCAGGCTGCACCACGGGGAGGTTTCTGTATTAGCAGCCTATAGGCAAAAGAGCTTGAAAACAAAGGATAACAAGTAAAAAGAATAAGGATAATGAAAACAATTGGAAAGAAAAGAGAAAACCAATCTAATCCTAATTTCTTAAACCGGACTTGCTGCATTTCCTATTTGTACGAACCAGAAATGCAGTGACCGAATTTCCTATACCTTACCGACTTCGTTGTCAACATAGCAAAAACAATATCGAAGTGTCGGAAATGCGGAAGTCCTGGGCTATTTATAGCCAGCAGGAAAGGCAAAACAGGTGTAGGAAATAAAGTAAAAAGGGGGTGATCCCAAACGCGCTACAAGCCGGCTATATAAACAAGGAACTGTAGGTGCTCAACAGAAGGACCAGTGAATAGAAAGGATACCAAACCCGGACTACTTCGCTAGGACTAACCCGAGATAAGGAGGACTGGAGCACACAGAGCTCAGAGCAAAAAAAAAAATTTTAATGCGACTGACGTCGTATATTGTTGGGCAAGACACAAACACCGGAACGGAGGCGGAAAAAATCTGATAGAGCGTCCAGACGACGCCAAAAAGGAAACCAAAACGTAGAACAACAAAGGCTGCAAATAACCATGACAGATCAGAGCATTCTCATCTTCTAGAAGAGGAAAGAAAGATAATTTGGTCAATGTATCATGTGTGTGAGACAGATCTTTTCATTGTTGTAATAATGTGACTTGCCTGTTGGCAGGATAGACTGGCAACAGGGTGATGAAATAACAAACTTAGCAAAACCTGGGAAACCAGACAATGACAAGGGAGCAGTCTCCTTTATTTTTAATTGTGTGTGTGTGTGTGTGTGTGTGTGTGTGTGTGTGTGTCCTAAAATGGGGGAACTATGTATAAAAGGGCTACAATTCCTACTTTAACCTCATACAGTATATTCATTGTTTATTTTAAAATACAATGTGAGTCCAAAGCCAAAACAACAAAATGTGTGTCACTGTCCAAATACTTACAAACTGCACTGTAAAAAGATTTTCCCCCCAGTTATCTTGAATTTAGAATTTTATTAACAAGCTGGTTTCCCCCCCCACTTTGATTTAAATTGCATTTGATCTTATACCATCAACTATGCCAGTGCATATGAAAAGGCAAGTTGCATCTACATTTTTTGAAAATATTGTATAGTTTTTGGAAAGATGCATAAAGACATACTGTATATGCAGAAGATATTTAGACAGATTTTTATAAAGATTTCTCATTAGAATGCTTTATTTTATGCCTTAATTTTCAGTTATAGACCTCAGACTAGTAACAAAATGTTTATCAATACAATTATTATATTTATCAACATTATAATGCATTAATATTAAATAGGTTAGCGTATAGTTAAAATTAAAAGCCTATCTCAATTTTTACTAGTTTTTACTCCCATTCATATTTTTATTTCAGTTTACGATAATGTTTTTCACACATAGTTCTTGTCTTATTGGGAATGCATTTAATTCTCAAGCACAAATCTTGGAGGGCGACAGCCACAGCGTATGCTCGTTTTTGGTGTGTTCCCCTACGTAAGTGCTTCATTTAACTGATTAGCTAGGGAGCCCACGCAAATTTCTGACAAAGGAAACCACTAAACCCTGCAGCTCTGCAACATGTTGCATTATCCAAAATTGCCAAGAATTGCCATCAATAAGGGAAAACAGTTTATATTGCGGCACTTCAACACAAAGATATTTGGTATGTCCAATAACAAACAGCTGCTGATCTCCACTGCATAGTGTCCCAATACTCAAAAAATGCACCCTCCCTTTCTCCACTACCACCTGCCCCGGAAACGGATCTTGTGTTAATGGTTACATATAAATTAATGTCTTGACGCAAACCTCCAGGTACATTGTATACTGTACATGCAAATACTCACACTCGATACGTTCAGGCAGTTTTGCATACTTCCAGGTAGGAGAGGAGTGGTAGTGGGGGAGTGGAGGAAAGGAGGTGGGGAGTGAAGAATATTGGGACGCACCCATAGTTGTGTAGTCTACTTGACCAAGCTGTTAATGATTTACCCAAGTAAATCCTCAGCTATAACATTCCCCAGCTGTAAATAAATAAGGGCATGTTGAAGATTTATGAGTGTAAGATCACACTATTCACCTTAATCTATGTGGAGGAAAGTATAATCAGTTAATACCATATATCATGTTTCAATTTATTTATCAGTAGTAAAGCTTGGTAAAGCATTATGTTATGTACAGTCATTACACAAAATCATGGTAATAACAGTCCTGTCATTTTGAGACTAGCTTTAGACTCTAATTAAACACGATTAACAAATGGACTGTGACCTTTGCTCTATAGTCTATTCCAGAGAATCAACTGCTATAGGGAAGGTATTCAGTGTGACACTAAATATCCATTCTCTCATTTGATTAATGTGGTTTTGTCCACAGTTAATTTTGTCAGGGTCCTGTCCAACACATTTGAAAAGTTCAATTGTATTCATGGCAAGCAGCATTTCATTCAAATGAGCCTATTTAAATTGCAAATTACAGCAGCTGTTTAATGAGTAAAGTTCACAAACCAAGTGCCATGTCACTTGGACCATATTAAGAAATTTGAGAAAAGACAAATGATGGGGAGGGGAAACATATTTCAGGTGACTAAAGATAAAATAAGAATTGACAAATATAAATTACCAGGTTTGTAGTTTGAACCACACCCACTGAGGATGTCATAAGTACATTACAATGACATCATAATCTTTGTTCACAGTAAAATTCTAAAAATTATAAAAGGTGACATAGTAAGAAATATGAGATAAAATTTATTTCCAATAAAATTCACCCCAGTCATTCAGGAAAAGCAAACCTAAAAACACACATTTTTAGAGATTTAAAAGAGGACAATGAGCTAGCCGGCTTGATCTCCTCAGGTCCAAAGGTTAGGGGCCCGAGCAGTGAAGATCACCCTTATTCTTCAGTCTAGACCGATGGATATTACTTTAAATTTTGTGGCTCACCAGGTGCTAGCCCAACGAGCCGTAATCCAATTAACTTTGGCCCTCCAGAGGCAATTTCCACCTAGTTTCTACTAGCCTTATTTAAGTGTCAATATCTCAAAAGATATTTGCTGCACATACATGGTTTAAAGTTCAAATTGAAATATGAGGCTGTATCATTCAGAAATTAGCAATAGAATACATTTATTTGAGAATAGTCACATACAGTATATACATAATACGCAAAAATAAGTAGCCTAATAAAATAAGTTTTTAAAAAACCATAAAAAAATATGTTTTACACAACAACAGCAACGTATTACAGCCCTAAGTGCCATAAGTGGTCGCTATGGAAATGTCGAATGTAAGGGAATTTGGCAAAATGTAACAAGATAAACTCTTCAGGATTAATCAGAAAACATTTGTAGCTTCATATACAGGTAGGATATTTGGTTTCATAAACATATTTATACAAAAGAATTTGGAGAAAAAAATGAGGTGTCTTCTAAACCGAAAATGCATCAGGTTCTGTATATAGTACAGTAAGCAAGGGAAAATGGCGAATGCTTATTTGTACAATGTTTTTTAAAAATATTATTGTTTCTATATCTGAAAATTACATTTTACAGTCTATGGCTGTGGCAAGATGAGGGTCGTAAGTGCTTTGGGCTATTAATAGCACCCTCTTATTTTATTGCCCTGCAGTGCAAGCGGCTACCTTTTTAAACAATCCTGCATCAACATTTATGGGGTTTTCTTAAACCTGTAGTTTATAATTTCAGACAACCATGAATACTGTAATTGGGATGGATACATACACTAGGTGGCTAGGGTTAAAAGTTAAAAGTTCAATTTTAAAATCAATCCTAAAATAAACTGGAAGCCAATTAAGGGAAGCTCGTATTGGGGCGATATAATCTGAAAAGGGAATTACAGTAGTCCAATCATAAAGCGATAAATGCATAGATTACAGTCTCAAGATTCCTTCGAGATAAAAATGAACTCATTTTAGAGTCGCCTGAGATGAAGAAAACAGGACTGTACGACTGCTTTAACCTTCTTCTCCAAACTTATTTTTCCATAGAGTTCAATAGGAAAATTAGTCAGGAGAAACAAAACGTAAAGTGATCAAATCCCTCATTGTCTTGGTTGACTCGTTTTCCAGATATAGTCCTTGGATCAACATATGTACAAACTCTAAAATCACTCTGTGTAGGCGCAAACCCCTTCTCATCCTTTCTCTAACTCGCGTCTCCAGCAGCTGCAGGATTTAGCTAAGGATATAGAGGCTTCTGATCCCTCGGCGCAAAACCATAACATAGAGACGTATATCAAGGATATTAATTATTCTCTTAGATTTATGCCTGATGCCTCCTCAACTGAGATGGTGATATTTTTTCCAGCAGAACTGTAATGTTCGTGGTTAGATTAAGCTGTACATTATGCTGAAAGAGTATGGAACACATGGTTGGCTAAATGGCTGTAAGTCACCAAGGGTCTGAGGTATCAAACAAATCTCAAACCATCACTCTTTTGCCAGATATGCAGTAGATCTGGATGGATCACTTTAAAAGTTGTTTCTCCTGACTCCTTTTCCTATTGAACTCTATTTTAAAATAATATTACAGAATTTTCTGAAATTTTATCATGAAATCTTTGTATATCCCTGCCAACTGAAACCCTCCAATCCTTGAGCAATGCCAGAGCCAAATTTGCAGCCAGAGCAAGCACTGGCATGGTCCAGATTTGGCCGAGACCATGGGGACCATACATCCACTGGACCAGTGCCTTAAAAAGATGACCCACCCACAAAAAAAGAAAAAAAAATTGATTGACATTTCACCAGATATTCGCTATCACAATTCAATGGTTAGGTCAGGGGGTGTAGCAATCAGGGCTGAAGGCTGGGATGTTAAAGATTCATAATACGGATGCAAAAAAATCATATTAAGAAAAAGTGTGGTGGGTGAATAATATGATCAGATCACACCAGTGCTGATCTGAATATATATACAGTATATTTTTTTTACAATGTCCAGTGCATGGATATGTGTGTTATTTCAGAAGAAATGTTGAGTAAAGAAAATGTGTCTTCATCTAGACATAGTTTTGCAGTGAATAGTACCATTACAAACCCTGTCAAACCTAAACCAGCAGGGGAAGGTATTTCAGCATGCAGACTAATCAAGATATGTGCAGTGAATGATTACCTCAATTTTAAGACCCAACATTGTACTTTACAGCAGCCATTAAATGGACATAGTGTTTTACCATAATCCTCCTGATGTTAGTTAGTAATTTGTGTGGTATATAAACTGGTGAAAACTCACCACCTTATAAACCAAAAAAAAAACTGTTACTCTTGTTTGAGTCACTCTGATGAGCTCTGATTTTCAATGGCATGACAGTATGTTCTCTAAAGTTTACCCAGTGGAAAATGCAGTGTGCTCCAAATGGTGTGTAAGGCATACCTGACTGCCAAAACAGTTGACAGGAGCCATTTACATTAAAAGCTATTGCTGGCAGAGCCCACAGAATTTCATGTGTTCATGAGACTATCACAAGTTTTTACTTTAATTAAATCCATAATGCAGAACATTTAATCTATATCAAGACAGTTTTAAGAAATTAGTCTGGAAGTGGAAGCTGGAAATGGTTATCTTGTGCATGCACCTTGTGCTGGATGTTGAATGTTGTGCCACACCTGCGACACAGAATAAAGTGTGTTGTTTTATATAATATATATAATTAAATGCTGAGGGAGTTCAAGACTTTCTTTGAAAATTCCTCACATTTTAAAAATGGGCAATGTTAAAGTTTTCTTTGTGGGAAATTTGAAAATGCTCTGTGAGGCCAACCAAACATTTATGGTTTAATATGTCACAGAACAACCCTTGGTACCTTAAGTGCAGCAAGTGCAATAGATACAACTATTTCAGTTTGAATCACTTTGGCATTCGTTCCGCCTACGTGCCAAATCATTCATAGTCTGTAGAAGCTTAATTTGCATGTAAATTAAGATAAAGGGCAGAAGGCAATAATTATAGTCCAGCAAAGTCCTGATGGTTCACCAAAGTAAGGCACTCTTAATCCCATTATGCAAATGGGTGTTTCAAAGTACATACCCTGATCAAGGCAGAGCTGTCAAAATTCTGGCTTTGTTTATATTAATTTTCTCTCCAAGAGTAAAAAAAACGGTCCTGTTTTATTTACATGTGCTAATGACATTTTATGAGTGCATTTAAAAACTGACTGCAAAACATAGACTGAAACTTTTTTTTTTCAGAACTGATATCAATGTTGGCCAATGGCTGATGTATCAGTCAAAATTCTTATAATACGATCTCATGCAGCTTCAGCTAGTTGATTTTTCCCAAACACTATCTGTAAGAAAAAAAAAAAACATGAAATGTTCATATTCTGTATTGTATCATTTTAGAATATCAAAATTATTAATGTATTTTTGTATTTTTGTATATTTCACCTGAAATTATTAAGATACCAGCACACACACCTTGACTGTTTATATCCTCTACAACTCGTTCAGTATTACCTTAGTTGCAATGGGGCAATTTATTTATTTTTCTGACAAACTGGGATTTGATTATAAGTTACAAGTCCCGTTCATCAACCACTGCAACTTAGTGCTACCACTAGTATGACAGTAAGGTAACACACAAAAAAAGGAATTTCTTATTTCTAAACATTACACCAGAAAAGGATTAAATGTTCTAGGTATCTTCTCCCAAACTTACTTTACCAATTAGTTATTGGAATTTGTGGAATGAGATCATAGCTGAAATGTTGTCTAATATTGTTTTTGGTCACATATAGTTACATTACATTACAGTCATTTAGCAGACGCTTTTATCCAAAGCGCTTTGCTGCACTATGAACTGCACAAGCACTTTACTTACCAAGGTGGTTTACTACGAAGCAGGATTACTGGGTTAGTACTAGCTGGATAACTGAATAAAACCCAGAACAGCTCTTTTTACTTCAGTCCATGTTCCAGATTTGGGAGGGTTCTGGGTTTTACTCAGTAATCCTGCTTCGTATATACCCCCCAAGACTCCTTATAATACTTGTTTATGTTGGTATTATTGTTTCATGATGTTGTGCACTGTATGTATTTGCAGACATTTTTTATATTGCTGAGCTACCCGTAAGCATTGTGCAAAGCAAATTCCCATGATGGCAATAAAGGAAAATCAAGCAATCTCCTGATTAAATGTGATATTAGTTTGGTTTGCATAACGTTATTTTGAAACCGCCAACATGGCGGTTGGTGTAAACAAGTGGGCGTGGCGTGTCTGACAAATTGTGACGTGTGTGACAGGCCTCAATTGAGTATTACTTTTTCCAGTATAATGGGATTTATACATGAGCAGATGAAGATGGGATTCAGATGAGCATGACCTTCCAACAAAGAGCCTCATCATACTTGTTTAAATATTTGCCATAAAACCAATGACTAGTTCTGCTCAGACGCTATCACTTTACACATCTGCCTCACAGAAGGACAACTGCGAAATATCGGATAATCAAAATCCACGTGGCAACTTTTAAATCTCTTGAATTTCCTTATACTCCATGTTAGATTGTCGTTTTGCCACACACAATGGGCCCAGAACACCAACAAAATGACAAAATTAATGAATTAATTATTTTATTTATTTCCAGGCTGCCAGGTCGACCATAGCCTAGTGCCTGGCGGATGGAGGGAATGCACTCTTCCAATGCAGAAAGGCTTCAACTTCAACAGTTTGTGTGACGGGAGATTCTGCATGTTATATTCTGCTAGGTCCTTTTACTTTACCATGTAGGCTACTTTACTATTTACTTTATGACACCGGAACAGACAATACTAAACTACTGTTTTTCCTTGATTGAACATCTACTAATAAAACTTTGATTTCTATGTCGGAATAATTCTTACTTTCTTTCTTTTTCTGGGCCATTTTGACTTTGCATGCACCTTTAAATGGAAGTGTCAACTTCCAAATAAGGAAATTCATGGGCGTGGATTTACACCAATTGCAAAATAAGGTGAACGTGCTTGTGATTTACGATGAATCGGCATGTATGAACATACGCACGGAATACGAACAAATCTGCCTTTCCCGCACGGTTTGATGAATCTTGTTTTGTACATAAATGTATGTGCATATTTAGGAACGTTTCATGAATGAGGCCAAATGTTCCTTAACACTAGAATGACGGGAGCGGTCATTTGACAGCTTTTGGAATTTTTTACTTTAATATCTCCGAGCAGGAGAGTCGCACGGCGGCCTCCTTTGATGACTTTTCCTAAATATCTCATATCTACCTGGTCATGTTATAAAATTTCAAAAGTTTATTTCTGGAAAAAAAAACACCTGGAAAGACGGGTAAAAACCGCAAAATCAGGCCCCGCCCCCTACTCCTCTCACAGTCACCCATTCACATCTAAGGATCACTGAAGGTGTTTAATTCACAACTGCTGAACCCCATTCAGAGGACAACTATCACATTAGCAAGTTATTAGTTTAGCACTCTGTTATCCCTTTCTTTGATGATGGAGTCAAAAAATGCAAACTCAATTTAAAAAATGAACAATTCACGCCACCTGCTGCTTATTTAGCTTCTAAAACAGTTTGCTTAATCTTTCACATTGAAACATTTTTTAAAAACATTTTTCAATGCGAAACATATTTTTGCGCAACTAATTCCTGGGCTACGTGTGGACAAATTCAAAGAACGAGATACTATGACACCTATGCTATTCCACAAATTGCATAGGCCAAAATAAATTTTTTAATTTATAGCATGAATAAAATAATCTTTGATGGTCCAAAAACAGGCGCACCAAACTTATGCATGGGTCTAATAAAAGAGAGGGGTACAATTTCACTTTGTAGAAAAAAATAAATAAAGTTTTGGACTTTGACTGCCTATATAGTTTATGGCCTATAAACAGAACTCCACAAAGTTCCCTGGACCTACAAATCTTAAATATAATCTAAATGTGTTGTCATGTGAACAGAAAACAACACTATAATATAATAAAACAACTTATTGTTCAGCGTTGTTGTTTCCTGACTATTTTTAGTCTAGTCTACTTGTTATTTCCTTTATACTGTAAGCAAAGCCTGCCAATATAATTATTCAGTTTTCCCTCTAGAATTTGCTTTGATACGTCTAATATTTCAATAGAAATACAATTGTTTCATATTTTCCTCTTTGATAAGAGTGAAACCAAAAGCATTCAATTCAGGTTTAGCTCAGTTTTAGAACTCTTATGGTTTATTTGAGCTACTTATGGGTAGGCCTATAGCCTACTGTAAGAAATGTCCGTGAATTTTACTGTAAAAAAATTAGCGAAGGTATGAAATTGTAAACAGTTAAATTACTGTAGCCTATATGACTTTCATCCGTATGAATTATCCACAATTATTTATATTTCAGCTGATATTTATTTTTACAAAGTAGCCTAAGCTATGGCAGTCAAAGCTCAATCTTCAATAGAAACTAATTTTATCAAACACCTCTTTGATATGGGTGAAACAAAAAGCAATTGATTATGCCCATTCAGCTCCCGTTTTAAAATTGTTCATTTTGGGGATACATGCAGGCTAGGCCTACGTGTGCCCAGCTGACTGTCACTGATGCTTTCAAGTAAATTAGGAACTTTTCTTTTTTTCCTGCAAAGCTCAGTTTTAAATTTTTTTATTTTGGGGATACATGCAGGCTACGTGTGCCCAGCTTGCTGGCAGCTCAGAGCTTGAAGAATCATTTTTAGTAATTTTTTTCAGAGCCTATAAGCACTGTGCTATTCACACGTCTAATTGCTGATTTGCGAAACAAAAGGAACCACCTGGGCAGGGTGAATGGAGATCTCCAACTGAACTTTAGTTATGATATTTTCACTTGCTTTCTTGAACTTTTTGGAGTAATTAAAACTTATTAAAAATATATTTATTTATATTTTAAAGTATTTGCCGATCCGATTGTATTCGATAAATTAGGAACTATGCGCTGACAGGAGATACATGATTCACGGGCAATTTAACCCGAATAAATTCAAAATTAAAAACAATTTTACCATAGACTTATTGCAGACTTATATCCTAAGTTAAATTAACATGGATGACATGATAGAGTGTGCTAAAAATCTACTGACTATCGTTAAGTTTCAAAGTCTGACCACAAAGTTCTATGAATAACCGTTTATAAACGTAAATTTGACAGAAATACACACAAAAATATCTTAAGAATTATCTTAAGAATAATAACCTATATCCTATTTACAGTTGGTCCGTATAATGTATTTTACTCCCATTCTCTGGTTGAAATTAGACCAGCGGTCATTTGACCGCAAGTCGTCATTCTAGGTAGTTTGCGAGTCCCCATCTTGGAAGTGTTAAATACAGTGGTACTGTTATTCAACTGAACAAGTTGTGGCTGTGTTCATTTACATAATTAGTGTTAGTAAATGTCAAACTGTATGAAACCATGCAGGGATGCAATTCCTTTGTACACCAGATGCAATTTAGCACTACACTCTGTGCTACATTTAGTGCTAAACACTACTTTAAGAAAAATGACATAATTAATGTCCTTCTAAAACAAGGGAAAGAATAGAACGGTTACAAGAGAAATACCATCTGTGTGCTACTATTGTGTTTTTTTTTATTTTCATGTGTTATGGACACCACTTTCATCCAATGATTATCCCTTTTTTTGGTTAATGCATTGGAAATACTGAACTTTTTATTTTTTTTACAGCAGGGACATTTTATCACAAAGCTTGCCTGATTACTTATGCTATATAAAATGTGAGCCAAGAACATCTGAAAACACAGTTTATGTCAGGGAGTTAAATATGCAGGTACAACTTACATTTTCGTATGGGTGAATTCCAATGAGGTGACAGATTCAAGTCAATGTTTAGGCTTGTTGCTTAGTTTAAGCACACATTTTGTCTTTCAGTTCTGCTCTTATGGGTAAGACCATAGTGCTCATGTATTTTTGAAAGACTGACTAAGCCAAGAACATTTATTACTCTACTTTCCAAGGCTTCCCATGCATAGATAAGGCATTTCAAGAGAAGGCTATGTTGTCCACTAATTCCCATTCATGGTACAAAAGTGCTCTGATTATATCTATGTCAGTAACCATGGTTACCCTGTAAAAGACTGTGTGTGACCTAATTAGCTCCCGTACCCATGCAGGCAAGCATTCCTTTTAGTACTTCAGCTATGGATGCTTGATTAGCTGCATCAATCTCAAGAGTAGACTAGTATTGCAGATAATATGTATGTTCCTCTGGACAGAGAATATGGAAATAAAAAAACTAAAAAAACTTGGCATTGCCTAGATCTAAAGAGACTGATGAAGGCATTGTTATAGTCAGAACTTGATGCAATATACACTGAAGAAAGAAAAGGTGCTTTGATTTTATCTAGAGCCAGGTTTTTTGAGAAGGTGAAAACATAGAATCTTGAGAAGGATAAAGTAGAAATTATTCATTACAAATTAAAATATGTACTGGTAACAGGCACGGGAGTTTTCCAAAGGCTGTGTTTTCATTATGCGTGAAATTATACCTATACCTTATTTTATTTGTTAAATTTTTAAAAAAATAGGGGCTCAATGTATGTTAACTACAAAAAGCCCTAGAGAAGCCAAGGCAAACCACCGTAACTTCAATTACTGTGTTCTGGCTTGCACCATCGCGTCTGCACTAGGGCTGGACGATATGACGATCGTATCGGATATCGACGATGATTGACAGCTATCATGATGGGAGCTGTAAATCGTGATTTACAGACGATGTCTACTTCACTAAGTTCGCTCCGACCTGCAGCGCTGCACCTTGAAAGAACATAGTCCCGCATAGCGGAATACACAATGAGCCAAAAATATATATTTTTTTGCAATAATCTCTTTGTTAGGCATGGAACAAAAGGCAAGATTGATGCATGCAAAATCAGTGGATATTGTCAAAAAGAGGCAAGAAGGCCTCCATTTGTTGCTTTCTTGCTGACTCTTCCTTCATTATTTAGGTGTTTTGGGACACATGAGCGCAACTTTTGGGTTGCCAGGTTATGGTGAAACCGATGGCATGAGATGGTGTAGTGTGTGGATTATGTTTAAATGACAAGACCGATTGATCCGTTCACAATGAATTTTCACAATAAACTTTGAGGGCTGGGGAAATTATGGGAGTTTCCTAGGAGAACAACAAAACAGGAGTACGCCGGTAGACTGCTTTAAAATATGGTAGAAAAATGGGAGGTATGAGTTGGCAGGTATGGTAAAATATGATATCATAACACGGGTCCACCAATAAAAAAAAACATCTCAAAACAAAAATGAGAAAACAGTCTCTTTATAAATGAACCGGGCAGCGTTGCAGTGTTCACATTTATATGTATTCAGTGTGAATTTTTATTTAGAACATTTTTGGCTTAACTTAAAACTCAGTGCTTCATCTCGAAGAAATAATGGCCATGAAACCGGGAAAGGCTATTACGTATTAAAGAATTACCGTTTTTTTTTTTTTTTGACTTTCGACCAATTTTTATACAAACTATTTCCACCAGGCTGATCGTAATAATTTTGTCCAGAGGTTTGTTCTCCCCGAGAACCACTCATCTCTGCTTTACAATGCACTCCAAAATGTAGGCTATTTAATGGATAACTGTGGAGCATTTATTGCTCCAAACTTTAATAATAATGTTGATAATTTTTTTTTGTACTGTAGAAACACTAGGGGTAAGGGCATAATTATAGTATGCAATTTAAAAAAAACAATAATAATTTCACAAAAAATCTGAAATACGCCCGGGCGCACAAGTCTAAACATTCCGTTCTGATCAGGCTTGGGAGCTTATACATACGGCAGTAGCCTGACACTGCATGTAGGCTACCTACGTTGTCCTACCTTTCTTTGTTGTAGATTTGTGAAGACAATTCACAAAATGTCATAATTGGGGCACATTCTACTATCTGGAAATTAATATTTCTGGATTCCCAGAGGGTGTCGGATAGTAGAGGTTCGACTGTATTCCTAGAAAAACTGAAGTGTTGTAGTGTTTTTGCAGGGGGGTGGGGGCGATAGTATCGTATATCACAATGTTTCACATGACAGTATCGTGATATTATTCTTAATAGACTTTGCCCAGCCCTAGCCTGCACTTTACCCTCATATCCATTGCTTCATTTAAAATATTAATGTGCTGGAGTACAGAGCCAAAACATCAGAAATTGTATCACTGTCCAAAACTGTCCATAGACTGCACTGTAGACCCCCCCCCCACCCCCCCCCCCCCCCCCCCCCAGTGGTAAACATAGGCTGGCAGATCTCTTTCAAAAATGTATAATAAAACAGAAGTACATGAACAGTAATAATCATTTTTGTGTCCCCCGCCTGCCCCCCCAGGGAGATGGTGCAAGGATTTAGGAGTGCTCCTTGCCTGATCTCCTGGCCTTTAATGAAATGCTTAATAACTGTAGGTGACAGTACGCGCCGATAGACTTGAGATTTCAAGAGGGGATACTTGAGGTTCCTTGTCAATCTCCAAACCAAGTACTCTTCTGAGAGGCTGTTACGGAGATGAGAAATTGTCTAGTGTGTACTGTTTTTCAATGGTGCAGAGGATTCATCTGCTTCAGAAGTTTCTAGAAAATTGCTAGAGGCCCTTGAGATGGAATGACAATGCTGAGAGGGGTCAGGAAAAATAATTTCTCTCTCTCTTTATTATTTATTTATTTTCTGACAGAGGACCCTCTATATACAATGGGCTCCAGAATTATTGGCACCCCTGACTGGAAATGCACAAAAAATACTATAAAAAAAATGTATAGTAACATTATTGAGAAAAACTCAAAATGCCAACATATAAGAAATACTGTACTTTATTAATATTTGAATGGAACCAACCAAAATAATTTATTCATTTAATTAAAAATCAATTTCCACCAAATCAAGGTTTCACAATTAATGGCACCCGTAAAGATTGTAAATAAAATCTACCAAAGTTAAACCCGGAATGAAATTTAAGTTTATCCAAGTCTTAAGGAACTATATGAAGGAACTATATATATTCATTACATCACTTCCTGTTTCACTAGGGTATAAAAATGAGGTAACACGCATGCAATATCCCTTCGCCATCCAGCACCATAAAGAAAACAAAATAACTGGCAGTTCAAAAGAGAGAGACGGTCATAGACCTTTATAAATCTGGTACAAGAAGATCCACAAAATGATTGAAAATACCAGTGAGCACTATCAGGGAAATTATTCAAAAATTCAAAAGATATGAAAACCTGACAGGTAGGGGACGCAAATGCATTTTCCCCCCATGATAGGGAGGAGGAGGATTGTGAGAAAAGAATCCCCAAGAATCACTGTGAAATCATTTCAGGCCTTGGTGGCATCTCGGGGTCACCAGGTTTGTAAAAGCACCATCAGATGCCACCTCCACAACCACAGGCTCTTTGGAAGGGTTGCAAGAAGAAAGCCTTTTCTGACCCCAAGACACAAAAGCAAGCGCCTGACGTTTGTCAAACGTCATTTAAATTATGACTGGACGAAGGTGCTGTGGTCAGATGAGACCAAAATGTAACATTTTAGTCAGATACAGCATCGACATGTTTGGCATCGAACCAGAGATGCATACAAGGAGAGGCACCACATACCCACAATTAAATATGGCGGTGGGTCAGTGATGTTTTGGTGGTTTTAATTCCAGAGGTCCAGGGGCACAGGTTAAGAACAATGGCACTGTGGATTCCACCAAATATCAGGCAATTTTGGCTGACAATCTGGTTCCAGCAAGACAATGACCATCTCAGTCATCGGACTTCAATCCAAACCTGCTGAACTGAAGAGGGCAGTTGATAAGCACAAACCCAAGAATGTGAAGGATCATGAAAGGATCTGCATAGAGGAATGGTCCAAAATCCTTCCAAATGTGTTCCTTAACCTTGTAAAACATTACAGGAAAATACTTCATGCTGTTATCCTTGCCAGAGGGGGTTGCAGAAAGTACAAAACCAGGGGTGCCAATAATGATGAAATTTGATTTTGGTGAAATACATTTTTTATTAAATAAATGTATGATTTTGGTTGGTTCCATTGAAACATGAATAAAGAACAGTATTTCTCACATGTTGGCATTTATCTCCATAATGTTATTATTTCTTTTTTTTATAGTATTTTTAGTGCATTTCCAGTCAGGGGTGGAGATCACAAGCTTGCAAATAGTTTTGATACATGATGTTATATAATGAAATAAAATTGTTCTTTAACACTTTCGATTTTCTCAATCTGGTGCCATTTGTCATGATTACAGCTTTAGCGGAGTGTTTGTTAATGTTCGTGAGAGCTTGCTGTTTTAGCCTGTCATCTACTATCACACCAAGAAAACAGAACACGTTAAAATCCTTAAAATAACTGGCAAGTTGTGGCAACATTTAGGTGGCAACAAATAGAATTCCCAATACAACTGCGTTCGTCGGAGACAGCGGTAATGAAGACGATGAGGCAGATAATAATGCATGCTTCTTAACAGACACAGCAAAGCGACGTACAGTACATTAATGCAATGCATACCCTACATTATATGGTAGCGGAGCTGAGAACTTAAATAACAACTTTTGAAGTTGTTTTGAATTGTTAAAACACTGCCTTATTACTGTTACTATCCATATAGAAAAATGCAAGTTGCTAAAAATGTTATTTTCATCTTACCTTTGCTTGCTGCGCTCAAGCATGCTTCTTACCCTCAACAGAGGGGAGTGGGTGGGGTTTATGATGACGGAGGAGAATTGCAAACACTGGACCACAGCAAGGCAAAAAATCCTGCATAGTGCACCTTTAATATGCATTTTGTACAAAGGTAGACTGTAGCTTCAGTAATGGGTTCAATAACGTTACTGACTTATTCAGCCCTGAAAACATTTAATAATTAAATTAAGAGAGTATTAAGCATTGATCATTATTGCTTATTTAATGGAGATCTGTGGATGTCATGTTAAAACCACCCTCATAGATACTTGATCCCCATAAATCAATCAATAGCACACAATACCTAAGAAGGGCCAAAACAAAATATATTATTTTTGTTTCCGTTCCACAGAAAGGTTTCCCCTGATTGTTATAGCATTGTAATTCTATTCTGCTCCACTCCAATATGTGTACAGTTTTCTCATAGCTGAAATAACATATTCCTGGCTGAGAAGAAAATGACTTTTTATCAAAAAGTGAGAGTTCTTGTATTCTAAGATATAAATATCTTCAGCATTTCAAATGCCATTTATTTTACCCAGCCAATTCAATTTTGTGATAAGCCTGGAGGGGCAGAGGTTATCCATACAAAAGATACAAGAGCGAAACTCAATTGACATTAAATGAAAATGCCAAACTGCAATTATCATTCTTTCACATGAGCACACTGTGCAATTAATCAATAGACCATTACCTACATGTGCCATTGGAAACATTGTATTGCTGCCCATGTCGAGCTGGCATTGTGTGTAGCCTGGCAACTCCTCCATCCAATTACTTCAAGTTTAATGAACATTCATATTCCAGTCAATATCTGTGGCAATATTTATGAACAAGGTTAAGTCAGAAACATTACATTTTCAACAGTGGTCCTCATTTAAATTCTGAAAAGAGAAGTTACTTCTACGTAACAATTGTGATAGTATATGTATTTATTTATTTTACAAAAAAACCTTTTTCCTTCTTAAAACATGAATCAATGTATTCTTGCACACAGACATATCGTGAAATATTATAGTTCCTAAAAAGTTTTTTGTTTTCCATTCCGTTACAATATCTAGCTGTCTGGAGTATTTTGGATAAAAGATTACTTCAAATTAGTTATTTTTTATTTTAATTAACCCCTTCTCTAGCGCCACACTTTTTGAACACAAGCCAGAAAATAAAATGGTTTCTGTCCTTGAACCCCTTTTTACTACTGTCATAATCCTGCTCACTTCTGTAGGGTAGGCCTAACCCTTGACAGTTTGTTTTCCAAGTATCCAAGTATTACAGAAACAAAGTACCAGAAGCACAAACACAGTGGAAGTTTTTTTCCTTGCCTAATAGATGTAAAATAGTTTTTTGTTGGGATAAGGATACCAACTTTACCATAATTTGTATAGTCTGGAACACAGAAGATATGTACTCGTCGTTTTGATTGAGCCTGTTTTGTGTCATGTTACAAAATAAGGACCCTTTGTGGCGATAACATTGGGATCATAAATAATTATCTATAGACATAGAATCGTCAGCTTTACACTTTCAAAAGGTATATTGTGACCTTATTATTTAAAAATATCACCATAAAAAAGTGCAATGAATGCAAGTAAAATAAACTGTGCTAGTTAATGTGTTAAACATGGAAATGTTGGAAATATTTATCTGACATGTCACGTGTCGAAACACAACACAGTTTTTTTGGATATTGTCACCAAAATAATGTTTTATATCATAATTTTATTGTCATTGTCTAACGGGATGAGCCCTAGGTCTCATTGAAGCTATAATGAGGCCCAGCAACAAGTGTGACAGATTGTTCCAGTTTGAGGGTACATTGGCTTTAGCAAACTTGACTTTTTAATTAAAACCTTTTCTTTGATACTGGGGAGCATATGGTTTTGTTCAAAAGTAGGTTGCGAGGTATAATACAGCATGGCACTGCCAGAGATTTGTGTGTTGTGGCATAACAGCCACAAACCCAAGTCCATGACCCTGCGCATATGCCTTCCAGGAACACATCTTTCATCTGAACAAGCGCATATGGCCAATTATAAAATAAACCCTGAGAGGATATGAACATGCTCTCATAACTTATTTATTTTAAATCCTTGAAGAAATCACTCGAAGTGTTAATTACCACATGAAGAACAAGTAGTCTGTTAAAATGGAAATTTAACTGTATCAGATACATCATTGTTCTCACTAATCATGAAATATTATATTGCAAATGTGTGAGTTTTAAAATAAATTAATAAATAAATAAACACACTGTTGAGCATATTGGGCAGGGCTTTATAGAAAGATATTTTGATAAATAAAGAAAAACTGCTCTAGATAACAGCCACTTGATTTTCGAGATTTACCTGCAAGATCATATCATAACAAAATGATTTAGCCCTGCAGCCACCCGCTCATGTTGCTATTATAAGTAGCAGGGTTTGCACATTAAAAAGTCATGCACTGTATTCTGAATGACTGTAATATTTACATTTACATATGCCAGGATTATACATAATGGGGTCGATTTACTACAATCCCAAATAAGGGTTGTTATTTTCCATGTGTTGTCATTTCACACTTTGCGGGGTGATCAAATAAGAGTCATTATATAAATTACTCCAGCCTACAAACAGACATATTTAAATTAGGTATTTTCCGTGTTTGGAATAGTTACACTATAGACTAAAGAAATAACTCGTAAGAAAACGGTGAAAAGATTGGCAGCACTGTTGCCAGTGAAAAACCATTTAATAAATGGGAAAAAATATATATAAATCCTGTTATTTTAGAGTACTATTACACAGAACAAGCCGGCGGTTTATGACGAACTGTTGCACTGGATGTCTCTTACTTTCTGGGAGTTACAGATGTTTGTCAGGACTGAAACGATCGTAACTATACTTACTAAACACTACTCGCGCTATTAGTGTCACATAAAATCACATTTCCATCTGATTATGGGCTTTATTTTGATTAAGTTTTTATTTGCTTTGTTATTCACTGTTTGTTATAATAGACATTGCAATTCTCTTTTGATTAAAGTACTAGTTACTCTTGTATTCTGTAACACAATTTGCTTCATGATTAAGAAAATGCATTTATTCTTACTGTTCATGATGTAGCCTATGTATCCACAAATTCTCGCTTTGTGTATTTTGAGTGTTAGCTAGAATGGGCCAGTTAATTAGCCCCATTGTTACGCAATCATTCAGAAGGTTCAGTTAGGGATATTACAAACACACCCATACATGGAAACCTTGGACGCCAATAATTACTGTGCTGCCCTTTTTATTGATTTGTCCAAGGCATTTGATACCGTTGACCACGGAATTTTATGCCAGAGATTGTCAGCTATAGGCCTGTCCAACCAAGCTGTTGGTTGGTTCTCAAATTACCTCTCCAACCGTAAGCAATGTGTGCAGTTCAGTGGTCTTTCCTCCAGCTTTCTTAATGTCACCAGAGGTGTGCCACAAGGTTCAGGGTCAAAATATGAATGCATCTGTACATCTTTATGCCGATGACACTATTGTATATTGTTGTGCAAGCACTGTTGCCCTGGCATTTGAACATCTGCAGTCTGCATTTGACACTATTCAGTCACATCTGTTCCACCTCAGACTAGTGTTAAATGCAGACAAAACCAAGGCCATGTTCTTCTCTAACAAAAAGATGGTGCCAGCTGTTCTTCCCTGCATTACGTCTGCACAAGGTACCCCTATTGAGATTGTGACCACCTACAAATACTTAGGCTTCACAATTGATGAAAGCTTTTCTTTTAAATCTCAAATTGATTATCTTTTAAGGAAATTGAAATTAAAATTGGGCTTCTTTTTTAGGAACAAATCCTGTTTTTCCTTTAATGCTAGGAAACGGCTTGTTGCTGCCACTTTCTTGCCTCTCCTGGACTATGGGGATGTTTTGTACATGAACGCCTCAGCTCTCTTCATCTGTTGGACGCTATCTATCACGGAGCTCTGAGATTCATAACCGGTTGTGAACCCCTCACACACCATTGTATTCTTTAGTCAACTGGTCATCATTATCCATGCGTAGAAATTTGCACTGGTATAACTTTATCTACAAATCCATCCTTGGACTGCTGCCCACTTATTTATCAACTTACATGTCACGTAAACAGTGCTGTTATAGCCTACGCTCCCAGGGCTTCATCACTCTCTCCATCCCCTCAGTCCATGCAGAATTTGGAAAAAAGGCCTTCTCCTACTCAGCCCCCTCAACCTGGAATATGCTACAGCAGGAACTGAAGCTGTCTAGCATGATTCCCCTATTATTTTTTTCCTTCTGAGGCTTATTTTCACAGAGACACAACTTGGTGGTGATTCGGCTGCGCAGGAGGGAGGACCACTTTCGCTTCTGGTTGTTCGGAAGAAGATTACTTGTCTTCGCAGGCTTAAACAGATGCCGTCTCTCCAATGTGATTGTTAATGACAACTAGCTCAAGCCTCTACCAGGGACTCCCATTGCAGGGTACCGCCAGTTGACACGCGAGTTTAACTTGAGGTTAGGGAAATGGCAAGATCGCTCTTCTGAATTGGGGTGCGATCGAATGACCAGCTGGTTTGAAACCGGAGCTGATGAAAAATGACTGGAACAGCTGTTAAACTGCCCTACGTGACCCATTGTTCGCTCCCACCAATAACAGCTTAATGGTGCAACGGAGGGAAAAGGTCCTGCTCTGGTTGCCACAGGAATTGGGGCACCATTACACTGACTGTGTGCCATAATTACAGATATGGAGTCAGGAAGGAGGAGAAAAGACCAGCCTGGCTTCAATCCACATGACCGATTGGGTCAAAGTAAATTAATGACTTTTCACCGTCCACACCTGCAGCCTCCTCATTCGCTGTGTCACTGCCATATCCAGCTATTCACAGCTCTCAAAATATAGATGATTTTTGTGAAAAAAAGAAAACTGTCCAGTTCATCAGCAGTTATTGATGTGGGTTCTGTAGTGACTGACATAACAAGAAGCACATGACCATGACTGCAATATATACCGGACACATGCGGCCTTATTCATGGCGCAGGACAAAATCGGTCGTACAAGCAATTTTGTTAGTATTTTGGCCATCATCAAAGTTTACGTATCAGATTTGTTCATACGCAGGAACACAATTTACACCTGCTCAGGACCACATCTGCCGTGTTCGTAAATTAAAAATGCAGCTAAATGTAGCTTCTGAATTTCAATTAGAATGTGAATATATTTTTATTTTCTGTTAAATTCACAAGACTAAATATAGCATTTGAAACACACAATGCAAACTTAATAAATGACAATTATAAAAGCAAACATTAAGGGCTGGATTCAGAGATGGCCAACTTAAGTCATGGGCATAAGTGCCTCTCCTGCGCAGATTTAACGCGAGCTGACTTACGCCGTATTCTAACTTATGTTGCGCAGGTGCTTATCTCAAAATGTGGGTGGTACAGGGCATGATATTCTAATTACCTTTTTCTTGTACCTGCATGCCCCCCGGGTTGCCAGGTATCTACTAAAAAATGTTTGTGGGGTTATGCATTTTCAATGTGTCAGTGACAGTGACTTTAATAACCGCATTTGCCTTTTGGAAAATCCTGCCTTTGCGCATCGTAGTTGCTCTTGCGTGACGGGGTATGGGCATGCAGTGAACGTATTAATACATCACATTGATAAAATGACCATAGCTTCTAATGATGACTGGGATATTATACCCATCACACAATCAAAAAAATACTCGCTGGACAGTGGTTGCACGCAATATTACTAAGTAAACAAATAAATCGTTGGATTTATTATAATTTTTTTTTTTACGATTTAGCCTAATAAAGTAATGTACGGTAAAATAATAGCCTATATGCGACGTCTTCAATTTAACCAGTCTCATTTTCAACAAATCTCAACCCTGCGTGTGTAATGATGCATATACGTATCCTGGAGAGACGCTTAAAACAGCGAATAAGTCAAATTTCTGCATCACAAATATCTTAAACTACGCAAATTTCGGGAGCAATTCCCATTTGCACATGCTTATCTCAACTCTGAATCTGACCCTTAGATTATGCCTATTAATCAATTGGAGGTTAAGCCCTTCGCACAGATGGCAACTTTAGTCAATTCTCACCTACTGTATTTAGGGGGTGTTCTATTTAATGCTTTATAACTTCAGGTGTGAGCATCACAGAAACTTGGCTTAAATTAAGAAAGACAGTTGTACCATTTACAGTACTAACTTAGATTAGTTTTCATATTTAGGTTGAAATAAATAAAAACATGCAAAACAAAGCTTTTCTTTAGTTTGCAATAAAATACTGAGAGCTACAAATGTGAAACAGGTACGATAGATTTCCTGGATCATAGTCCCCCTATCCACAGGTGTGAAAATCTGAGGGTGATATGCAGAACTACTAAAGACCTATGACGCAAAAATGTAGGCAGTGTACCCTGCTGTCCCTTATCATCTTCAAAATTATCCAAAATGGCTAAACTGTGCACTGCTGTAGATAATAAAATATTTTAATAATCATATATTTAACAACAAATCAACTGTTTTGGCTCATAAAACTCACTCATCATTTCCAATTGGGAATGACTATATTTCAGTGAGTATAGGGGATAGAAATCTATGGGTCCAATAATCTATCCAAAACCTGTCATAAAATGAATAAAATATTTTCTGTCCATTATAAAGCATATACATTTGCCCCATATGATTGTTTAAGATGGAAACATTGATATCACACTGGTACACACACCTAAATATTTAGCCTAATCATTTACTCTTGTACCTCGATAAAACATCACTTTTTTCTGTACTCTACAATATGTAATATTTTCCTGCATCACCTGGGATGACATTTCTCTAGTTTTTTATTTATTTATTTTTTTAATGTTCCCATTCATAATCACTCCAACATAAATTTTACATTTATCTAGCACATATCAGCGCACAGTAAATTGGAATTAGTATATTCCATGCCCTAAGTGACAAGTACAGCCCAGGGAGAAACTAATACGCCATAGTCTATATTATGTACGATAAATTTAAATAAAATAATATTGCACAGTTACGATTGCTGGCAACTGTTCTAGCTTCACAACAAATCAAGCATAAAACATTACTGAGCAACCTATGAATGTTTACACTTACAGTATGTGAAATGCACTCAATGGGAAAATAACAATATCAAACATATGGCACAAGACCCTTGGTGAAGTGGAAAAACTAACATACATATTTGAAATATTACAAGCAGTAATACTCTTAAAAGGAAATTCATGATATAGTCTATGGTACTTACATTACATTACATTCATTTAGCAGACGCTTTTATCCAAAGCGACATACAATACGTGCATAGAGACGTCATCAAGGTCACTACAGAACAGACAAGACAAAGCACATCCTTCCCATAATGTAGCAGCTATCCCTAGTAATGAACGTTGACTGTAGTTCACAGTAAGCTGTGGGTAAATCAGCTATACTACACTTCTATTCTAAATACTATTATAAACTATAACAAACAGACAGGAAAACACAGGGAACTAGTACCATGAGGTCCTAGGTTAGAATATCAGTCAAGGCGGAGTCTTCAGAGGTGTGTCTTCAGGCCTCGACGGAATGCAGGCAGGGTTCGAGTAGAACGTAGCGGAATGGGAAGTTAATTCCACCACTGAGGAGCTAAGGTGGAAAAGCTCCGCAGTCGGGACGAGCGAGAGCCGTTGACACGGAGGGGGGGGGGGGGAGGGGAAGTGCGAGTCGCCCTGCTGTAGAAGAGCGAAGTGGTCGAGTAGGAACATAGTTCTGGATTAAGTCCTGCAGGTAGGCGGGGCCTGTCCTATTGGCTGCAGTGTGGGCCAGGGTCAGAACTTTGAACCTGATCCTGGCTGCAACTGGCAGCCAGTGGAGTGACCTCAGCAGGGGGGTTACATGGGAAAATCTCGGGAGGTTGAACACAAGCCGGGCAGCTGCATTCTGGATCAGTTGAAGGGGCATAATGGCGCAGGCCGGTAGGGTCTTCTTCTGACCCACTCCCAAAATTCATGGAAGCAAGGCGTGGATTTTCTCTAGTCATGTGGACGAGTTGGCCAAATTAGTAAAAACTTACTAAACTTGCTAAAATAGCAGGAAAACAACAATTACTAAACTAATAAAACTAGAAATGCTGTTACGCCCACCTGTAATATATTGTTCAAACTATCCAATAAGACATTGCAAACACTGTTGCTAAGGTTTTAATGTCCTATATTGGATAAAAGAGTTGCCAATGAAATGAGAATGAACTGGAGTGCGTGAGACAGGTTTGAACAGCGTACAGGGTTTTATGTGTATAGGTTTCAGATGATGTACTAGCATTATAAAGTGGTGTGTATTTCTCAAACGGATTATCCAAGACAATAAATGACCACTGAATTTTGAAAGGGACATCGCTATACGTAAAATCAATGCTGGGATTGTATATTTATTTCATCTTTAGGAGCAGATATTGATAGTAGAATGACGTGGTACAATTACCCAAAAATCTTATTTGTTAGTTTGCTGTTGAGTGAGCAGAGCTTTTCACTGTTGTTTTGGCATACGTTCAGGCTATTTATCCCGTTTGACAGAGTACAAATTTTTGGTTGTGAAAACATATTTTTATGAAGTCACAGATAGATGCTATTGTCCACTGTGTCACGCATAGGTCAGTATAGGTGAGACTGGTTGGTGGGTTGCTTGTTAAATGGACTAGCTACATGACAATAGTGGCACTTAGAAACTCCGTATTCAGCAGAGTTATCACAAATCATGTACTAAAAGAGCTAAAACGTGGGGGTTTGTTGTTTCCACTCATAATTTGACTGCAGGAGCAATGAATGTCTGAGTTGAGAAATCTCTTGGCGCCGGCGCCATGGCCACTAAGGGTTTTGCACGAAGGGGTTAAGGGGGCGATGGCTGCGCTTGAGCACAACAGGCGGCACCCTTTTCTCTACAAACCTGAGGTGTGCAAAATAATATTGGCCTGGTGTCCTGCACATGGCCATGAAACACGTGCTTCCTGTACCAGATGTCTCCAATCCACCTGAACTAGGGCTACTGCCGGATGAACCACCACTCAAACTTGACAATATGGCCTCAGTTATAACACGCCAGCAATTAAGAGGGACTCTAAAATAAGGTATGTAACTACCCGATTTAATACCTCCTCTCACATGCACAGAACGCCAACAAAATAATGAAATGAATAGACCATACTGCTTGACAGGTGGAGGAAATGTGCTCGTCCGATGCAGAAAGGCTTGTAGAACCTTAGCTGCCACCTGTAGGTGTGGTATTTTTGAGCACAGCTAAGCATTTTTTGCCTCCAATCCAATTTAATGTAGACCTATTATTATTTTTTTTACTTCTTTAACAGTTTGTGTGAAGTGATACTTAATTGACGGCACATTATCTCCTGCTAGACATTTACTTTACCAGTTCCTATGACACTGGAACTGACAGTACTAAAATGTTTTTTCCTTGACTGAACCTCTGCTGGTCCATGTTGTATTTGTATGCACTGTTAAATGGAATGTGCAACTGTCATATATGGTAGTTGTAGGTAATTCATGGGCGTGGATCTATGCTAATTGCGAAATAAAGTGCACGTGCCTGTCATTTACAATTAATCGGAATGTATGAACATACGCACATGAATACGAACAAATCTGGCTTTGCCGCACGGTTTGATGAATCAGATATTATGTTTTATGTTTCATGAATGAGGCCCATTATATTTGAAGGCAGTTCTCTCTAAAATAAACTAAGCGATTGAAAGCAACAAATGATTTTCCCGCTGCTCTCTCCATCAAAAAAGTTTTTTTTTTTTTTTTTTGCAAAGCTTGAAACAGTTGTCATAGCAGCTTACTGTGAGCGACTCCTTCAAGAAACATGAAAGTGGTGAGACACCAACATGCACACATCTGGTAACCTGACTGCTGTGAAGCGTGTGGGTGTTCGACAGTTCCACCTCACTTGCATGGTGTTCGCACCCTGCTTAAGGGATCTCCTTCAGGCTCCGACTGAGAGACAGGAGAGGGGCTAGCACACAGTCACGAGATCCCACAAACAACAGATGGCCAACACTCACCATCATTTAATTTCCTCTCTTTAGCACTGACAGGTACGGGCTCCTCATTTTCTGCGAATGAACCAAATCCTGGCCCCGCGAAACACATGATTATCGACTAAATCTGAGAGCTCGCTTTACATAGTTTTATAAAGTTCGCAGGTCAAACTGAAGTCTAATTAACAGCACTGCAACACATACATTCACCACCTGTCTCATTATCCATTATCCACAGGAGCAGTGCCAGCAGAACGGTTTTCTGAGGCCATTTGAAGCTTGTCCCTGTTGTTGTCTCCCAAATTTCCTGCTCTTTTTATGGAATGCCCACATACCAGATGGTGTGGATGAGCATTACTACACCTAGCCTCAACTTTTATTTTTCAACAAGTAGAACATGACCAGTGGGCAATGTGATGTGAATTCCCTGGCATGTGTAGTGATTATTGAATTTCCATAATCACCTTTGGAATTGGAGATTCTATGACAAAACGAACACATGCACAAATATATAGAAATAAGACACAGAGAGCAGGCACTGGGGGTGTGTGTGTGCGTGCGGGGGGTGGGCTGTCTACACTTTTTTGTTGGCATCTGAGTCTTGCATCTTTCTTGGCCTTACAGCTCATCTGACATTTTACATTTCATCCATGGTCTTTTTGAATATTCTGCTGTCTGTTTGTTTTTGGACTTTGGTCTTGGCACATTCTGGGGGTTACCTTGGGAGAGACAAGCTGTCGCCTGGTATTATCTTATATTAGTTTATTTTGTGACCATAACTTGTCTGTCTGTAACATTAATTGTTTGTTAAGGTAGTTGAACCTTTGTCTTTAGATAAACGAACACACGCACACCTTTGGAATTGGAGATTCTATGACAAAACGAACACACGCACACAAATATATAGAAATAAGACACAGAGAGCAGGCACTGGGGGTGTGTGTGTATGTGCGGGGGGTGGGCTGTCTACACTTTTTTGTTGGCATCTGAGTCTTGCATCTTTCTTGGCCTTACAGCTCATCTGGCATTTTACATTTCATCCCTGGTCTTTTTGAATATTCTGCTGTCTGTTTGTTTTTGGACGTTGGTCTTGGCACATTCTGGGGGTTACCTTGGGAGAGACAAGCTGGCGCCTGGTATTATCTTACATTAGTTTATTTTGTGACCGTAACTTGTCTGTCTGTAACATTCATTGTTTGTTAAGGTAGTTGAACCTTTGTCTTTAGATTAGGTCCATTGAATGCTTGTTGTAACTTAATAAATCTCTTCATTTTAATCTGGTTGTGACTTGTATATGTTGATTCAGGTTCATTTGACAAGTTGCTCTGCCTATCAAATAATTTGGTGATTTAATTGATAATTGATATCTTTGACAATAAGTAACAACTTAAATCAAATAAATCAATTTTACATGTTGGATAAGTGAGGAGTTTTAACCATTGATGCCACTTCTGTATTCAGTGCCGAACAATAAAACCACTGGATTTAGTCAGTCATTTTAAACAGATTCTCACTTCACTTATAAATATTTCCTATGCCTGATGGTTGATGGTTACAACACAACAGTCAGGTACATACAGATCCAGATGGTGGTCATCCACAACTGATTATTGTTAAGGATATTATATGACTGGCAATTACTATATTTCCAAAAATTACTTTTTTGTTCCTTGGGTAGCAGTAGTATATTTGAATATAATTACTATTTCTCTCTTTTTCTGAGGAAAAATAGACACAAATGAAGGTTCCATGGTGAATGGATGTATTTTTTATTAAACATAATTATTCAGATTTCATAATGCTATATGTAATAATTGAAGTAATTTGAAAACATTATTGAATTGACAGTATTGAGAGCCTAGAAATTGGTATTAAAACATGTAAGCTTGTACAATCTGCTATATATTTAAATTACAACTTTAAATTACGGACCTTATTTTCTAAACAAATAAAGATATGTTTCCAATCACATGGCTAGAAGCCGAGGGATGAGTTAGTTTTTGTATTTGTGATTTCTTTTCAAAGAGATGCATCTTGGGCTTAACAGCAGGGCAGCCACGTTGAAGAGCAGCCGGTCGCTGAATATAAATCATTTCGGAGAGAAACATTGCTTTTCCTCCTGTGTAAACAGGCAATCTGGGGAACCAGTCACACGTCTGCACAAATTGAAAGCTCATTAATATTTCCAAGCTCAAGGTCCTCCTATCATTAGTTTTAAATATTGTTCAGACCTATATTTGCAGGACTGACCTGAGGGACAGATTGGCTGCCTGAGCCTGCTTTGTTATTACAGAAGAATACTGGCATCAATAAAATGTACCCTAACCCATTTTCTTTGAACAGACATAAAGGAAGCAGGGAAACTGAGTTTAGATGTTAGTTCCATTCACTGTCTGTAGATGGCATAGAAGGATGGGGAATGTGAAAGCACACATTAAAGTTACTGCTGTTGAATCTAATTGAACACTGGAAATGAGAAACAACACACATTTCTGACTTTCACTTTTAATTTAGCTGACACTTTTATCCAGAGCGACAAAGCAAATTAGTGCACAAAGAAAAGGACTAGATTCGTAAATCACCAACATTCCAAGCAGCAATTAAAGAAAGAGCAATGGCTAGGCTATAACACACCGGCAGTAGGTGATCCTTTCTCATGAGAATTAACATGGATGGGAAGGTAGAGTGGCTTTTTTGGGTCGGGAAATATAGGACGGTTATATGGGTCTTCAGGTTACACTGCAAGGTAGGGAGGGACTCCTGCTGTCCTGACTGAGGTGGACAGGACGTTCCACCATTGGGGAGCTAGTCGGGAGAAGAGTTGAAGCCGGGAGGAGAGATGGCCAGGTTGTCACAGGGAGGGGAGAGCTAGGCACCTGGTGGCAGCAGAGTGCAGAGTGTAGATCCTGAAGGTATTGGTGCAGCAGTGGAAGCCTGGCGAGGAGTAAGTTGCAGTAGTCCAGCTGGGAGAGGACTAGAGCTTGAACAAGGAGCTGGGCAGCATGAATGGTGAGGAAGGGTCTGATTCTGCAGAAGCTGTAAAGTGGAAACCTGCAGGATCACATTATGGCAGCAATGTGGGCCGTGTAAGATAGTTGACTGTCTAAAGTCACACTGGGATTCTGAGCAGGAGTCACTGTGGTGTTGGATAGGTTCTGCACAGGGCAGGATTCGCCAGGGAATTAGAGCAGCTCAGCCTTGATGAGGTTTAGCTTGAGCTGGTGGGCAGACAATCCAACTGGAGATGTCAGCTAGGCAAGCAGAGATGCCTCAACCTGAGTGTCAGAGGATGGGAAAGAGCGACAGCCTAGACATGGTAGGAGATGTGGGATGTGATCAGGTGATCTGGTTTAAAGGTAGAAGGGGAGAGGGCCTAGGACATCACCCTGAGGAACCCCAGTACAGTGGGTCTGTAACAAAGACAGAGACCCCCTCTACGATACCTGTTAGGTGCAGTCTGACAGGTAGGAGGTGAACCATGAGAGCACAGGTCCAGAAAAACACATCCTAAGAATTGGATGATTCATAATTATCTTCACATTACTTTACTGAAAAAAATTACAGCCTGGGAATTTGACTTAAAATTTTTTTTAATGTATTTATTTACTCATTTTTTATGAGTGGACTATTGAGGATCACTGAAAATGTATAGTATGTAGTTAAGGGTATGCAGGTATAGCAGGTTGTTCTTTCAGAAAACAGAAAAATGTCCCCTGAGGCTTTGTCTATTCCCTGAAGTCTTATTGACTGAGTGGTTGTGTGCTATGCCACACAAAGCAAAAGCAAAAAAATAAAATAAAAACAGCACTTTCACCTGCCAACCCATACATTCCTGCAATGCAGCATGATGCCTGAACACTTCCATCTATAAATACTTTAAAAAATACTTTGGATTTACAGCAGCAATGATGGCATGCCATACATTTCAGAAAATTGATGGTTCAGTTGATAAATAAATCATAATATAGTACAGCTTTATTTTTCAGATAATAAAAGTAGATGTGATCTTCCCTTACTTATTATCATAAATACAATCAGTTTTTTTTTTGTTGCTCTGATAAATCAGCAAGTTATATTCTAAAACTTGAAAAAACATCCCTTTTCTCCCTTGCTGGGTCAAAAGGGTCCATTCTTGTCTTGACTACAGATTCATATGTACTGGCTTGTTTTGTGCAATATCACAGAACTCGCTGTCATGACCAGACAGAAGTAATTGGGTTTATGCTGGTAGGCAACAGTAAACATGACTCTCGTGATGCAAAGGGCAATGTACAATGACCTTCTGATGGAATGCCTAAGGCACCTTGCGGTGCTGGCTATCATCATCGCCTGTGATGTCAGCCTGGGAGACTAATCACATTGCAAAAAGTGCAATTCACACAGAGGGCACCTTACAGAAGATCGTGGGATCCTCGTCTGATCAGGGTCGTCCAAGTGCCCATGCTGATAAGGCCAGGTGAGTGTTACCTCTGGATGTGGAGGCACTGACTGCTGACCATGCCTCACAATAGTAAAGCAAAAAGCCAGCTAAGCACTTTTAGAGGACAAAAATAAATAAATAACGACATGAGGAAATGAAGATGAAATGCACACCTGGGAAGAGGGGGGCAAGATCCTGCATGAACATCTTTAGCTCTTTGAACAGTCCAGTCTCCATCTTTTACAGACCGGCTGCATTGAATTTCGTCAAAATGCTCAACTTTTATCAGTGACATTTTCTCCATCAGTGGGACAGGGGCTTGTCTGTCTCTGTGCATAAACTTATATTCTGACTGTATTGTCGACCAACATGTTATTCAAACAGAATAGTGGTGGAACTGTTTATTCAAGTTCTTTTTTTATATGTCAATGGTGCAAAATATTTTTAACATGATACTATGGGTTGAGAGAAGATATTGCATGCTTTCTGTCGTGATGTAAATTAATTGATTAGTTTTAGTTTTTCTTGGTTTCATTGTTATGGCCGTGAGGCGCCGTTTGTAGTTTGCTTTTATTTTCTTATTGTTTGGCATTACATGTTGGAGAGAATGGAATACCAACAAACAGAAATGAACCTGCCTCCTGTGATAAATAATGCTCTTGTGTTGGACTGTAATAAAATGCAGTCGCTGCTCATGCGGACAGCAAATGTAAATATTATAGCCTCTTGTAATTCAGATATTGCAGTCCATATCATAGGAATGGTAGATTTGTGACATGTCATTCAGTCGTAATGTTCACAATCTGTAAACTGTTGTGGTGATGCGATAAAAAATTTTTTTTTTGGTGATCTCTACAAAAATTATTCTGAGTCTCTTTATATATTAACTTATTTTGCCAGCCTGCCGGTGCAGGGAGGAATGACTGTGGGTGGGTGGGGGGGGTGGCTGTAGTATCCCCATCATTCTGTGCTGTCCAATTCATCATCAGAGCATATAGATGGGTGATGGTGTAAATTGGCAGTTGTAAAGAAATAAAAATTTGCATGCTATTTTTTCCAGCCTTTCAGGAATATCTGTGTTAGTCCAAGTCTAAGGTTCAATAATCTTCTAAAGAAATTATAAGACATTTTATTTAATTTGTCTCTTTTTTTGCCTTTAAAGGCAGACCCTGGGATATGATGTCAGATACGTGCAAATGGAGCAAAGACTGTGTAGTGAAAAACTGCAAACGAGTCACACCCGTTTCACAGCGTTTGCCTGACAGAGCGTCACCATCTTAACTCCTGTGCTATAATGTCTTGAGCAACCATGCGCAATATGAGAAGTAAACAACCCTGGCTGCGAGGCAGGTGATAGCAAACATCTGCATAGACAAAATAAAGTAAACATAGCACATTTTATGTATATTCTAGTATCTCATGGACGATAATACAGACATTATTCAGGGGAGATATCAGCACAATGTCACCAACTGAAGAGGTATTTAAGTTTATGGTAAAAGTTTTATGTCAGCATGACTTTAGCAAAAAATGATCTTCTACATGCAGCTAGCTATCTAGAATAAACATTTCCATTTAATTTTATATCATTTTCTATTTCTATTTAGAACTTTCGCCAATGAGACAAAAGGGACAGTTGCTCAAGCAGCTAGAGCACTCCCTTCTGCACGTCTCTGACTCCAACGATTAAAAGCTTTCTATGTGCATCTTGTGACAAAACCAAATATTATACATTTCATATTAAATAACTATCTTTGCACTTTCTAAGATTTAATCAGATTTAAAAAATGGTATCAACAATGTAGGTTTTTTTTTGAGAAACCAAAATTGATTACTGATAACTGAATAGCCAATTTGTTTTGCTTTGTGGAATTTAGCAACAATCGCCACAATGGATAATAGACACCTGTAAGCATTTTATTCATTTTAAGTGTATAATGGAATAAATTTTATTTTGACGCATTCAACAAACCATTTTTCAACTATTTTTTAATATTGTATTATACCAGGGCACTAGACTGTTGTTTTGAAGTACCAAAAATATTTTCCCACAATGTGATATCTTCCTTTAGCATGAAAGAACATGCTAGAAATCTGCGACCCAAACAAACACGTTTAGCATGAAAAGGCAGGTACGTTTGCAACAAAATTACCAACCAGACACAACCGACAACAGTCAATCACTCAGTGAAAACAAATTTTGATTGGCTACACCTCTTACTTCCTGTGCTGTAATGGCATACAGTGACTTAAAGGGGACACAGCGTTGGATTAAACCCAGGCAGGCAAGTCTGGTTTGATTTATATATATATATATATATATATATATATATATATATATATATATATGCCATTAAACTGGCTAGGTGCGTTTGATTGAATCTACCCCATTACCTGTGATGTACTGACTGACCTCAAGTAACCAAGAGAATATAAGCAAATAATAAGATGTGCAATCTAAGGGATTGCTTAGACTTGCACATGAATAGAACATCGTATTTTCTATTGCCTTCATGCTGATTTAAAAAAAAGGAAATGTAAACACTGTGGTTTTGCATTGATGTGCAAGTATGCTGTTTTTAGGGATTATGTCCTCCCTGTAATACTGACGGATTATTTTTTTTATAGTTTTCCTGCTGCAGATCACAAATGGGTAAAACTCAGCAAATGGAGATCATTCCTCTATGAATGACTCAATTCTTCAAAATAATTTTTTTGAAGAAGAAATAGACTTAATCTTGTGTGCGAGATTAACTTCAAACATCTCATTCAATAGATAAGGAGCTATGACCACATGTACAGCTTTACCTGACATACCAAAAAGGGAGTGCTGACGTTGATATGGAGTTCCTAATACAAGGCACAGGCTAATACCTCAGACGACTAATCTGCTTACAAATGTCTGTTGTACATGTCATCTTCGGTCCATTGCATTACGCTGCGTGTGTTAATGCTGTGCATATAATCTTTCAAACTGGCTGGTTCCTGTAATGAATAGAGACAGATCGCCTCATCGTCCCATTCTCATCCTGCAGACAGCTTCTTGGTGTGGTTTTGATTCGATAATTAATTTTTTTTTTTTTTTTTTTTTTGCTTGTGTGGCTTTAAATTTCATGGCCTTTCATTTTTATTGACCAAAACAACTAGAAATTACTGGCTAATGCAAACTTTGATGTACATACATTTCTGTAAGAAAATCCTATGTAAATCTTTTCCTCTCACTCGCTATACATCATTGCTGAACTAATTCAGCTAACTAAGTCAACTACAAGGTACCTGTGTAATTCCAGATTTCAGATATTTCAAAAAAGAGAGTTATACCTTCAACAAGTATGAAATTCGTTTTTAATAATCATAAATGGCACTGAAGGCACCCACGCCACTTCCATTAGCCAGGACGGGAGACCTCCTGGGAAAACTATGTTGCTGCTGGAAGTGGTGTTGTTGGGCCAGTAGGGGGCAATCTTCCCTCTGGTCAAATAAGCGCCAGTGCTGTGATGGGGACACTGTGCTGTAGGAGATGCCCTTTCGGATGAGACATTAAACCGAGTTCCTGACTTACTGTGGTCATTAGCCATTTTTCCACTGTGGGCCAAAAGCCTAGGAACTTAAGCCCAGGAACTCAAGCCCAGGAACTTAAGCCCAGGAACTTAAGCCCAGGAACTTAAGCCCAGGAACTCAAGCCCAGGAACTCAAGCCCAGGAACTTAAGCCCAGGAACTCAAGCCCAGGAACTTAAGCCCAGGAACTCAAGCCCAGGAACTTAAGCCCAGGAACTTAAGCCAAGGAACTTAAGCCCAGGAACTCAAGCCCAGGAATTTAAACCCAGGAACTCAAGCCCAGGAATTTAAGCCCAGGAACTTAAGCCCAGGAACTTAAGCCTGGAATCAAAGCACTAGGGCTACAGTAATTGCAGCATTTGCACTGGGATTCGGCCAGGCTGTAGCCCAGATGTGACCGTGGCAACGAAGCGAGAAATTATGTTTGGCAAATGTATTTTTCGTAGATCGTGCACTTTATTAGCCGAGTTTAATGTAGGCATAGTATGCATTATTGTCGTAACCAATAAAATAATTGGTTCTACTTTAATATAATGTCATCATTTGTACATTGGCTGTAGCTAGTATCAAAAAAATAAGTGTCAGCTTAAGTAGTCAGCTAACGTTATGCCAAGCAAATATATTTAGGCTACCACAGAGCAACTTGGTTAAAACGAAGCGTCTCTCCCAAGAAAATCAGTGAGAGATTGTTCCAGCTATCCCCGTTGTAGCAACTTAACTTGGGAAGTCAGGCATGAGGTAACACATAACGTTAGCAAACTTGTTTTAAAAAGTCAGCTAATTCTGGCTAGCAAAATAACTTGTTGCTGTGTCGAAGCAAACCAGGCAAATAAGTGTCAGCGTAAAAAAAAATAGTTTTAGTAATAGTAATGTTAACGAAGTTAGCTAACTACCTAGCGTAACTCAGGTAACGTTATGCCAATAAACAAAATACTGCACTTTTTATTTACTAACATTATCTGCGTTTCGTGTAGCTAAGCAAATAAATGTCAAACCACGCAAACATTAGCTATTCTTCCAGCCCTGCTTTTGTTAGCTATTGTTTTCTGACACTGCCGTTTCAATTTTCAGTTTCTCCCTCGCTCGTTTTATATCCCAGTTTAGCTACTGGAGCTTTCCCACGATTAACTTGTCATTTCTCACATGCCAGATGCCATATCTAATTGTTTTGAATATCTGATTCACTTCATATATTAGCACTTTCATCTCTTTTGAGGTCTTGTTTTGTACTTGCACTTGTTTTGACATACTTGTTTTGTGACATACGTAGCTTTCTGGTTAGTTCGTGATAACATAAGATAGATTTTGTGAAGTGAAGGATTAAAAGACAGCTGATAGATTGTTTGAACGTTTAAAAAATAATAAATAAATAAAAAACGTTGAAGCAGCGTGTAATGACGTGTAAGCACTAGTGCTTAAAGCTGTGACTCTGACTGTTGGAGAGAGCTTGTAGCGGGGCTTAAGTTCCTAGCCCAGCACAGTGGAAAGGGCCTAGGATCCCTGGAACTAAGTTCAAGCACTAGGTTTGGCCCACAGTGGAAAAGGGGCTATTAAAGATTCCATGACACTTATCTAATTGGCTATGAATCTAATTAACCAAAATTTCCTAAAATCCTGGCCAATCATTTCCCAGAATTAGGGGAAGGGGGGTGCAGGCACTAACACCAGCCACCATGCTATATTTTCTGCCCATAACTGAGAATTCAATCTGTGCAGTTAGACAATAAGGTTAGATAATGCATCACCATGCACACAATGAATACCCTGCTCCGTGAGCCAATCAATAACCTATGGATACCCAGCTAAAACGCCGGTGCTAGTGCATGTGCCATGCTGTATCGAGGTTGCAAAGACAGCGATTAAGATGTAGCAAATAGCTTTTCGTTTCACCCACAATGATGCATTCTTCACTTCACTGATGATGAATTTTCAGGGTTTCATATCCTTTCAAGTTTTATATCGCAAAAATACATTTTATCTCTCAAAGATATTGTTCTTTTAATCTGTCTGCAACAACTTCATGCTGTGATGGAGATTGAGGACAATGCATTTGTAAATCAACTGTTCAGCTCAATAATTTAGCTAATGGACTAATGTGAACTAAACTTTGTAAATGAGAGTTTTATGAGGTGGCTCTGGGGGAAAATAACTCTCTTAAATGTCATGGGTGAAAAGTGGGGAATTAAGTAACACCATTATTGTTAGGGGGTTTGTATTCTAGCAAAGGGAAAACAAATGGTTATGCTTGTCACTGCTGTTAAATAGTGACCATTAGATTAGGTCTGATTTCAATTCAGTCAATCTATGAAAAGATTATGGTAAGTATATATTTAAAAAAAATAATAATTCAGTACACTCCAAAAGTTCCAGGACAGTGACACATTTTTTGTTGTTTTGGCTCTGTACTCCATCACATTTGATTTGAAATGGAACAGTGACTATGAGGTTAAAGTGTAGACTTTTACCTCTTGAGGGTTTTTACATCCTTATCGAGTGAACCATGTAGCAATTGTAGCCATTTTTACACATGCCCCCCCCACCCCCACCACAATTCATTGGACAGTGACACATTTTTTGTTATTTTGGTTCTGTACTCCGGCACTTTCAGTTTGAAAGGATACAATGACAATGAGGTTGAAGTGCAGACTGTCAGCTTTAATATTGTCAGGTTGGTATTTTCATCCATATCGGATGAACCGTTTAGAAATTATAGAACCTTTTGTACATATCCCCCATTTTTGGGCATCAAAACATATTGGACAGTTTAACACAAAGTAGAATAAAGTAATCATTTTTAAGATTTGGTCGCATATCCTTTGCATGCCATGACTTCCTGATGTCTGTGACCCAACAATATTGATATCTTATATTCTGGTACTCTTACAAAGGATACCATAACTTCTCTGCATTTGAATGGATCTCTATGGGAATTGGGGGGTGGGACTAGATTTAGCTGTAAATTATGCTGGAACAGTATGGAATAAATGGTTGGCAAAATGGCTGTAAGTCATCAAGGGTCTGAGGTATCAAACAAGCCTCAAACCATCACTCTGCTGCCAGATATGCAGTAGACGCTGTAAACGGGTTTGTATGCCTACCTTATAATGAAACTTATTCATGCATTCTGTTATTTAAACAATTATGAAATAATATTGTATATCATAAAAAAAAACTGGTAGAAAAGTGTCTTTGTGCTTCCCCTAATGGTTTAAATTTCCTTTCTGCTCCCCAAACTGCCCCCGCCCCAATCGTGATGTCAGAGTACCTCTTTGGAGGTACCTCTACGTCATATGGATAATTGTTGTCGCCCACAACCACAAACAGCTTGCACCTGATTGGTTAGACGTTTACTTTAGTTTCAGCTGCACGTTTTTAAACTAGAAGTTCACCGCCCTCGCGCTGCTCCGGAGGTGAACAACCGCAAGCGAAAAGACCTGCCAAAAGCCATGACATTATATTTTAAAACAAAGAGCATTATAAGAGTTAATTTGCACACCTATGTTATCAGGAGGAATTGTTAGTTTTAGGTTTAACATATTAAAGCTTTTTAGTTTTGAAGGCTTTTAACACATTTTTTAATTGTTTGAAATTGTGAATTCTTGTCTGGGACACAGGTGTTCACTGGCAAGTATTTATTTATTTCATACATAAGACACAAATGTACATTTTCACCAGAAATAAAAGTGGATCTAATTTGTTGTTGTATGATAAAAATCTTGTAGGACATGATTTGTCCAAATTCTCAAGAATGGGTGTATTCCCCTGAATAATCTGGTTGTCAGCCTATTTGTGTTATTTGTCTGTATTTTCAGTAAAGGAATGGTTGGAATGGTATTATAAATTTTATATTTTCTTGTGTGTGACCGGTTTCTCTCTAATAACAGCTAATAACAGCATGTTGTGCCAAGATTATACCTCATTAGATTATAACCAATCTCTCTTCCCCACTCCTGTTGCATGAGGAATATGAATGAATATGGTAACATGAACTGGCTCTCAATAATTATTTTGCCTTGACATAAAAAAAAAAACATACAAAAATGTCAGTGATGGACAAAAGGACCTGGATCTGAATCACAAGTTGCAGCTACACATAACGTAACCCCCAACCTTCATAACAAAGATTTTAACTGATCCAATTAAAGACGGGGTGGCTCCTAATCAGTGAAAGTGTTGACATCTGGCCACTGTAACGAACCATTCGGTAGAACAAAATATTCAAAAACAACGGAAATGATAACGAGCCTGCACAGGGGTCCCCAGGACCGAGATTGAGAACCACGGATAATGCAAATTGCCTATGTATGACTTAGCCCACTTTCCAAGCACATTAAAATGAAATCTTGTGAACCCCAGTTCTGGACAGGAACATTTGAGAACAAAAATGGAAATGCGGGTAATTAATTCATAGATTATTTTTTTGTGAGTGCAGACTGCCAGCCACAATGGGGCCCACAAAGTACAGTGGGAAATTTGTGATTATGACTTTCCAGTCATGTAAAAGACGATAAAATATCTTAATGTCTGCCAGTGACTATTCTGTCTCATGTTCCTCTATTTTATGATACTCAAAAATGGCCCCCTTCTGCAATAAAGTACTTGATGCTTATCAAAGGCAGTCATTGCAAGGTTACTATAGACAGTAATCACTTGCACAAAATATACCTATTATTTCTTCAGATCTATGCTCTCATATCACTAAGTGTCATACACCTCCAGGGATTGTGTGTGGTTGGTTGTGAATCCCAACTAGCCTTTACAAAGGAAATGCAATGGATTCTTTCACAACAAATTTTCCTTTGATCAAATCGAGAGTAACAGCAATGCTTGGTGCATAATATCCCTCCATATATCAAGCGGAAATAATGGTAAACACAATGTCTCTTTTTATTTAATACCAAAGCATGTAGAGGCTTCTTGACAGGTACATTGTGGTTAATGGAACTTCCCATTTTAATGTAAGAAAAAAAAGTGTGAAATCTTGTCTGGAGGTCACGGCTAGCCCCCATCTGTTTTGTTTAACTGCCGACTCGCAAAATTACAGATTCCTGTCCAGACACTTTAGCCATCAAGCAGTGATTGACAGTTAAGCAGTATAACCATTTCTAGCAGAAGGCCTGTCTGGCCTTGACCTGAAGTCTTTTCATGTAATGCGTCGCTTTAATATCAAAGCCATCATGCATATTTACTACAAATTGACAAGTTGTCAATTATGTTTCAGGGCACCATAATCTCTCAAATAATAAAGTATATTGCACATATGTTCAACAGGCCACATATGGAATGAAACAAAGACATCGTAGATAAGATTAGTTCTCGCTTTTAGTTAGGAGTGGATCCTGATTCCTGGGGACCTGGAGAGGGTCCATCAGGAGGTATGAATGTGATTGTGGAATGACTGCAGACATTGTACTTGTGGCAGCCATGTTGTCAAATTCCCCCGCTGGAGAGCCTCTGCTCCTGACAGGGGTGCTGTGTGTACACCGAGTGCCCCTGCATTCCTGCTCTCTCCCACATAAATCCAACCATCCCCTGCTGCCTTGGTAGCAGTTTTGACTGTCAAACACAGGTGGCTTAATACCGAAGGGTAGCTACCAGGGTTGGAAATTAACAGGGGCTCGGGGCAAAATGGCCATAAAAAACTAAAATTTACATCCAAAATTGGATGGGCGGCAGTATAGTATAATGGTTAAGGAACTGGACTTGTAACCGAAAGGTTGCAGGTTCGATTCCCAGGTAGAACACTGCCGTTGTACCCTTGAGCAAGGTACTTAACCTGAATTGCTTCAGTATATATCCAGCTGTATAAATGGATAAATGTAATAAGAAGTTGTGTAAGTCGCTCTGGATAAGAGCGTCTGCTAAATGCCTATAATGTAATGTAATGGATGACGGGGGCAAAGAAATGTTTGCATAAAATAAACAGTTCGCTTACAATATTTTTGCATGTATTTGTAAAACTCAAAGCTGGCCGGTACTTGCACACTGAGTGACAGCCACTGCCAGCTAGTAGCGTTGGTGTGTTTCTTAATAGAAAAAAAGATGACACCGCCAGCTGCTTCTCCGCCAGTCAATATGAACAGTCCCCCACCGAACATTACTTCTAGTTCTAAGACAATTTTTAAAACTCCAAACATCACTGAATTGAAGATGGACTGGCTAGCTACCGAAATTATTGCTGGCGAATCCAAAATGTATTAAAACAGAGCCGGCAAACACGTGACAAGTTGACATTCAGAGCCTTCAGGAGACTCGTCAGCAGCCATCAGCTCTTCCATAAACTCAGGGCAATAAAACAAAATGAGCCTCCCCATCCCCAACCCCTCATTACACCCTTACCCACATCAAGCTTTTAAAAAATATATTTTCTACAGTCATACTGCATTGTTTATCTTTGCATTAATAAATTAGATCATTCAGAAGTTCAAGTTTTAACTGTCCATGTGTAATGTAGTCTACTTACATTGCACTAACTTTTGGTATATCCACTACTTGCATCTTGATGATGCTGTTGTCAGTATGAATGTGATTGTAATCCAAAAATGCTCCATTCATTTGAAAGCTACTCTGAAAGCTTTATATTCAAAAACAACGGTAGTCGTCTGTAGTCGTTTTCTTCCGCATGTTGAAATTTTGTGTCAATCCGATGACTACTTCACCAGAAAATCTGACCAATCAGTTTGGGATTATTTTCCTTGCAATTAAGTAGTAGGGCAAATTAGACAGTCATAAAGATCTCTGCTTATCCTTATGTGCCTGTGCCCAGTTAATGTTACTTTCCCTCGCTCAGATTTTCTTTTGGGACGTAGCTATACTGCAGACTGCCCATCCCAGAAGCACTTGTGTCAGAGCTCATTTTTTGTAAAATGATACACTTTATATAATATAGCTGCCCAATTTATCATGAATCGCAAAGTTAAATTTTACTTGTTAAACTTGACAGGAGAGGAGGAATTGAGCTGTGACTCTAAACTTGCAATAAATGATACATTTACTTTCAACATGAGTCGGTAAATAATGGTCTTTCATGCAAAATAAACAACTAAGGTTTTTCCCAGCATTTCATGAAATTTCCCTAGAAATGGCACAATATGGCCCAAAAAAAAAAGCCCCTGGAAAAAAAAGAAGATAATTTCCTACACTGGTAGCAACAGAAGACTTTCAGTCCACTTCCCTGTGGTGAACATATCTGAAGAATGCAAGTTGTGTGTGTGTGTGTGTGTGTGTGTGTGTGTGTGAGATTCTTCTTCGGAGCATTTGTCAGTCATGAAGGCAGACCAAGATATTGCAGTCTTTCTGTACATTACCCGGCCGCATCACTAAAAGCCCCTCATTTACATTTAGAGTGAATGCCACTCTAGCAGCCTCCTTGCGCACTTGGACAAAGCTGTTTACAGTTGTCATAGTGCTGAACTAAACCACGGCCATTTGCATTATGTGTGACTTGAATCAATCTTTAATTTGGTAGCTTTTTGTGTGGTAGTGTTGACTCAGGTGTTAAAATGCGATCCTGTCCACAATAACACCGGAGAGGGCACAGATATTCAATAGTGCTTTAACTGATTATTTCATCATTTTGTGGCTTCTTTTCCATCAGCAACGGTGTGCAAGAGCAGCACAAAATGCAAACCTACACTTGGCCTAGTTCTCATCTGAATGCTGATGGACTCCTTTTTCACTCCGTTCATTCATTTGTCAGGGTGCTCCTTCTGAATCGATGCTTAAGAGTCATCTCTCCTCCTCTTGCATCCAATCAATGTGTCCCAGTACTCAATACCACTATAGCACTGCAGTTTACTTAACTTGTTGCCTTGTTCATTTCCATTTCTGGATTCTTTCATTGTGAAGGGTTTGCTTGCTTCATCCCCTCCACACTGACCAAGCCGGAGCGCGAGTGGCAGGGGCACCTGGTGGGACAGACAGGCAGACGCCGCCCTTCTCCTTCCCAGGCAGATCAAATGGAAATGACTCCTGGGAAATCAAAGCAGCAGGCCAGGCTATGCAGGGAAGGATCAGGATAACTTATCAAGGTCCTAATCAGACAACAGAAAAGTCCTGGTTCGAACAAGTCCAGGGCTGTATTCTAATTCAAAGTGACTAATAGCTCATGGTAAACGAGACAGCTCTGTTTATTGTGACGACATTAATAATTCACTTGAAGCGCAGTAATTTGTATGATAATTAGCATTAGAGCCTTTGGCTTTTCCGCCTTGTTATTACATTTCGGAGACAAAAGAGGGGACATTAGTTAAAGAAATTCTGTCATGACAGGAAAAATGTCCCGATTGCTTCTTTACACAATGATAATGCTATTTGTGATAGAAGCCTTCATTTTTTATGCAGTTGTCTATCAAAGGAACTGTAAGGCCAGGGAAATTACTTCAGTTGGCATGAATTAATTTGTTTCAAACAACTGAAGTTCCATTTCTTTTCTTTTCTTTGTTCCGTTATATCCTATTTGCTTTAGTCCTACGGGGAAATGAAAATGTTTTTCTCCGACTGTTTGCCTTAAAACAAATGTGATAATCCATGAGAATTCAGTTATTTTCTTATTATTATTTGGAGCTTTATAGCAATAATGCCTGAGGTGACTGGACTGTCCTTTCAAAAGACTACAGAAGGAGTTGCGACTTGCATGAGTATACAAAAGTGTGTGTGTGTGTGTGTGTGTGTGTGTGTGTGTGTGTGTGTGTGTGCGTGTGCAGTATATACAGACAGATATTCTCAAAGAAGTACTGTCTTCAAGGTCACTGCATATTCATTTGAAAGGATAGCAGGGTTCGTTAGTGTACCACTTCCCTTTTGTAGAACTAGTAATGGGTTTGTTTTAGAACATCTTGGTTTCACTGTCTGGTAATTATGCAAACATCTGTTTCCACACTTACAATTACAGAATCAAATTGAAAGCTGAGTATCATGAAACTGTGATTGAAGTTATACTGTCCTTTCAAATCAAATAAACTTTGAATTTAATATTTTTCTAATCTATTAGTCGATGCCAAACAGATGGTAGACAAATCAGATACAGTGACAAAGAATGTGCTTAGGATTTTGTGACAATGATATTAATATTGAAATATAACACACACACACACACACACACACACACACAAACTCACACAGTGAATATTGCACAAAGATGCAGATGCATTTTCATTAAGTGTAATTGTTTTTTACAGCTCATAGAAAGTCTCTAATGTTACAATTCCTCTGTATGCAGCTCTTCAAAGCTTTTAAGAGCTGCATATAGAGGAAAAGCCATCATTTACAGGTGCTTAATAAATAACCTTAATTGTGTAGAGCTCACTCTTGCATGCAATGCAAAAAAAACATTAATTAAGGTTTGTAGAAATTAAGCATTTAATAAAACGTGGCAAAATGCCAGAATTCAGTAATTAAAACCTGCTGTATTGTGATTTATATATTTATAGAACCTTTTGTACATAGTCCCCTCCATTTTCGGAATATATTGTTAAATGTTCAAAATATATTGGACATTTTAACATAATGTAGAATAAAGTAATTATTCTAAAGTAAATATTTTTAATATTTGGTCACATATCCTGTGCAAGCCATGACTTGCTGATGTCTGTGACCCAACAATATCAAAAGACTCTTGATATCTTATTTTCTGGTACTCTTCCAAGCTATACTATAACGTCTCTGCATTTGAATGGATCTCTGAATTGGGGGGTGGGACTAGATTTAGCTGTAAATTATGTTGGAACAGTATGGAATACATAGTTGGCGAAATGGCTGTAAGTCATCAAGGGTCTGCTGTATCAAACGAGCCTCAAACCATCACTCTGCTGCCAGATATGTAGTAGATTTAAGGATGGTTTCTCCTGACAAATTGTCCTATTTCCTATTGAAACCCTTAAAGTGTCCAATATTTTTTGATGCCCGAAAATGGGTGGGACTATGTACAAAAGGTTATAATAATTTCTAAACGGTTCATCCGATATGGATAAACATACCATCACATTAAAGCTGACAGTCTGCACTTCAACCTCATTGTCATTGTATCCTTTCAAACTCAAAGTGCTAGAGTACAGAACCAAAATAACAATGAGATAATCAATGTTATTCACTTCACCTGTCAGTGGTTTTAATGTTGTGGCTGATCGGTGTATATATATATAAATCTCTCCAAAGTCATGTATTAGCTACGATAAACAGAATTGTACAGACATGTTTGTACAAGTATCATGTTACCATTTCTAATGCATTGTCTACTACTTTGTGTGATGGCAAATATATCCCTTTTATGAAGTTTGATTTTCAGACATTTGACTTGAAACAGATTCATATTCCATGTCTCAACTGTTCTTAAAACATAGAATATCATATAACACAATGGGCTTCATGCAAAAACTGCACAAATTAATTCTTATGTGGCAGGTAAGAATGGTTTATGCGATTGTACGGCATTCACCATTCGTCTCTTCACCATTCTGGATTTGCTCATAAGAACAAAATGTAGGAGTGGTCACGACCTGTCGTGAGTTACACGCAACGGCATGCTATTCACCAAAGGAAAAAGCCTAAATTATAATCCCAGTAACAGGGTTGTTTTAATTTTGTTTATTTAAAAGAATGTTTGAATTATAAATTGCTCATCATAACTGCATTACCTTGTTTAAATGATCTTGTTCTTTTGTTTTTTCATTGTTAAAATAATGTGACTGAAATATTTATTGTAGCCTACATATAACGTTATAGCAAGCACACTGCATTTTCCTTCCTCAATCAAAAACTATAGCCTACAACTACATCAATGTCCAAGTTACTAGCCTAGATGCAAAATACAACTCCTTGAATTCTCGTCCTCGTTCGCTGCCTGATCGAGAGGAGCGCACAACTTGCCTGATATTGACAACTTGAAATACATCTCGTTTCACTCCAGCCCGCAAATTGCTAAGTAGCCTCTATGAGCCTTTTTTTCCCCCTCATTGGCCAGGCAAGCGCATGACTCTTTGGTGCAGCAAGACATTGTGTCATGTGTGATGTCTTGAACTATGTGCTTTTTTCTCTTTATTATCTATCCTTTTTAGACAAGATGGCAGTTTTATGAATGCATCTTTGGCCACAGGAGACAGGACAGCTGGCCCAATATGGCATTTATTATACTAATAGGGCATTCACGTGTACGCGCGTTCATTTAAGAACAGGTGAATTTACACTGGCCGGTAAGAAGAGTTCCTGGAGGTTGTTCAATCCGTCATGAAGTCCTCGTAAGAACATCTCTCTAGAATAAATATAAGACGACGTTAAGAGAAAAATAAAGCTGTCTTTACACAGAGCATAGATACCGGGTGATTGGTGGAGCTGACCCGGTATCTACTGTATGTGAAGTGTGTAAAGACGTGAGGCGATTAAAATAACCCGGCTCTGATCCACCTCATGACATGGGTAAACCGCGGTATTTCTTCTGGGTACGGTAATGTGCCAAGTAAACATTCGGTTTCAACCAAAACAGTTATCAGGCAAAACAAAACTGTTCAAATCTGTGGTATGAGGGACAGATTAAAAAAAGGAACCAACAAAATGATGGTCACTGGAGGAGATCGGGGAAATAACAAGACAGACATGGAAATCAGATGTAAGGCGGGAAAATAATAAAACAAATTTATGGTACAGTCCGTGACTGAAACATTTCATACTGTGTTAATTACGCCCGCTGCAGAGAGATACAGCGATGATTGAGTGTGTTCGTTAATTTTCTACCGCTTCTGAGACAGTAGCCTAGCAGTAGTTTGTTATATTGTGACCACTTGATTGTGTTCAATTTCTTTATACACTTCAACACTGGTGCAGAAACGTGTTGGTTGACTGGGACGCGTTATTCCCCAATTATGGAATCACCTGCCAGCCCTTCTGAGGAGTGTAAAGAACAAATACTGAGTAAAAGGCGGTAAAAGAACATCAGTGTAAATTGATCATTGTTTCGTTTTTCCCGGCTCAAATCCGGAATTCTTTACCAGCATAGAAGTGAAAAGACGGCTCAAGAGAATGTTCTTGCACAAGGTCCAATGTGTGAGAGCATTTGAGAAAACTGTACTTTTTTGACTGATGAATTTTGCTTTATAAACAAGACTGTGTGTTTTTATACATATGCGCAGAGGGGAAAGGGGGGGGGGGCACCTGTGGTAAACCTGACCATATAGCTGAAATTTTGTTTCTCCTGAACGCCTGGGTATGAGGTTATACGTGGTGCTGTATAGGAGATGACACAGAGACTATAGCCTTCACTGTATACACATTATGCATGCTTACTTTACATACATTTATGTTTCCATTACTTTCTCAAACTGTCTTTGGCATAGACTCTTTGCTATGCAAATAAATAAAAAGATACTTAGTCTAACTTTACACCTGGCTTGATCCATGCTCTAATGGAGCTGCTACGCTTTGCTGCCTGCTGTAGCTCCCTTGCCTTTCCTATAGTCTCTCCTTTCTGGGTATTGCACTGCAACCATCAAGAGTTAGTACAGCAGGGCTATATTCAATAACAAGCACTGTACTGTAACTCTCACTAAATCACTCATTAACACACACATTACCATGAAGACTGCACTGATCATTTGTCTAACTATCAGTATAATTAGCCTAGTTGCAATTTACTACATTGTACATAGTACCTATTAGACCTATTGATATAATTAAGAACATAATAGATTAACTTATAGTGCCAATCAAGTTGTGGACATTGAAACCATTCTCAAAAGTAACCAGAACAAAATAACAAAAAGAAACATTAACATGCATTTCCCATCACATTCATAACCATTCATACTATCATATTACTATATCAAAATAAACATACTCAAAAGATTACCAAAAGCAATAAATATTTATTTAAAAAATCTATGTTCTACTATCTAATTATTATTACAATTATTTTACAAATATTCCATTCCCTTATTCCCAAATCACATTACAATCTAACAAAGACAAAAAATCTCTCCCATTCTGTTTCTTTACTCACATTCTTTATTTAGTGTGAATTCAGGTATTCTGGGACATAAGGTGGGACAGCTAAGCTTTGGCGTGTTTATTTCCTGCCCTGTCAGGAGCCAATCAAAATAATTGTTACTAAGTTCTTGCAGAGAAACTACATGATCAAAGTCAGATGATTTCATTGATGTGATGTCATGATGGGGGTCATGGAAAGCTTCATATCTGAAGGTCATCCGGCAAAATACACGGTTAGGTCAAGCTTTTGATTGAATTAATGTTAAGGTTCTACATCTGTCCTGAAGAATACACTGTGCCTAATTATGATGTATTTATGCATATGAGATACTTGTGCAACAAAATAAATAAGTGGTAAATATGACGTTTAGAGGAAAATGATCCCAAACCTAATACTTTTTAAATTGCAGTCATCAAGTATTTTGTAGGTCAGTGATCACAACTTTATCACAATGATAAATATTATTGTTAATAAGTTATATTAATATGATATTAAGAGGTTATGGTGGAGCATGGCCTAAAATCATAACAGCTGATGGAAACTTAGTTCCGAACACAACAGATGTTCATAGAGCTAGTGAAGACTTAATAAAATGTTGCATTCATACTTGCTGTAATTGGTTGAACTGTCGTATTAATTTGAAGTTAAATAGTACTGTATTCTTTATTATACCAAAACATAGTTGTTAGATGTTAACAGTTATTGTAATGCCTTGCAAAATGTGTTTCTAGTCATTTAAAAAAATTAGTGCATGCCTAAATGAAATGTTACTTTTTGGTTTTGGCTTTTTTTTTTACAATGATTGATTGCTCTCTGCCATTTAAAAAAAAAAAACATTCTACCAATTTCCACAAGTGAAAGTCTTAAGTGTATTCAAAATATAATTCAAGTATAACTAATATGTTTCAAATTTACTTGTACTTTTTGTACTTGATTTAAAGTATGCTTAAAATATTTGTACTTTAGAGTACTTCAAATAAGTATACTAAATCTCATATATTTAGTGGTGTTTTAGTATACATATAAAATAAAAGTATACTTTGGTTTAAGTTGTATTTTCATGTACTTCAGATATCATAAGTATAGTGGCATTTTAGTGTATTTATAAAAAATATACTTTATTTTCATCCCTGGATAGCATAATACCTTTAATGCTATTTAAAGTATAAACATAGTAGTGATATTTAAAAATTGTACTAAAAGTGTTTTTCCAATACCAACAAATCACCCTTTCAGTTAGTATACTTAAATATACTTTAAGCTTGTAAGAAGTCTCAATTTAGCACAATTAAGTACAACTAAAGTTGTACAAAAGTACAACTTTAGTGCACTTATTGTACTTAAAGTGCGGCCAATTTAACACAGAATTAGTTAGTACATTATCAGTATATATGTACTTAAGAGTATTTTCTTTGCTTGGTTCCTGATATTTAGTGTTCCTGATATTTAGTGTATTTAAGCACAGCACACCATCAAAATATATTGCAATGCACTATATTATGGCTTGTTATTGGGGTTTTATTATAATTAATTGGTGTCCGACATTACCTAATGAGCTGTCCCACATTCCTAAACGCAAATGAACAAATGTGTTGTGGCTCAAAACAAATATAAAGGTGTGTCATGCATTCTGTGAGTAAGATATCTACATTTTTCCTTTTTACGTGGTCGGATAACAACTTGAGGATTTCAGAAATGTATCATGTGCTGTGTTCATTTGTTGCACTAATGTACATCAGCTGGCTGGTTGCCCAGAATGAGCCAATATCTGGTGTTAGCCCTACAATAACAGAATAGTGAAGGCAACACACAATAATGGCAATAATAACCACACTTTCCATCACACATTCATCAGGACAAACACACATACGAAAAAGAAGAGGCACTTTAGTGACTGAAAAGAATAATAAAATATATCTGTGAGCTGGCTGTGGTTTTATATGGGTTCTACTGCCAACTGAAGGATGCAGCTCAGCCCAGATAGCTATTTAATATCAACGGTTGCTTAAAATACAAAGTAAATTAAAAGGGGGTATATGTTATGGTTAATAGATTGCAGTGTGTACTGCAATGAAAGACCCAAAAAATAGAAGAAGTGAAATTCTGTATTTTATTAGGCTACACATTTTAGTTTTTGTTCTACAATGTTTTGTTCTACGATGTCAAAGTTAACCTACCAACAAAAGTGGATGGAGTGATTTTTCACTTTCAGTTTTAATTGTTAGATAAATCCCACCTTGCTTGAATCAGGATATCAGCCTCTGTTTACCGTGGTAATATGTCACAATGCGATAGGCTACAGACATTATTTTAACAGATGTTGTAGGCTACAGGTTCGATAACGACAAAACTAAAATTAAAATGTTCGCAAACTTCAAACGAGTCTTCAGCTGCTAACTCAGCCGCAGTTAGAACAACATGGGAACGTAAATATTGCAAACATGTAAATAAACCGATGCAGCCTGCAGCCAAAATGGCAGTTTTGTTGTCTGAGGGCAGGGGGCATATGCTTCAGCATATGTTGGTGTCTACCTGTGCACGTGCCTGGTGTGTGCGCACATGCAAGACAGGTCACGTGAGAAAAGTGTTTCTCTCAAGTCCACAGAACTTAAGACATTCTGTCATGTCTCTCCATATTTATTCTGTGGTAAGGTTGAATTTGGATGCCTCGCTCTCGTCTAACATGACTAAAGAAAGAAAACATGCCCGAGTGCAAACAGCAGGAAAGACAGCAGCGGGTGCTGCTTTTCTGGAGCCCACTGTTTCCCTTTCTGTCAAAGTGTTGTCTGACACTCTTTTTATGCACAGTTCAGCTGTCTAGCTTTCAAAACACAGCATGAAGGCATTTGATATTCATGGAATACTGGAAAGAAATACACAGAAGCAGGGATATTGTTTCCCATGTGATATTACTGTGCAATTATGAGACAGGTGCATTCACAGACAACCCATAGATATCTGTTTGTGAAAACTACAATCTGTGAGATTATTGGGGTGGAGGCACTCAGAAGACCCTTCAGTAGTTCTATTCATCATTTGGCAGAATGCTAATTAGATTCTTTGTGTCATTATTTCAACAGTCAAGGCACAATTGTCAAACGCTCGTGGTAACTGACGGCGCTGGGGAATTAGGGCGTGGCCAGGGCTCAAATTGTCGTTGAACGCGGGGAAGCGCCGTCCCCCTTGTGAACCGAAATTAGAAAAGCCGCCCCCCTTGCTAAGAAAGGCAATTCTGTAAAATTAAGCGCATTGATTCACATAAAAGGGAACGTTCCTGACTGACCACCGTGCTGCACGCACACTACAGGCAGTAGTGCTTTCGATCAACAAAGACGAGTTTAGTAGGAAGGACTATGATAAAGTATGGGCAAAGAGCGAGGTCAATTGTTGCAAAGAGTAGCCAAGTTGAGTGCCCTGCTGTAAAGTTACTGGGAGAATATGTGGCGGCATATTGTTGGTGTTAAGATGCCCGTGCCGGTGACAACAATCAAAGTAACAAACAAAATGACAATCAAAAAGGGCAAGGTGGGGACATGAGGAGGTGACCGTGTGACACATGTAGATAGGGCACCTTAATGTCATTTCAGGTATAGCCTAAAATAACAACCATTTGCGCGGTCCTCTTGCACTGTTGAGGATTGTACACACGCGATTGGATCAGATGCAGCTATCCTACTCCAAAAAGCGCCACTCTTTGTGCATTTAATTTTAAAGTATACATTTAATATGTGCTGTAATATTTTATATTTTTGTCTCACTGTAAATGTTCCTTGGTTTGCTCGGATTATTGTGTAAAGTAGCCTACTGTTTTCATGTTGATTGGAAGTGTTTCAATCATGGGTTAAATGTATAAGCTTTGGGATACATTTAGCTTTCACATTATATGTGGATTCTGAAATGTAAAAAAAATATACAATACGAAATAATAAGTAATTTTCTATTCTCAGAAGAATTAACCATTTCTGAGTGACTTTTGGAAAAGTTCTCTTACTGACAAATTATCTGACAGCCATGTGCTTGTTGAATAAAGTAATTTCTACTCTCAGAATTCAACAGAATTAACCATTTCATAAACATTCTCTCACGGGGGAGCAAGCCCCCAGCCAACAAATATCATCCCCCTTGTTAACATTTTACAATTCGACCACTGGTCGTGTCAAACTCAATTTCTGCAATTTTGTGACATCAGGCTTTAGTGGTACAGTTGTAAAAGAGGCTGATTCAGCAGGAATAAATTAATTGTGGGCAGGGCCGGATTAAATGATTTGACTGCACTCTGCAGACAATTGTTTTCAAATGAGCATAAAATATATTTTTCAAAAAAAAAACTAATGCTTTTGATCACTAGTACTCATCCTGTACTGTATGCAAATGTTTGTCTCTAGCCCATTGTGTAGGTGCTTTAATCCCCTGGCTCTATACAATGGATTATGCAAGGCAATAATAATTAATCATTGCCATGTGGGCCTATTGGCTAGAGCTGCCACTGGCACAGTTCAGATTTTATACTAGACTGGACTGGAATGTTATCCACACATTGAAACAGTGTCTTAACCAGATAAGCTAGATAGTGGAGTGAATTGCTGTCACTGAAACAATGACAACCTTCATGGATTTAAAGCTAACTACTACATTGACAGGGTTTAAATTACTGACCTGAATCCACACTCTGTGACAATATCTATGAATTTGGAAAATATTTTCAAGCAGGCATGGTAGTTGAATTTTTGTTTTAGTCGTTGATGATGTCACGTGGGGCTGTAAGTGTAATTTACAGCTAAATCTAGTCCCACTCCCCAATTCCCATAGAGATCCATTCAAATGCAGATACGTTATAGTATCTCTTGTAAGAGTACCAGAAATTAAGATATCAAAAGTCTTTTGATGTTGTTGGGTCACAGACATCAGGAAGTCATGGCATGCAAAGCCAAAGGATATGCGACCAAATATAAAAAATTTAAAGGCACAGTCAACTTAGTGTATGCAAACTTCTGACCCACTGGAGTTGTGATATAGTGAATTAAAAGTGAAATAATCTGTCTGTAAACAATTGTTGGAAAACTTACTTGTGTCATGCACAAAGTAGATGTCCTAACTGACTTGCCAACACTATAGTTTGCTAACATAAAATCTGTGGAGTGGTTAAAAATGAGTTTTAATGACTTCAACGTAAGTGTATGTAAACTTCCGACTTCAACTGTACATTGTCCCAACTTTTTTGCAATTGGGATTTGTATTTCAGTATGATAAGTGGTACTGGTAGTATGCAAAACACCCACTTGCACAATACTGGTTTTTATGTTGTTTATGTTGGCCCCATTGTGTCATTGAGACTAAGCATCTTGAAAATGTCCATCTAATATATGCAGGGGGTGCACAAAATATCAGAAAAACCCGTTTTCCAGAAAACATAAAACACCTGCCACAAACCTCAACCTCTGTTCCTAACCTGATTATCTACGCTATTTTGTGAATCTTGTGCCACATGTATATTTTATATGATGACTTGTTTTTCTTTGTAATTATGCCAATCAACCATAATTGCCTAATTTTTATGAAATGCAAATAATAAATTACATGTTGCTGTTATATCAGTAATAAGTGAGTACACTTCAACAAATGTCTAAGAAGAAATCAGAAAACATTTTGGTCCCCAACAACTGGAGCGATCTCCTCTATGTAGTACAGTGGAATGTGATTAATGAATAACTTAACTGAAAAGGAATAATTAACAATTGGGCCATATTTGTGACTCATGTTACGCGCAAGTGATTCTGGACCAGTTTCAATGGTGTTCTATTTAATTCAGCTGTTCACGTCACTTTGAGCAGATGTGCACATCTCCGGTTGTCATGGACCAAAATGCTTTCAGTTTTTGTCCTACATTAGCTCTAAAGTGTTCTCATTTATTACTGTCACAAAATAAGCATTTAATTGACAAATGAGTATTATTTGATTAATGGCTAATTATGATTCATTATCAAGCTAATAAAAAAACAAACAAGACAGAAATTAAAATGTATACATGGCAAGCCAATCATAAAAGAGTGTAGAAAATATAGGTAAGACAAATGGGAGCAAACATATACAGCATTTTTTCCATTTATATTTTACTTTTTAAAGTTGATCAGAGTGTTTAGGAACTTTCAAGCAGTAATCCATGACCTCCTATTTCACTGGGCTATAAATATGAGGTGACACAGAGGCCATATTCCCTCATTCATACATCAACATGGGAAAGATAAGAGAACACACAAATCAAAGAGGGAAAAGTGTGTTGAGCTTCATAAGTCAGGGAATGGCTATTAAAAAAAAGCTACTCACCTGAAAATGCCCATATCTACCGTTAGGGCAATACTTAAAAAGTTCAAAGCAACTGGAACTGTTACAAACTTGCCTAGAAGAGGACCCAAGTTTATTTTGCCCCTACACACAATGAGGAGGATGGTAAGAGAGGCAAAACAATCCCTAAGGGTCACTGTTGGAGAATTACAGAGGAAAGTAGCATCTTGGGGTCATCAAGTCTCCAAAACAATCATTAGACGTCTCTTTTTTTAATTTAATCATCTTATTGAAATTAGCCATTTATTTTCAATGAAGTCATTTTAAAGGTATACTATGTAGTTTCAGAACACTAGATGGCAATATTGAGCACGTAGGAGAAAAGGGCTCCCCGAAAATTGCTTATCACGTGTTCTTCTCAGACGCGCACGACGACGCACGAGCATCGTGGTGACGTTTCACACATATTTTCTCTGACCGTGGACTCAATTCAATTCGCTTTATTGGCATGACAAGACATTGGATCTGTATTGTCAAAGCATACTGCATTAAAACAGTCGAAGACATACTGTACATCTAACTCTGAACAATACAAAACAGCAAAGACAAGAAACAAATTAACAGTAACCATACATGAAAACAAGAACTTTTCTTTGATTATGGATTTAGAAATAACAATAATGTAAAATAATAAAGTACAATTAAAAATAATAATAATTATCAATAGAAATGATAATAATGATGATGAGAACGACACATATGATCTTATAAAGTGAATATAATAAATGTAAAAAATTAAAATTGGTTTATAATGATCACTGTCACTCACTGTCCCTAAGACGATGGCAGGCAGCTATATATTGTGCTGCCAGGTCACAGTACGTCCTCTCCTCTCCTAAGAGGATGGGGAGTTCTTGGATGTCTGTTAAATTTTTTAATTGAGGGTATCTCTGATTTATTTTGGGAAAATATTTATTTCTGATTTGATTGTATTTTTCGCATTTTGTGATAAAGTGCCGCTCCCTCTCAACTTTGTTGAGATGGCAATGTTTCTCCTCTGTTGACTCTATCACGGTCACTCTGATCAAGCTGTCCTCTTCCCTGGCCCTGCCTCACCCACCACGAACACGATTGTCGCTTCGGATAAAAGCGTCTGCTAAATGACTGTAATGTAATGTTTATGTAATGACTGCCCCTCACCCTTACTCTGGGGCCGCGACCACTGGATGTTGATGGCTACAGAATGAACTGAACAGAATTACAAAATTATGATTGAGAATTATTTTATGAAAATGAACAGTGGTCAAATTTAGAGCAATAGCAAAGATTACTAACTTATATGCTTTGAGCATGTAACGTAGTCTCCATTTACATGATCATTTGGTCAAACATGATACATAGACTATTGTCAACAATAAACAAAGATCACGACAATAGATAGCCTTAGCTATCGATAGCTGCTACGTTATGGGAAGGATGTGCTTTGTCTTATCTGTTCTGTAGTTACTTCGATGACGTTTCTGTATGCACTTATGTATGTCGCTTTGGATAAAAGCGTATGCTAAATGACTAATGTAATGTAATGGGCGCTATTTTTATAATGATAGTTACCTCCTCGGCTAAAAACATATTGCTAATGAGTAAGGGCAGAAACATACCTCACGCAAATAGCTAAGCGAACGTGGACGCTTCAAGCTACGCAAAGTTTTTCTTTTGCCATGACATTTGTGAAAGACAAACCAGAGGAAAGCACAGATCAAACAAGAAAGTTGTTTACTGTTGTTGCTGCTATAGCATCTGCAATGCTCTGGCTTGCAATGCTCAGCTGCAATGCTCTGGCTTATCTTTCACAAATGTCATAGCAAAAAAAAAGCTGTTCGCGCAGTTCGAAGCCTCACGTTTGCGTATTTGCGTGAGGTATGTTTCGGTCCTAAGCTAAAATAAGAGTTTACCTGGAAGCTTGCCCACATGGTCTGGCCACGTCAATCAAATGAGCAGGAACCACCCATTCATGACGTTTACACCATTTTAGCTGTTTCTGGCTTTAAATGGCGGCGGGATGTCAACAGTGTAACATTCAAAACATTAATAAAAAAACACTTTGCGAACGACTTATGAGGTAGGAAATACATTCAACGTGTTTATTAGACCACAAGGACACATGTTTTTTGGGGAGAAAATTTGAATGTAAACAAAGAACGAGTTGTTTACAATGAAACTACAGAGTATACCTTTAATAAGTTAAATTTTTTTAATATGGTTTATTTTAATAATATTTTAATTTAACATTTTAACATACTCATACAACTGCTTTATTGAGCAAAAATAGCTTTTTGTAATTGGAGTCCTGTGTGAATGTTAGGAATAGCGAAAAAGTCCTATTTAAGAAAAGATGGGGAGATGGCCCCTTTACAGGGTTTAATAGCCAAGACTTTGATTTGTCAAAATATATTTTCCCAGCATAATTGAAGAGTAAAAATAAAATAAAAATTTAAAAAACAAGGTTTTGTCCCAATTCTCAAAAATAGATTATATATAATGGGGCCCTGTGGTCTAAAGAGAGTCCAAGAGTGGGTCTTGGAATTTTGCTTGCAACTTTTGTACAGAGACTTAAAAGCATAACATTAACTGTTAGTGAATATTTCTCTATTTGAAATTGCAGAACATACTTTACTGACAGCACGCAGGACTCAACAGCTTTTATTAAAACAAGTTGATCCATTTTCCATTGTAGGGATTTTTGTGTACTTGTCCATTAACAGGATACAGGCTTTTGCTCGCACCATCATGGACGTACGTCACCTCCACAGAGCCCCAGCGAAACGCTACACACATAATGAGATGTGACTTATGGAGTGATACTCATTCTATTTATAACCAATGACATTGAACAGATGCAAAACAGTTCACCTGCCGCTTGATTGGGTTTGGTGCTCTTCCAGCCCTCTGAGAACGGAACAATTTGCGCCCTCACCACTCAAGGGCATAAAGCCACACTCCCCAAACAACAAATAATTATACGGTGAAACATATACAGGAAAGAGTTGAGCAGGAGGTGCCATCACGCAGCTGCTGAGATCTTCTGTGGCAGTTTTTTTCCCCCCTTGGGAATCACAGGCCCTCTGCCTCCTAATCTGAAATGGCAGTCTTTGAAAGGATGTTCACATAGCGAAATGGTCCATGCCATAGGTTCCAGTGTTGCACGTGAGTGTGTTTCACGAGAATCAGTTGATACAATTAATACATATTTTTAGTACACAGCTAATCAGAGCCATGGAAATCACTGGCACAGGAGGACACTTGTGGAGTAAAAACTGCTGGACTAGAGCAACATTGCCTTCATTCCCCATTCATGGAATGGACTTATTTAATTGCTATAGAATGTTGGGTAAAATAGTGGAATTACAGACTGTAATGATAATAAAAATAAGAAAATGTAATAAGAAAAAACTTATTTTGGACAATAGAAGAAGAGCGAGCGGCCATTTCTGTCATTATACAAGAATATTTTATAACACTAAAGCACCAGTATTACGTTATATTGTAACTTGTCATCACAGAGACCTATAAAGTATTATCTCCGGTGAGTCAAACTTTATAGTCGGTCAGACTGGAGGACTAATTAGTCCCAATATTTAACAAAATGTCACATATTTACACAACAATTAGAATTTCGAAATTTCGGTGAATGGTAGATTTAATCTGCAGGAATGTGATTCTGGTATTAATAAAATTTGGACCAGATTGTAATTTTGTGACGTGGCCATTTGCGAGACATGTATCTCAACATCGTGTCGGGTCACATGTCACTGGGAGAAATGTCTTTGTAAAATTGGGAGACAAAGTTTCAGACAGTTTTAACATTGAATATGGCATTGTGCAAGGCAGTTTACTTGGACCTTTATTGTTTTCCCTCTCAGAAATAAAGGTATAGTGGACATTTTTCTTCTATAAGGAACACATTTCCCAAGTGTACCCTTAAAGTACAATAATGTTCTATTTAGATACAAGTAAGTATATTTTCAAGCAAACAAAGGTACAACTTTATGTATGGCTAGCTAGGGGTACAATTTTATGTACCTATTGGGCAGTAGATTTCAAACTCAGTCCTGGGGACTCCCCGTGTATGCTGGTTTACATTCCAGCCACATTATGTGAGCAATAGCTATGTATACCATTAATAATAAAAGTCCAATATTTACATTGTGCTATATTGCAAACAATTACAAAAAGAGAGGTAAAAATGTTTTAACTGATCAAATGAAGACATGCGGTGAATCAATAAGATCCTAATTGGTGAAACTGCGGACACATGGCCACTGAAATTAATCATTTGTTAAATAATGATGAATTCAAAGACAAAGCCAATGATAACGAGCCAAACATGCATTGTGTTAATAAGTTTAAGGAAAAACCTATTTAAAAAAAAAAGAAACTTAAACCACATGTGTTCAACAATCTAATTAGAAGCCAATTGATTCACCTCTAGTGGTTTATACTGTAGTGATTCACTAGTGCAGTGTTATATAGTATTTATATTTCTCTGAAATTGTAAATTACAACTTTAAGAAAACCACAAAATTCCGATGCAGGATTGTTACAAAGTTTCACCGCCTGCGAATACATCAGCCTCTCCAGTTGCACTGCAGGGCAGTAAAACATCAGGATGCTATTAATACCCCAAACCATTTACAACCTTCATCTTGCCACAGTCACGGACAATAAGATGCAAAAAAAATTATGTTCCGGTATAGGAACAATAATATCTTAAAAAGTTGTACAAATAAACATTCAGTGTTTTTTTTTTCCCTTTGCGTACTGTACTACAGTAGCCTACCCAATATACTTAGTAGACGTAAGTATACAAAATCTCTGGTGGGATAAACATGTTTAAGGAACCAAATATCCTACCTGGTTTTCTGATTAACCCTGTCTTATGGCTGTAATACGGTGCTGTTGTAAAAACTCATATAACATATTTTCTACATATATAAAAACAGAAGGCGACATATTTTTAGGTGTATTATGTAGCCTACTGTATGTGTATATCGTACCTATAGCAGCATGTGTTTTGATGTGGGTCAGATCAAGGAGTAGTTAAATAAAGAATGCCATCACTGAAATAGCTTAAGCTTGGAACAGTGCCTGCAGTGGCTAACTGGAGAAACTACTGGGTAGGCGGTTCTTTCATTCACTGTGGGGATATTTATTTTAAAAAATCCCTCAATGATTGAACCTGTGCACTTGAGCATGGGTCCCTGTTTGGGAGCGAGTTCATTCAATTTTACCTCAACCTACCACTGGCTTGTTTCCCTATGTTCATCAGACGGAAATTAATTGAATCCACTTTTCTTTCAGTACTTGATTATGGAGATGTAATATATAGACATGCAGCCTAGATGATGTATATCATTCCACACTTAGACTTATTACAGATGACAATTATGGTACTCATCATTGTATTCTATATAAAAATGTTGGGTGGCCCTGTCTCTCTGCAAGGAGAGATCACCATCTGTTTCTGTTTATTTATAAAGCCCTCCTTCACAAATGACTTTTACATGACTGCACTTTTAGTTTTGAAAGATATGCCTTTTTGCACACACTCCCAAGCCTGTTTAGTTTCTCAGGTTCCTCAAATATGGTCTGACTTGGGAAAAAGTGCTTTTAAATTGTATACCCCTCAAACCCTTAATGTATTACATAAGGCATTGAAATTTGACTGTTTCAACTCTTGATCATTTTAAGTCTTTGATGTCAACCTTAGTTACATTTGAGTGTAATTGTTTTTAATAATTGTCCCTTCAAACTTTTGTTTTATGTATTATTTTTTAAATGTATTTATTGTTGTATTTTTACTATTAATCCATTTCAATTATTCAAATTATTACTACAAATTTACTGTTAATGATTAATATTTTTACCTTTTAGTTTTTTATTTTTTATTTAAATTTTTTTCATTTATTTTAAATTATTTTTAAATTTAATTTAATTTAATCATTTAATTCAATGTGTCTTCCTAGAAGGTTGATTGATTGATTGGCTATGCTTGTAGATTGTAACATCCGCCGTTCCCTTCCAGCCCACCTTCCTTTCGTTCTCCGTGATTTACCTTGTCTGTCTCTCCATGTTGTGCAGCCTGGGCGTGGTTTCCCTATTTAGTTCCTCATTTGCTCCCCATTATCTCCCAGCCAATCACTAGCCTCCCCCGCTCGCACTCACCTCATTAACTCCCGCATACATTCCTCACTCACTTTAATTATCACTTATGCTTCATACCGGTTTTCCCTTTAGTTAAGTTCCACTCCTTGTTTGTCCCATCGCCAGTTCGTTCCGTCAAGTCTGCTGTGTCTCTGACGTGTTTTTTCGCCTCTGTTTGTTTGTTCCTAACTTGTCCAGGCTGCTTTCAGTTTCGCCCGTCCAGCCTGCTTTCCTCATTCCTGCCCACCTGCACTCGCCAATCCTGCATCCTGTCCTGCCCTCGTTATTCGCCCACCCCGTATCCTGACCGTCACCCAGCTCCCCTGTTTGCCTGCTTGTTTGTCCTCATTGTTAATAAATACACTCCTTTCAGAGTTTTTGCCCGAGTGTGTCTCCGTGTCCTGCATTTGGGTCCATTCCAGTTTCGGAACCGTAACATCGATGCAGCAATCCTGAGCCTTATGCAACAAGACTGGTGCAGAAATTTTTATTTTGTTTCTATACTATATTTAATATATTACAAATTAATTAGATTCTCATACATTGGGATTCACTGTACAATGTACATATGAGATTACTTTTCAGCTTCGCAGTAAATGCCTGTGTGATCCAAGATATTTTAAGATACATTGATAGCCATCTTATAAATGTGCCCAGTGGTTAAATTGCAGATTTTTCTAAACAAAAAACTTAAAAAAGATGATGTCTTTAGGACAGTGTTTCTAAAGGCTCAATCCTCAGTCTTATTTGTTAGTTCCTTGCATCTTGGTGTAAGAGTTGACGTATCTAAAAACTATAATTTAGTATCAGCCGAGTTATTAATCCTCTAATTAGTCAAATAATGGAAAGCTTCAACAATACTTGAGAATAAAAATGTTGCCTGATGTGCAGTAAGCAGAATGCATATTAAGAAAAAAAAGTTGAGGAAGAAAACGAAGAAAAAAGAAATCTTGAGGTATCAAAGCGTTTGCTTTGAGTGTCACATTCACTCTCGAGTTACAGTTGTTAGAACCAACGAGCGAACATAATTTGCCCATACAGAGATGCATACATGTTGTGCTATTTAACCATCATCACAAAAACAGGACCTTTATTTAAATCACTAATCTACTTTAGTGTGAAGAATGAATTAGTCAAATAAATATTGTGCTTGATGCATTTGTAGCATTTATTATCTGAAATGCAAAAAGCCCTTTCCCAAACTGTCACCAAGCACAGTCCAATTAATCATCCCGCCACAACCTGAATTCTTGACTCAGACATAAGCCTCTGAGTCGGTGGCAGCAAGAGCTGAGCTAGTGGAACGTAAGAGCAAATTCAGCCTCCTTTTAGAACAGATATTTTGAGTGGTTTGAAGTGACTGAGGAGTGCTTTCCTGCTGATCGTTCCTTTTCAAGCAGAGAGAGATTCACTGCAGAATCTCTGCATTGGCACAAGCAATCTATTCCAAAAAAACACACATCAAAGCTGTACTGTAACGTCAAGTTATTTTGATCTTCCTCTTCGTCCATGAGGAGGCTGCAGCACCCTGTGTTGCCCATCTTTACCGTCTACTTTTCAACTAAACATAACTCTACTGTGAAAATGTTTTTTTTTTTTTTTTAAATTGGGTAACACCTGGGGAATTAGTATGAAGGACAAATTGTCTCTAGACTAACTAGGAGGCCTGAAGGAGGAGAACAGCACAGAGCCACAGTGATGGTAACACCTCTGTAGGAGGTGTGTCTGTGAAGTGGCTGTCAGGAACATTTGAAGAATCAGAAAATGCAGCCAGTAACAATACCTGCTGTAAGGCCAAGATGTGCCACAGTAACACCAGCTCTGATGACCACCTCCGTGGCTGCACCAGAGGAAGGGGCACAAGCACAAGCCATAACCCTCCACCTGCATGGCCAGCCAAGGCCTGGTCACTACGGACTGAAGTGGAGAACTGACCAATGACAGGCGAGGCCCACATGATACAGAAGCAACTTCTGGTTTATAAGGTAGTGCTAAGCAAACGGACTTTGAATGGTGTGTTTACCCTGCCTATAACAACAGTACCTCTGAATTTGAGCTCTAAGTTCTGAGTGACACTACATGAAGAAGCTTGCCTGATGACCAAGGGTGATGCCCAAACTCTAGGCCAACATTGTGTATACTGGTATTTTTAAATAACAATAGTGTGATCAATTAAAATATGTGCTTATGCTCTTCCATAATTTTGTCCTTAAACACAATACAGGTTTATCTCACTGTCATTGGCTTTGGTTTTGCTTTGAACACTTAATTCATCCAATAGCTGTTCCAATTAGTTCCTGGCTGTCATGGACACAATACGGTTATCACAGTGAGAATATAAAATACCTGGGCATTACTTTGGACCATAACCTCAATTTTAATCAACACACCAGACACACCCAGAAACTGCCAACAGAGACTCTCAGCCATCCATATAAACTTAAAAACCTGTCCGTCCGACCCCACCTTCCCCTCTTATGCCAAAGTATTGTCGAACCCATCCTTCTCTATGGTACCATCTGCTTTTTTGCAATGCTCACAGTCACACACAAAAACAAACCTCTCAAAATCACACGCACACATCCTCAAAGATAATTGATCTCCGCACTCCCAACCTACCCAACCTCATCACCACAGCAATCACGTGCAATGCCCGCACAATAGCATATGACCCAGACAAGTCACTCCCACTTCAGTCTATAAGGGGTTTTCCTGTGTCCTGAGACACGGAGAATATTATAGAGGACCAGGGGCGATAGACGGGGTCTCTAAAAGTGTCACACGTCACACCACAAAACGGAATATATTCCGTAGGGGAGAGGGAACAGAGAAAACACAAAAGACGAGAACAGAAAACAGCCCCCTCTCTCTCTCAGACAGAGATATAAGGGTAGAGACTGGAAAACGTAAAAGTCTCCCCGACAAAAGGACGGGGAACTCGTAACTTTGAGTAAATAAACAAAAATAACAAGCGAGGCTTGTAAACCTCCAAAAACGGAGGAGAAAATAAAAGGAAAACGAAATAACTGATAGTAACCCTAAAACTTAGGATGAGTAGCACTCATAGGCTTGAGTGTAGGAGAAAATGAAAAGATAGACCGATAGCTGGAAAAGCAGAACCTCTCTAGCTCAATGGTGACGAGCTAGACCAACGAGAGGAACTGATTAAAGCAGAAGAAATAAGGCGATAGATAGGATAGAGAGTTAGAGTAGATAGGATAGAGAGTTAGAGTAGCAGGAAAAGAAGATCTTACTAACTAACTTACTAATGGGACCTTCCTGCTTTTGCTTAATAGAAATAATAAGCAAAACCAGTCTCCCAGTCCTATACCTTACCGGCTACCAGAAATACAAGATAACATGGAAGCGCCGGAAAAGGAGGACGCTGAGTTTAAATAGGCAGCTGAAGAGCCGAACAGGTGCAATCACTGAGTAGCGAAATTAAAGGAAAACCCGACACGGACAATGAAACAGAAAAAAGACGTAGTGAAGGCGCTTAAAGGGGACGAGCAAGTAAAAACGGAAAATAAGCCTGCAGACTATGACACAGACTTCTTCCCTCTGGCCGTAGATGCAGAACCCTTCCATGCAGAAAGGCCTGGTTCAGCCTGGTTATTGTTTCCACTGCAATAACCCTTCTCAACAAATTCACCCCATAATCTCTACCCACTCTGGACTCCTGCCCCATCTGATGAGTGTCCTCCTCTACCCTTTGTGTATGCTTCTTGTGTGTGTGTGTGTGTGTGTGTGTTACTCTGTGGCTCTATGTTCTTGTACAATTGTAAAATATGCTGTATCTTGATGTATCATATCAATCTATCTATCGATCAATCGATAATTCTGTTTTCAGTGGCCAGGTGTCCACACTTTCAGCATTTAGGACCCCGCTGCTTTCAACTGTCAGTCTATAATTTCATTTTTTTTTAAAACAATGGCCAAATCACAGTAAATTAATACGAATGTGAATGTGAATATGGGACGTTTAATCATGCCATGCAAAGCCCTTTCTGATGTAATGTGGCCTTCGGGTAAATCAGAATGCAATCCACATTAACTCTCCGATTACGGTTGGGGTCAATTTGAGTGTTTGACAAAGCCAGTAAACCTTAATTGTCACTATATTAATCATACAAAACATCTTTTTAATTTTTAGTATCATTTTAGTCATTTAAAATGCATGAGCATAAAGTGGCCGCACCTGGTTTGGTGATGAAGTGGCCATTATTTTGATCTCTTTGACCTTAAAAAGGAAAACTGTCATAAACTTTGTCAAATCACAGAAGTAACCAACCATAAAAATAATACGATCAGTCGAGCTGACTTGTGCATTTTACAAGTTGGATCCACAGTCGAGTGTCACAACATGTTAATACCCCCATCTATCACTGTGATGAGACACAATATTGGCTCCTGGTGACAGATACTGAGGAATGGGACTCTGTTAGGACCAGCTCTGCAGATTGACTAGATCAGCACTCTAGCTTTTACATGCAGAGGCAATTGGCTTTCAGATCTACAGTGCATCAGTTTCACACATTTAGTGGCAATGCAATTTATTCCACCATTAGAGGCTTTTTAGACTTTTTAGCAGTTTCTCCTGAATAAATACTGTGATACTGCCTTTTTAACAAAACAAAGGAAGATAATTTGGGAAATTCCAAAGTCAGTTGAATACAATGTTGTAACCTACTACTACAACAACAATATTAAGTTAACTGATTCATAAGTAGTATCCAAAATATCCAAATTCATTGCTTGTGGCCAGAGGTTTTCAAAAGGGCCCTCCATGCAGGCTCAAAGGCATTCCAGAAACCCCCATCATAAGTACAAAAGAAGGTGTTGTGTTTAAAAAAAGGGAGGGGACCCAGTTAAATAAAAGGATATAGACTTTGTGTCCGAATCAACGTCCTTCCATACGATTGAGTATGCTTGTTGAGTACACTGGATGAGAAAGTAGTTAAGTAGTCTAAATGTTCCCTGGATGATATACTTATTTCCGGGGTTTTTCTGATAATAGTATGGGGGATATGTTTATGCATACTGTATGTCACGTACTAAACAGTATGCAGTACACTGTACACAGGACACAGTTGATAGGGCTCTGATTCTGACACAGCCATAGATTCTCACTCCATCTATAAACTCTGACATCATTGTTTGATCCAGTGACCGAAAGGGAAGAGGCCACATGTGACAACCTGTCCTTGAAACTAGATGAAATGGCAGTGAAGGGGGGTTTGAGTTTAACCAGGGAGAGGGAATGGCAGTGAAGGGGGTTTTGAGCCTAAGCAGGGAGAGGAAATGGCAGTGAAGGGGGTTTGAAATTAACCAGGGAGAGGAAATGGCAGTGAAGGGGGGTTTAAGTTTAACCAGGGAGAGGAAATGGCAGTGATGGGGGGTTTGAGTTTAACCAGGGAGAGGAAATGGCAGTGATGGGGGGTTTGAGTTTAACCAGGGAGAGGAAATGGCAGTGAAGGGGGGTTTGAGTTTAACCAGGGAGAGGAAATGGCAGTGATGGGGGGTTTGAGTTTAACCAGGGAGAGGAAATGGCAGTGATGGGGGGTTTGAGTTTAACCAGGGAGAGGAAATGGCAGTGAAGGGGGGTTTGAGTTTAACCAGGGAGAGGAAATGGCAGTGATGGGGGGTTTGAGTTTAACCAGGGAGAGGAAATGGCAGTGAAGGGGGTTTGAGTTTAAGCAGGGACATTAAATGACAGCTGTGGAGGTACTGGACATCTTCTGCCAAAAGATGAGATACATAGGTTTGGGTTTGTTTTCTTTATTATTGTTCTGGTTCTGTAGTAAACCTGATCGTCGAACATCATAGTGCAATGCTGAGCACCATGAAATGTATGAAATGAATAAAAAGTAATAATGCATTAATAATGAGACATTTTATATCCAGGAAAATCTAACTTAACAAAATGCTGACATTTTATTATCGTTGCTAATAACAATTAACAGATGTATGTTTTAAAGGCATGATATGACTGTAAAACAGTGGCAAATGAATGGCATGTTAGGTTAAGTATACTGATGGTAAAATAGCATACACAATGTTAGGAAAAGGAAATTGGGAGGCATTAGATTTTGTTCATATTCATCCCATCATTCTATTTTCTCTCCCAGCAAGGGGGACTGTAGATGTGCTTCATCTCTCTCACAGAATTAGTCTTTTTCACTGCTGTTCCGGTTTGAGTGTGAGTCCGTGCATATTGGAGCTTTTTCTCTCTCATGGCGTTCACTATTGACAGGCTGGCAATGCTGCTCAGACGTTAAAAAACGCTGCACTTGTAGGCCTCGGGAGGAGGATTTCCAAAATTAAATCTTTCTTTTAACTACTTTAGGTAGATTTTATAGACAGCCTGAGAAATGAACTTCTCGGTTAAGCTTTGATGATTACTTTGTGACAGGCACTTGAAGGTACGCCTGCAGTGCACATGCTGCAGTGCATATGCTGCAGGCACACAGCAGGGACACTGTGCAAAGAGTTCAACCACAGAGTGTTACTACCAAGCGTCTGAATACATTCCTTATAAGAGTACATGAGCTGGGGCAAGGAATAATTTATATTATAGTGTAAAAACAGTTTTCTTTTTAGAAGTATTCTAAGGATACAAAGTTCTAAATTACACAGTGCAAAGATGAATAACCAAATGTATGTCTGCTAAAGAAATAAAAATGCAGAATAACTTGCAGAATCTGCACAGATCAGATTAGGAGATTTTTAGGTCAACAATGTTCCTGGCTCAATAACAAACGACAAGCACATTTGCCCACATTTAAAATTATACATGGGTACAAATGTGCCAAGCACAGAAAGTAATCATTTCACAAAATTAAATTTGGAATAAATAAGTATTTCTACTAGTATTGACTATTCAGGTACTTAATTTCTTTACTATTGATAAACCAGGCTAAGAGTAAAAAGCAATTTAAAGGTAAGGCTTCGGTTTCCATTTAACGAGCTGCCACTGGATGGGTACACTCTTACATTGTTTACAGATGAACACGTTGGCTGAGAGTAAAGATCAGTTTAAAAGTAAGGCTTCGGTTTCCATCTAACGAGCTGCCACTGGATGGGTACACTCTTACATTGTTTACAGATGAACACGTTGGCTGAGAGTAAAGATCAGTTTAAAAGTAAGGCTTCGGTTTCCATCTAACGAGCTGCCACTGGATGGGTACACTCTTACATTGTAGATAGATGAACACATTGGCTGAGAGTAAAGATCAGTTTAAAGGTAAGGTTTCGGTTTCCATCTCACGAGCTGCCACTGGAAGTGTATGTTGTTTCACTGTTTACCGATGAACACATTAATGTCAGCAACATCTGAGATAGTAACTTCTGCAACAGAGTCAATGACTCTTCTTTGACAAATCAAGAAAAAACTGCTCTAATGTTCTTTAGTGAGGGTGGCACAGATTTTCAAAGTGACCTTGATGATGGATGGAAACCTGACTGGATCACTCTACAAACCATGCAGTATATTCTGCATTTATAAAGCAGTCTTTTTGTTGTAATACTTGATGGTATTATACTGTGCAAATTTCAGCGAAGATGCACATGTCTATTATCATACAAGCCTATTGCGTCCCTTGTGCCAATCCATACATTGTTAATATTTGAAAATCTGAATACAATTTAGCATTTTAACTCAGACACTACCGCTGAATACAGCATCGTCTACAGGCTACAGTTTTTTTATTTATTTTGCAAGAGGGCCTCAAATTCTGGATTTTACTCAAATGACTAGATCTGAGTGTGTCTGTTATGAACCAGCTACTGTAAATTGGCACTGGCCAAAATTTTCCTTATTTTATATTCTCTTATTGAAATATGACCAATGGGATTACTGGTAGTTTATGCCTTGAAACAAGCCCACTTTCCCAGGATTCCAAGGATAATGTGCATCTATTCTGGGAGATAAATTGTTTTATTTTCAGGAAAAACATTAATCCATATTTCACATTGCAATCTTGATATTTATATGCATGTTTGTGTGCACTCCAATGTGTGTTACACACTGGAGGGTGTATGTGCATTGCACACACGCCTATGTAGACCCACATTACTACCTTAATATTGCACATTTAAAATAACAATAAAACAACTGCAACATGACTTATGACCAGGTTTGTGTTGGTTTTAACGCAAATCCTTTCAGTTGCATCAAACTGGCAATACTCCAACAATGCACCTGACGACATCTCATTTTAAGACCAACCTGCCCAGATGGGCACAAGTTGATTTCCTATTTAAACAACAAGGGTGCTGGACAGGAAAATGACAACTGCGTCGGTCTGAAACTAGCAAAGAGACTTATGTTTGGGTTCCGAGTGTAAGATAAATCCCATTGTTACTCAAACTATTTTGTAGATAGTACAATTGAGCTTACTCGAGGGAACCTGCAAAATATAAGTTGAACCCACTTGCAGCTTCAAAACAAATCACAGTATTACCATTAAATGGAAAGCCGGGGTAGAGGAAAGCAGGCTAATCATCCTGTGTAAAACTGGACCTTCTATGCTGATCCAGGGCTGAGTTTACTTGCTGAGATCTGGTGTAATGTAGACATTGTAGTAAATGTGAAATCTTGACAGCATCTATCAGAAAAACAACAGGGGGAACAATTACAAAAAATAAATAAAGACAATAATTCTCTCAAGACCACGTTTAAAGGTAACCTTAGCAGCAGCTAAACTTTTGTGATAAACATTGAACACTAATACGTGTTCTGTCAAATTGGATGTGAGGCATAGTTGCAGATTACTACTGCCGACTTATACTGCCTGACAAACAATCGGTTATGTGGGTAATAAAAATGGGATCTTTCTAACTTAATTTTTTTTTTCCATTTTCCAACATGTCATGAATCCATGTTCATGACTTTTGACATTTTCTAATGCAAAAGTGCACACGTCAGCTGCAATTTTCTTTGAATGGATGCAGGTGGGGGGCATGCAGGCTATGGATAAAAAAGATAAATAAGATATGCTGCTTTCATTCATTTTTATTGCAGGTACCAGAACTTATGGCTTTCATTACAATATACCCTGGGCGAAAGAAAATAAGGAAGTATTAGTGGTGGAGTGCAGTTCTGTCACATTACTGTTTTTTTTTTGTTTTTTTACTACTAGCTGTATTTTTTTCTTATTGTACGGTCATAAAGAATTTTCTCAGCAGAGATGTAATTGCAGGGACTTAACATACTTAAACTCTAAAGAAGGAAAGCATGGCTGTTTGGTGTGGGGAAGATGCCCATTTTGTTTAGAAAGCTTCAATAAGCAGCAGTGTTATTTAATCAAGGTAAAAAAATACCCGTTTATATGGATTGCATTCTACTTTAATTTACTTGCAGTCCTTTAAGTAAAAATAGTCATGGCAAAGCGACAAAAGTAGGTGCTTTATGTATGTGGTGAGAATAATCTGGAATAATCTGGCCATGAAAGCTGTCTGTCATGGAGATAAACCAATCTAAGCTGAGGAGTCAGGATTGACAAGAGACCTGGGGAAAAAAAAAAAACGCTGGAGTTTTCTCTTGGGGATCATGGGATACATGAGGAATCCATTGCAAACCCTATTAAATGTCTTGTGGCTGTCAATCAGTCTGGTAGTTTAAGACCCTGGAAAGTGCATCCTCAGCACAAAAGAAAACGAGGCTCAGAGAGGAGTGTGTAGGCCTTCATCTAAAAAATAAATAAATAAAAAGTATAATATTATGAAAATGAACCAATCTATACATTCAGAAGGGTTGTTGAGTCAATATGTGGAATATACTGTAAGTACCTCTTTTGTATTTTATATTAAGAGAACATATTTTGTCTGTATGATGTATTTTGGACAATGGAACAGCTCAGAGAATCCTGCCAAATTCACTTACTAATTTTTTCATTTACTTGTGCATATTTTGAATGTTGATATGAATCATTTCTTAAACTGAAAGTGCTTTTAGCTAATTGTGTCCGATATTCAAAATCCCTACATGTTTTCAATACAATAGTTACACATTTGCATTACATACGTATCACTATAGCTACAACAGTTATACATTAATAGTGCCAAGTGCATTGTATTTATCACAAAGCATGGAAAATTGATAGCATTGATTATAAACACTCTAAATGTAAGTGTGAATTTTGGATTATTCTAGGGAACCATATGTTTAATCATATGCAGAGAAATAATGGCACAGGTGAATTAAATTTCTGCCTAAATGCAATTTCTCCCATATAAATCTGCTGGCAAAGTAAATACTGCTAAGGTACAAAATGTGAAAGTGAATTTTTTAAGGACACAATTAGAACTCAATGAAGCTGTTCCTACCATATTGGCATTCTTTCCTAGTTTCCTTTGCGATTTGTTGTAATTTGGCAGAAATCGACATTATGACTTGCTAGACACGAAAGGGCATTCTGTTATAGATCTTTGTAAAGGAATCTTAATTGAGGTGGACCTACTACAGCAGGAATCATGATGACATTGCAATGGAAAAGCTATCCTGTGCGGTCTTCTCAGGTAGTATTTTTGGCAGCAACTCCATGCAAGTGATTACTTCCCCTATAGAACTATAATAGGGTCTAGAATGAAACATATTACACAAAGCTGGAGTGTTTGTCCCTATCCTAAGAGTAAAATGAATAAATAAATAATTAATATGTTTGCACTAGACAAATATACAGTATATTTGTAATGTGTACTGATTAAGGCTTTAGCCAATATTTTCATAAAATGGAAAATATTAGCTAAAGTCACAGAGCAGTCATGGCAAAGTTGTTGAAAATGACGGAAAACTGAAAAAAGTGGCAGAAATTATGCGTTTTAAAAAATATATAACTTATTAAATGAATTACTAGATCTCATGGGCAGCAGTGGGAAACGGTTTAAATAACATGCACAACTGAAGCAATAGTAACAAGTGCTTGAAGTATGAAAAAAAATTAAAAGTAATTAGTGGGCAGTTGTCACTAGGAACTGTAAAATGTATTGATAGGCTGGTGCATTTAATTGCTTCGGTCCATCACAGAAAGAAAGATAATGCTTTTTTGCCTTTTAATTGAACAGAATTTGTTAGAAACAGAGCATGCTGAAATTGCATTAAAGAAATAATAGAACAGGGTTACTGTTTTGGTACAACATATTGTAGATCGCACGGTTTGAGTCTTTGATGGAGTGTCTGCATGGTTTTGTCAGTGACAATGTTAATGTATGACAAATGTTGACAAACAGCCATATTCATGACAAACATGAGAAATGATGATCGTGATGAATGTCTCGATACATTTTATTTTTATCTTTTACATGCCCTCTTTCAATTGGAATCCATTGGTATACAGTTCTATTAACCAGAAAAATAGATGAATGATGCCATAATGTGGTCAATTGACAATTTATTTATGTTAATGTTAACATAATTTACCATATTTAGTTACCTCATTAGTTACATGTATTTATATGTATCATGTATCAAGTGCAGAGCCTGCCATTTGCACAGAAAGCAAATGATCATGGAAAATTAAATGATTTATATATCTACGGTTTTAGTGGTTGCACCTGGGATAGTTTTTATTTTTTTCCAGATTTCCATATTTCTGAAAGACAGATGTGAGAATCCCTCCATTTTGAAGAAATATTTGCCCTGTCCTCAAACAGACAGCTGGTGCGCAGGGGGGCCCGCACCAATCAGATTCTTGGCTCCCGCAAAAGTCAAAACTGTCACTCAGCAGGTAGCGCTGCTTCTCTCTGTGACCCTGGTGATCGAACACACTCCAATGTGCATAGAAAACTATAAGGATGATGGGACCTTAGCACAAAGTTTATTCTGAGATAAATGAAACATGGTCATCTCACTGCATACTCTTGAGTGTGCAGGGCATTCCTTGGTCCACCTTAACAAGCTTGACTCTCCTGGCAAATTATCTCCGGGGAAAATAATTTCAGTCTCCTGGCAGCCAATGCGATGCTGTCTTGGTTAAAAAGATGAATTTTGAATGTTGTGAATAAACTAAAAGAAGATCTTCTGATGACCCCTAAATTTCACAAACTGATCTGTGTCATAATTCATTAGCCTGTCAAATCTCTACTGATTTAGAAAACTGAACTGCTTAATATTTATTTCATTTTTAAAAGATGTATCCATGTATCCAAAAATGAAGTATGAAATAATAATCATAATAATAATTACTATCATTATATTTTTAAATCATATTTATTTTTTATTATTTTGGCTGAGTCCAGTGCTTTTTTTCCCCTTAATCCACTATGTACTCACTCTCCGTAGGCAGCTTAAAGGTCACACTGATATGACATTCAAAGAAATGTTTCTGCAAGTTGGAAATTCTGAGGTAACACTTTTGTGACGGGCAGAAAGTAATCATGACTTTTGATCACTTGCAGACTTATTTTATTTTCCCCCAGATGGATTTTGCTAGCGCTGGCACTGACTCCCAACCTGTGTAATGTTACTCCCATTTCCCTATACTTCATTTTTCAGTATGCAGTACAGTATACATAATGGGCGCCTAATGTATTGAGGGGGAAACATTGCATTTTGTTAATTATTGGATCAAATATTGCACAGATTAATGCATGGATGCATCCCTCAGAGTAACTTTAGCACAGCTTTTTTTGTCGTAATTCACTGTGGCATTCAAAGTGTTAAGTTGGTACTGTTACTTTGTACATGTCACTTTGGACATAAGTCCACATCCAGTTTCCCCTGGCATCTTCAAAACAAATCCATCTCTCAGCTTTGACTAATCATAAGTCCTTGCTAATTCACTGTGAAATGACCATTGCAACAAACATAGGGCCAGATTTACTAAAGGTTTCGCTACAAGAACACCATATCTACATCAGATTTACTAAATGGTTGCAATGGGTCAAAATCGCTACCTGTCTCTTTTGTTGTAGGAAAGGTTTTTCTGAAATCATGTAATCTTTTCTTTACATCCTCTAATGTTCCTGAATTAATTTTTTGTGTGATGTCACTTTTTGAATTTGGCATAACATGTTGCATAAGAAGGTGTTATGTCACCCTTTATGAAGCATGACATTTGCTTATGTATGATTTATGAAGCCATTATGTCACGTTTATGAAGGCTTTATATAATTTCTTGTAATAAAGAAATATTTGAGCAGTGGCATTAAAATATAATGATAATTTTTCAATATCAAAAATCTAATTTTTAGGTTGTGTATAGTTTAATTAAATATTTTAACCATTTTGTAAGTAATTTTTTTTGAATGTTATTTTCTGGATGCAAAACAAACAAAAAAAAAAAAAGAAATATGCATACAGCATCAAATTCCTTACTATCTGACAATTATGTAAAGCTGGACTTTTCAAACAATATTTACACACATTGTGTTACACTTATTGTTCTTCTACACAAATAAAGAACTAAGCATAATGTATTTTTTATGTTCCATTTGATTTGCTAAAAGAATACTATTAACAAATCGTATTGCTTGATGCTTGTTGATTGTGTTAATATGGATGCTTAAAATAAACAAGCAACATGATTCAAAGCAAGCAATGTACATGCTCCTGATTAGCATGCCATACATATCAACTCTTCATAACTGTCATTTTTAATTCACCCATTTACAAAGTGTGCCTTGGCACAAACACTATTTCCTAACTGAATCTCATTATTTCCGTGCTTGCTTGTCTAGATTATGAATACCAGTCTGTTAGATACGTCAGTCAAGAGTATTTATTGATGTAATTGCATATTATTCCTTCAGAATGCAAATATGGTTTTGTTTCTCTGAATGAATAGATTAGCACAATTTAACAACCTTAGATATGTGAGTGCCTCCATGGCACATTACATCAAAACCAATCCATTGTAGGAAATACAGTACACTCATTAGTAGTCAATAAATCACAAGGGCACACTGTCAGTGCTGGGAATGGATGCATAAATGCATTATGCCTGAGCAAAAGGTGTATATAATGTGCTAATATTAAATACATGGCAACAGATGACTCTCCCATCATCTTATATGGTACTACTTTTATAATAACAGTGTGCTAAATATGTGTTTAAATTGATGGCTGCAGATATAAAATCTTCAGTACCTACATTCAGGTAAAATTCAGGTATGTATTTTTGATGTTACTACATACTCTAAGTGCTATATATAGATATATCCATCCAGGGGTGCGTTTCCCAAAAGCATCATTAAGGCTAAGACGCTCTAGAAATGCTCGCAGATTAACGATTACTCCAGAGCAGTCCTAGACGGTTAAGTGCGTTTTAGAAGCCCATAAATCACATACTTTATTTGATTTTTCGTATTAGTGTTCATTTCATTTTACGGTTACCATAACCACTGAGTTTTTTTTTTTATAGTGATGTTAGATAAAATTTACGTTTAATTTATTTATTTTTAATTTACTTATTTTTATATATATGGAAATTACCCATAAAAGCCATTCCTTAAATAGCCCTATAAATAAATAGTTTGAGACAAGGAAAAATCAGTGGGAAAATGATTTTATTTCAAAAGAAAATTTGACGTGCCTAACCAGCCATGTATTGGGCAATACAATGGAGTTTGTGTCTCCAAATCTATCACCCCTCCTCCTCCCATATTAGCAGCACCACAGACAAAAGTACAGAGATGTAAAATGCAGGGATCAGAAAGGAAAAGTCCTGCTATGTGTTTCTTCCACTCATGATGTCAGTCAGCTGATTTCACTAATTAGTTCTACCTCCTGTCTGATGAATTGTGCAGATTAGCAAATCCAGGTTATTTTGAACTAAATACTTTTTACTTTCTGAACCCCGGATTTTACACCTGTTTAAGTAGCACTTAAGAGGTGACTGCTTTAAGAAATGTTTTGGGAAACGCGTGTTACAAATTAAAGAGCCATCGTAGAATCGCTCGTTGAAAATCTCACTAAAGCCTAAGATTGATCGTTATCGGGAAACGCCAGCCCAGGTAGTTTCGCTGAGAACTCACTAGTTTTGTATATATCGGCTGCAACTCACCTTGAAATCACCCGATATCAGTTTGTGGTGGTCAAAGCAACAAAAATGTATTCGAAAGAATCAACAACAATGTCTTTTTCCAAATATAATGGCAGTTATTCGCGAACATACACAGATCTTGTTGTGCATGGTTTTATATTTTTTTATATATACGCGCAACGTCTGAACCAAAATATGCCAGTATTCTGGGGTGCAGTGTCAATATTGTTTTGATCAGTGTTAGCCAGCATTGCCAGATGTACAATAATTATTAATAATTCGGCCTATTATTAATTTTGTCATTTCACATCTATGATATATAAAGTTACAAAGTTGCCCCTGGCTGCTGATTCAGGATCAGTTTCACTTTTTACTGTATAATGGTTAAAGTTAAAATTGGGGTTGGAAAATCTGATCCTGCAAAATCCTGAAATCTGCATAAGGGAGCTGTGTATCAAGCATAGACTGTAGACAAATATCAAGGGGCACTCAATTAAAGTAATTCAATCGAGTACATTCGTCATTAGTAGTATTAGTGCTTCCAGGTGAGCAAACAATGTTTCCCCTTTCCCCTTGTGTGCAGCTAATATTCATTCGCTGAGAAAGTATATGGTGTCAAAACATTTTATAAGATTATTGCTTATAAGATGCTAGATTTGGGCCAGCACATATTTACATGTATAATTGTAAAACCCCCGTACGATAATTTCATAGTTCCTATCTGGCAACACTGTTGTTAGCTAACTGTGTACTTTAGTTTGCTGGATTGGGCCAAGGCAGTAGACAAACTTTCAGGAGACCCCCGGGGTAGACCCAGGACTCGTTGGAGGGATTATATCTCCCAGCTGGCCTGGGATCGCCTAGGGATCCCCCCAGAGGAGTTGGAGGAAGTTGCTGGGGTGAGGGATGTCTGAGCCACTCTGCTTGCCCTCTTGTCACCCGCGTCCCTGACTTGGATCAAGCAGTAAGAAAATGGATGGATGGATGGAACATTCTAATCCAGTATACTCAACAAGCATACTCCATAGTATGGAAGGGCGTTGATTAGGACACAGCCACAGAGTTAGTTAACACTAATCAAATCAATGCTGACAACTGTGCCGAAGAATACTGGCGTGCTGTGGTTCATAACTTTATTTACAGTCAAGCCGGAAAGTCTGCACACTCCTTTCACCTTCTCCACGTTTTATTACATTACAGACGTATACTACAATAGATTGAGTTCATTTTTTGCCTCAAACATCTACACACAATAGCCAATAATGACGAAGTGAAAACAGGTTTTTAGAAAATATGCAATTTTATTTTACTGACAAAAATAGGTTATTTAGGGGTTACATATCTGTACACACCCTTAGCCTAATACTTGGTTGCTGCATCTTTGGCAGCGATTACAGCTTCAAGGCATCTTGGGAAAGAAGCTATGAGCTTGGCACACTTGTTTCTGGACATTTTTGCCCATTCCTCTTGGCATATCCTTGCAAGCTCCGTCAGGTTGGATGGGGAGCGTCGGTACACAGCCATTTTCAGATCTTTCCACAGATGTTCAATTGGATTCAGGTCTGGGCTCTGGCTGGGCCAATCAAGGACATGCACAGACTTTCTCCAAAGCCACTCCTTTGTTCTCTTGGCTGTGTGCTTCGGGTTGTTGTCATGTTGGAAGGTAAACCTTCGCCCCAGTCTGAGATCCAGAGTGCTCTGGAGCAGGTTTTCTTCAAGGATCTCGGTGTACTTAACTGCATTCATCTTTCCCTCTATCAGGACTAGTCGCCCCGTTCCCGCTGCTGAATAACATCCCCACATCATGATGCTGCCACCGCCATGCTTCACTGTAGGGATGGTATTAGCCAGGTGATGAGCGGTGCCTGGTTTCCTCCAGACGTGACGCTTGGTATTCAGGCCAAAAAGTTCAATTTTGGTTTCATCAGACCAGAGAATCGTGATTCTCATGGTTTGAGAGTCATCTAGGTGCCTTTTGGCAAACTCCAAGCTGGCTGTGATGTGCCTTTTACTAAGGAGGGGCTTCCATCTGGCCACTCTACCAGATTGGTGGAGTGCTGCCTGGATGGTTGATCTTCTGAAAGGTTCTCCCATCTCCACAAGGATACGCTGGAGCTCTGTCAGAGTGACCCTCGGGTTCCTGCTCACCTCCCTGGCCAAGGCCCGTCTTCCCCGATTGCTCAGTTTGGCCGGGCGGCCAGGTCTAGGAAGATTCTTGGTGGTTCCAAACTTCTTCCATTTACGAATGATGGTGGCCACTGTGCTCTTTGGGACCTGTAAAGCTGCAGAGATTTTTCCGTACCCTTCTCCAGATCTATGCCTTGACACAATCCTGTTTCAGAGGTCTGCAGATAATTCCTTTGACCCCATGGCTTGGAGTTTGCTCTGACATGCACTGTCAACTGTGGGACCTTATATAGGCAGGTGTTGGTAATCCCCAATCATGTCCAATCAATTGAATTTGGCTGGTGCTCGGCTGCAGTCGGGGAGGAGAGCCGGTGGTGATTACTCCGCTGGCCTCCAACCCAGAATACTGCAGCTGAACACCGAAGGACTCACCTCCAACAAGATCAGCGTCATTGAGGAGTTGGCCTATACCACCAAGGCCCTCGTCATCCTCCTCCAGGAGACCCATTGCTTTTCAGCAGATAAGCTAGTATTACCAAATTTCACACTAGCTGGGTCTATCCTAAGCAGGAAACACGGCCTTGCCACGTTTGTCCATGAAAGGCTGAGCTGGACTCTCGCCGATCAATCTCCGGCTGACTCGGAGATTGAGTGGTTGTGCGTGGACGTTGCCGGTTTTAAAATTGTAAACGTCTACAAGCCTCCCCCCTCGCGATTCACGCCGGTGTCTGTCCCGGTGTTCCCCCACCCCTGTCTCTATGCTGGCGACTTTAACTGTCAGCATGAAGACTGGGGGTACAATACCAACACGCCCAACGGAGAGAACCTGGCTGCTTGGGCAGCTAACAACTGCCTGGCCCTGTTATACGATCCAAAGGGTGCAGCCAGCTTTCTCTCCGGTCGCTGGAACACTGGGACGAATCCTGACGTGGCATTTGCGAGTGTCGGTGCAGACAACCAGCTCCCGGACAGACGTGTGCTCGGAAAGTTCCCGCGGTCCCAACATCGACCATCGCTGATAACCGTGCCTAAACTCGTGGACTCTATCCCGAGTGAGCCGGTGAAGCGATGGAATTTCCGTAAGGCCAATTGGAAACGCTTCCGCCTCTTCACTAACAAATCCACGTGGCGTCTCCCATCGCCTAATACCAACAACGTGGATGAGGCATACCGGGACTTCTGTGGCATGTTAGTGAAAGCGGCCAAGAAATCCATCCCACGCGGACGTCGCAATAGCTACAAACCGTGCTGGGATGCGGAGTGCGAGAACCTCTACCGCGTTTTCCTTCAGGCTCCTGCCGGAACCGAGTCAAACAGGGCTGCTACAGCCCTGTTGTCAAGACTCGGCCGGAGGAGACAAGAGCGCTGGGAGGAGGCTGTCAATTCCATCGACTTCTCGCACTCCAGCCGCAAGGCATGGAGTATCCTGAACAACCTCACTGGCAGGTCAAGACACTCACCTCGTCACTGCCCCATTTCTGCAAATAAAATCGCATCACAATTTGTGAAAAATGGGGTATACGAGGGTAAAGACCGCGAGTCATCACGACTCGTGGCAAAGGAAGTGTCTGACCTCTGGAGGGCCCCAACATCTAGCAGCGATAACATCTCCGGTGAATTCACACCGGAGGAGTTCGCTGCCGCCCTCCAGCACCTAAAGCCAGGAAAAGCTCCGGGCCCTGATTCCATCTGCCCGGAGCTTATACTCCATGCCGCACCTGCCCTGAAGTCCTGGTTAAGAGCTTTCCTCTCTTCCTGCTTGCGCCAACTCAAGATCCCCAAAATCTGGAGAAGAGCCCTAGTTGTCGCGATCCCTAAGCCGAATAAGCCTGAAGGGGATCCTAAGAGCTACCGTCCCATCTCCTTGCTCTGCATCCCCTTCAAGATCCTCGAGCGTCTTATCTACGCCCGCGTCGAACCGATCGTCGACCCACTGCTCCCTCGGGAGCAGGCCGGGTTCCGACGCGGGAGATCGACCGTAGACCAAGTCACTTTGATGACTCAAGACATCGAGGACAGCTTTTCGTTCAAGAAGAAGGCCGGAGCCGTTTTTGTCGATCTGACGGCTGCCTATGATACCGTATGGCACCGCGGCCTCACCTGCAAGCTGCTCCGCCTGCTGCCGGACAGGCACATGGTCAGTATGATCTTGGAGCTTGTCCGAAATCGCAGCTTTAACCTTACCACCGGTAGCGGACAGCAAAGCAGGTTACGACGCCTCAAGAACGGCGTCCCCCAGGGATCTGTCCTGGCCCCCCCTCCTCTATAATATCTACACTTATGACTTGCCTGATACAGTCTCGCGGAAGTATGCCTACGCGGATGACCTCGCGTTGGTGTACTCCGCTGGAGACTGGCAGTCATTGGAGGGGACTTTGAGCCAGGACATGCAGACACTAGTGGCATACCTCTGGAAATGGAGGTTGAAGCTCAGCGAGGCAAAGACGGTGTCAGCGGCCTTCCATCTTAACAACAGGGAGGCTAAACGTGAGCTCCGAATATATATTGGCGGAACACCCCTGCCATGCTGCGCTGAGCCAATCTACCTCGGCGTGACATTGGACAGGTCGCTCACGTTTCGCCGACACCTTGAGTCACTGCGCAAGAAGTTAACATCTCGTGTGGCATTGATGAGGCGACTAGTCGGGTCAGGCTGGGGCGCCGACGCAAGAACATTGCGTACGGCAGCCCTGGCCCTTGTTTACTCGACTAGTGAGTACTGCGCACCGGTATGGTGTCGCAGTGCCCACACCCGCCTCATCGATACGCCCATCAACGAAGCCTTGCGCATCGTGACAGGATGCCTGCGTCCCACTCCCGTGGACAATCTTCCCATTCTTGCAGGCATCCAGCCCGCTGGGCTTCGCCGCGCGGGAGCCACAGCACGTCTCGCGTGCCGGGCCATGGAGCCAAACCATCTGCTCCACGAAAGGCTCGCTGTAATTGCTGAGCCTCCCCGGCGCCTTAAGTCGAGACACCCATTTGTGCCTGCCGCACAGGAATTCCTGCAGCAATGCAGTGATCTTAACATCAGTGCGGCACGGTGGGCGGATTACATCTGGAGCACGGAGTGGGAGGAGAACACCTCTAGACTCCGTGACTTCATCCCAGACGTCGGTTTTCCCCCCTATTGGGGTGGACCTGCCTAGACTGGCATGGGTGAGGCTTAACCGCCTCCGGACCGGCGTTGGGCGCTTCCGCTCATCGATGCACAGATGGGGCTTGGCTTCTTGCGCAGCCTGCGAGTGTGGCGCGGAGGAACAAACCGCAGACCATGTCATCCTGGACTGCCCGATTTATCGGGCACCCAATGGGATGCATGGTCTGTCGGTTCTGGATGATGACACGGTGACGTGGCTACTGGAGGTGTGCCCTGAAATATAGTCCGGGTGAACCCCCCCCTAGGCTCGGGGTGGTAAAAGGATAGCCCCTCGGCCCCGAGCCTGGGGATGTGGGACAAAAGATCCCACCCAAACGAAGAAGAAGAATTGAATTTATCACAGGTGGACTCCAATTAAGTTGTAGAAACATCTCAAACAGTATCAGTGGAAACAAAATGCACCTCAGCTCACTTTTGGGTGTCATATCAAAGGGTGTGCACACTTGTGTACATATGATATTTTACATTTTGATTTTTAATAAATTAGCACAAATGTCTAAAAACCTGTTTTCACTTTGTCATTATCGGCTATTTTGTGTAGAATTTTGAGACAAAAAATGAACTCAATCTATTGTAGAATATGTCTGTAACGTAATAAAATGTGGAGAAGGTGAAAGGAGTGTGCAGACTTTCCGGCTTGACTGTATATATATATACTTATACACACACAATGGGTTTAAAAAGTATCCAGCCCCCTTAGACTTTATCATATTTTGTTGTGTATAAACATTTGATAAAAATGTATTTATTAAGGTTAACACATTAACCTCAGGATTTTTTTGCTGGCATTCAAATCTACAATTTGTTCCAAATTATTTACAAATATAAAACAGAAAACAATCAATTCAGTAACAAGAGTATAAAAAAACTAAAGTATGCAGCCCCCTTGCTTCATTGTATTTTAACAGCCATACAGGCAAAACTTTGTTCAAAATTGCACATCATAAGTTACCCAGACATCATGTTTAGATTGTGTTTAAGGTTTTTGAACAATATATTATTTTCCGATGTGTGTTAATACTTTCTTGGGAACAAAGGCAAGACCAAGTCCTTTCAATGCATTTTAATGGCTCTTAATGGGATTTTAGGAAGTACAACGGATGTTACATCAAAATACTCAATATACTAGTTATATATACTATACAACTAGAGTATATGTGATATTGTTCACTCATGGATGGCATTTGAGACGAGTCCCTGGGGGTTCAAAGAAAATCATCACCTCCCCATCACTATCTGCAAAAATGTAGAAGGTGCAAGTTCAGGAGCTTTTCCTATCTGGTTCGACTACGGAAGTCAAGTCATGGAGAAATCTAATAGGAGTAAGTTACTTAAAACAGGGAAATTTTTGGCCTGCTTCTTTTGGGTCTTCATAACGTTTGTCAATGTGTACAGTGCTGTTTCCTAACACACTTGTAGCAAGCTTGTTACTTTAGTCGGAGGGCTCCTAACACACTTGTAGCAAGCTTGTTACTTTAGCCGGAGGGCTCCTAACACACTTGTAGCAAGCTTGTTACTTTAGCCGGAGGGCTCCTAACACACTTGTAGCAAGCTTGTTACTTTAGCCGGAGGGCTCCTAACACACTTGTAGCAAGCTTGTTACTTTAGCCGGAGGGCTCCTAACACACTTGTAGCAAGCTTGTTACTTTAGCCGGAGGGCTCCTAACACACTTGTAGCAAGCTTGTTACTTTAGCCGGAGGGCTCCTAACACACTTGTAGCAAGCTTGTTACTTTAGTCGGAGGGCTCCTAACACACTTGTAGCAAGCTTGTTACTTTAGTCGGAGGGCTCCTAACACACTTGTAGCAAGCTTGTTACTTTAGTCGGAGGGCTCCTAACACACTTGTAGCAAGCTTGTTACTTTAGCCGGAGGGCTCCTAACACACTTGTAGCAAGCTTGTTACTTTAGTCGGAGGGCTCCTAACACACTTGTAGCAAGCTTGTTACTTTAGCCGGAGGGCTGCTAACACACTTGTAGCAAGCTTGTTACTATAGTCGGAGGGCTCCTAACACACTTGTAGCAAGCTTGTTACTTTAGCTGGAGGGCTCCTAACACACTTGTAGCAAGCTTGTTACGTTAGCCGGAGGGGTGCTAACACACTTGTAGCAAGCTTGTTGCTTTAGCCGGAGGGCTGCTTTGTGGTGAAGGTGCCTTGGCCCTTCTTTTTTAATGGTACTCAATAGCCTACTCAGCTTGAGAACTTGTTCAGACGCTTTCAGATACAGACACGTTCATTCAAACACGTGGAATCTTAATTTCAACCAAATGGTGATGTATCAGATTTTGATTGCTGTTGCTGGACATGCAGACAACATAGACCTCATTTAACAGAGTGTTACAAAACCCCTTCTTAAGCACCACTTTTGTGATCACAAGCCCGAAAATAAAATGCTTACTGTTCTTGAACCCCTTTGACTACAGGCATAATCCTGGGGCTGTCTTCACAAAACATTCTCCTGTGTGGCACAAAAAGTTCCTAGTTAAGAGTTTCCTCGTAAATCCTATTCACAAAGCTGCTGAGACCAACTTTTACTAAGGACTGGGAAGAACTCTAAAGCTAAGAGAAAGGGCGGGGTTGACCTCGTTGCTATGGATGACGTTGTGTTTCATGAACATGCTGACTATGCCCACAGTGATTGGTTGATAGGTAATGGGTCTGTGTCATCAAATTCATCATAGAAATGCTGCAGCAGGAGGAAGACTACGAATCATTTTGCCATATTCAAATATATTTTTAAATAAAAAAATGTGACCAAGTGTCCTTGATTTAACATGAAACCAAAAATAATATACTGACTAGTCAGGTACATATTCGGTTAATTGTCAGCCTCTTACATGTCTGTCAGCTCATAAAATAATTTGCAGATATGCATGAGACACAAACAATCATGCAATAAAGAGACTTAATAACAAGGGGAAAACTAGGCGAGGCAGACAGGAAACACTGGGAACAGAACTGGCGAGCTCTGGTGGAGATCTGAGGGATCGTGACAGATTTATATCTTGACGATCTTAACACATGGCGTGTGTCCAAGTCCACTTTTGCGAATGAGACAGCGGCTAATTTGAGCGCAAAGAAAGGTGCAAGGTTCAAATGGACCGAACTTAGTCTCTTCATTAAATATTATTTTAAATATTTATAATTATAATAATTATAGGTGTCTTGGGCGTAACATACAATAAACCAATCAAAATGTTAATCTCCCATTCCCTTTAAAAGCCACCTGTTTGCACCTTGGCGGATTGCTAATATAATGATGGATTTAGTAAGAGAAGAACAATTTACAGCTGGCGAAACAGACCTGCTCATGTGCATGCAGAGAATATATGGCATTAAAATTCTCAGAATTGTGTAATGTGCTGCAAATTTGTTTTCATATCTAATTGTTGAAACATTTTATTTTCCTTAGACTTTTAGTTCTCTTTAGAATCATGTTGTTCAGGTATTGAATAACAGGTGAAATCAGCGGGGTTTTAATTGCTGAAAGTATGCAAACCTGTTCAAAGTAATAAAAAAAATATGAAGTACAAAGAATAGGGTTAAAATTAGGCATTAATGTGATTTAAAAATTCTGAATAAATGCTATATTCACTTGACAAAGTTTATAACTTTTTTCAATCAAATCCATTCCATTTACTTACAGGCTGTATATGTATTGTAATATTCCACCTGGCTTATGATCCAGACATCTGAAGTGCATTTTCAGCACTCCAAATGTCTGTCTATTTCAGTGGGTGTTTTTGTGAATTTTGGATTGAATTACGATTCACACATTGATATAGACATGATATAGGTATTATCAGCAAAGTTTTTAATGGATAGCCATTGTCCCCGCGGAAGATTTCAGAAACTGTTGGCCAATATAGAGTGGTAGCTTGATCCAGGACAATTTGCGAATACGTGTAACCTTACACGTAGCATTGCAAATCTCCTGGATGTTGATGGAGTGGGCTCCCTTTCATTTCACATAGGAGCAGTGTTTCCCACAGGATTACCTGAAACTGGTGGGTGGACCCCGAACTGTCTAGGTGGGTCTGTGGGCATGCTCCCCCGGAAGAAAACTTTGTCCATTTCAACAGCTAAATGTATCAATTTGGAGCTCTTTGAGATTAAAATCTAAACACTAAATCCACAATTCTTTGTGATTGGAACATATAGGTAATGGAACACGTGAAATAGCCTATATTGAATTTTGGGTTTATTTTGGCTAAAAATATTCAAAAACTTGTCAGTAGACAATACAGAAACCATCACAATGCATTTTACATTCATAATTAAAACATTTTTAACCTGTTCTAGTCCAAAACTCTGTCTTAAGTTGATTACTTTTTTATTGACAAGAAAGTTGAATCTGATAGGCTTGCTATTAAATCTTACCTCTGTTGATTCTTCCTCTTCGTCTTCGCGCTGTCTTTTCGTAGTAAAGTAATTTTAAAGAGTAGATCCTGTTATAAGATGTAGAAGCCGAACAAGCCGGGCGACGCAAGACAGAGATTGTTAAAAAAAGCCTGCACTGAAGGGAAACTATTTTGGTGAGGGAAACGGGGAACACAGCAGGTTGCGTTTTGTTACATCGTGCTGATATCTCCCTTGAATAACGTCAGTATCATCTTCCACAAGATACAATATGCATGAACTAGGGTATATTATTTTGTTTTTATTTTCAGGTTAGCTCACGAGATAACATTAGTTGTAAAAAAAATATATAAATACATTTTAAAAAGTATCTTATAACCTTGTTACGTTAGCTGATGATAAATTCATATCGCAACACAGTCGAGAGCTTGGCTAGCTTAATGCTGAAACAATATGTATCCATTATAGTGTACCACAGAGTGTTTAACTTTCACAAACATACTAACCACGTCAATCTCTTCAGAATCGTGAGGAGATGCAGCCTCTGTGTGCGGCAGGTTTTGTGTGTGAGCTGGGGAGAGGGGCATCGACCAGGGTGAAGAGAGGGTCTTTTTGAAACGACGGGGCTACGTTGCGCAAAAAATGTTTGTTGATCAATTTGAAACTGTGGCAGTTGAAAGTAAACTGTGGCGGGCCGCCACATTTTAATACATTAATGGGAAACACTGATGAGCGTTCTCTCCTGGGAAATCCAAAGTTTGCTGTGAACTCCTGTTTTACCTGTGAACTCCTGTACAATACTATTACAGTTAATTGTTAATTTCACAGCTATGGGGAGGAGGGTTGTGCCGATCATTTTATTTGCTGCATTGATGATGTGATAATTTTATATATCGGCATAATCCACGTTGGTTGCATTCGTTTATGTGCTAAAAGTATGCTTTTGAGACTTTTTTCGCCATGCAATGGAAGTGAAAGGAGAGAGAAAAAACGTCATTCTTCGTTGGTCAATTCCTGACCACTGGAGCAACTCATAAAGGTGAGCTTGAATGTTTAAGACCAGGGGCCACATGTATAAACAGTGCTGAGCAGAAAAATGCCCTCAGAAAGCGAGTTTCCATGCAGAAATTCAGATGTATAAAATAACACATGCTGTGAGAATCTGTGTGCCTCTGCACATGATGGACACCATACGTACGCAATGTTTGGAGTCCATGTGATATGGCGACACCGTGACCAAAAGGCAGAGGTAGAAAATGCTAAACTTTTTTTAAGCAGATTTCCAACTTTCACCCTGAGCGTTCTTTTACACATTCTTTGTCAGCACAAACTAGCGGGTGGTCCTGATGACACTTTCCACATCATGAGCTGGCACTTAGAACATACGTATGTCTTCTCTTCGAGGGTGGATCGGATGCATCAAGAGTCTGGGGAGCGCAGCGTGTATACATGCCTTCTTTGCAGGTGTAAGAGAAGGGTGGGCAGTAGTGTGAGGAAGAACTGGCCTCTCTGCACGATGGTTCTGACACAACTCCAATATCATCGCAGGAGGAATATTCTCCATTTGATGTTTTTGCCAAGGTACTGTTGGAACAACACAGAGGCATTGATTGTGGCCAGGTCCATGCTATTGTAGAATACAGCCACCGGCCAGTGCCAAGTCTGACCTATAATGTCCAAAATTAGTGATGTTATAGTATGTAACAGTCTCAGGCTTTTGCTTTGGGTCTGTTCCAGTGGAAACAATGGGATGCATAGTAGTCATGATGCAAACAATTTTGCTGGTTTTCGATAAAGGATAAAGTCATGAAAGAGGCCGCAGTGCAACTCTCCTGCTAGGAGATGTCAATGCTCAAAATTCCAAAATGACTGCTCCCGCTGTCCTACTGTTAATCCCGCCGTATATGTAGTGTCAAAAGGATGTATGTTCAAAGAACTCACTCTTTTATTAATGACACTGTACAAACTAGTTTTCCACTGAAATGCATATAAAGTGTAATTGAGCCATTATCAGTTTTTACATATACAGCCGTTTTCTTCTTTAATACATTTTGCTCATACATGGGAGTCACACTACACTTGTCATTGGATAAAATGATTAAATGTACAGCTATAAGCCATGAGAAAGATTAAATTAATGGTATCCCCCAGTTTAATTTGCTTGGGCTCGTGATATGCACTTTTAACAGTAACTGACGTTTAGGATGTAGATTGATTGTAATTAAGCCCTTGTACAAACAAGCCTCTCATTAAAATGTCAGCAAGGAGTGTCTGACTTGGGATGGCTGAGACATGAGTATTTGCCTTGTGATTCAGGGCCTTGACTCAGTAAAAATGGGTAGGTAGTACAAACCAGTCTTGGAATAACTGGGCTGAGAACTGAGATTTACCATAATGTGTCAGGATTGAACTGTAAACACACATCTGACAGTCTATTATCCGTTCAAACACAATAATGGAGTTGGACCATAACTTTTTGTCTCTCCCAAGAATGTAGTACATTTGATATTAATTGGGACTGAATTAATCTCCAGTTAATTTAAACATTTGGACAATTAACCCTTGTGTGTCTACAGGGTGAAAAAACAACCCACCTTGACCATTTGCGACCATTGTGATAAAGTTTCTTAATTGAATTTTAAACCCTGAATCAATTTTTATGTAGAAGCAACCTGCCATCCATCAATACATTGGTGAATAACTATGCTTTCCAACTTCACAGTCCAGACAGACTATGTATTCAGTCTATACCACTCATTTCTACAACAAAACACATATTATAATAGATTTATGTTTTTACTGTAATAGGTATGTGGTGCTTAATTTTGATTATGACTTATGAGTCTTTATGAGTCTTTTTCTTAACCCTGCAGTTATAAAATCATAAGACAATCTTGCTACCTTGATGGTGTACCACTTTTATAATAATGTAAAATGGGGCAATGTTTAATTTTTTTTGTCTTATGGTAGGGTCACTCGTCATTGAATTTCATGCTGACAAAATTACATTTAAAGGGTTTTCACTGTTGTTTAACTTACAAAGAGATCATTTTTGACCCGAGACCAACACAATGGGTAAATATGCAAAGTTGTATCTGAATTCTGTGTGGTTACATGACAGGGCTGAAAATAAATTTTTGTTTTGAGGGGGATTTCCCCCCTTTATAAACTATTTATTTATTTTTGGGGTGGGGGGGTTAAGTCAGGGCTGGGTGGTGGCATGAGACAACATTATGCAAGATGCTTTTATTAACTTTATTTTCTTTTGTATTATTGCCATTATATGCAGTAGATATGGATGCATCACTTTAAGGGTTGTTTCTCCTGACTTATTTTTCCATAGAGTTCAATAGGAAAATGAGTCAGGAGAATCAACCCTTAAAGTGATCCATCCATATCTACCATCATCCATGAAGGGCTTTGTATGTTATCAATAAAATCTTAAAATCAATGCAACATTTGACAGGGGGACAAGCAACACCAGCTTACTGAAGCTCCTGTCAGAATCAGACAGAGGGGACCTGATGCCCCACCATCACCTGTCCTCACAGGATGGAGGAAAATATGTTGGTATTAAGTATATGTTTAGCCTCCGGACAAGTAAAAAATCAGAGCCACTTATATACGTGGTTCAAAAAAGTTAACGTCAAGCCCTGACTAAACTGTGGTATCTAAACAAAAAAATGTAATGTCAATTTTTATCACAATATATAAACCGGAGCGAACTGGAGTTTGCGGAGTGGTAACGTTCTAATAGTGCTCATCACTTAAATTACGTCTGCTTCCCCTCCTCGCTCACGCCCACTCACATACTCACACACACACACACACCTTTGAGAATCAGATGCACTCCGTTGCCCTGGTATGCTGGCCAACCTGCATGCTCCAGAACAATATCTGCCGTGCCTTGTCAAATGTGCCCCACTGGCTGCATACAAGCGTCCGGGCTGAGCTAGGCTTGCCTAGTCTTGTTTCACACTCTTTTTTTTGTTTGCCCCTTTTTTGGAACATGTTGCAGGCATCAAATTGGTAATTAGCGTATATTTACAAAGTTGATAAGGTAAAACATTAAATATCTTTGTATTGTTTTCAATTAAATATATGTAAAAGATAATTTACAAATCACTGCTTTCTGCTTATGTGCATTTTGCATACTGTCCCAACTTTTTTTGGAATTAGGTTTTTTTTTTTTTGGAATTTACAATTATCCATTTCGGATAGCGTTTTGGATACCAAGGTACACCGTTTCAAATTGCCTCCTTGGACTTGTAATACATATCAGTAGAGCCCGACCAATTTATCGGACGGATATTTGCATTTCTGGACCATATTTGTATCAGTAGTCAAGGATAACATGTGGCCGAAATGTAGGACCGATATACATATTTTTTTAAGACCGACACATGGGCGCTCCTAGCACTCCATCTTGTGTTTCTCGTTACCCACAACACAACATCACGGTTCATGTGAGATCACTCCATCATAGAGCTCAACATGGAACACTGATGTTTATTTAGCCATTTTATTTTTATTTATTCTTTATTGAAATGGTCAGTAATTGACTGATAACTCAACATACAGGACTGGTGTTTATTTAGCTATTTATTTGCATAGTCATATTGGTGCTAAATCGGCGCACAATGCACATAGAAAAGATCTATTTTCAAAAATTCACTACATCGGTAATCTGTGAACCCCCCCCCCTAAAATCAGTATCGGCCTCAGAAATCCCATATCGGTCGGGCTCTATATATCCGTTTCATATTTTGTACCTATGCTGACAGGTTTATGAATCAGAAAATGCAAAGTTCTACCTTATTCACTCTCAGGGGTTCACTGTAATCTATAGTGGTGGACCTTTTTTCACTGTTGGTTGTGTATTCACTGCCCATAATTTATATATGAATTATGAAAATATACATAATATACATAATACATTATAATAAATGATACAAGGATCTTCTTTCATTGAAGCCATTATTGGTGTAATGTTGACATTTGGAGTGAAAAGTTTTAAACAGAACTGTACAAAACAGACAAAAATTGTCAAAATTAAACCTCTGCCCAAAGTGGTTAAACAAAGGGAAGTGATAGGGAATTAAATGCAGATGTCACATAATGGTTAATTGGTGATGCGGTATTCATTACCAATGTTTAACTTTGTTTAGTTTCCTTCATTGCACAACATTTAAAGCCTGCCAGTGACTTTGTTGAATTACTAATGTGTAAGTAATTAACAAATGATGAACTGACAGACAAAAGTGACATTAGAGGCAACCTGAGTAAATATTAAAGTTCTAACTAATTTGGCAGATAGTCTATTACAGAGTAATTTACAAGGCCACCATGGCAAGATACATGAAATGTTTGTCACAAGAACCACAATAACAAGGCCACAAGTTCAGAACAGCAAGCAACAAATCAGCGATAAAGCATCAAGCTGGAGGATATTAAAAAAAACACAAAAAAAGCATGGTAAGATATGCATGCAAAACAGTTTTTTTTAATTGTACAACTTGTACTTGCTGTGCTTATAAATGGTCAAAGCAAGATTACATTTTTTATCACAGCATAGACATTCTATCTGCAGAAAATGGACAATTCAGCAGTTTAGACTTCTGCCACCACTTAATGGACTTACTGGAGGGTGGGGCCAATTAGTGAAAAACATGAAGCAATGGCAGGGGAGGGGCTGCCAGATAATCCAGGATTGTGAGTAAGAATTTACACAGGGATATCTGGTGTTAAAATGTGTCGACTAAACGACGAATGTCAACGGGTTCTCCGTGTCAACAGTAAAAGTGGTAATCGGAATTTTTTTTTAAATTTTTTTTGTAATGTTCTGAAAACTTTACTGTTTTCCAAAATAGCCTATTCAAAACGTTCAAAATAAAAATAAAAAAAACTAACGCTACTGTTTTCCAAATGGGAGAGGGAGCAGAGTGTGCGAGTGCACTAGGCAGTGTGCGCTGCAGGAGTTTCGTTTCTCACTTTGCGTGCTTGAAAATGGCAACTTCGCATAAGGATGTGGTGTGGGACGATTTCGTTAAACTAGATGAAAAAACAGACCAGTGCAAAATATGCAGCGTAAAGTTTGCATATCACACGTCTACGTCCGTGAGGTTAAGTCAGCTTAAAACGAAACACCCAAGGCCAAGTGGGCTGACGGCGTCGTCCAGGCATCGTCTGCCCATTTGCGTTGTCGAGGGGAAAGGGTTTTGCGAGCCGATTGCATTTCTCGAGCCTCAATACACAGTGCCTTGTCGCCAAACAATTACTTCGCGACTAGACAAAATGTACACTGAAAGAGTCGCCTCTCTCCGTACGCTTCTGTCTAAAGCCGACAAAGTTGCGATTACTCATCATCTTGCTATGTCAGATTGCCATCAGGTGTGGGTAAAACCACGCAGTTCTCTAGTGTTTTTCTAGATGAATATCTAATTCATCATAATTAATTTCTTTATTTATTTTAACCTACATTCGCAAAAGCACGCAACAAAATGCATTGTTGATTCGGCAAAATGGTTTCATTTTCAGACATTACATTAAAACAACAGATGATTGACAGATGATTGCTTTGAATGTTACAAAATTGTAGAATAAACTTTGGTGTCGGCCATATAGGCTATATATTTCTTTAAATAGTAAAGAAAGACATTTACAAATTTCAAACATCCGTCTCCGCTCCGCGCAACTGTGGTGCTGAAAAGACAGCGCAGACACGCAAATCCATATCTGATATGGGAAAATAAATAGGCCTACCTGGAAAAATAACATTTTGTTGTGAATTAACCCATATAACATATACATACCTAGTGCGTTTTTTTAAAGCCGATAGGTCTACATCAGAATCTTAAAGAAACGTGCACAAAAAACAACGACTAGTCGGTAAATGCCTCCGACACGTCGACTAGCAAAAAACTGTGTCGTTAACATCCCTAATCTGTTGATGTATTTTCTGTAGGTAACAGCTCTACCCTTGACTCTAGGTAGGCTAAATCAGAGAATCGAATTAGACTTATGGAGACAAAACATAAACATATTTTTGTAAGGTGAACAGCAGTTAGATGGCACTAAGATGACAGTTGAGGAAGTAGCAGTTGTTGATGTGGGATAATACAAGGGCCTGGATCAGTGTTTGGGTTGAACAGGTGATGAGGAGTGCTTAGATCGGTGGTGTCAAACTCCTGGAAGACCAGCACTGTGGCCCTCCAGGACTCCAGACATACCTGGGTTAGATTTTTCTCATGTAGCATTTTCCTTTCCGCACCCCCAATCACCAGCCAAGAACATGCGACCACACCAGAAGTTCTTTGACGGGACTTTACTGGAACACAAAAGCGATAAGGATAATTACACGGCTTCACACACTCCGCTGTACACAAAATCTCTCTCACGGTCTCAGATATCGATTGGAGACTCATCAAATACATTAACCAGATAGTGTAGTGGATTTTTCGAAATATCAAAATGCATTAACCAGATTGTATAGTGGATTTTTCAAAATATTACAATGCACTAGCAATTATAATAGCACATATACAACATATACAGTAGTTACACAGCACTTGCCTTTTACATAGTATTTCACTGTCCCTGGAAAATTTGCGGCAAACCTTTGGCATTGTTGCCACAGGTTGGCGGCAGGCTCATATTTTCACATGCAAATGAGCTTTGTGGCAACTGCCATTGTTGCCATAAGTTCACCAAAAGTTCACCACTCCTGGCAGTCGGCAAACCTCTGGCAACATTTTGTGCCAAACAAATTATTAATTAATTATTAACAAATTAATATGTTTGCAGCAAATGCGCTAAATATTAGCTGCAAGTTAAAACTATCCAGTTTTTTTAAGGGATCAAGTATAGTTCCTCAATTAAACAACAAATGTATGTATAGTAGCACATGAACAGCTACACTGCATTAGTTCATGTTACATACCTGGAACATAAAAGCGAGGGATAATTACACGGCTTCACACACACACACACACACACACACACACACACACACACACACACACACACACACACACACACACACACCACTGTACAGAAACTATCTCTACAGAGTGCAGAGAGCAAGCCACATTATCTCTCAAATACTGCAATTATTCATAGGCATATTACACGTTCTGCAAAACACAGTTCATATAGTCAATTTAAGCTAACAAGCAGTGCTACATTCCTGAAAGTACAAGGCTAACTGGCAACCTTTTCTTTTTTTTTACCATCAAAACAAGTTGCACCATATACTAAATTTATAGCTTCTGTGCTAATACTTTGCTAGTTAAGTTACACGTTTATTGCTCGTTTAGTATACTTTTCCATACATTTGTGCTTTTTAGCGTTCCATTTTCCCCGCAAACCTTAAATGCAGAACCTTGCAAAATGCGGGCTAACTCCGCTAGCATAAGATTATATTCGACACAAAAATAGGATACAAAACATCACTCGTACTCAAAATGTACTCGGAAACACCGTAACGTTACAATGCATACCATCTTTAAACTTAAATACAGTTTCTGTGCATTTTACCTGATTTTATAAACTTTTTCAGCAGAATATAAGAAACACGTACCTCCCACTTGGATATCGATTGCAGACCGAGTGAGGAGAGAGACCGTTGCAAGACCATACCAGAACAGGAAATGGGGGATTCCAATTTGTATATACTGTACAATTCCACTGTCTCACAATGTGTCAGAAACGGAGTTTGAAATGCAAAATTCAGCACCATTGCTTACAACTATAATAATCTGTTCTAATATCGTATATGTTTCAATACATGGGAATTTCTTGATTTAAAATAAAACAACTAAAACAACCCCCCATCTACGTGTAAATAGTTTACTATTTTTACTCCTTTTCGCGGTTCTCATCAATTAAACTTTGACCCGACCTGTACCACTTTTACTGTTTTATAGTGTGCAACAGGATTAAACCACAATTAGGTTTTGGAATATAAATGATTAATCTCACTATATTTATAGGTGAGCCACAAATGTCAAATTTAAAAGTTAATACTATAGAGATGTCTTGTTCAGGAGAATGAATAGCAAGCATGTTTTTGTTTTGTCCAGAGCAAACACCTGCACATGTCAAATGTGATTTTTTAAAATTAGATTTTTTGTGTGTGCGTGTGCGTGTGTGTAAAAGTCTAGTATTCGTGGCGATATGTTAACATAATGCATGCATAATGGAAATCTGAAGGTATGATTATTTCCCATTTCCAACCTATTGTAGCCTACAGGACACACCATGCTACAGGAGTGCTACTGCTGACTGGATGCAAGGAATATTTCTCAGTGATGAGTGGTAGCTGCCTATGTTGAGGACCTAATGCAGAAACCTTATTGAATAACCCACTACTGGCAGGAAAATTACAGTTGTCTCCCTGGAAATGTGGCCCCCTGGCCATTGTCCACTAAAGACATTACTGAGGCTCAGTCCTGTGGTATCACAGCTATAAGACTAAGTGTGCTCTTGTTGAAAACTGCTTTTCCTGAATAAACACTCAGGAGCCTGTATACTTATTATTTGCAGATTATAATAATAATAATAATTATTATTATTATTATTATTATTAATAATAATAATTGTGAAGTTTGTCTTGGTCAAAAGCTGCAAAATACAGGAAATTCAAATGAGCACCACCAAGCCAAACTTATGCTCTCTACACTTTCAGCAATTTCCAGTACTCTGTTTTTTTAAATATCTGACTGCCATACAGTTCTGTAGCTATGTTGGTCTACAATTGATGATTTGAAGTGATAACTATATCAATTCCAAAGGCTGTGACTGAATACTCCGGCATTTGCAATGCTAACATTTTCCACCTGAATGGATACTAATTAAATTTGTACAGTGTGTGATATGTGCTCCTCCCCAGCTGCCTATATTCAAAACCATATACCCAACTGTTACCGTGACTTCGCCAAGGGCAGTGGTAAAATCTGGAAATCTGCATCTTTGGCATGAAAAGGCTTTCATAAGATGAATCTGAAAAGAAAGTCATCTTTGGTCACTTACATATTCATAAATCCCACACACCTTAGCTGCAACACTTGCACAAACTAACATGCAAATACATCACAAATGCACTGGCCCAGCTGCCCCTTATACAGAGAGCAAATATTTCCTTTTTTTAATTATGTCATTGGTGTGATGTGTTAGGGATCAGGAAAAGGGGGAAAGGGCAAAAGGGGTGAGGCCAGACAGAGGGCCGGTCTGCTCTGTTGGTCGGCGATCATGGCCATGAGCCAAACTTTCCGTTACAGCATTGGAAGGTCATTCTGCTCCGTACTCTGTGTGCCAAGCTGGGCCCATGGAGGACTGTGGGAGAGACTCGGGCCCCCGTCCAGCCCATCTGGGAATGACTCCAGACAGATCTACAGAGGTCAGAGATGAACTAAAGCCAGCCGTTGTAAAGTCTGGAGATTGCTGAGCGAAAAGTCCCAGGAAAAGGAGTGGATGCACTTTGTGGTGTTCTGCGAGCTCGCTTGAGATGCACCCTGAGACAGAGCGGTCTTCCCCGAGGCCCTACAATTACTGGAGTGAGGAGGCATAATAATGAAGAAATAATGCAAAGAAAGGCAGGATGTATAAATCAATGGGCACTAAAGGGGTCAGGGGAGAGTTGGATGAAACTCATGTGAGGTGCACACTAGATCAGAGGTGGACAGCTCCAGGCCTGTAGGGCCGCAAGGTCTGCTGGCTTTCATCCTGTGCAAACTCTCAGTGGTTTAATTAAGGCTCATTATTTAGATGGGAATTTAACTCACCTAGTGTACCAAGTGTAAATCAGTTGGCAACTAAAAAAAAAACAGTACTGGGAACCCAGCAATGGGATTGCCCATGCTTTCAGCATATCACCATTCCCAGACTCAGTCATGGGTGAAGAGTAAGAGATACCCATTCCTTATGTATGTGGCATTCATTTTTGACACGGAGACCATATCAGACTGGTGTCGGCAGATTAAAGCACTGACTCACAAACTAGCAACTTGGATGCCAAGAACGTGAGACACCAGACCAGTGAAAGGCACATTGCCAAAGGCATGACATTCCATGTTAACACACTGGCTGCACTATGGAGCACTTGGAGATATGTGGTTTTGCTCTGAAATCATACAGTGTGATCACTGGGGAAGAAAAACAAGTCATATTTCAGTTTCTCGTAGTGATAGGGTATTCAAATTATCTCAGTTTTAACAAAGAAGCATTTTTATATATCTATCACTTGTTCGTCTTGATATATATTTGAATGTTTCTGATACTCAGGAGTATCAATTATTTCTGAACTAAATTCCATAAGTACTGTACTTTTGTAATTTCAAACATTTACCCTCAGAATATTCAGGACTGCTAAAAAAAAAACATCGTTGGGAGAAATTGGCTTTAAATCTATACCTGTATGTGGCTTGGTTATTTGAGGATACTGGGGAAAAGCATTAAGTTAGGAATTGCACTCTCTGGCAGTTTTATGATGGAAAACAACTCTGACTGTGAAATAGATACAGATAACTGCACCACATAAATGTAAAATATTTACCTTCTTTGTAGCTTAAAGCAGAATTTCTCAACCAGTGAAGCATGAGCTCCACATGATAAAACATTGGCAGTAGGGTGAGAAAAGCAGACTTTATTGAGATATAGCAGCAGCTGTTTGATCTTAAACAAACTATGCCTGTTTGGTTGAATCCTGCTCAATGTGGTTTTGTGAGGTATTTTGAGTAATTCTGAATATTATGATGCTCTGGGAAAAGTGAAAGTACAAGCATTTAGTGAGACAATAGACATTTCTTTCACAAAGAGGGATTAAAATCACAGAAAAAATAAGTAAAGAAAATAAAAATTCAGGCAATATTCTGAAACCAAAATATACTTAACATAATTCACATTTACACTCATAGGCCATATCTTCATGATACGCAACAAATAAACCTTGCCTGTTAATTTCACAATGTGTCTTTATGATATGGAATGATTTCATTTCAGCAGGAGAGATGTAACAGGACTGGCCTTGTTTCACATGTGTAATTAAGAATACCACTAACTGCTGTTCCAAGTTACCTACGGTATTACTCAGTAATAACCACTTGTTACCAAATGAGTTACAGTTTAACTACACAGGTATAGATGCAACTTAATGTAAAGTGTTATGTGACGTTCCGTTCCCATCCAGTCCGTTTTCCCGGTTTTGTCATGTCCCTCCGTGTCTTGTTGGATTCCCTTGTCCGTGTTTTCCCCTCTGCTTCAGGCTGGGCGTTTCCCCTCTGTTTGGCTCTCTTTGTTTCCCAGTTTGGTTTCCGCCTATCACCTTCCCCTCTCGTTTCTTGCATTCCTCACCTGTCTAATTAACAAGCACTCCCGGTTACTTTCCGCACCTGTGCCTTGTTGATTCCAATCTCACTCCCTTATTTAACCCACCTGCTGTCTCCCCTGCTTTGTCGGTTCATTACATGTCGTAACCCTTCAGACCCTGTTTACTGTTTGCTAACTAAACTACCTTGTCTATGTCCTGTCACGTTTCTGGTCCGGAGTTTGTGCAGCTTGCTGCACTAATTGTTGTTCACGTAAACTGCGGTTGGTAGCTATCTTCCCTGAACTGTCTTTGTTGCATGCTACTTACCTGTCTCCCTTCAACTCTCCAGACGCCGCGATTCCAACTACCTGCAGCAGTGTTTTGTTTTCCCTTTATGTTGTGTGAGTGTGTTGCGGTACTCCCACCTCCAGCTCGGGGAGAGACCCGCTGTCTAGCCTGCCGGCTCGCTTCCATTGTTGTTCCTGTCCGGCCTCAGCTACCTCCTGTACTGTGGTTACGGTTCCAGGATCCCTGGAGTTCAGCCGGCTCATACGAGGTCTCCCCAAGCTACACCTCACCAGCTCCGTGGGGTGTGTTCGTCAGCTAGACAGGCGGCGGACTATTCTACATCCTCACCTCTCATGCAAATACCCAGTCTGTATACCCTGCCTGTAACCTCTGCTTTGTCCCCCTATCCAAGTCAATAACCCGGTCCAGTTCCTGTTCAGTCCCGGAGGGAGTTCTCCAGTGAAACTTAAGTCCAGTTTCGGCTTGGAACAGTCGCGCCGTTCCAGAACCTGCACCAGTGTGATACTCGCGGTCCAGTACAGTACCGTCCCGGTGGCTAACCCACCATTCCAGTAAATTCCAGTCCCGGCTTGGAACGAATTCCGTTCCAGCATCCGTTTCCAGTGTGGACTTCACGTTCCAGTCCAGTTCCAGTTCAGTTCCAGTCCAGTTCCAGTCCAGTTCCTGTCCAGTTCCGGCTTGGAACATATTCCGTTCCAGCACTCGTTTCCTGAGTGGACCTCCCGGTCCAGTTCCAGTCCAGTTCCTGTTCAGTTCCAGTCCAATCCCTGTTTCCAGTTCCGGCTTGGAGCAGCAGCGCAGCCCTTTTGTTCCGGCTTGGAACTCACCGGACTTACAAGTCCAGCTCCGGCTTGGAGCAGTCCCTATGGGATTTTTGTGTTCTATGTACTAACCTGTTTTCTTATACCTTCTGTACAGCTTTGGGACTACCCCAAAGCTTAAATAAAATTCAATTTCCTTTGATTCTGCCTCAGTCGTGCATTTAGGTCCAAACCTTTACCAGGATCGTAACATGTTACCCATGTTCCAATCTATTTTGTAGTGTTATGGAAATGTCTAAAACAGAAATGCATATTTCAGCATGTAATAGTGACGATGCATCATTATTATTATTATTTAACTTTGCATTGTGGCTCTCAAGTCACAACTATGTTATCTATGCTCTGCACAAGGAGCACTGTAGCTGAAGCAGATGCACTGGCACAAGGATCACTGCAGCTGAAGCGGATGCACTGGCACAAGGAGCACTGCAGCTGAAGCGGAGGCACTGGCAGAATGAGCACTGCAGCTGAAGCAGATGCACTGGCAGAAGGAGCACTGCAGCTGAAGCGGATGCACTGGCACAAGGAGCACTGCAGCTGAAGCGGATGCACTGGCACAAGGAGCACTGCAGCTGAAGCGGATGCACTGGCAGAAGAAGCACTGCAGCTGAAGCGGAGGCACTGGCAGAATGAGCACTGCAGCTGAAGCGGATGCACTGGCACAAGGAGCACTGCAGCTGAAGCGGATGCACTGGCACAAGGAGCACTGCAGTTGAAGCGGAGGCACTGGCAGAATGAGCACTGCAGCTGAAGCGGATGCACTGGCACAAGGAGCACTGCAGCTGAAGCGGATGCACTGGCAGAAGAAGCACAGCAGCTGAAGCGGAGGCACTGGCAGAATGAGCACTGCAGCTGAAGCAGATGCACTGGCACAAGGAGCACTGTAGCTGAAGCGGATGCACTGGCACAAGGAGCACTGCAGTTGAAGCGGATGCACTGGCAGTAGGAGCACTGCAGCTGAAGCGGATTCACTGGCACAAGGAGCACTGCAGCTGAAGCGGATGCACTGGCAGAAGAAGCACTGCAGCTGAAGCGGATGCACTGGCAGTAGGAGCACTGCAGCTGAAGCGGATTCACTGGCACTGTCATCCAAAATAACACAATAATATCTATCAAACTTAAAAAATAAAAAATCATCAAATGGTTGAGAACCCCAGGGCTTATTTAAATGCCAGGTGTGTTAGGAGCCTTACAGCAGATTCCACTCCTTGGTTTATCATGAAACCACAGTTACTACTGCATGTGCAGCTTATCTGGGCCCCACAAACATAACTGACAAAAAAGATAAGTTTGGAGTTGCGAGTAGGCCTACATTACTTGTACTAACGTGTGTTGGGTAGGAAAAGATAGACACCATTTGCAAGATTGTTTCAAAATGTAATGTTATCCTCTCACTCCCCCTCTATTGACCATAATTGTATGTAACAATCTTAACAATGCATATTTCAATTCAAATTTCAGTCGTGTAGTTCAGTCACGTAATAAACTTAGAATTTCCCACCATGGAATATGTACACCTCCCTTATTTTAATTAATTAAACTTTAATTTATTTTACTAAAATGCAGGAAAGGGTGCGGTGTGTTGGACATCCAGTGTTTAGATTACGGCCTTATAAAGAGAGAGACAAAATATAATTGGAAAGGGCAAATTTGTTCATGGTTGTTACTACCCGAAACACACCCATGTTACAATAACTGAGGGGTAGAAAAGGTGGAACAAGAAACTGCACCTTGAACTGAGCCTGTGAAAATGCCAGTGAGTCAAGGAAAGGACAAAATAGATTTTATTCAAGCTTTAGGGATTTCAGTAGCAGCAGTAAAACAAAACCAGAGGAAGCCCCTGAGCCAGTTAGCTCACCTGATCTTTAATTTCTTTAAAGCCATTTATCTCACTGAAAACAGTGCAAAAGGCAAAGCAAAGACTTCCGCAGGCTTGCCATGCTACCATGGTCTATTCCTTTCTATTAAAAAGGCGACATTTTAAAAAGTGGAGCTTCCTCCCAAATGGCCAATGTAGTTACAGAAGGTGCTAAGTTCTATAAATCAGTGTCCGTTTCCATTTTATTTACCAAATTGCCAAATGTAAGAAAATGTGCTAAAATAAAAGGTTACATTGTAAAAAGGTTATATTTCTGACAAGCCACAGATGAGTTAAAATAAGTGTCCTGGCTACTGCAAATGATGCTGGTAGCACAACTGCATTTTCCACTTAATGCACCCATGTATGAGCAAGACGAAAAAGACAAACAACGAGATCGAGATTCCAAATAGACTACGAAACAATGAGACACGACTGCCGGAACCACTGTCACCGACTTTCCCGAAATGAGAACTACAACACCAAAGTTCTCCACAAAACAAAACCCCGGTTAATTTGCCTCCAATGTCTTCTGCCTCTGGATATCCTCTCAGTTGTCTCGAGTCCCTGTGTTTACATACACTTCCTGGTAGTACAACTATTAATACCCGAGCACATCAGACAAAAACTAGGCTACACTACAAAAACAAAAGTAGCATACACAAGTGACGTAGCCTACCAGAATTCAACAAAGTAGCTATAAAGCCAAAAGCAGCCTACTACCTAAATGATCCTTTTGGAAATTAGTAGTTTATCAGCCATTTGCATAAACACAAGTGAGATATAAAATATATAAAGTATGCTCGCACAATGCAAAGGTAAAACCGACTTTTAAACTGGAAAACTACGAGCAAATAAAATTAGAAAACGCGCACCACTACAGTACAGTAACAACTGTGACTAACTACAAAAATATAGTAACCGGCTGCAATACAACCTGAACCGCCACAGTAATAGCTATTTTAAAATCACATTCTGCATGGCAGCAAAGCTGGCAGCGGGCACGAAGAAGCCAAAGTAGACCACGGCCTAGACTACAGAATGCTGCAAGTATATATTCTCCCAGGAAATCCACCACAGGTGTCTGCATTTTTCAATCAAGAACCAGGTGAGCAGAAGGAAACAGACGAGCATACCAAAGAATTAGAACGGTGCACTCATGGGGCAGCATACGGATGTAACACCCCCAACCATAGACAGTGGCTAACGAAAATTATTCACAGATATAAAATCACAATGAGAAAAAAGGCAAAAACACGACGGTACAGGCTTAAAGAGAAAAGTGCAAACTTCTGTCATACAAAAGATGCCCAGTAGCACTACGACATAACAGAACCGCCACATCGTCGAAAATCACTACCGAAAATGTACCAGATAACATACACTAGACAAAACACACAAAAAATAGTAGCTAGTTACAACAAAATACAACGCCACGTCAGATAAAAAGTGTATGTGTAAAATAGTACTGAATACCAACTATGAAAAAGAGCTGCTTAAATCAGCAGACATAGCAGTACTAGCCAACAACATGACTACAAAACAGGAATACAAAGTCGAATATCAGACAATTACAAAGTCCAGGTCATGGACTTGCAAGCCTTTAATTGCAAGTCCAGATCTTGGATGGGGCAATAGCAGGCAAACCGAAGTCCTGTGCTGCATTCGAATCCAATTTAACATGCCTTGCTGTCTTCCCTCGAGGGAGCTATCTTGTGACGCAATTTGCTACGTGCAGCAAGCAAACTTAAAAGGTGCTCTGCAAGGGAGGACTGACGAGAAACAAACAAAAACAGAACCGAACCGCCCTCGCAACATTTCTGAAGTGCAACACCATAGAGCTGAAATGTGACCGCCACATAGTTCTGTAGTGAACTGCCCACTTTTTCCATGTGGAGCATTGAATTGTGGGATTCCCTTCTTGCTGGAAGCTTGCATTTTATACCCTTGGTGGAAGGGAGGATAAACGAGGGAGCGAGGGAATATAATTACTCCCTCCCCTTTCTTAAATTGGATCCAAATCACACTTGGTGTGCCTGCCATATTTCATCCTGCCATTTTCGGGATTCGCCCCTTGAAGCAAGGGAAGGGAACGACAGGAAGAAAGGATAAATTCTGGATCCGAACGCAGCCCAGATCTTGAACGGGACAAAGCGAGACTTTAGCCCCATTCGTGCAGATGCCAAATTTGGTCAATTCTCACTTATTTGGGCGGTGTTCTATTTAAGGCTTTATAAATCCAGCTGTGAGCATAGTATTTCAAATATAGCCACAAGCGGCGATCAACGGGCCCAAGCCGCATTGGGCAAATGGCGCACAACTGCAGAGTCGTATAATGTATCATTTGTCAGGATGGAAAGAATGACACAAACCACCTGACTCTGATGAATCCTGGAATGTAAGAATTTAGAGTGTAAACCATGTAGTTGAGGAGTTAGTCAAACATATTTAAAAAATACACACTTCATCCGATAGAGGAACAAAATATTTTTAAATAGGGGCGTCGCGTGGTACAACGGTAAGAGCGCCGACTTTCAGTCGGTGCAGTTGTGCTCCGAGGATCGGGGTTCGCGCCCCGGTCCTGCCAGATCCGAGCATGGCCGGCGCCCTGTGGGAGCAGCAATTGGCGGCTGCTTCCGGGTGGGGGGAGGAGCTCGGAGAGAATCGCTGCACGCATAGCGGCCCTGGGCGAGCTGGATTCACGGTCAGGAGCTCGAGGAGTCACGCCCTGTAGAGGACGTGGCGACCTCCTTCCTACTACCGGCTGACAGGGTTGTGTAGGTGGTTCTCTAGCGGTTGCTACACAGGGGGGAAATTGAATTAGAATAGGGGTTCAATTGGCTACTAAATTGGGAGAAAATGGGGAAAAATCAGAAACAACAAAAAAAAAAAATATATATTTTTAAATACACGCACAACTATTTGGACTCAATATGCTTTATGGACTTCAGACAAACATGAAAGTTTACTCAGAGAAATCTCTGCTTAACTACGGAGCAGGTAGTTTCCGTAGCATTATTGGTCATGGTGCTTCACATTAGCCTACATTTGGAACACACTTGATGTAGTCCATCGTGCTATGGTGGTTAAATGTTGACTCTCATCGTTTTTCGGGAAACACACTCCAGATTAACTTTATGTTTCTGTGACATTCCAGAATGTTTTCTGTCCTTCCACTTTTCTGCTGTAATTAAGACCACTGTTTGCTTGTTTAATCAAATCACACATATTACATGCAAAGGGTGGATTCGCCTTTCTTTTATGCCACCCAACTGTTGATTTAATTGTTAACAGTGTGTGTGTGCGTGTGTGTGCATGTGTATGGAAATCCCCATTTCCATATTTTTTAATTCAGTCTTCAGAGACTATATTCAAAGTGCATTCTATTGGGAGAGGTTTCTGATGGATGGAAGTGTGCCAAACAATATTTTAATTGATAGCTGGAGTCTGACTGCATTTGCATAATTACTATTGGTAAGCACCCCACCAACATGAAAGCATTTGCACTGGCTTATTATTATTATTATTAGGGGACAGAGCAGCACAGCTGCTGGTACCCTATTGTTTTTGTTCAGATTCTTTTTTTTTTTTCCCCATTCTCCCCTTTCATCAAAAATTCCTGTAAACTGGTTTGGCCTAGAATCACCAAACTTGGTAGGCCTGGGATGGCTGAACTCTTGGATCCTTTAAATTATGATGCAGATTGAACACCTGGTGATGCTGTAGTGCACGTGACAAAACTTTGACATTGACACGCCCACTGCCGACACCCCATTGGACCAAGAGTCACAAAATTTGGTGCACAGGTCCCTCTGCTCATTGCCTCAAGGACCCATAATGTCCGCCATATTGGATTTTCCGCTAATTATTTTTGTAAAACACTTAAAATGCTACTCCTCTGACAAAATTTGTCCAATTTGCATGAAGTTAGGTTGACTCATCATGTGCCTTCATACAGGAATTACGTAAAAAAATGGCAGAATGACGGTCCAATGAATTTGCAGTAATTTCAGGCTTATCACATAAATGCTAATAATTCTAAAACTGAATGACGAGCCGGTTCATTTTCAGTGGGCGTGGCTTATCACAAAAATGCTAATCATTCGAAAACCGTTTACCAGAAAGTTATGAAACTTTGTGGGGTGGTTGAGAGTTAGATCAAGACTCCAGTTGCAAGGGCTTAGCAATCCACATGGTGGCGCAATAGAGATCCAGAAAAATCACTGTTCCCTTGCAGAGATTTCAAACTTGCAACAATGACAAAAGCCACGATTAGAAACATAGATAATTACTATGTGCTTTTTATGTGCATAAATACGTTGTGATCCCCCATAATAGGGTCTCTGTGTTTGACAACTGCTGCTTATGTTGCTTGGGCCCCGGGAATCGATGCTCGCATTTATATTTATTATTATTATTATTATTATTATTAATAAATAAATGCTCAGCAAGGCAGTACTATCAGTGTTTTGTGGTCTTAATGATCCCATTAGTAAATCTATCCCTTAGCCCACTGCATATTCAACAACTTAGTCTATATTTGCTTTGACTGGAATACATTCCTTTAATTACACTGGTTGTCAGAAAATTAAAGAAACATAGGGTGTGCAAAACCGTTTGCACACCCTATGACATGACCAATGATTGGTTATGGTATTTTGTTTTCCACCAATCATTGGTTGTGTTATTAGTTTTACACACTAATGGTCTTAGTAAATCAGGCTCATAGTGTGCAAGAACTCATCCGACACTTGACCCCGTTTTCCATGAACAGGAATGACAGAGGAAACCGATGAAAGACATTCACTTTTCGACCTCATGCTAAATGAAGGGCTGTCCTTGATGGTGGGTGCACAGGAAATGGATGCATAAAGTATATTAATAAAGAAGCATGCTAACTCTTCAAGGTTAATTTACCCTAAACTCTTGTTAAGTGTGCGTCTGTTGGGGCTTCATTAGGGTGACATGCCAGCGGTGGGCGAGGAGGAGCCTAACCTTGTGAAGGAGACACATTTCCTTTCCGAACACTTCATCTATCCTCGTGCGAATACTGATATTGTGGGAAGCCCAGTGCTAACACACAAATCTACAGCAATTTAGCCATGTTGCAGCGGATATGGTTTTTTTAAATTTATGTATGTATGTATTTAATTACCCAGTTCAACACTGTATACTACCCTTGGTAGAAAACAATAGTCAGTTCTGTATTCTGAATATTACGTTTATTTATAAAAGGATTTTAAGGAGATCTGTGGTGACTGTATGTAGATACAGTTACATACAGTGACTGTATGTAGATACAGTCACCCGATAAATTCATTATAGTTGATTAAATAGAACTACTTAATTCCATCGGGATACCCATTAATAAAGAAATTACTGACATTGAAATTAAGTAGTCATCTCTGCAATCAAAAATGCAGGGCAATGTTTTTGAACTGCACACATGAAATGTTGCCATTTCTTGTCTGCTAAATAAAATGGTAAAATTACCGAAAATATCCTCAGTTACACATCTGTGTTAAGAAAAGTTTGGCACACATCATTGAATGAATCGAAGGAGATGAAAAGTTGCTGTCAGCAATGAATGTTCTTTTAGTTTTTTCTGTTTGTTTCTGCTATAGTACTGAACATTACAGTCAGCACTGCTTTAGTTTGACTGGTGATTTCTTTAGACTTAAGGCTTTTTTTCTACTGCTAATTACAAAGGGCTTCACCAAAGCAAAGACACTCACTGAAACCTAGCCATGCGGATGAATAAAGTGTAGTTGGTGTTGCGGAAGTGAGAACCTGTTTAAAATGACACATTTTTTTTTCAATCCAGCAGTTTTAACAGCTAACACCCTCGTTTAATATTCGACACTCTGAATACAGAACACATTGGGGAAAATAGTAATAGTATCCGAACTATGGATATTTCCAACAGACAGACAGACAGACAAATATTGTATTCACGTAACACAGATCACATGAGACCCACTCAGAGCACTGAGTTGGAAAGGCAACAAAACACAGCAACTGGCTCAATGCAGCAATGCATGTATCACTGTAAATCTTAACATGCATATGGAAGATGATTAAATGCATCACTGACATACTTTAATGAATGACAATTTTAAGACATATATTTTGAATCCATTAATCATTTAGAGTCATCGTAAGGACAATTAAAAAATCAAACAATGTTTTAATGAAAGGAAAATCAACATTACACTGATATAGCAAATATAGAATTTACAAGATTATTATTATTATGATTGATATTTTGATAGAACAGGAAAATTACTTGTGTTAAACCTTCCCTTCCTCACATAGATGAAAGTTATTCTGTGTTCAGGGGACTCAATTTTATTATAGATCAATTCCTGCCAGGGTATAATTGAAGGGCACATTGTGTTCTATTTTTCTCTAGAACTTAATGAACCTGATTATCATTATACCTGACATCATTTTATACTTGAAATAAAAATAAAATATTTAATATGAAAATTAAATTTTTAAATCTTCCAAGATCTTCACGAGGATATGCACTTTTATAATAAGTCCAATCAATCAAATCCAAAGATCCTCTCAGTATGGTTATCTTGAGAAATCATGAGAATCTTTACAGCTAATGCAATGTGTGCATGATGCCCTGTCTAATGAATGTGGGCAGATCCAATTTGCTGCTTGATGTCAGACCTCTTTCTGTCTCCCTTACATGTTAGTATGTCATTACGTCTTCAGAACATCAAATGGGGAAAAGGTTCAGAAAAAAGTCCAGTTTTGCAAGCGTTCCTAAAATTTACACTAAGTGGAAATCTCAGTCCCAAAAAAAAAGCTTGAGTTTGGTTAATCACAGCAGAAATGTCACGGAAACTTTGGATCGTGACTTGACGATAATGGGAAATTCCATCCTTTTGTTTTACTGTTCAGTTAAAAGTGCCCTGCAATCTGCATATGTGGCCTACTACACAACAAATCACAAGTCAAGTTTAAATCATGACTTTTAATACTCTGGTATTGCTTAAATCAATCCACTGCATTTAGCTTGAATCATTTTCTGGTGCGTTTGAATGTGGGGAGGGGGAAAAGTCTACATATTTCACTATGTATTCTTTCGAAAGCATTATGTTTTACAGATGTTAACCCATATGTTTCTCCAGATGTTATATGAGTACATTGAGAGTGCACTGTGTACAGATTGTGACAGCAGTATGTTATATGTGTACATTGAGAGTGCACTGTGTACAGATTGTGACAACAGTATGTTATATGAGTACATTGAGAGTGCACTGTGTACAGATTGTGACAGCAGTATGTTATATGAGTACATTGAGAGTGCACTGTGTACAGATTGTGACAGCAGTATGTTATATGAGTACATTGAGAGTGCACTGTGTACAGATTGTGACAGCAGTATGTTATATGAGTACATTGAGAGTGCACTGTGTACAGATTGTGACAGCAGTATGTTATATGAGTACATTGAGAGTGCACTGTGTACAGATTGTGACAGCAGTATGTTATATGAGTACATTGAGAGTGCACTGTGTACAGATTGTGACAGCAGTATGTTATATGAGTACATTGAGAGTGCACTGTGTACAGATTGTGACAGCAGTATACAATTCAAAGCAAAGTACTGTTTTGTAACTTGCCCTTGAGGAGGATAAACAAAGTTTATATCCATTGAAAGTCAAAAGTTAACAACATAATACTTACCCCTGGCTTAATTAATGAAATGTACAATGTATTATTATATGTCATAGTCAGCCATATTCCAAGCATTCAATAGTTCGATGGCAAAATCCCCCCAAAAAAATGCATTCAGGGAGTAATGGAGAAAGTAAGAAAACGTATTCACTGAACACATTTTAGGTCTGCAACACATATGGAGAAGTATATTGGGAATGCAATTTGATTTGTTTATCATGTCTTTTGTAATGTCAGTTTTGAAAAAAAAATATTTTGAGGTTTTTAATGTATAAAACAATTGTGTCATACAAGACAACAAAAACATTTTTTATTTAGTTATTTTTTACATTTGGCATTTACATCCTGCCCTGTTGCTGCTGTTCATCCCAAAGGCTTATATATGACTTATTAAAAAGACATAAAATAGCTGGAAAGGTTTAGGTCTATGGAGCTTACAGTAATACCCCTCTCATTTTCAAATGGAGATCCAATGGGAAGAATATCTCCATAAATATGAACACCCAAAGAGCACACAAATGCTCTGTTGGCTTTAATTAAAGTAGATTTTAAAATAAATTTCCCTGTACACTCGCTTCAAAACATCTCTGACAGCTGGTTTCTCGAGAATGAATAAGAAACCTAGTCGTCCTTCTCAGCATTTTGTCAAGTTAATACGGACGGGTGACAAATTAAAGGGAAAAGCCCTACAGTGAGGGGGTCTGGAGGCTTTGTGATGCTGTGGGGGGCATTTTCCTGGCATGGCTTGAGTCGACTTGTGCCTCAAGAAGAGGGAAGGGTCATTGCAAATCAATACAAAGTTATTCTGAGTGAACACCTTTGTCCTACGATGAAACATTTCTATCCTGATGGGAGTGGTCACTTCCAGGATGACAATGCCCCCATCCACGGGGCACGAGGGGTCACTGAATGGTTTGAGTATGACAATGATGTGATCATATGGCCTTCGCAGTCACCATATCTCAACCCAATTTCACACATATGGGATATTTTGGACGTGTTAGACGGCGCTCTCCACCACCATCAAAACACCAAATGAGAGAATATCCTTTGGAAGAATGGTGTTCCATCCCTCCAATAGAGTTTCAGAGACAATAGAATATATGCTAGACTAGAGGTAGAATCTATACCAAGGTGCATTGAAACTGTTCTGGCGGCTCATGGTGGCCCAACACCTTACTAAGACACTTTATGTTGGTTTTACCTTTAATTTGTCACCCGTCTATATATATATATATATATATACACGTATATATACAGTGAGCACCATAATTCATTGGACAGTGACACATTTTTTGTTATTTTTGTTCTGTACTCCAGTACTTTGAGTTTGAAAGTATACAATGAGGTTGAAGTGCAGACTGTCAGCTTTAATGTGAGGGTACTTTCATCCATATGGGATTAACTTTTTGTACATAGCCCCTCCCATTTTCAAAAAATATTGGACAGTTTAACATAATGTACAATAAAGTAATCATTTTTAATATTTGGTCGCATATCCTTTAGTCGCATATCTGCATGCCATAACTTCCTGATGTCTGTGACCCAACAATATCAAAAGACTCTTGATATCTTATTTTCTGGTACTCCTACAAGTGATACTATAACTGCATTTGAATGGATCTCTATAGGAATTGGGGGGTGGGACTAGATTTAGCTGTAAATTATGCTGGAACAGTATGGAATACATGGTTGGCGAAATGGCTCTGAGTGATCAAGGGTCTGAGGTATCAAACAAATTAAAGCTGACAGTCTGCACCTCATTGTCATTGTATCCTTTCAAACTCAAAGTGCTAGAGTACAGAACCAAAATAACAAAAAATGTGTCACTGTCCAATGAATTATGGTGCTCGCTGTATATATATATATATATATATATACATATATATAATATAAATGGGAATATTTAACGTGGTTAACTGTCGCCTTCCAGGTTGTGTATCCATTGAAAGCATAAGTCTTTTGTGCATTGACAAGGCCCATGGTCTGAAACTGAGTCCTGTTGGTGTCATCATGGAATTATTCACGATTGGATTGGAAATTGAAAAATTATCACTCAATGTTTAGAGGGTTTCAGTTGGCAGGGTTTCCTCCTCATCGTCCCACTACAGCAACTCACTGGATCAATTAGGCACCTGCAGTATTGCTGCACTAGCTGCACTTCAGATACAATGGCTGTACAGCTCGGCGCAAGGCCTGTAAGGAAATGGTGATAGCAGAAGAACTACAATCAAACAGTCCAAACTGGAAGAAAAAAAATTCTAATTTGCTATTTTGCAACATCTGTATTAAAAAGGGGGGAAACAATCTTTGCAGTTAAGGAAACTGTTATATATATATTTTTTAAATATTTTTAAATAGAAACTGTTTAAATACCTATTCATTTAAACTGAATACTGCTGTGTATGTAGATCTTGTTTAGATCTTGTTTTTACTGAAGCATTGGTTTAATATTTCTTCAAAAACGGGGTCTATGCAGCTTCTACCTACGAAGAGTGAAGGGTGTATTTGAATCCGTGTTGCTGTCCCTGTCATCGGTTTTGAAACGGACCCCCCTTGAGGGCCCGGCAGCCACAGGGCTTGTGCGTCGAGCTTGTGCGTCGAGCTCTCCGACGCGAGCGGAGGTGTGAATCAAAGGAGATGCTGAAGACAGGCACTTTCTCTGCGATATGATTTCGAGTGCAACTCCGGCGGCGTATGTCTGGTCACGATGAGAGGGAGAGTGCCGGAAGGCTGCTGCCAGCCAGGCCCTGTGCTCCAGACTGCACTTCTGTCCCTCGCCTCCCCAGAGCGCTGACTAAAGGTTATTTCCATTCAAGAAACACAGGGAATCTCTCCCGTTAGCAAAACCTGAGAGTCATCAGCGGCAACGGGTTTTAAGTGCTTCAGACTCTTTAGCCTGACCCTTACTGCATGTTTATACTAGTCTAAACTAAAACTGGTTTACTTGCAACCATACGTTCATATGAAATGCAGAATATTAAATATTACTAAACACTGATAGACTGGATTGTCATTATATAAGACGGTGCTCTAAATATAATCCCCCCCCCCCCTCCACACAGATACACACACCACACACGCACACCTTTGACTGAGTAATGTTGCCAAACCTTTTTCTGCAGCCAAACATTGCTGGCCTGCCATCTGCCATGTTCTCCCAAGGTAGATTGTACCAATTTAACAATGTAATAATGCATTCAAAAAGTTGTCTCCTCTAGTATCACCATGCCTGCCAGATCTCCAAATGATAATTTTCCCCCATAGAAAAATTAAAAGCTGTGCAGAATTGGATATCAGTGGTTCTCAGCAGAATAAGAAGCAATACCTTGAACTTTTGTAAACACCTGTTTGGAAAGGTCCTCCAATGCACATTAAATGGGCTACTGTGTTTCATGAGACATTGATGCTTTTCAACAGAATTGCTTAAGCAGAGCAGTGAGTGCCAGACATCCCTTTATGAACTCACACATACAAGATGAGTTAAACCTTTTGTAAAACCACAGCTTGCATATGTTTGATACATAACTCAAATTTTATGTAACGTAATGTCATTTATCATCTTTCCGGCCCTGGACCTAATGATTTGTTTGTAGCATCAAGCAATTAATTGTCGGAAAATAAAACATACTGTCTGACATACGGCTGAAGGTTCTGTCGCCCCCAACCACAATACTTTTTTCAAGTGTATGTGTCTCAGTTTGTTCAGTGTTCAGGAACTGCACGATCAGATTAGTCCTCATCCAGGGTTTGCTTGATCTCAGAGTTGATATAAAGAAATTAGAATGTGGTGCTGAAGCAGTATATATATTTATTTATTCACTTGTGTGTACCAAACTTCTGCTTCTTTTCCATTTGCAGTGTATTGGCACCTTGGCACTTTGGCTTTGTGAAGTGTACATCAGGTGCAACTGCTCGTTTAGGCCAGCTGACAACATTGACACATATTATGTTCAAATTGTGTAAGCTAGCAAAGCTGTTTCAAATAAATTTTGCCTAAAATACACCCTGGGGTGCATTTTAATAGCTTAACTACCAAGTTAAACACCTTCATAAAAAAAAGAAATCAGCTTTATTGAGTTAAACCTTGTTAAATGATTGCCATTGCAGTTGACAGGAGGGCCCACCTTGTAGCTTTTGGCAACAGGATGGAATTTTTTATATCCTGGAACAGCTTAATTATATAAGAATTGCATTCATGAAATATGAATATATGAAGCATTTTTTCACTGTCACCCCAGCAGCCTCCAGGTAGTGTGGTAGCTGCGCACGCAGGCAGAGTAACACTGGTCACAGGTAACAGTGGGCCAGGCTGGAGGTGCTACTGGGAATAGCTTTTTATTTTAAAGTGAGGAAAAGTCTTGTGATTTGGATGTAGCATGGGTGAAAAGAGGAGGAAGAATGTTCTTTAATTCTAGCTATCCAAGACTCTATGGCACGTTCAAGCAAGTGATAGAAACCTGCCAGGAGTCCTGTCTTCCCACTCTCCTGCCTGTCTGACTCATTTTGTAACTGCAGGAGCCCACTGCAGGAGTCATATACTGTATATATATATATCTCCCTCTCTTGCTCTCTCTCTCTCTCTCTCTCTCTCTCTCTCTCTCTCTCTCTCTCTCTCTCTCTCTCCCTCTCTTGCTCTCTCATTTTTTCCCTCCTTGGAGTGTGCTGTGCTGGCTCCTAGAGCAGCTGTTGTTTAGTGATAGATCAGTGAAGCAAAAAATGATGCCCGTATAAAAAATAGATCTTGAAGCAGCGCTGCCTCTCTGTTTGTTGGCTTTTGTTCCACATTAAAGCTGAGCCTGTGGGATTCATTAAGTGATAATCATTTGTTATCAAGGGGCAGAATGTCTTTCAGATGCCGATGATGAAGTCACCTTTGAAATTAGCTTAAACGAGAAGTCGTTTTGCTATCTGCCCTCTCAGGATTACAATTGACAAACTGGCACAAACCAAGAAGAATGGTCATCGAATAGAAAACATTTTTCATCTGTGTGTTTGGGCAGAGAGTGGGTCTGCGTAAGCGCTTTCATATTTATTTTTTTTCCTCGGAATATCATGCCTGCTATACATTTGTATGCAAGTGCTGTACAATCGAACAGGAGATATATTTAGCATTAAAAGAGCAAATCTCCACCTCTAACTCCCCGTCAGCTAGCTGACGTGTCCTACGACCCTTGCACTGAAGTCTTGTCATGTGCTGGTCAGTCCCAGGGCTCAGTGCACAGGTGTGATGATGACTCTTCCCCGTCTCCCCCATCCCCCCGAGGCCGCGCCCGCCGCCCTTTGGACGCCATGCTGCAGGCGCCTGGGGACGCCAATCCTTCAGGCTCACCACCCTCTCGCATCAGCCGCCGTGACGCTGAAGGACTCGCCAAAAACAGCTGGAAAATGTCTACCGACCATGACGGCTGAAATCAGCAGCGGTGTGCAGCAGGCCCCGTGTATGTCATTCAGAAAATCTGCATGTGGCTTGATAAACCAGGTCCAAAGCATGCATCGCGGTCACGGGTTCGAGTCACACTGATCATAGGCCATGAGAATGTTTCATGACAGGTCGACTATAGAGGAAAATGACAAATGCACAAGAAAGCTTTGCCTTACACATCTTATGAAAACAGAATATAGAAAGTAATGCATAAAAACATTTATTAATTTTAAAAAAAAGGTTTAATTTCTATTGTAATGCAACCAGATACCCATATCACCACCAATTAATTAATGCGTTAGTGTATATAACATTTGATTGTATGCCACAGTGCTTCAGGTTTTTTCAAAATAAAATCTACAATTTCTTCCAAATTATTTGCATTTATTTATTATCTAAACATGACGTCTGAGCAACTTATGACGTGCAATTTTGTTTTTCCTGTATGGCTGTTAAAGTACAATTAAAGTAAAGGGGGCTTAAGGAATGTTTTCTGTTTTATATTTGTAAATAACAAATTGTATATTTTACTTTTCACATTGGCATTGTAGAGTTGATTATGTTGAACCCCAGCAAAAAAAGCCTGATTAAATCTATTTTTATCATGTTCATATACAACAAAATATGAAAAAGTCTAAGGGGGCTGAATACTGTTTCAACCCAATCTATATAGTATATATCCAGTTAAATGCCAACATATTAGCAGAGTGACACAATTTTGTTTGTCACAATTCTGTCAGCTTTTTAATTCAAATCCATATTGGGTGATCCCTGAAGGAATTACAGCCATATACAATGCCCACCAGAATTATAGAACAAAAATGCAGGATTAAATTCAATTTATTGTTTATAAAATGTCTTCTCAGAATATACTCAGAAAATTATATTGTTTAGTTGTGATACCAGTGATCAGAGGAAAGCAATGATGGATCTTTGATGCAAGACAATCTTTATTGTTTTGAAGATGTGTGTCACATTTACATACATCCCTATATGTAATGCTTTCTACACTCTCCCTTTGCCAAGATAACAACACTGAGTCTTATCCTGTAATGTTTGATGAGGTTTGAGAACACATAGTAAGGGATTTGAGGCCATTCCTCCATACAGAATCTCTCCACATCCTTTTGAGTCTTTGGTTCATGCTTGGGGACTCTCCTCTTCAGCTCACCTGACAGGTTTTCAATGGGGTTCAGGTCATGGGACTGGGATGGCCATTGCATTCTGTGCTCTTTGATTGTGGTCAGTGAACCATTTTTGTGAAGATTGATTCAGAGGTTTTATTTGGATCATTGTCCTGCTGGAAGATTCAGCCACAGCCCACTTTTAGCCTTCTGGCATAGGAGGCCAGATTTTGGTCTAAAATCTCTGGGATGCGTTCTGGATACATACCCTGGGCACTATGGCACCAGCTCGGATGAATGATGCATTTAGCGTCATACCCTTTCTGCCCTAAAGTATATGTTAAGCTGATTCATATGGCGGCGTAACAGTGTTCTGTATAATCAAAATAGTGTTCTTGCAATTGTCTTCACTGTCTTTAGCTAACTGAAAAAAAAAAAAAAAAAAGATCCCACCCAAACGAAGAAGAAGCTAACTGAAATGAGGTCTACAATTTTTTTTCTATTATATATAATTATCTCAATCTTGTCTTATGTCTGCAATGTATTCAAATTACAATGTTTATAAACTTTTTCTGTCTCTGCATATTATGGTGCAGGGCAGTTCATGAAATTTCATTATCATTGTTGTTGTGCGCATTTGAACGATGGAAGTATCTGTGATGTGATGTTATGTGTTTTGAATGGTGTTGAGTACGGCGTGAGCCAAAGCATATCCGCCTTGAAAATAAAAGCATCCTAATGAGCATCCTAATAAATCTCACCCAGATCTTTGAAAGTTCAATATGCGCATGTTATTTTGCACATTTGTTTTTGTAGCACGTCATCCCCATAAAGTATTAATGACATTGGACACGTCTCTCACAGATGGTACTTCTCCCCTCTCCTCTCCCCTCCCCTCCCCCCTTTTGTCTTATGTAAGTCATGGGTATTGATTAATTCTCTGGGCGTCTCTCTTCTCTTGTCTCCAGAGAATGCTGCATTCTTGTGGTATTATCAGAAGTTGTAAGTATTCATGGAGTACAGTGCAATAGGGCTCAGGGAGACAGCAGCGAGATTGCTCAGAATGACTTTGCCTCTCAACCGAAGGCCAGCCTTAAAAAAAAAGAAAAAAAGAAAGCCATTATGGAGTGGTGCTGTGATCTGTTACAAAACCCATTATCTGTGCTGCATTGAGGAGGGCGCTCTAACCCAGCCTGTCACCCGTAGCCTTGGCCACAGGAATCCGACCTGATTTCCTCCACAGTTTCTTTCCAAGCTCACCCAATTGACCAAAAGAAAGGAAATCACTGAGAATTTACCATCAGACAGGCAGCATTTCAAGGTTGGCCAAGACCTAAAGAAATTCAGTAAAGGGTATTAAATGTACATTACAGATACGTATGTAACATATTGTAACCATGGCTTGGCTATTACAATACTTTCTGTTCCTGACTGGTAATGACTGCTCAAAAGAAAAAAATCTCCATGTTGTTGAGATTTTTTTTCAGGAAATCGGTCATCGTGCACTAAAACTAAATCCCTCAATGAATCTTCAAATCCCTCAATGAAGATATGTCAAATAAATAAATAAATAAATTATTTTTTATTTTTGCATCTGCAGTGCTACCTGCTTGGAAGAATGTCATCCTTCATGAAGGTTTTATTCATAAAAGATAAAAAGAGCTATTCATAAAAGTGGAGTGCATTCAAATGTATGGAACTGGAAGCTGATTTGGGTCAAAAACTTTTTTTTCATAAATCAAAGACAGGATTTTATTATCATAATATTAGTGGACAAACAAGTGCATGTTTCAGATATAGCTTTCAATTAAATTAAAAAAAATGAAAAAATAAAAACATAATAATAATAATAATAATAATAATAATAATAATAATAATAATAATAATAATAATAATTATTATTATTATTATTATTATTATTATTATTATTATTAATTATTATCATTGTTATTATTAGTATTATTATTATAACAACAATAATGTTTTGTTTTTTGGTGGTGGCAATGAAGGAGGCAATTTAAATGAGTTCAAAGATCATATTTGTTCCTTTGTACACATTCAGCTTCCCCACCCCTGTGGTTTTCCCTGACATTTAAATGTGTTGATGAACTTATTAACCAATTTGGATGGGGTTACACAGCTGTGACATTTAAAATATTCTAATGTGACAAACAAACAAACAGCAAAACATGAAGATGTTATTATAGACTGAGTGACCCCATCAGTATTTTGGCACCATGTACATCATTACTATGGACTAATGAGAATGGAAGCTGTGGATGTCATGTTATTCATGCTGTCTGTTTTTACACTATTCTGTGAAGTGGCATGCTGGATTGCACATACTCACACACAACACAATTCAGTTGTTCAGCTAAATTCCTTGTAATGTCACCAATGTTAATTAAGCAAGGTGTTGGGTGCTGAAAAACTGCTTCATGCATTTGTAACCTCTGGGTTATAAAAAAAAAAAGTCATGGATGGATTGCTATGAAATTCACTCTGCACGTTCATGTTCCGAAGACGAAGAAAGGTACTGATTTCGGCGACCCCAAGACCTTTCCTTTACCGCCGCCATCAAGCCAAACTTTCAATTTGTGATCGAAATATCCCAAAAAATAATGGCCAAATTGCCATTAAATTTACAGTGCACATTCATTTATGATTTTGGTGACCCCTGCACACATACACGCACATATTACATATTGCAGATATCTTGCATTTATGCATTCCATCTTATACACATTATATATCCTCTGGGTTATGTCTTTACTGCATAGTATTCTGGGTTCATACACACAGGCCAAGACAGGAATACCACCCTGGGCCAGGGGAGAGAAGGTTTCCAATATTCTATGAACTATCCTGGGGATAATATTCTTCTGCGCACGGCTTCCTGCTGTGCAATCCAGAATGGGAAGCTGTCTTCTCAGCTCTTGTGTTTTGGTAGTGTTTGGCCTCCAGAAAAGTCTAACTGCAAATGAACCCATTTAGTTGAAGACTGCCTTCACCTCTACCGCTAATAATTCGAACAACAGGGCTGATTACTTCTCACAACAATTACAGCTTTCTCACACCCCAACACCCTACAGGACCACCTCATCTCTGTGCTTTTCCATCCTAGCAACACCATCTTCACACTTTGCTCTCATAACGTCGTACTGTATCGGATTTATGGAAGTGTAAGGTCCAATTTTACTGTTCTAACCAACACATCGCATCTTTGTCTATTCACGCTGGATTTCCCATTCCTCTGCTGCACAACTTTGAGCCATAAAAAGCACAGCGTCATAAACAGAAGCTGGAAAGAACATATAACTGGACATTGGAAGTAAACGGCATTCTGCAGGACATGGGGCAGTTTTGCGATGTTTGTTCCTCCTAATGACGCCGGGAACCCAGGCATTCTTGGAATATATTCTGGACTGAAACAAAGCTGTATGTGTATAAAGCATCATATGTATGTGCATGTAAATACTGTGGATAATATGATAAATGTGGTGGACTGGGATTAATATCATTTGAAATGTAGGTGTGTAGGTTGTCAAAGACATGTTTGTCCACATAAGTGTCTGGATCATAGAGTGGCCATCACCTGGACCTCACCTGGTATCTAGAGAAATGATAGGTAAAAGCATAAGATCACACGCCATCGTACATAGTGGGCTCTATTTTCAAACCAGCGCAAGGGGACGGTATAGTCAAACGCAAGCTTGTTGACAGCATCAACGTCTTAAAACTGGCGCTATGGCGTTTCTCAGCAATACCGCTAGGATCAACAAATTCTCAACATAACATCCTTTCGCTTGCGCTGCAGTGGGATGGGTGGCGCTGTCTGGGGCGTGTTCTAAAATACTTTCGGCTCAGTGACAATTTGAACCAACGAAAACCCATTGCGTTATGATCAGCTGGAACCACCTCTTAGCGGGAACGCAATAGACTCTGGCAATTTGGCAACTTATTCGTCATGTAGTTCTATGTAGTGTCTATAGGTGATGCCAACATTACACTTCCATTTAATGAACAAATAGCCTATAATTATTATTAATTAATTAATTTTAATTTAAACTACTAGAATAAAACAGGACAGCTTACAAGAAACTTGCGATCATGTAGGCCAATAGCCTATAATATATAAATTACACATTGACACAGTTGAATCATAAGCCTACCATTTGAATCATAATTATGCCTACATCACCTAATGTAGGCTAATTAATGCATTCGCCACCTCCTCCCGTGCCTTCCGAACTTCTGGGAGACGAGGTGGTGTGGATTGTGATCCATAAATTACTACAGTCCTAGCCTGTACTTCTGTTGCAAGTATGTCTGATTCCTGTGCGGAAAATCGCTCTTGTCGTTGACGGTCCAGTGCGTTTGGGTTGCTTATTATGAAATTGCATGGAGCGATTGCGTTCCAACTGGCTTTTTTTTAAAGCATGAGAACAACAATTTGATTGGCTACCATAGAGACACACCTTGGACGTTTAAACCCAGCCTTTTAGCAATACCGCCATAAGGTGCGCCAAGATTGCCGTCATGAAATTACCAAATTTCTCGCCGACACGCCCTCAGAGCGATACCACCAAGCGATTACTCTTGCGTTCACCATTGCGTTTGGTTTATTAAAATAGAGCCCAGTGTCTCATTACTATCACTAGATTGGGGGGCAGTAGACTATACAGTTGCTCTCCCTGGAGGAGAGGGGTGTGGTGGGGTGTTACAACTCTCTTCCTGGCCAGACCTTATTTGGACAAACAAAGGGAATTGTGGAATGCAGAAGGCCTGCCCAAGATTGCATTTAAGGGAAGTCCAAAGGGACATTCGGGGAGAATCTGCTTTTGTAGCTCCGAGAACAAGTCCCAAGACCTCTGAGTTTCTAGCAGTAGGATAGAAGTTATTTGACCGGTGAGTACAGAGTCCGATGCAAAACCTAGGAGCTGGATCTTCCGGTTTATGCAATCGGCCCATAACAAGTTTTAAACCTCTGAGTTCCACGCACATCTAAAACACCAGAGCCCGAGGGAGTCAGCAGGAGGGCCAAGACTCTGAGACGCAGGTATAACTTCTTAGCACCAAGGCATATGCACCAGGTAAACACTGGGTGAACACACAGTCAGTCCTGTCAAAGCTCCATAATGTCTCTCTTATAAAACTTCCCTTACAGCTTGGTGCGGCGAGCAGGACATCTCTTACAGTCTCTCTCACCCTAAAACTTACAGTTTTGATGACCTCAATGTGATACCTCTGGCAGGGGGGTGTCTGCTTTTTCTTGACCTCCTAATTTCTCCTTCACCCTTGTCTATAAAAAATTCCTTACAGTTTGGCGTAGTCGGCAGTATATCTTTTACAGTGTGGCACTGCAATGTGTTTATAATTTCTCCAGCACCCTTGTCTATAAAAATTACCTTACAGTAGTTTTGTATGTGAAATCTTTATTCAACAAATTGTTCATTTATGTAGGTTTAATATGTTGGAAATGTATTCACTGTGAATAATGAGCCTCTCCTTACATAGAAATGAGAATTTTTGGAGGGGTTCAGGAATGTGAAAATAGAATATCCAACAGAGATTGCTTTTCTACTTCTTTATTTATTTCAGGATAGGCATCTGCAAGCTGTGCATGCTGGGATTAAATACCCAGCTGCAAGGTGCCCATGCTGGGATTAAAAAAAAAAAAAATTCCTTTTGTGCATAATTCAAGAAATGAACTGTTTTATTAAGTTTTGTTGTTCTTTTCAGACATCTGTGTTTTTTTAAGCTTCATGCTGTTCTTGTTACAGTAAGTCAGATCACTTCTCATGGAAATTATTTTCATTATTTTCCTTAAAAATGATGACAAAAATGTAAACCTTTATAGAATTTCACAAAAGAATACAAACATTGTACTATACTTTATTTATTGGTTCATACATTTTTGGTTGTTTATTTAATAATGGGATCATATTGCTAATACGATACTTATTCTGATACTAAAATGAGTTAATCCTTTGAAAGAAAAGAAAAGAAAAAATCATATTACATGAATTGTTATGAAATAGTGAAATTAACACAAAATGTTGTGTTCTAGTTACATTTCCATAACATATATTATTTATTCATCATAATTTATCATAATGCATCATAATTTAGGCCAGGTAAACTGAATCACATTGTGAAAAATCCTTTGCTGCATAACTAAAATTTGTTACAAAAGTGTGCATACTGCGGTTACTTCATGCAAAACAGAAATTCAACAAATACAGTTACAGGACTGTAATTACAGGAATGTAATTGCTCTGTCGGGAAATATGCACTTGAAATTTCTCCATAGATAAATATGTACATCCACTGTATATTCCTGAAAAATGCTTGACAATATCCCATTTTGGAATTTGTTTTTCATTAAATGTTTAACCCTAAACCACATGATTTTCCCTTCAAATAAAGTTAATAACTGGCTGAAAAAAACAAAGCAACATTCAACTTGCATGCAATATTGGAATTGCCTGTCCCAAACCAAATTGCAACAGAGCGTTCTTGATCTTTCTAAAATGCCCATTGAGAGAAATGCATTTATTGTCAGTTTTTTTCAGTTTTTATATAATTCTAAAATAATCATATTTATATTTATGATTATAATTATATAATCACAATTATTTATTTCTCCATGTCGTAAATTGAAAAGAACATTTTCACAAATTATATTACAATTTAACCTGTGATTTGAAGGCATGCTGTACATTACAGGAAATGTTAACTATGCCTTACAATCTTAACCATGCCTACACACAGATCAAAATGTGTAGCATGTAAACAAGCACAGAGCAAGATTATTTTTTTTTTTTCCATTTATTTATTAATGTTTCCGCAGAGGTTATTACCTGGTAATCTAAGCCATTTGTGAACATCTTTGAAGTGAATAGCTTCCCATCTTCTAATTATTCCAGTTTTCAATTTCCTCTCTTTCCCATTACATTGGCCAGAAGCCATCATACATAAAAGCAAACTGGATGTCATGCTAAATCTATCATGCATGAGAATTACTGCATTCACTATCACATCTCTGTATGCAAACCAATGTAGATTCTATGAAAAGCAAAGGAACTGATGGCCAGTATTAAAAAATCCAATGGGATATTATCCACATACAAAACAAGCTGGAATATCATAAGGGCAATAGAATTTGCAGCTGCTACTGACAGCATAAGCAGTGTGTGTTCTTAATTGGCGGATTCAACGGGAACCGTTCTTTATTTCCCTTGCTTTCACATGGACCTTCTTTTATTTCCATACTGGTTACATCCATGTAGCTATCATGGTGTTCTGCCTAACATGGTCCTTAGAGGCCAGTGCCTGTATTTCCAAGTTCACTATCCTGCATGCTGTTGGAGTAGTTTGACATTACCATTCTCATTATTACCCTCATCACCAATATGTTTATGTGTTAATCCCCACAGTGGGAGAGCAGGCATATTACACCACCCCGCCCAGCGAACAGAGGGACATCAATTATTGACACCTAATGCTTCCTGGAAGCCCAGGTGTGCAGCAGGAAATAGCTGCTGACCCAATTACTATGTACATACAGCGTCCTTTGGCTGATTTCTGTAAAACCCATAATTGCTCCTCCTTTATAATTTATTAACATTGGGGGAAGAGCCTGACACTACACCAACTCTCGCCTCTATTTCGATCAGTCATCCTACTTACAAAGCGGTGTGTCTTAAATCACAAAAAGACCATCTCCCCATGGGAGGCCCTTGCAGAGACTACCATTCCATGAAGCCAGAGTGAAATACACAGACAAACTTCACTATCTTAATAGAGGCACACCAACAGAAGCAGTCACTTCTCAAACCCCAGAGTCAGGTACAGGAGATGTGTTGAATTTAAGTTAAATTCAATTCAAGTCAAAAATATATCACTAGATCCTCACACACACAATAAATAAAAATCTTAATACGGATATATATTATTGTTTTTCAAGTAGAAGGTGAAGTTTTAATGCTAAAATGAAAGCAAATGTCTGTGGAATATGTGGTTTTAGATTTAAATAACTGAATTCTCAACCAGACCAAAATAATAATAAATGCATAATAGATGAATTTTTCAGACAGTAGGTTTAATCATTCATGTGAAAACATCACATTGATTACAGTCAACAAATAAATTAATAAATAAACAATGTATTTTTCAGACAGTAGATTTAATTGTCCATGTGAAAACATCACATTACTGTCAAAACGCAGCGCTTTTCTTTCTATTAGTGTCTGTATTGAACTGCCCAGTTTAAATGTATAATCTAAAGCCAACTTGTTTTCTTTTCCCTCACCAAAAGAGGCAACGTGACGATTTTATAAATGCCTAAAGAGAATCAAAATGAAAACCTAGGGTCGGCCATGAAATCTTGACAAACATCATTTGCAAATAAAGTTTGACTAAAAACAACAGCGAATGCGGGATGATTGCTTCAGCCAGACGGTGGAACAACTTCATGCGGCTGCAAAGAGAGGAGAAATCTTTTGCGTTGACGCGGCTAATTACCCGAGGTCAGGGGGAAATAGAGTTGGCCTGTACGATGCGTTCTCGTTCACAGGTTCCTTTTAGAATCGCACGTTGCGGTATTCCCTTCCCCTCCTGACCAGGTGGATATTGCGCACGAGAAGCGTTGCCGGGGAAGTTAAAGATTAATTTGTCTGGTTCCTTAATGAGAGGAAGCAGAACAAAGCCTTGACTGGTATTCCAAAGGGCCTAATTAAAATCAGGTGCGATCTGGTGGAAGAAAACACTACAGAGGTGATTTAAGTCACAGCGTGAATAAAAAGACCTAATTAAAGAGACTGATGGCCTTTACTTAGAATCCGCCAGAGAACGGGGCCACGCGCTGTGCAACTCCCGCTGGACCCGCGCAAGGATTAACACCGCCTATTTCTCAGAACAAGTCAACCGAGAAACAATATCAGAGGAGATTCAGGAGGCATATGAATATGGTTATACACAACCTTTTAAAAGACAATGTAAACTCAATGATTACTGGACAGTCTTTGGATAAATAGAACAGGTATAATTGGTGACAGCTGTGTAAGGAAGGGCACAAGTGGAGTAAAGGAAAAGTAAAAACTCTATACAGGGCTCATCGGCCCTTTCACATGGATCAATGAGTAAAAAGCAGATGAGCGGTCATCTTGTATTTTATGAGTGAAAAGTATACACATTTTCCCTAACATTCTTAACTAGTTTACGGTCGATCCTGTTTTCACATATATGGTACCTGAGTATTTATTTCTCACCTCTAGGGTGACTGTTGCTCTTAACCCCGATTTGTGCACTTGTCTCCTCATTGAAAGTCACTCTGGATAAGAGCGTCCGTCACATGCCAGTAATGTAATGCACTGCTAATTTATCATTTTTAACACAAGACTTTTTGATGTTGACATGCAAACTTCTTCAGGGGATTTATGTTACAAAGGCAGTGTCCACAGAATATGTTAAAGCTGAATCTGAGATTAGAGTACATCAACATTTTATTGCATGAAATGTTTGGAGGTTTTATGGGGTCTAAATTGGCTTCAATATTGCTTTGCTTGTGTAGACTTGTGTAAGGCTTGTGTAGGCTTGTGTAAGGCTTGTGTAAGGCTTGTGTAGGCTTGTGTAGGCTTGTGTAAGGCTTGTGTAAGCCTTGTGTAGGCTTGTGTAAGCTTGTGTAGGCTTGTGTTGGCTTGTGTAGGCTTGTGTAGGTTTGTCCCTAATCCCCTTCCTTTGACGGACCACAAGCTGCTGTCCTTGAACATTTACTGTAAATTTACAAAAGTTTAGTAGCACCCCAATCCCTCTTAAAATGTTAATCTGCATACCTGTGAGTGTTCAGACTTCGCAGAAGGCTACTCAGGTGTATTTGGTTGAATAAATGAACAAATGTTAGTTAAAACAGCGGCAGGATGAGGTCAACATTTTTTAAAAAGGTTTATTCTCAAGTAATAGCATGTTATCTGTCACCTTCAAAATTAGGTGACAAATCTAAATGACAAAATCATCAAAATTATGAACAGACTTAACATTGTTACTTAAAGTATTTTCCTTAAAGAAATAAGATAAACAGACAGTATTTATGTTAATAGTTTGCAAAAGCAACTTAACCAAGGTATTTTAGGGAATTTAAACTCATTAGGTTGGCAAAAATAACTGCACTTTTGTGTACCTTGAGGGAACTGATGTACTCCTCTAACTTCTGCATAGTTGATCAAAATTAATAAATGGATAAAATAAGTAAATAAATACATTTTGCAGAAAAATAATAATCTGCAATATATCTGGTTCATTAGCAGCATATCTGGTTCAGCATATCACTTCCACCCACCTTCACAACACACTGCAGGGAAACAGATGACACTATTAGTAAGTGGGGAGTTGACTATGCAAGGGAATATATGATAAGGGAGGCTTGTTGATTTAGGATAGATCCACAGGGTTACCTACCATTCTCTAGCTAACTTGCTTTTTCAGTTTACCTTTGTAAATTAAGTGAAATTACACAATACAGTGTAATGTTATAGGGTTAGCTTTATCAATAGTCAGCCGGCTTACATTTGTACCTAGTACCAGCACTATTTTGCACCCACAAAACATGAATGCTAATTAAATGTTAATCAAAAAGAGACCAAAGGTTCTAATAGATACACGAACACTAGCATAGCCTACGCTGACAAGACGACAAATAGGGATATTGTTTCTGATGCTGGTCAGTGCCAGTCCATAACCCTTATGTGCAGATGCCAAATTTGCTCAATTCACACCTATTTAGGGGGTTTCTATTTAAGGCTTTATAACTCCAGGTGACCTATCTTACACCCGGCGCAAAGCGGCGCTAACCCAAACGCAAGTGTCTTTGCTATCTTACACCCGGCGCTGGGTTCATTATAACGCCTAGCGCACACGTCGTTTAACTACCATGTATTCTTGCGCCCGTTGCAAGTGAACTGGGCGTGTTGGTCTTAGGATGAGGAGTGGCCAGGATTATTTTTGGCGTATTGCTATCTTGAGCCAGCAGAAAGCGCTTGCGCTAAAACCACCACAAACCTGGTCTAAAGTCATGTCGCAGTTGCTTACATTTTATTATTTTAATGGCGCATATAAGTGCGTCTACATAGGCGTGTGCACAACGCGCCTACACCCACCTGTCTGTTACACACAGGGGCGCGCACAAGCATGACTAAAAATATCAAGATTACAATGTGAAATATTATTGTGCAGGCTATATCAAAAAATGCAAAATAGTAAAAGGGTCCATAGGTCCACATAGCCTACCTTTCCCTCAGCGAAGGAGAATGCCACATTAAATTGCTTTCAGCCCAGTCCATCAACATCCAGGCGATGTGCGATGGTACGGGACAATGGCTATCCATTAAAAAGGAGCTGATAACACCTATATCAAGCCTAATGTGCAAATTTTAATTTACACCTAATGCGTGAATTGTCATTCAATGGTAAACTCGCGCACGGCAATAGACGGACATTTGAGTTCTGAAAATGCTTGAAATGTCATTACAATACAGTTATGTGTATCTAGGAATACAGCCTGTAAGTAAATAGAATGGTTTGTGACTGAAAAAAGTTGAAAACCTTGTCCAGTGAATATTGCATTTATTGTTTTTCAAATAGCCTAGGCTACAGCAGATTCGCTGTGCATAAGGTTTTTTCGATAGCCTATGGTTAAAAAACGGAGATAAATGTCACCATGTTAACTAAATTGTAACCTTAGCTATTCTTCGTCCTTCATATTTTTTAAATTACAGTGACCAGGTTTCCATACTCTCAGCTTATTAAAACCCAGCTGATTTCACCTGTTATTCCATAACTGAACAAAATGATTTTAAAGAGAACTAAGCGTCTAATTAGAAACGAAAACAAATTTGCAGCACGTTACACAATTAATTCACAATTAATTTTAATGCCATTCTCTGCATGTGTGCTGCATGTTCTCTTTTTCCCCTGCTGTAAGTCACACGTTTCACAGTCTTCCTGGGAAAGTGGATTGTTTTAAAGCATTACGCTACAGGTTGTAAAACAGGTTGGTCACATTTCCATAAACAGGACATTATTAAACAAGGGGAAATATGCGTGAACATATGGGTTGCCAACCTGACAGCTTTATTGTATTTAGTGTCATCATTAAGGCAAAATAACGGTATTTATGTTATTAATCAATATTACTATGCAGGTAGCCTAATGGTGAGACTGAAGCCATTGATAGCTTATTCTCAGCTGTTGCAGGTCCTTTAACTGCATATATTTTGTAAAATAACAGCCCTGTCGGTAATTACCGGGAACTCATAGGCTAATGGTTAGTCCGAATAATATTGATCATACTCCATTTAGTCTATTCCTTGATCACACTAAACACGCACGAGCATGTCTGTTTCGCCATCAAGCAATCCGCCAAGATGGAAAAGCCAGCTTTTAAAGGGAATGGGATATGACATTTTGATTGGTTTATTGCATGTCATGCCCAAGACACACCTATAATTAATGAAGCGACTAGGTTCAGCTCATTTGCACCTTGCGCCATACTTAGCGCCCAAAAAACACGCCGTTAAAATAGCAAAAGTGGACTTGGAAACGCCCAAAATGGACTTTACGCCATGCGCTTAGACCAAGCACCAAGATCACCAAGATAGAGCCCCAGGTGTGAGCATCATAGAAACTTGACAAATCAAGACAAATTAACTGAAGTTAACGTAATAATTTAGGTCAAAATAAAGTGCCACAAATGCAAAGAAACTTTGGAAAAATGTAAATACTGAAATACTTACTGAGATCTACATATGTGAAACAGGTAAAACTATACATTTCCTGGATCATAGATCCGTGTCCACAAGTGTGGAAAATCCAAGGGTGATATCCAGAACTAGTAAAGATCTATGATGCAAAATATAGGCAGTGTTCCCTGTTATCCCTCAGGGCCTGATTTACAAAAGTAATAACACAACCAATGATTGGTGCAAAACAAATACCATGACCAATCATTGATCATGTTATTGGTTTTGCGTGTGATAAAAGGTTTTGCACATGCTAATGGTCTTAGTAAATCAGGTCCTTAGTGTCTCAAAATCTATCCAAAATGGATAAAATGTGCACTGCTGTAAATCATAAAATAATTATATATTTAACTGCAAATCAACTGTTTTAGCATGTAAAATTCACTTTTGCATCATTTTCAAGTGGGAATTACTATTTTTTCATCAGTATAGGGAATAGATACATACCAGGTAGATGAAGCCAGCTAGAGGGAAATTGGCATATATTCTTGAACCAAGTAAATGTATGTAAAACCTTTTCTTGGGCTATGATTGTTTATTATTGTTTCTCAAGACAATGATTCAACACAATAAAAGTAATAAAAAAAAGAATGATAATCTATACGTGATTCTCTAAGTGATTCTTATCTAGGGTATCAGAGCTCATAAATGTTATATATAATAATCACATTGTATTTGTCTCCATTTAGTAGGTCATTTTGAGCTTGCTAACTAGATGTTTGAACAGGTGCAATTGGACATTTTATGAACTGCTTTATAATGTGAGACACAATCACACACCACTCTTTCCATTCCAAGCCAGGCCAGTGCCCCCAGACCAGAGAGACAACACAATGACCAGACCAGAGAGACAATCTCCAAGAGAAGGGAATAGTGTACATGATGATCCATCGTTCATTTGAAGATCAGTGACTCTGCCTAAACTAACAACACTATATACGTACATTTCTACCTTCCTGTCTGCTGTTGAATGTGCAGATTCAAATGTTTTGTACCTTTAAGAAATTGCTATAAAATAGATGTAGAGTGACACTGCTTCAATAAGCTTCACTTTTCTCATCACTCCCATTAGAGGTCAGATACTGGCTGGTTTTATAGTTAATCAGCTCTTGATTAAGGCCTGGTATGCAAGATTATTCAACTTATTGTCACCCTAATGAATGATTTCACAATTAGGAGTTGAATAAGAAGGAAAAACGGCAGATATGGTGGCCTTTTCAGACTGAAGATGCCCATCCCTGTTCTCTCGTGATAAATTATTCAGTAATCATGACTTGAATGTGTTACGGAAAATATTCTGTGAGTATGTAATTGCCTGCTTTTTTGCACTGGACATTAGCTTTGACATTTGGTGGATTCCTCAGTTATTCGTGATGATTTCTTGTAACGCTCACTGGTCGAGACAACACAGGCACACGAGGGAATCAGGGATTTCCAGTGTGAGACAGCTTATACTGTCACCTTTTAGCAAGAATGGGAAATGGCCAGTCAAGCACTAAATAAAAATGAAAAGACAAGTGTAGTCAAATAATTTACCTTCCTTGGCCCCTAGCTATTTGTCAAGATTTAGTAATAGTGATTTTATCAAGCAAGGTCAGGGAATCAGTCAAGGGCATCCAATTCTTCTGTGTGAAAATAATTCTATGCATATAGTACCGCTCTGAATGCTGCCGCTCTTCCTCTGGGAGCAAGCAGTTACATCAGCAATGGTCATTTTGACATTTTTCCATAAAAAAAATGCAAATTTCTTTACTAATTATCTTTTACTATAATTTTTTTGCTAATTAGTTTTGCGAATTAGTTTTTTTTAAGCCATAGTAATATTTATCCCCTGATTAATCTTGAACTGAACTGATAATTTATTCTGTGAGATTAGGCTATATTTATGTACTTTAAAATACACAATGCAAATATTGCTAAACACGAAACAAGCAAATAATTTTACAGCAGTAAAAGCCATGCTTCCTTTTGTCTGGGGATCATATGCACAGCCCGTAGCCATCAGTGCTGCATGTCTCTGATGCCAAGATCTATGCTTCTTTTTGAAGGGAAAAAAACACTAATAAAATTAGCTCCTCATAAACCTGTCATGTTTGAATCCATCGAAAAAAGCCAGTGGGTACTCAAAACACATTGCCATGTTGACAATGATATTCGGTATAACCGATGCCCTGGGTTGCTAGAGGCCAACAGAGTACAATGTTGAAGCAATTCCAGCCGTGCCTGCCAGTTTGGATCTACTCAGGTCCAATAAGGGATACAAGACTTACAGGTTTCACAAATCATTCATCGTTGTATATCATTGCATTGCCAGAACCAGAATAATGTCAAATACCTGATAAGAATAATACTTTAGTAACCGCTCATACCTCTAGAGAAAAAAAAAAACACGTTTGGAAGCAGCAGATCAATAGATGCCTTGCAGGGCAGCCATGACCTTCAGTGCTCTCTGTGGTATCTCCTTCCTCATATTTAGTGAAAGTTTGGTAACACTTGTCAGGAGTAAACAGTGATTCTTGTGCTTGGCGCAGAACAACATACATTTTTTGATAATCTCAAAGGAACTTTGATGCCGCAGGTAACAGGTTAGGACCATTTGAAAGTGAAATTCTTTGAGCTCTGAGACATAAACAATAACAATCTCTCTGACTTATCCCAATGCCCTTTTTATTCTGTGGCCCCATTGCATTTGCTCTATTTTTTGTGCAGTTTATTTTAGAAATTGTAGTGGTCAAGAAGCAGTGTGCACTCATCCTGATCAATATGTTAGGTTTACAGTCAAATAGCATACTGCTTACTATGGTGTATATCATTGGACTAATTGGTAGATTTGTAAGATACGGTTTATGAAATATATCAATTTAAATGGGGGATAGCTTTCACAGCACTTTTATATTGTTGTTCATTATCAGTAAAGTACAGGCAGACTCGCAAAAGCACGTTCTTAAAAATAACGTTAACCGACTATTAAACCGCATGTGCAATCAGCCTGCATATATGGAGGAGTAATTAAAGTGAAAGTATTTGTCGTAATAACTCAAATTAAAAGGTCCCCTTGGTTCAGGCACATGAGGCAGCTCTCCCTCTGTGAAATGAGGGATTTTCCTTCCATCTGCATTTTATTAATGAGTTACCATGGCCAGTCACTGAAGATAAGCCATGCCTTCACGCTTTCATTTCATTTTCTTACAAGTCTGCTAATGTGTATTTATGCAATTTGCTACTGTAACTCAAAAATAATAATAATAAATTAAAAAAATAAAGCTGCTAAAAAGTCATTTGACTTTCACCATGTGATTGCTTTGAATCATGTCCTAAAATGACTGGATAAGATAGAATAACAAAAAGTCTGGCTTTTTGTAATAATTAGGTTCAGATTTATGATGCATTATTATTAGTATTATAATTTTTTTGTTTTTTGCACAAGAAATACATGCTTTTCTATTCTATTTTCAATAGAATAGAAAGAAAAACACATTTGTCACCTCCTTAAGTAATAGAACTTTGTTTTTGTTTTCTTGTGTGGAGAGTACCATAAATAGGGCATGGCACTAGGTAGAGGTTTCATGAAGCCTCACTCTCCAATTAGTACTTATTGGGATCCCTTAAAATATGCTCTGTCTATTTTATCTGACTATATTCCCCTGTAAGTAGGCTATGTTGCTTGCATCTATTAAACTGTGGACAGGGTTTTTTTATTTATTATTTATTTAGTTTAATTATATACTACTGTGTATGTATATATATATATATATATATATATATATATATATATATATATATATATATATATATTTAGTGTATAGTGTATAGTGTATATATATATATACAGTGCCCTCCACTATAATTGTCACCCCTGGTAAAGATGAGTAAAAAGGGTTATAAAAAATCTACCGTTTGGTGAATTAGCTTAATGTCACACTGAAAAAAATTGATAAATCCAACCTGTAATTGATGAAAATTGTTATGAAAAAAAAAAAATCCCTCATCAAGAATTAATTATCTTTAACAAAACCACATGTGCCACAATTATTGGCACCCCTGCATTTATATATAGAATAAAGTAATCATTTTTTATATTTGGTCGCATATGGGGGGGGGGGGCTAACCTTCTCTTTTCCTCTCTCACCCTGAGCTGCAGATTACTCCGGCCCGTCCCCCTCTCACCCTGAGTTTGCAGACTGCTCCAGTTATGCCCCTCACCCTGAGTTTGCAGACTGCTTCGGACCCGTCCCCCCTTTGGTTTGGTTTATCCTCCCGACTTCACGCAACCGGAGTCCCAGATGCATCACCCCGCCCCCTTTGAAACTGATGATTGAACTGATGATTGAACTGATGATTGAACTGATTATTGAACTGACTATTACCATTCAGTCCACCTTTAGTCTAAACCGGGCCGGCCAGCGAAGGATGGGCACCCCCTCTCTAGCCAGGTTCCTTCCGAGATTTCTTCCACTGGGGAGTTTTTTCTCGCCACTGCTCAGTGTTTTTTTTCTCCCCTACCGGGGAGTTTTTTACCTCATTTTGCTGGTTGGGGGCTATGGCCTGGTTTTTTTTTGCTCAATTTTTTTTTGCTCAATTTTCCTTCTGTCTCCCTGTGCAGCGTCTTTGTGACAGTTCTCTGTAAAAAGCGCTATACAAATAAAATTGAAATTGAATTGAAATTGAATATCCTTTGCCTGCCATGACTTCCTGATGTCTGTGACCCAACAACATCAAAAGACTCTTGATATCTTATTTTCTGGTACTATTACAAGCGATACTATAATGTCTCTGCGTTTGAATGGATCTCTATGGGAATTTAGGGGTGGGGACTAGATTCAGCTGTAAATTATGCCGGGAACAGTATGGAATATATGGTTGGTAAAATGGCTGTAAGTCATCAAGGGTCTGAGGTATCAAACAAGCCTCAAAGCATCACTCTGCTGCCAGATATACAGTAGATATGGATGGATATTTTTTTTACAAGTGCATAAATTCAATTGTTTGTTTTTTGACATCATAATACAACAGACCTTGATCTTGATCTTAATTGATGGTGTTGCTGCTGTTAAAAGCCAGCCATATTTATTCACTAGCACTGTATACTTCCACTAATAGCGATTGCTTTTTTGCTGCATGTCCTTGGAATGATGTTGGACTGTTGAAAAGGGCAGAAAGTGTCATCTTAATGCATTATAGCCAAAGCCACATAATATCGCTCTTGCAGTAACAGAAAATGCAGACTGTAAATAGGAGCTGTAAAATCCTATAATGTTTAATGTTATAAACAGCAATGGGGTCCTATTAAATTTGACCATAATGCAGATTGAATCCTAATTTCTACTTTATTACAATGTTGAGTGAAATTGTTTTCTTATTTTATACACATTCACACACACAGTACCCTCCACTATTATTGGCACCCCTGGTAAAGATGAGTAAAAAGGGTTATAAAAAAAATCACCGTTTGGTGAATTAGCTTGTAAGAGTACCAGAAAATAAGATATCAAGAGTGTTTTGGTGTTGTTGGGTCACAGACATCAGGAAGTCATGGCATGCAAAGGATATGCAACCCAAATATTAAAAATGATTATTCTATATATAATTGCAGGGGGTGCCAATAATTGTGGCACACATGCTTTTGTTAAAAATAATTGTTTCTTGATGATGGTTTTTTTTGTTCTCATAATACATTTACTTCAATTGAAGGTTGGATTTTTCTCTTTTTTTTCAGTGTGAGATTAAGCTAATTCACCAAACAGAATTGACAAAACTTAATTTTTTATAACCATTTTTACTCATCTTTACCAGGGGTGCCAATAATAGTGGAGGGCACTGTATATATATATATATATATATAATATATGTGTGTGTGTGTGTGTGTGTGTGTGTGTGTGTGGTGTGATGCTAGTAGTGTCCTAATCTTCAGATATTATATAAATAACAGATACAGTCCATTATTGAGAGGCATCCATGCATCTAAACATACACAGTATGTATATAAATAGAAACATAGCAATGCTGTAAAGGTGGATTCATTATATTAAAAGCAGACTATTTAGCACAGTGACAAAGAACAGTTGTTATAGACACAGAATAAATAGCAGACATAATCAGAACTAAAAATACTCTCTATAGCATTTGCTGAGGCCTGTGAGAGCAGCAATACACTTTAATCCCAACCAATTTCAATGGGTATCTGTCAAGTGGTTTCACCCACAACTATAGGGAATTTTGATCCTCTTAGGTTTTCTGAATCCACTGAAGGCTAGCTTTCTTGCTAAGAATATCCAAGGCTGTAACAGAGAATGAATTTTGGAATTTAATGATGTCTGTGTAAACCTTGGAAAGATAAATTCAGAACCATATTTTTAAATATTGGCCTTTAATCCACTTTTCTGTATTCATGGCTGTGATAGTGTGGGTATGCATGGGGAAACATTAACACATGGCTGTGCTGGTTTCAGACTGTTCCCCTATCAGAGATATGAAATCTGAACCTCTTTCTGTTTCACCATTTGAACGGCATGTGCCAATGGCTATGTTTTGTGTCTGTGTGCACCTCCTCTAATTGACTTGGTTGGCGGTAATTGTCTCTGTGACTTCCTTAAATGGCTATTAATTTGAATGAGCTCTTACAGACTGCTGCCACCTCATCTCTCTTAATCCAGCTTGTGGCTTTTGTGAATCTTTTAACTAAGGTGTAGGAATATACTCAGCATCCTTGTCAAAGAATCCCTCTTTGAACAAAACCAAAATAAGAATCTGGCTTATTAGCTTTTTATTTTACACATAATTCACTTTAATAAACTAGCCAGAAAACTATCAATGTGTTTATATGGTCTATCTAGCAGTCTCAGACAGCTGAGACAGTAGCTATTCAGGCTAACATGTCAAAGCACAGTGGCAACTCTCCTAGATTGGTTAATAAAATACTAGTCATGATGAGAAACCCTTGTTATGTGCTATCCACATGTGTTATGTTGGTAAGTTATTTCCAGAGTGGGCTGCTCACAATAAGCACGATGAATAATCCCCCTGTTACACAATACATTCCACAAATCAAATGTCTACTACGGAGAGTGCAGTGAGAATTTTAATTGGAGTATATCCGTAGCTCTGGCCTGTACACTTATTATTTCAGCACTTCTGAGCAAAACCTTGTCCTCTCCTGGAAATCAGATTTATTGTATTTCCGCCGTGTCAGCAATCCCTGGAGGGTCCGTCACTTTTTGACATAACAGATTTCCTGCGAGAGGAACCGCCCATGTCTGTTCGCACAACTCACATTGTTTTAGTGAGCGGCAGATAGGGCCTACTCCTATTAATCAGTGACAACACCTTATTTAAGAATGCGCTGTCCTGACCTATTCATGACTACCGCTGGCATTTGAAAATACCAGGGAATGCAGATAGATTGGCAGGGTGGTTTGGGGGGAATTGTATAATAGCCACTGTCATGCCATCAACCTCAGTATAGACCCTTTCTATTCTATTCTATATGATACAACCAGCTCGGTGTTCATTCATGATTACTGTGAGCCTCATGTCTGGCACTGGGCTTAAAACCACTTGCAGAGAGAGTGAACTGTGAGTTGGCGAATATAAGTTGGCGAAGTCCTGTCAGCTCAAACTGGGAACATCTACGCAGGGAATCAATCAGAGTGAGGTCATCACAAATACATTTGATGCTGTGTGCCACAAGCAATGTTGTAATTCATCAAGAAAATCCTAGCCTGAACATTTGAGTACGACAAATAATGTATCTTATTGAAGGAAACGTGTAGGGCTTGCATTTTACTGATTGTCTATTTAAGCAAGTAAGAATTAAACCTGAGAACCTGGCTCAAAAGGTGCAGCAGGAATCTAAGCTGCAGCATGCGCTCATAAGCCACAAAACATAGTGCCTAGGGGTAAAATTACTTTTGGTCAGTATTCATATTCATGAATTCATATTAATTATAACTTGGCAAGTTATGCTGATAACATAAAAGAAGGATTGTGAGAAAAAGCTAAATAATATAATGGCTGAGAGAACCTGTATTGCGTCGACAGGACACTGTTGGTTGATCATTCTAATCTAAGGGATATAAAGCAGATTTGGACACATAGGCTGCCTAAGTCAAACACTAAAGTAATGGCAGCTATGTACTACATATTCAGTGAACACTTAAACCTTTCTTGAAGAACCCCCTTTTAGTCTGGATGTGTAGATCAATAGGATTAGGAGTTTTGCACGAAAAGCTGACAGTAGCTGCATTCTCGTATCACTGCTTTCTCGTATCAGCGTATCTGAGGCCGTATGAGTCTGAATAATCTTGAAGGGGATCTACTGCCTTTGCATTTTCACTGTGAACACAGCCTAAGGCTTGGGTCCACAAAATTTAGGACCCTCAAATATTATTAGTACTGTAACAACCATGTAAAAAAAACAACCATGTTAAAAGACAATGAACAAATGGGTAGAAATAAATCCTAAATTTCTACCTTACTAAGCAATTTGCCTGGATTGGAACCGAGTCGTCAAAAATTGTGCAATAGAAAGATTAACACGGTTAGTTGGATTAGATCGGGGGGAGGGGGTTGGGATTATACAGTTAAATTTGCTATTGTCGGGGACGTAAGAAGTGGAATGCCGGTACTCATATGAGCAAAGCGTAGAAGTCCCGGTACGGCGTTTCTTTCTGGCCCACTTCAAGCATTGGTGCTGACATTGTTTAATAACCTAACAAGTGTGACATCTGTTTCACAATTCTAGCCTGCTGTGTTAGCTAGTTATTATTGCCTTATTATTACAGCTGTATTGTTAGCTGGCTGGCTAGCTACCCCATTACCAAGCAGGCCAGATTAATGTTTATTATAGCCTATTAGCGTATTACAGGATGGATCATACTCCTGCTATGGCAGTCTGTTATGCTATAGAAAAGACAGTTAATTGATCTTGCTGTTGGACCTAATTTAATGATAAAACATTTGCCCCAATAAGCAAGCCTAAGCCAAAAGTTATTTAGAATTAGCCATTGTCTTTTCCGGTTGTCCTATGTCATATGAGAAAATAACATTTTGTGTAAGCCAAGAACTAACATAGTGATTTGATTATACAGAACAATAATAATTTATGTCAAAATCAGTGTATTTAATTTTATAACATGCTGATCTGATAAATAGCAGGCCTTTCTTCCTTTGCAAGAAATATGTTTCTATGACCCAAAGTGCATTCTTATTACAACTGTCCACATCCCACTTTATGGCATAACACAAATGTCAATCAGCATGGCTGGAGAATCCAATTTCACCTTCATTGCCTTTCTCAAAAGAGACCTTGTTTCCGTATTGATTTTCATTTTGAAATGGGGATGAGTACAAGAGCCTCAATAGGTTAAGTGTGATAAGGATAGAGGCTGCTACAACCTATAACCAGCAACAAGATGTTCAGAGAGTGTGTTTGTATCTGTGTGTGTGTGTGTGTGTGTGTGTGTGTGTGTGTGTGTGTGTGTGTGTGTGTGTATGAGCGTTGAAGTATTGTAGGCTACTACATTTATGACTGCGTACATGTATGGCGCACCTCTTTGTACAAGGACATCTAAATTCGAATTAAGGGCTTGCAGCTTCTCTGTACCGTTCATGGTAAATTTGAGATGGATATTATTATATGGCTAAGATCACAGGGCCTAGCCAAGGTAACCAACATCTAGGAATAAGCCCATCTGGAATTATAGACCTAATTTTTAGGGTTCAATTAGGGTTTAAAGAGAAAATAAACAGCCTTGTGCACTACCTTGTTTCTTCACTGCAGAGAACCTGCACACGTTGTAGCAAGAATTAAGCCAAAAGGAAAAAATACACTGGGCTTGTCCAATTGTTGAGTCAAAAATAAATGCATTAATGGTCCAGTGTACGCAGAACATACACTCAAAAATAAAAGTATCAACCTTATTATGAATAGTTTTTTAGTTGTAGCTCAAAAGACATCACAAACGTTATAAACTGCAAAAACCAACCTTAACGAGCATTTTAATCTTATATTTAGACTTTAGAATCTTATTTCTGTTACTCTTTTGCTAAATAAGACAAAAAGCCAATGGGGTGAGATAGTTTTACTAATTTCAAGATTTGCCAGTGGGGTAAGATAATTTCACTTGACAAGCAAAGATTACAAACAAACAAGCTAATATTTTCCACTTTAGAGAAAAAAAAAAGATTTTAAGTCTCATTACAAGACTAAAACACTCGATAATACAGCCATTTTCTTGCAGTGTAGAGACGAACAACGTGTCTTTGCAGTCCATCTTCACATTCTTTTTAATTAGGGTTTACTTGAGCAATTCGCCTTTTTTAATCGTTTAAACAATTATATGTGCTGATAAGTAATGGGTTTACTTGGCCATAATGTGCCATGTTTGCATGTATGACTTTCAACATCACTGCAAAAGTTTCACTGGCTTAATAAAAGGTCATTGTGTAATACCACATAGGAATTTTTTTAGGGTACAGTCCCATGCCAACTATTAAGGATTTGGAAAGGCATGTGACTCATCCTATTTCAGATGATCTGTCGTGTTTATTGCCCCCAGTGGATTCTCTATGCGTCTGCCTTTAGTTAGCTGGTTATTCATATACAAACTATACATCTGTTTTGTTCTGTACAGTGTTCTGTATTCATGCACAGTTCTTGATCCAAAAGGACAGGGGGGTGACTTCACTATTTTTAATTAAAACTATTTTTCTTTTAGTTTTTTTTGTTTTTGTTTGTTTGTTATACCCTTTCCTCTGAGAGGCTTCATTACATAATTTTGCAAATCATAAATAAAAAATAAAGTTGACCTCCCAAGAGGCGGGGGTGGTGGTGGGAATAAAAAAAAAAAAAATGTGTATAGCCTATTATAAATATATCTCCATAACGTAACAGAGGCCCTGAAAGACTCACCGGAAGTATGATCATTGCTAGTATGGCGTGGCTTCTTCTACTGACTTGCTGTAACCCATCCAATGTTACAAGTTACCAATAGCCAATTAGTCTGTATTGTGAATGGTTACAAAGACACATTTGTAGCTAGCAAGCGTTTATGTAGGCTACGCCTGCGAATGCATTAAAGTTATTTGCTACCCCGTTCAAAACCCACGTAACCTACAACTGTATGAAAGACACATGGTGAATGATAGGCTATTTATAACAATGTGGTGCCCTCAGAATTAACATTTATAAACTTTATTTCAACGACCACAGACAAAAAAGCAGCAGACATAATGAGATTATTAAATCTGCTTCTTCCTCCATTGTCCCCTGTAAACTGTGACTTAAACTTAAGTTCGTTTATACTTTTTTGCAAATTACCCATCAATCAAGAAGAGGGGGAGATGGGGCGTTGACATGCTTGCTTGGAAAAAAAGTTTAAAAAAAAAATTTTTTCACGTCACGGATAGGGGCGTGGCGCAAACTAAATATTTCAGATTGGATTTCAGCGAATGCCTCTTTTTTGTATCAAAATACATTGAGTTATTTATATGCCATAGCCTTATGTCTTTTTAAAATGAATTTTCTTTTAATATTATTTATTATTATTGTTTAGAAACTTTGTAAGTACCTCTGACTTCAGAACACTTGTTTTCTTAAACACTCAGTTTTGTTGTCATTGTATTTTTTTGGTGAGGAACACACCAATTCTTTATGTTTGAATGTTAAGTAAGCAAAGGAAATAACAGGAATATGTTATGGAAACTGATCGGAACCACACGCAGACACCAAGATGTAGTTGAATCAGGCTTTATTCAGAGTCAACAGAAAAGGGTCGAAGTCCAGCAAACAGTGCAATACGGGAAAGGCAGAATCGTAGTCAAGTCCAGGCAGGGGTCAGAGTCCAACAAACAATGGGCAATGCGGAGAAGGCAGGGCGAAGTCCCAGAACAGGCAGGGGTCGGAACCGGGGGATCAATCCGTGGGGGCTGGAGAACAGGAGGGTGAAGGGCTGGAGCGGGGCTTGGACGGAGATGGGTAGGCGGACTGGGGCAGGGCTGGACGAAGACAGGAAGGCAGGCAGGAGGCATTTTTTGTGGGTGTGTTTGGTTTAGAGTAGATTTATGAATATTTTGGTGGGCAATCTCATTTTCGAAAAATAAAATTGTCATTCCCTGATGTTGTGAGTTTATTATTTAGAAACTGATTATGAGTTGTTTTGAACAAATTACTGGTTTTCAAGGAGGACCTCATTGTGGATAGTGGATATTGGTTCAGGAGAAGTGGCAACAGGAAAGGTCTTCTGACAGGTATGACATTAAATTTTTGCTTTCCCTGAGAGTGTAATACACATCTTGTAGAGAAATTAATTTAATCTGCTTGTCCAGAATTCTGTGAGCTCCATTAGGCAGACTACGTTCCCCAGGATGTGACAGTGAGATGGCTGAGCCTGGACACCTGTTTTAACAGAATATTGCTGAAATATGAGTTCCTGACCAGCTATTATTTCAAATCAGCAAGTATGTGTCATATTTCACTTTTCGAATAAAATTTTTATTCATCAACAACATGTCTAATACCACTGTACTTTGATGTGCTCACAACTTTTCTTTTTCAAATTTATTTTTAGATGAGAAGCAACCAAGCTTCAGAAGGCTAATGGAAAGTCCAACAATGGAGATGTGTATTCTCTTCTATCAAGCTACCCTTTACTAGTTTTAATCTGCAACTCCAGGGAGAGCAACCCTCTGTCTTTACACTGCACAATGAGGTAAAATGAGGAGCCCAGACTTCACTTCCAGCACTATTTTTTATTTACCATTGTTCAAATCAAACAGCCTTTTCATGAGAACATCTGAATTTATTTTGTTAATCTTGTGAATCCTCTCATGAATATCATGTTTATGTCACAGATGAGAGCTTTCATTACAAAATGTGTTTCAAGTTGAATCCAGCAGCCCCGCAGCAGAAGGAGCCACAAGACATCCCCTACAAGAAGGCCAACCATTTGCAAGGCAGTAGTTGATAGGTATTTATACAACCTAATTAATCTTGGTGAGTTCAGACAACAAAGTTGAAAATAGATTCTGTCATGGCTCTTTTGCTGTTCTAATTTTTGAGTGTGCCCTTGTCTATCAGGAGAGAGGCTAAATGTTGACTTCGCAACCAGGAAAAAGCACCTCAACAGTCAGCTTGGAGCTGGAGACATCGGTCATCGCCAGGTGCTGACATTCCACCAGGGTGTGCTTGCATTCCTGCAGAGGGCTGTAGGATACGTTCTGCAAAAGCTGCCACTCCAAGAGCCTCTCCTTAATCATGCCAATGATGTAGTGTACATGGCCAATTCCGCGGTAACGGAATTACAATTCACAGAAATTTTGGCCTTAATTTTACTTGCTGTGGATAAGTCTTAACCTAACTGATTATAAAAAAGCTTTATAACTTCAGATGATACCACCATATTTTTGAATGATGCTACATGGGCCCACAAGTTCTCAATGCTTAAATGAACACAATGAATATGGCTGTCAGGTATTTACTGCAACTTGAGGTCAAATGAGGTTATTATGAACCAAGCCAGACAAATTCAAACCAAATTTCACATAATGAATACAAATGATAAAACATGTTTACTACATGTGGGCAATTCTGCGGTAACGGAATTACAATTTTGGCCTTATTTTTACTTAGTCTTTACCTAACTGATTATAAAAAGCTTTATAACTTCACATGATACCCCTGCTATCATATCAAAATAAAAGATTTGGAAACTTCCTGCATGTGGAAGGGTCCAAGTCCAAAAGAGCGTTGGTAACGGAATTACGGCAGAAAATTGGGTGTTATTTTTTTATTTTTCCTTCCACATGCAGGAAGTTTCCAATTTCCAATTTTTTTTGGGATTCTCTGTTGCATAATATTGTGGTTATTGCTCAGATTAAAATCTACGAATGGGAGAACCAATATATATAAATATCTAGATGCCTCTCATTCACGCTGTTCAGATCTATTTTTCTACAATCTATGGTTCAGATACATCTGCACAGCTGCCAGGGTCTGCACTGATTTTGATTTTTTAAAATTGCACTTAATGTGACACTGATCTGACAATGATCTGACTTCTAACAATGCCTTAGAGTGGTATAACCATAATATTTGTGAATAAAGCTTTTTTTCCCTCAATGTATTCAAGACTCAAACTCAGTATTCAACAGTTTTCCCTATTCAGTTACCAACTTAAATCATTTCACTGATGTTAAACAGTCACATGATAGATGGGGGAGGGTACGGACACATTAGTCTGGGGCAGAAAAAGAGAGAGCCAAGCAGACATTTTTCCTCCAAGTATTCATATGCAAGGTATTGTGGGCTAGCTACCTAGCAAAAAATAATTACCTGTTGATGAGGGCAATCAAAATGTATGGGCACTCCTTGAAATATTATTGCTATATTTAAATAGGGAGAGCAGTTATCAATGTGTTGAAGTAACATGATAATGGGGGAATCATGCCAAAATAATTAGGGAAGTGGAAGAATGAAAAAAATATCAGGGTTTAAAGCAAAAAAAAACCTGATATTTATTTTTTAATATTTTTATGAATTTATGGTTTAAACACTATTATAATCAAACTTATTCACAATCATAGCAAGCACTGGGCTATGGACAACACAAATATAACAATTTTATGCAACAGTTCCTGGGTTGTGGGTGTATTTTATGACAAGAGTGCAGAATTCACAACAAAATGTTTGTTTTGCAAAATCACAATATTCAAACAGTCAGTTTTAACAATTAAAAAAAATGTACCATCAGGTATCAAAATACATTGAGTTATTTATATGCCATGGCCTTATGTCTTTTTAAAATGAATTTTCTTTTAATATTATTTATTATTATTGTTTAGAAACTTTGTAAGTACCTCTGACTTCAGAACACTTGTTTTCTTAAACACACGTTTTGTTGTCATTGTATTTCTTTGGTGAGGAACACACCGATTCTTTATGTTTGCATGTTAAGTAAGCAAAATATATATAACAGGAATATAACAGGAATATGTTATGGGAACTGATCGGAACCACACGCAGACACCAAGATGTAGTTGAATCAGGCTTTATTCAGAGTCAACAGAAAAGGGTCGAAGTCCAGCAAACAGTGCAATACGGGAAAGGCAGAATCGTAGTCAAGTCCAGGCAGGGGTCAGGAGTCCAACAAACAGGGCAATGCGGAGAAGGCAGGGCGAAGTCCCAGAACAGGCAGGGGTCGGAACCGGGGGATCAATCCCTGGGGGCTGGAGAACAGGAGGGTGAAGTGCTGGAGCGGGGCTTGGACGGAGATGGGTAGGCGGACTGGGGCAGGGCTGGACGAAGACAGGAAGGCAGGCAGGAGAACAGGAGCAGGACGGGAAACAGGAAAGGAGCAGGCAGGAGAGTAGTGAGACAAGCACAAATGCAGGGCACAAGACGATGTGGCACAGAACAAAGAAAAGGTGAGCTTATATGCCAGACTAATGACGAGACAACGAGGAACAGGTGAGACAATAACACATGAGGAAACACATAAGGTGCGGGAGGCGGAGGAGGAGGCACACAATTGGGAAAAGGGAAAACGTGGAATGGAATACAGCAAATACACTGAAATGGAAAAACCAGGAACTGAATTAAGACACAGAGGCACGGGACATGACAGGAATAGTTCTCTTTCCAGGAGAAAAGGAATTAATAAATCATGTCACAAAGTATGTCCAATAATTATTTTGATTAATCACAAAAATAATGTTTTAAGTGAAATGTTTGCATTCACCAAAAGATACAATTCTCCTATTGTTCTCTTGTTCATTTAGAACTATATAATTATTCAAACGTTGAGAAGCTTGCCTGATTTATAAGTTAGCATTTTCCCATGTTAAGCCTATAGACAGTTAATTGTCAGAAGTTTCGAATTTTGAGGTCTAAAAATTTCAGAAAGTCTACAGTCATAAAAGTATTAAAAGTCTCAAAATGACCAACAGAATGAGGGATATTGTCTCAGGATGTGTTGATTTTAAGAGTTATGTTTTACGCTACTGCACTGGGTAATATTGTCATCAGGGTTTCTGACAACTTGACTTTTTTCATGTCTCATTGTTCATAAAACTGACATCGAAAAATGATGTGTTATTTATGTTAGGTGTTGGTGGGGGAAGGACCCAAACGCAGGCAGGAGTACAAAAAAAACGAAGTTTAATAAGGGCAAGGCAGCAATCCGTGGTAATACAGGTCGGGTCGAAAATCCGGGAAGGCAGGGCAACGGTACCAAGACAGAGTCCAAAAACAGGGTCACAGAACAGGCAGGGGTCAAAACCGGGAAGGCACAACAAAAGCACAAAAACAGTATCCAAAAATTGGGTTGCGAGAACACAGGCAGGGGTCAAAACCGGGGAGGCAAGAGAGGAACAAAAAAAGAAAACAAACCGAAGACAGAAAACAAAAATAAAACAACCACAGGTAACGGACAAGGGAATACAAAAAACTCGGGAAGAAACTTGGAGAAACAGAAAGAAACACAGTAGCACAATATTTCATATGAGGAACTTGCGAAGACAGACTGAAATAACAGGGTATAAATACACAGGGAGAAGATTACACAAAAGGAATCAGGTGTGAAGAGGAGGGGAAATGGGAGAGTACACAGGTGAGAACAATGAGGGTTAACAAGGAATAATGATACAATAACGGGGGAAACGTAAGACACGGACTGGAATACACAGACACAATGATAACAAACGGCCTGGGGTTAGCAGGTAGACAAGTGCACAGCTCGGAGGGGAGGCACGCAAAAGTGGACACACGCGCAGGGAATGCGAAATCAGATAGATACAGGGATAGGATAACGAGGAGGGAAATGACAGCTGCAGGTAGAAACTCAAGATGAATTAGTAATTAGTAATGTTAGTAGCGAACTCTAAAACCCTAATGTTAGTAGGTTAGCTGGTTAGTATTATATACACGTTAGTTTGTTAGCATGTTAGTATTAAATCTAATCTAACAGTTAGTATGATTAGTACATTAGTATTATATACAAATATTAATAAAGCCAGAAGGAAGAAAACGAGATACGAAATACAGAGGAAACCCGAATGTTCCCAAAATCACCCGAATAGTGCAATGACAAAGACAGGGAGTGGAATCTGAGGAACATGGAACGCGGACTGACAATCGCGAGGGTAATGCGGGAAAATAGGAAAAGACATCAGGAACAATAATACAGAATAAACAGACAGATTACAGGATCCTAACAATTTATTTCTATTCTTTTAGTGAGAAGCAAGAGAATAAGCAATTAATTTCAATTCATGTTGTTCTGTACATACACTGGGATGTTATACGAATGTAGGGAATGTGTTTGCACAGTTGGAAAGGGGATCAGGAGGATGTTCTGTGTTCATGGTGACCCATGTACTTCAGAGCACATTGAGTTCCCTAAGGGTGAGATGATCTATATTCCGGTCACTTTTTCAAATACAACCACGCTGTGCATGCGTGTATATTTGCACAGATATTGCCTCCACAATGCTATAAATATACAATATAGGAATGAGCTTTTTGGGTTGGGCAAAGCTCTCTCATGACGTAGAGCTTCATTCATGAAGATGACAGTGAGAATTTAGTTTGTGTCCTTACAACAAGAATTGCTACTGACAGATGGTATGTTTTATATCAGAGTGAACAAAAAAAAAACTACATACATGGTTGACTTACTGGAGGGTCGAAGTGGGAGGCAGCAGTAAAATGTTGATTGGGTATTATATTGATTACTTTCATAAATGTTTGTGAACTCATGCTGAAAGCCCCTTAAGATTCTGTCATTTTGGATGAGGATTTCATTCCCAGTCTTACATTATCTTTTTAATATTAAATCCAACCACCTACTTGCAGATTCCCCAGAGGACGTAAATAATGCTTATGTAATATATTTAGTAATCAGTATGCAGTATAATGTTCATCTCTGACTTGCACCGATGATGAATGCTGGCATTTTATTGCAGGCAAAGCTTTTGGTGCCTTCATGAATTCTTAAGCATTGCCTAGTCGCCATAATATGTGAATTTTATTATTCTGACATTTACAAAAAAAATAAATTATATATATATATATATATATATATATATATATATGCACACTTTGTCAATTTTTACACAATGCTCAAACAACAGTCTCATTAAAAGTAAATGCTTTTTTAGAGAGTATTATGACTAAGATGTAATGGGGCGTGACGTGTGAGGAAGGAGGAGCCAAACGCAGCAAGGGGAATCATTAAGCCCTTAGGCCACTAAGGCGGGATACCCGCAGATAAGGGAGGAGACAAGACAAGGAACACAAACACCACTAGAGACGCTACTAACCGGCTAACTGTCAAACGCCAAGTAGAGCGTAAAGACAGGGATATGAACAGCCAGAAATAAATAAGCGCCCTGTCTCGGAAACGAGACAAATAACAACGGGCGAGTAGCGTAAAGACAAACATAAAACACAAACAAACACTGCTAAATAATACGATAGAATGAGAAATAGCGGAGGCGAAAGGAACAGATCCAACGTTCCAGGCTACTCTCAAACTCGCGGTCAAAAACAAACGTGTCCACAACATCGCCCAATCCTCCCTATAGGAAGACATGCACAAGAAGACGAAACCGGACCATAGTTCCGAACAGAATCGTCAAACTCCATGTACGGAGATAGGTGCCAAAAGGAACGAAACGGACAGGCAGTACCAGACATTACCCGGCTAGAACAACGCGAGATTGATAGAAAATAAGCGCCCTGCCTCTCTATGAGGAAATGTAACGAGGCGAACAGGAACAGAGATTTAACGTTCCATGGCGGGATTAATAGGCTCGCAGTCCAATGAATAAAAAGAGGGTAAACACCCGATCTCCCAGGAGAAACATTTTACAGGTGAGCCGACGAAGCATCGTCGTCCCATAACTTTACTATCCACAGACTAACGCAAGCTTAAACAGGAACAACCGCCCTAGCCTCTCAGTAAGCGAATAAATGAAACGAGGCGAAATGGAACAGAGAGCTAACGTTCCGATGCTATATAAAGACACGCGCAGTCACACACAAACACGTCCACAACATAGCCCAAGCTCCATAAACTAGGAGGCTAATACCTGGAGAACGAAACCGAACAACAGCTCGCAACCAACGTCTCGCAGGTATTAGGGAGTATAGGACGGCTGCAACAAAAGACCAACGCAAAATAGCACGACAGCCTCACAAATACAAATAAAAACCCTGGCTCACAACAAAGGAGACGTAGTCCACGAGAAGGAGACCAAACAGGGAAATACGTACCAAGGCTACTTACTGGCTCACAGTAACACGGAATTGAGTAGAAGCAAAAGCGCCAGGTCTCTCAGTAAGAAAACCAAACAGGCGAAAATGGACCAGAGAAACTACTACTATACTTCTACGAGCTAAGAAACTAAATAGAAGCTAAACACCCGATCTCCCTATGGGAAGACATGTGCCGAAGGGCGAGCAGAACTAAGTTCTGAACAGAATCGCCCAAAACTCCATACACGGAGGAAAAGCACTAACAGGGCAAAATAGAGCAGAGATATTACGGTCCCAAACTTCTACGAGAAATCAACTACCAAGCCAGTAAGAAATCAGCCCTGCCTCAACAGAGACGTTAAAAATAGGCGAGTAGCCAAAATGGTACGAGAACACACAACCAACAATACACCACAGTACAACACAAAAAACAATCAATGTCGAAGCCCCGAATGAAGAGAACGGTAGGCTTATATAACTCTCAGGTAACTACACGCAGGTGTAAAAGCTTAAACAGAAACTCCCCCAACTCAGCAGGGCGGAGCAAGCATCTACCAAAAGGGCAGCGCCCTCGCGTGGCCACCAAGGAGAACGACCGCATAGGCAAACAGGGTCAAAACCATGACAGGACCCCCCCACTAAGGGGCGACCCAGGCGACCCCAGAAATAAAATCATGCGGAAGTTCCAGGAGAGAAATATACGACAAAATACATAAATTTCTATTTTTTATTTCTTTTCTTTTATTTTATTTTTTTTTTTTTGGAAGGGAAGGGAGGGTGGGACTAAGGGTGAGGGGGGTGTGGAACAAATAAGTGCCTGGCTAAAAGTACCCTAGAAAAAATCCTAAGCACCCTGGTTCCTCGCTGCCTACCCAAAACTTCACTATGCCTCACTGTCTTCTTAAGGCGTGCCGGGCAAGAGGCGACTTTAAACGCTTGAACTCAAGGGCAATGGCCTACAAACCGAGACCAAAGCCCTTGAATGCGTGCCCCTGACAGGGATAAAATCCCCACCCAGGATTACCTCAAAAATAAAAAAGGCAAAATAACAAAGTAGTGGGCTGCAGGGAAACCAAATAAGGTAACTGGCCCACTTGGCGCCTACCTACCAGGGTAGCTGGAAAACAAAAAACACCCAGGTACTAAACAATAAAACCAAGACACAACCACAAACAGTAACCATTAAACCCCCTGAATAAAAAAAAATTCCCCTAAAAAAGCCGCTGGCCCCGGTAATGGCTTCGACATTCTGTAATGGGGCGTGACGTGTGAGGAAGGAGGAGCCAAACGCAGCAAGGGGAATCATTAAGCCCTTAGGCCACTAAGGCGGGATACCCGCAGATAAGGGAGGAGACAAGACAAGGAACACAAACACCACTAGAGACGCTACTAACCGGCTAACTGTCAAACGCCAAGTAGAGCGTAAAGACAGGGATATGAACAGCCAGAAATAAATAAGCGCCCTGTCTCGGAAACGAGACAAATAACAACGGGCGAGTAGCGTAAAGACAAACATAAAACACAAACAAACACTGCTAAATAATACGATAGAATGAGAAATAGCGGAGGCGAAAGGAACAGATCCAACGTTCCAGGCTACTCTCAAACTCGCGGTCAAAAACAAACGTGTCCACAACATCGCCCAATCCTCCCTATAGGAAGACATGCACAAGAAGACGAAACCGGACCATAGTTCCGAACAGAATCGTCAAACTCCATGTACGGAGATAGGTGCCAAAAGGAACGAAACGGACAGGCAGTACCAGACATTACCCGGCTAGAACAACGCGAGATTGATAGAAAATAAGCGCCCTGCCTCTCTATGAGGAAATGTAACGAGGCGAACAGGAACAGAGATTTAACGTTCCATGGCGGGATTAATAGGCTCGCAGTCCAATGAATAAAAAGAGGGTAAACACCCGATCTCCCAGGAGAAACATTTTACAGGTGAGCCGACGAAGCATCGTCGTCCCATAACTTTACTATCCACAGACTAACGCAAGCTTAAACAGGAACAACCGCCCTAGCCTCTCAGTAAGCGAATAAATGAAACGAGGCGAAATGGAACAGAGAGCTAACGTTCCGATGCTATATAAAGACACGCGCAGTCACACACAAACACGTCCACAACATAGCCCAAGCTCCATAAACTAGGAGGCTAATACCTGGAGAACGAAACCGAACAACAGCTCGCAACCAACGTCTCGCAGGTATTAGGGAGTATAGGACGGCTGCAACAAAAGACCAACGCAAAATAGCACGACAGCCTCACAAATACAAATAAAAACCCTGGCTCACAACAAAGGAGACGTAGTCCACGAGAAGGAGACCAAACAGGGAAATACGTACCAAGGCTACTTACTGGCTCACAGTAACACGGAATTGAGTAGAAGCAAAAGCGCCAGGTCTCTCAGTAAGAAAACCAAACAGGCGAAAATGGACCAGAGAAACTACTACTATACTTCTACGAGCTAAGAAACTAAATAGAAGCTAAACACCCGATCTCCCTATGGGAAGACATGTGCCGAAGGGCGAGCAGAACTAAGTTCTGAACAGAATCGCCCAAAACTCCATACACGGAGGAAAAGCACTAACAGGGCAAAATAGAGCAGAGATATTACGGTCCCAAACTTCTACGAGAAATCAACTACCAAGCCAGTAAGAAATCAGCCCTGCCTCAACAGAGACGTTAAAAATAGGCGAGTAGCCAAAATGGTACGAGAACACACAACCAACAATACACCACAGTACAACACAAAAAACAATCAATGTCGAAGCCCCGAATGAAGAGAACGGTAGGCTTATATAACTCTCAGGTAACTACACGCAGGTGTAAAAGCTTAAACAGAAACTCCCCCAACTCAGCAGGGCGGAGCAAGCATCTACCAAAAGGGCAGCGCCCTCGCGTGGCCACCAAGGAGAACGACCGCATAGGCAAACAGGGTCAAAACCATGACATAAGAGGCATGTACATTAGAGATGCAAAAGGAATAAATGTGTTTATTATGACATATATTAATGTTTTGTTGGTGGGATTCACTTTTTTCGAGAGTCTTATTACAAGGCTGAATAAAAACATACATGAAAGTACAAACAGGCTGAGATGACATGGACCATAAGACTCTCTGGGTATTATTGAATACTGGTATCAGGCAATACAATCCATTGCTGCTATTTGCTGAAAACATGGATCACGTATAGTAAATAGGCCCTTTCTAGGACTTGGTCATTGGCTTGGATACCACGTAGCAATGTTGTGACGTCAGGTGGCACTGCAATGGTGACATGTAGTCCAGCTGTCTCTCGTGTTCGTGTTTGTTAATTTGAATATATTTTGTTGTGTCAGGCTTTTTTTTTTTTTTTTGCTTTTACTGGAGTTGAAGATGTTGGGACTGATCCAGGAGTGCAGGAAATCTTCAAAAGGCAATCAGGGAATGGAGAAGGAGAAGATAATGCAGGGGAGGAGTGAGGTGACGACTGGAAAGGTTGACGCAGTTCGGTGGATCCGTTTTGACACAGAGACTGCAACACTGCGTGTATGGAGGAAAATCGCGGAGTCGCAGTTTGCGTGTTGGACTGCTTAGTGCCACTGGGACAGCGGTGGCTATTTTTAATCATGGCAGTATTCCACTTGACTAATGAAATTATATTTGATATGTTTATTTGTGTGCTGTGGGTCTGCCCCACTGTCTCTCTTTTTTTTGTTGCTGGGGCTTCCAAACGGGAATGGGAAAATAAAAGTTATTCTATTCTATTCTATGCTTACTGGCGAGCCATGCAGTTTCATACATGACAGTAGTTGTTCATAGCAAGGTCAAGCATGTCTTTCTAAAGTCTTTTGTAAAACTATTCCTCTGCATCCTCCACTGAACTTCTAAACCAAAGAATAATAAGTTCATAAAAATTTACACACAATAGTAATATCAAAAACTACAACTTAACTGTCTAAGAGTCGGCCATAAAAAAATGTTTAGTTGCTAGCTTCTTTGAGAGATAGATCTTCAAGAAAAAAAGTACATTAGACTCTTTAGATTATTGAAAAGGCTTTAGAAAGACAGGCTTGAACTCTCTAAATATGGAAACTGTCGCCACAGTAGCAAGAATAAGCATTGATGTGTAGCTGGAACCACTGATGTGCAGTCTTTGTTGTGTCAAGCAAAAAGCATATGTGCCCCAGTTAACATTAATGTGGCTCAGAATTATGGTGATGATTATATGATCTTAATATTCATTTAGATCAGGAAAAAATGTGACTGAACATGCTGGGGAGATCAAAGAAAAGAGGCAGTAAGTACCACAAAATTAAATGCAGTGTTTGTAATGACAGTGTTCTATTGAGTATACTTTTAATGAGTGCCAGGAGGAAATCGATAGATACCCCAAAATGGTTGTTGCTAATGAATGAGAAAAGTCAGCCCATGGGACATGTGCTAAATAACTGTTCTCTGCAGAGCAGAGGACAACAGCATTAGTGTGTGTGTGTGTGTGTGTGTGTGTGTGTGTGTGTGTGTGTGTGTGTGTGTGTTTGTGTATGTACATTCTTACATATCACTCTGTCAGGCCTGCTGTAACAAAGTTTGATCTTTACAGTGTAGAAAGGGAATTATGCATGCAATTGAGATTTACACAACTAGAAAAGTTCTGTTTTTATTTAGTTTCAGTGACCAAGTGATACAGGGTGGTAGGTATTTACAGATTGGCGGCTCAAGAAGAACACCTCTAACCTAGTTTTCTTAACAGATACATACATACATGAGCAAATGTTCAGTGTACCCCAAACTTACCTAGTCCTTTTCCAAAAAGGGGAGAGCACAAACAGATTGAACAATACAACAAGTCTCACGCAGAGTAGTAAGGTGAAAATTAGTGAAAAAATCTAGTCCCACCCCCCAATTCCCATAGAGACCCATTCAAATGCAGAGAGATTATAGTATCGCTTGTAGGAGTACCAGAAAATAAGGTAACAAGAGTCCTTTGATATTATTGGGTCACAGACATCAGGAAGTCATGGCATGCAAAGGATATGGGACCAAATATAAAAAATAATTACTTCATTCTACATTATGTTAAACTGTCCAATATTTTTTGATGCCCGAAAATGGGGGGGACTATGTACAAAAGGTTCTATAATTTCTAAACAGTTCATCCGACATGGATGAAAATACCCTCAAATTAAAGCTGACAGTCTGCACTTCAAGTATCATTGACTGTAATGATACAATTTTACAAGTTTATTCTGGTAAAAGTAGTTTTTTTTGTTTATCTTTGTTTATTTATGTATTATTTATTTTGATAGTTTTGCTTTTAACCATGCTTTTCCCCCCTCCCCAATGGCAAGTGATTCTTCCTTATAAATATTGCTTCAATGAACATTGAGGAAAAGCTTCTTGTGTTCAGTCTGGCTTGAATATGCTTGATATAACATGGAAGATTTTGAAGAGACAAACTTTCTGACTTTGATATCATATTTCTGTGAGTTCCGGAGAGCCGTACTCTAATCTGTAGTGGAACTGATTGATGTTGACTAAATAATCTGCCAAATCCCTCTGCAAGAAAGCACCGCCAACAAAAAGTAAGTCCCTTGCCTTCTCATCCCCCAAGAGCTGCTATGGACGTAGCGGAAAAAGATAATATCCCCGTCATGAAAAATATAACTTTTTAAAGAAAGTCAAGTTACGACCTCTGTTTTCTAGCATTACTATAGTTCTCTTTAATACCATGGTATCAATGTGGAGCGGTGGCTTCAGAATAGGGCATATAACAAAACATTGCAGATTTGAATTCCAAGTGTGACGAAGCTGCAGTGTACTGCAACTTCAACAAATACTCATTCATATAAACAGATTCATATAAAGTTGTTCAATACACAGGTATATGCAGCGGGGATAATTACATTAGTATTGCATGTATGTGAAAGAAATTTGACACAATATTCAACCTTTGAATTTTTATTTAATCCATGTTGGCCCTAGTGGTAGTGGTAATTACAGTATTCATGTTTGTCTGAAATTATAAAATACAGATTTAAGAAAACCGTCAACGCAGGATTGTTTAAAAGGGTCGCCGCTTTAATAGGGTTAAAAGTTAATAGGGTTAAAAGTTAATAGGGTTAATTCAAAGAATGTGTGATTGTTAGTTAAATAGAATAGATGCTGACCTAGGTGAGATTTTCCTTTTCAAGAAATGTTTGCAAGGACGTCACGTGCATGTCGCTGCGCATTTTAGCGAGCACCATTTTACTCCCCCCGCGTTCCTCAGCTCCTGTTATCATGCTGACAATTGACTGGGTCGGCTGGGTGTAGGCTGGGAAATGAACCTTTGTGAGCATGCCGAATATTCATCTTCATTAGAGCGTGGCCACCTCATCACACTCCATGGCTGATCCCTGTTAACGCCGAACGGGCCCGGGGAGGAGACCGGGGCCTCCTCGGGAGTCGAGGAGGGGGGGCTGGGCAGGGGAAGAATATGAAGACAAATGACAGTCTCCACTCTATTATCAGCCTGCTCGTTGCTGGCCTGTAAACATCAAATCTGAGGTCGCGGTAGGGCAGAGAGGAGGGACATCAGGTGCGGATAGAAATATGGAAATATCGATTGCGAGCGGAGGTGAAGACTTGGTGGTGGGTGTCCTTTTCAGGGGCAAGGGGTTTTTTGAGGCACGATGAGCGTGGTGAGAGCACCAAGCACAGAAATGCTGGGCAGTTGATGCTTTTAGTTCAATTAGGCATGTATGTATATAGGATATTATAGATCCAAATAATATATAAAGTATATATATATATAATGTTTTTGTAATTCAATTGAATTTGATGGCCATGGCTTTTTCACTGACAGGAGGCTTAATGCACATGCTGAATGATAAGTGATGAGGCACTGCATGTTACACAATAGGCCTTTGCCGTTAAGCCAGGAGGAAGAACCGTCCTGTGAGCTCCCCCGCAGGCTAAAGACATCGTCCCACGACACAGCCTTTCCACACCAGAAAAATGACGTCACCACGGACCAGCTCAAGTCTTCACCGACAACAAGACAGAATGAGTATAATAACCTCAAATCTTGAGAGACTTCAGAGTATTAGATAACAATTGTATTTGAGTGAAATGCATATTATTATCTTTTATATTCTTTTGTGAATTATTTTTAAATGTTTTGTGTTACAAATTGTATTGTCTCTTTATTCTAATAGCAAAGCTGCAGTGAGCTCTATGGATTAAACAAACTCAAATAAAAGGTATTGGGTTCCTCCTAAATTATTACTTATTTCCTGTTCCTGTGAAATTCATTAGCTGGTTCCTTGTGAAAGGAAGAAAACCTTGATCCACCTCTGAGCCAGATAACTCAGATGGGAAAAGCAATAAGATATCTCTTCACAAAATACTTAACTACATTACAACGGCATATTGGGTTAAAGTCTTCCTGCTAAAGACACTTCTCTGGTTAATGGTAGACCTGCTGTCTGGGCCAAGTTGTGTGGGATGCGCAAATGGCTGTGCAGCTCAGCCAGTGTATGTCAGAGGATGTTTATGTTTCGCCCATCACGAACTGATGGAGAATGTTCGATTAAAATGATATTTTTTTACATTTTGTATGTGGATTATGCTTGCATATGGGGTGAAAATGTGAGCATAGCTGAAAGTGCTATGTATTGCCTGTTCTGTAATCTACGTGTGTGCTGTGGCTGATGATCACCTTCCAATAGTGTATGACAACTATGACAGTATACAGCCTACATTTAATGAAGGGTATTCATAATGGAAGAATTTCTGCTGATAAATGTACCCTGAAGGTACAATGCTCTATTTGGGTATGAATAAGTACCTTTTCAGGCAAAAAAGGTACACATTAATTATGTGTTACTGGCTATGTACAGTGGGGTGGAAAAACATGGGCACCCCTGGTCAAAATGCCTTTAACAATTAATATCTAAGTGAACAGAAGCTAACCTGACCTGCAAATGGTACAAAGTTGAACATGACACATTTCTTCAAATTTTAAAGCAGGATTTTTTTACAATTTCAAAATAATCAAAAAAAGGAAAACATGTGCAAAAGTTTGGGAACCCTGTCAGTCAGTGAACCCTGTCAGTTAATACTTTTTAACTCCTCCTCAGAGTTAAAGCAGCTTGCAAACGCTCCCTGTAGCCAGCTGAGAGTCTTTCAATTCTTGCTTTTGGAATTTTCCCCCATTCTTCCTGGCAGAACAGTTCTAGCTCAGAAATATTCTTCGGCCTCCTTGCATGCACGGCACATTTGAGATCTCCCCACAGATTTTCAATAATATTCAAGTCTGGGGTCTGTGGTGGCCATTCTAAAACCTTCATCCGTCTTTCCTGGAGGTACTTCATGGTTGATTTTGAGGTATGCTTTGGATCATTGTCTTGCTGGAATACAGGCCCGGAGCTATGGGGGTGCATAGGGGTGCATTGCACCCCCGAGTGGACGTCAGTGACCACCTAGTTGTCTCTGTAAATCTACATAATATTTTAAGTATTTATTTTTTTCGTTTTTGTTTCGCGTGAAATGGTAAATAAATGTGTGTGGGTGTGTGTAAGTGTGTGTGCGTGTAAAATAATATTGGAGATCTTGTATAGCCTACAATAAAATCATGGACAGACTAATTAACCCCCCTAATACCCCCTTTAGCGCAAATTCGGTTTTGACGGCGCTGACACGTCGTCAACATCATGCTCGGCGCACATGTTTACATTTAACAGCCGCAGAAGCAAGCTAGCTAAAGGTTTAAGAAAATTGACATACGAAAATGGTTGAAAGATATCCACCCTCTGCTGCTAATCAAAAAGATAGTGTTCAACATCGTTACTCTTGGCAATTACTTTATGGTCGACCACAATCAAAAGAACAGTCTACAATTATTGGTTTATAGCTATGCCTGTACCACAATCCATTATTTTTTTTTATTGGTTTTTATTTTAACTGGAAAAATTAAGTAAAATTAAAGTGCAGGGTGTTCATAGCATATTGCGTAGCTTAGCTAGCATGTTTATAGAGATCTGCACGGGAGTCGAAAAATGGCACAACACCAGAATTAATGGAAGGATGCCGTTCTCAGGAAGTTTCATTCAGTTCACAGTCACTGCCTTCAGCTTTATTAGGCTAATGGTCAGTAAAATTACATTGTGTTCACTTAGGTTTGTTGTATTTTAATTAATATTCTGCACTGGCCAAATTAATTAATTTTCATTGTTACGCTGTCATGATGAGACATAACTGTGGTGTTAATTTGGCCATAGTCCTGCTATCATCACGCCCACCATGGAGATGCAAACAGCTGTTTCTCCCACCGTGGAGACATTAATGTGGTCACTGTATATTCTTTATCAGTCAAGCCAGAAAGTCTGCACATCCCTTTCACCTTCTCCACGATTTATTACGTTACAGACTTATACTACAATAGATTTTTTGAATCAAACATCTACACACAATAGCCAATAATGACGAAGTGAAAACAGGTTTTTAGAAAATATGCAATTTTATTTTACTGACAAAAATAGATTATTTAGGGGTTACATATCTGTACACACCCTTAGCCTAATACTTGGTTGCTGCACCTTTGGCAGCGATTACAGCTTCAAGGCATCTTGGGAAAGAAGCTACGAGCTCGGCACACTTGTTTCTGAACATTTTTGCCCATTCCTCTTGGCATATCCTTGCAAGCTCCGTCAGGTTGGATGGGGAGCGTCGATACACAGCCATTTTCAGCTCTTTCCACAGATGTTCAATTGGATTCAGGTCTGGGCTCTGGCTGGGCCACTCAAGGACATGCACAGACTTTCTCCAAAGCCACTCCTTTGTTCTCTTGGCTGTGTGCTTCGGGTCTTTGTCATGTTGGAAGGTAAACCTTCGCCCCAGTCTGAGGTCCAGAGCGCTCTGGAGCAGGTTTTCTTCAAGGATCTCGGTGTACTTAGCTGCATTCATCTTTCCCTCTATCAGGACTAGGCGCCCCGTTCCCGCTGCTGAAAAACATCCCCACATCATGATGCTGCCACCGCCATGCTTCACTGTAGGGATGGTATTAGCCAGGTGATGAGCGGTGCCTGGTTTCCTCCAGACGTGACACTTGGTATTCAGGCCAAAAAGTTAAATTTCGGTTTCATCAGACTAGAGAATCTTGATTCTCATGGTTTGAGAGTCCTCTAGGTGCCTTTTGGCAAACTCCTAGCGGGCTGTGATATGCCTTTTACTAAGGAGGGGCTTCCGTCTGGCCACTCTACCATAAAGGCCTGATTGGTGGAGTGCTGCCTGGATGGTTGATCTTCTGAAAGGTTCTCCCATTTCCACAAGGATACGCTGGAGCTCTGTCAGAGTGACCCTCGGGTTCCTGCTCACCTCCCTGGCCAAGGCCCATCTTCCCCAATTGCTTAGTTTGGCCGGGCAGCCAGGTCTAGGAAGATTCTTGGTGGTTCCAAACGTCTTCCATTTACGAATGATGGTGGCCACTGTGCTCTTTGGGACCTGTAAAGCTGCAGAGATTTTTCCGTACCCTTCTCCAGATCTATGCCTTGACACAATCCTGCTTCTGAGGTCTGCAGATAATTCCTTTGACCCCATGGCTTGGAGTTTGCTCTGACATGCAATGTCAACTGTGGGACCTTATATAGGCAGGTGTTGGCAATCCCCAATCATGTCCAATCAATTGAATGTATCACAGGTGGACTCCAATTAAGTTGTAGAAACATCTCAAGCAGTATCAGTGGAAACAAAATGCACCTCAGCTCACTTTTAGGTGTCATATCAAAGGGTGTGCACACTTGTGTACATATTATATTTTACATTTTGATTTTTAATAAATTAGCACAAATGTCTAAAAACCTGTTTTTCACTTTCATTATGGGCTATCTTGTGTAGAATTTTGAGACAAAAAATGAACTCAATCTATTGTAGAATAGGTCTGTAACGTAATAAAACGTGGAGAAGGTGAAAGGGGTGTGCAGACTTTCCGACTTGACTATATGGATCATGACAACTCTTCATTATGAATTGAAGTTTTAGTATTACACAAGTAAGCCTACTAGGCTATATGCCCAATCAATGCTTGACTTCTGGGCTACAGTGCTTAACAAGCTTAATAGGCCTAATGGATAACGAGGGGATGGGGTCGGAGAATCAAACGCGACAGAGTGGAGATCTAAAAGCTACCCACAAATGTGGAGTAACCACAAGTTTCAAAGGGGGGGAAACAGGAAACACAAACATAAAAGAAAAGTACTCCTACGAGAGCGAACTCCCGGCGTATCAGCCAACAGAAAACTACCCAAAAAAGAGGGCGAATGCTTACTCGAAAACACGACTAAAAACAGTCAGCTAAGAGAAAAAAAACCTCCAGCTCAATATACCATAAAAGAGCTACAATACAAGGAGGAAAATAAAAAGAAAAAGGTAACTAAGGTTACAGCCTCAAAGAGGACTGAAAGAAAACCAAGGGTAGGAACTGCTGAGACAAAGGAAAGCGAAAATCCTAGGTGGAATTTCCACCGAGCTCAGAATAATGTTGAACAACAATCTTTAGCAGACTAAACATAAAGATGTTGCCCATGCTAAGTTCCTACACCAAATTACCAGCCAAAGCGTAATCAGAGTTTACACTGAAGCCCTGAACAGAGGTAACGCCCAGCTTAAATAGCAGCATGCAGCTGAAACCAATCAACCCGAACTGGTCTCTAGAGGGAAAGAGTGCCCTCCAGAGGCCAGGAGCCGCCACAACCGCCAGAAAAGTGGAAGCAGGCTCAAAAACCATGAAAGTAGCCTATTTGTGTTCGTATATAGTTTGATGGTCCAATGGATTATGTGCATCATTTTACATAGTTTATAACTGAAAACATAGCATTGCTATAGCCTATCGTTAAAAAAGTTGAAAACTCTATGCCCCGCTGCTGATCATTGTCTGGCGCCGGCTCTGCTGGAATACCCAACCTCTTTTCAACTTTAATGTCTGGACTGACCTTCGAACATTAGCCTCTAGAATTTCGTGATATTTGGTGGAATCCATTCTTCCTTCCAACCGCACATATTTCCTGTGTTCGCCGCTGTCACACAACCCCAAAGCATAATGGGTCCACCTCCATGCTTAACAGTGGGCAAGGTGTTCTTCTCTACAAATGGTTCACCCTTTTTTCTCCAAACATACCGTACCTTCTGTGGATGTGGCCAAAAAGTTACAGTTTGGCTTTATCAGTTCAAAGCACACGGTTCCAAAATGCTTCAGGCTTCTCAAGGTTTTCATTAGCATACTTCAGACGCTTTAAGGCTTCTTTCTGGCAACTCTGCCATGTAGGTCTTTGTTGTTTAAAGTACGTTGTACTGTTGTCCTGTGAACAATTAGACCTGCGTCTGCTATATCTTCCATATCTTGCCTTGACTTAAACTGTTCCATTTATCTTCCGTTTTCTGATAATGTATCTGACAGTGGAAATAGGTAGTTTGAAACGTTAAGAGTTTTTTTGTAGCCTTCTCCTTGTTCGTGGAAGTGAACAGTCTTGATTCTGACATCCTTTGACAACTGATCAGAGGAACCCATGGTTGTTAACACCATACAGAACAGCCATCGCAGTTGGATGCTTTAGAAGGCATGGAGTTATTTCAGAATAAATAGTTCAGCCCTGGAATTATATTCACTTGGCTCATTGAAGCCCTAACAAGTAAATCACCTGTGCCTGGGCCTTAGTAATCATCTTTTTAAAAAGTAACAAAGTATAATCCAAAAGGGTTCCCAAATTTGAAACTGTCAAATAATAAAAAAAAAAGTAATCTTGCTTTAAAATTTGAAGAAATGTGTCTTGTTTAACTTTTAGAGGTCAGGTTAGCTTCTGTTCACTTATATTAATTGTAAAAGGAATTTTGACCAGGGGTGCCCAAAGTTTTTCTCCCCACTGTATATATATACAGTGCCCTCCACAATTATTGGCACCCCTGATAAAGATGAGTAAAAACGGTTATAAAACATGTACCTTAGCTTAGTCTCACACTGAATGAGAAAAAATCCAACCTTTAATTGAAGAATTTATTCGTAGAAAAAAAAATCCCTCATCAAGAAGTATTTTTAACAAAACCACGTGTGCCACAATTATTGGCACCCATAGAAATTCTTATGAACAAAATGTAACTGAAGCATTTTTTCCATTTATATTTTACTTTTTAAAGTTGATCGGAGTGTTTAGGAACTTTCAAGCAGTAATCCATGACTTCCTGTTTCACTGGGGTATAAATATGAAGTGACACAGAGGCCATATTCCCTTATTCATACATCAATATGGGAAAGATAAGAGAACACACAAATCAAATGAGGGAAAAGTGTGTTGAGCTTCATAAGTCAGGGAATGGCTATAAAAAAAATAGCTACTGACCTGAAAATGCCTATATCTACCGTTAGGGCAATACTTAGTATTCAGAGCAACTGGAACTGTTACAAACTTGCCTGGAAGAGGACCCACGTTTATTTTGCCCCCACGCACAGTGAGGAGGATGGTAAGAGAGGCAAAAAAATCCCAAGGATCACTGTTGGAGAATTACAGAGGAAAATATCACCTTGGGGTCATCAAGTCTCCAAAACTACCATTTGACGTCACCTCCATGCCAACAAATTATTTGGAAGGCATGTCAGAAAAAAACCTTTCCTGTCATTTCACCACAAATGTAAGCGCCTGGAGTTTGCTAAACGCTACTGGAACTTTGACTGGAACCGTGTTCTATGGTCAGATGAAACGGAAATTGAGCTTTTCGGCAAATAACACTCAAGGTAGGTTTGGCGGAAAAAGAAAGATGGCTATACCGAAAATAACCTGATCCCCACTGTTAAGTATGATGCAGGTTCCATGATGTTGTGGGGCTGTTTTTCTGCAAAAGGCCCTGGGAACCTTGTTAGGGTACATGGCATCATGAACTCCATGAAATACCAGGAAATTTTAAATCTGAATCTGGCTGCCTCTGCCAGGTCATCGTTGGATCTTCCAGCAGGACAATGATCCAAAACATACGTCCAAATCAACACAAAAATGGTTAACTGAACACAAAAGCAAGCTTCTGCCATGGCCATCTCAGTCCCCTGACATAAACCTCATTGAAAACCTGTGGGCTGAAGAGAAGAGTGCAAAAGACAGGACCTAGGACTCTGGATGATCTGGAGAGATTCTGTAAAGAGGAATGGTCTCAGATTCCTTGCTCTGTATTCTCCAACCTTATTAGATGTTACGGGAAATGACTCAGTGCTGTTTTATTGGTAAAGGGAGGTTGTACAAAGTATTAAATGCAGGGGTGCAGGTTTTTTTTTTTCTCAAAATAAATTTACTTCAATTAAAGGTGGGATTTTTCTAATTTTTTCAGTGTGAGATTAAGCTAATTCACCAAATGGTGAATTTTTTATAACCCTTTTTACTCAGTTAAGTAAATGCTGATTTTCAACACACTATTCTAATTTCTTGAAATACTGTTTTGGGGTTTTTCTGTAGCTGTAAGCCAAAATTATGAAAAATGAAACAAATAAAGGCTAGAAATATTTCACTTTGTGTGTAATGAATCTATAATCTATGAAAGTTTCACTTTTTGAATGGAATTATGGAAAAAAAAAAACTTATCCACGATATTCTAATTTTTTGGAAAGGATCTGTATATACTGTATGTGTGTGATATATATAATGTCCTGTACAAACAAATGCATACTTGCAATAGGGACATCAACTGCCCAACTATTCCCTTCAGGAAGTATCAGTCTCAAAGCTTCCACACTGAGTACTGCTACTGGTAATGCTGGCTTGTTTCCTTGAATGTTTACACCTTTAATTGTCTGCTGAAGCATCTGGTTCCCAGTCAGTTTTCTTGGATGGACTCCCTTGGTTCACAGCCTGGGATGATTAGACACCTGCACCTGGGAACAGCAAGGGATGACTGGGAGATGGAGCCAAGCTTGTCAGGAAGCAGTGTGCTCCAGCATGGCAGCTACCACACAGAGGGGGTCTGATAGCAGATGTTCAGCCAGCAAGCTAAATCGCTGCTTTAGCAATGCATAAATTATATTTTTTATTATTGGTTCTTCAGAAAACAAAAATCAGGATGGATTCAGGAGGACTGCAATCACAGACAGGGTGTGGGGAGATTCCATTCAGCCATCAACATTTTATGTAGGGGATGTGAAAGTCATGAAGTTATGCATAAAAGTAATACTGCATGGCCAGCATTTTCATTATGGATATCAAGGTTGGCAGTTTGTGTTAGCATAATGGCTCCTGATGGCCACTGCATTCGCTGTCACTCAGGCATGACTAACTTTGAAGAGCCACAAGGAAACTCAACAGAACATGGCCATGACTTGCATGCAAATACTGGATTATCACTTTGATTGCACCAGACCGTACCTTGGAATGCACAGATCCATCAAAGAAACAACTGCTGAGTGCAGTGAATGGTAGGGCATTGATCAAGCTATAGTGGTGTTGGCCATTAAATATGGCTCCGCTTTGAGCTATTTACCCCAGGCAGGAATCAAGGGTTTCCTCCAAGAATGGGGCAGCAGTCAATAATTTACTCCCAATCATTAGAATGAAAAGACAACACAATGTTTGTAATACATAATTGAAGACCCTGGTGCTAAAAGTACTGAAGTCACATTTTTAGACAATTCAAGTTGAGCATAGAAAAATGTTGTATTTGTTTAGCTAAGTCCACCCTATAAATATTGTTAACAGAAAAGGTGCCTAAGCAATGCATAAAAGCAGAAAAACTTTTAATGGCTGATTTTATGGATCAATGATATTTTCGGATTAGATTTTCTCAAAATAGTCATTTTGTGACTTCAGTACTTTTAGCACCAGGGTCTTCAATTGGTAATAAAACAATGTGCCCAGCTGAGATTATGTACTCTGCATTCTAGTTCTGGAAACAGGTCACTTCAACAGTACAGTTTGTTTCTTTTCGGATTAGACATGACATCCATTTTATGTTCTACTGTCCCTTGTACAATGACCGAAAACATACGGCAGCAATCAACCGAGTATGTAAATGGGACTGTGGCTTCTATGCAATCCCGACAATAAACATAACCGATCAGCAGAGAAGAGTAGCAATAATACAGTAGCTTCACTTTTTGACAGTGAGCTGTCATCACCATAAAGTGACTCCAACTACTTCTGACATGTACTTCCACTGATGGTTATGTTGTCAGTTGCATCAGAGCAGGCAGGTCCATAGCCTCCCGCCGGCAGGGCCCAGTTTAAATGGAGTGAAAATTCCACCCAGCCGCTATGTCACCTACCAACTCGAGCACACCCAGTGTGTCTGGAGTCTGTGGCTGACTATGTGGAAGTGCCATCGCCCTAAGGCCAGACTAGTCCCCATCAAGAATGACAAACAATCATCAATATCTCACACCAGAGTGACGAGTAAATAAATCAATGAAGTGAGACAACATCACAAAGGACATCCTAGCGATGTGATGGATCAATCTCAAATGACCCATACAACACTGGTATAACATATAGCATAAGTAGTCTGGTGAAAATGTGTTTTTAAAGAGGCCCTGCATTTTAAATACACTTTACTTATGTACAAGTTAGCATATGAATATAATACAAGGGACCAGACAGTGAATCTTTCATTCCTATATTCCACACTGTGCTGGACCTGGCAAAGGATTTTTTTCCATGAAGATGAAGAGTACTAAATACACACCTGAAAATGGCTAATTACAGATGCATATGAGAAACACAAACTGAAGTAAATGAAAATGACTCACTGTGAGATACTTGCAAAAAGACATTTAATAAGTGCAACATAAATAATTATTGCAGTATTTGCCTCAAATGAGTACTTTAACAGCTTTTTACACGTCAGACATGATCACAATTACATCACTGTGAGCTGATGTGTTACTGGCCCATATATCACCAAACCATGGAGCTCATGATGGTCTAAATGTCTCATTCAACTCTGTGTGCATGTGTGTGTGTGTGTGTGTGTGTGTGTTGGTGGGGGTTCTGTGGGGTGGGGAGAACTTGGAGGGTTGCTGTTCAGAGCATTCTCTGCCAGGTGGAAATACTCAGGGAAGACTCCACTGTCCGACCACAAGCCACAAAGGATCCATCATTCAGTTATTGATATTTTTCAAAATTCTACACCATATATACCTAGCATGCATAGTTGTAGCATAATAGAATATGTCAGCTCTAGTGGAATGGAGTCATTTTAACTGTACGTGAGCCCTTAGGCACTGCTACGGCAGAATCATTTGGAAGACAATAATAATTTTACTCGCCAGGCTGTTGGATGAAATTTGTTTCATGGCTTCGAAGGTATGAGCTTGGAACAGATGCCAGGATTCATTTATTGACCACATGAAATGTGACTTTGTCCCCAGGACATTTATTAATGCAACGAGCAATGAAGAAGGGAGCAGAAGTTTCGAGCGGTGAGATTTAGATGAAAAAAGGCAAGTGAAAATTTCATCATCTTGTCCCCAAAGTGTTCCCAAATTCACTTTCACTGTATGTGAAACTCAAAAAATCTAATTGTGAATCTGGCTTCATCGGTGTGAGATACATGGCTCCGTCTCATTGCTATTACGTGCGTCAGAAATGATCAAATAAAATCGGTGAGGAGTGGCCTAGAACCAAACAAATGTCATCTAAGTGTCTACAAATAAAGCTGTATGAAAATGATGCGTGCCTTTTTGCCAATAACACAGAAATATGAAATGTCAGATCAGACACTGGCTTGCCTTTTACTTGTGGAGTCCTGTGTTTAGTACCATGGAAGTTTAAATCTCCAGAAAGCAAAAGAATGTAATGGCACATAAATGATTGCTGTTAGATATGTAATGCTCAATCAGTACAGGTCTCTATGGCGCATGTCCCACTGGCATCTTACAGACTTGTCCTGATTTACCTACTTTCTTCATTTACAAAGATTAATGAAAATTTGAATATTTTAGTTTGCAGAGATTGATTGTGTCCCTTTACCTTCCCCATAGCAGAAATATTCAAGCCTTAATCCTGGTGGTGATTTTGTCAACAAGTACAGGGAAAATTAATAGACTTTCAAATGGCAAGCTCCTTGGAGAGTGTCTCTTGCGTGAACGTCAAGAAGCAAAATGACTACAGCTGCTCAGGGACATTAATTTACTTTCATCCTTTCTCCTCTTTGTTACCCACTCTTTATGATATTTTTGCATAAGATGCCCCAAATGCTTAGCCTTGTAAAATAGAGTATGAGTTAGGTAGAGGTTTCTAGCATTTACAAATTGGCCTTGATACAACTGTGTAACATGACTGATGTGTTCAATCAAACAATTTTCATGCTCGTTACATTTAACCAGATAATTTTCTAAATACGCTCCGATAAATATAACTGTCCCACAGGTGAATTTTGCCATTTCAGAGGACCCAGCCAGTGGTACAGTAGGTGCAGTCTTGTAAGAGGCAGTTCGTGAAAATTATTTAATTAAGGTTTGCTCATTAATACTCATTTGAGCACCCTGGTGTTAGTAGCTGCAAAAAAAATCAGACTTTAGTTTATTTTTCTAGCAAATAGGGGTCCATTTCAGATCTGAATGCAGGGCCGTATCTTATCTTAGGTAAAAAGCGAATGAAGTAGATTCATATTACAGAGTGCTGCACGTCCCCTTTAAATGTGCTTTATTTGCAAGACGCTGTTCACGGGCACAAATACAAACTGACCCAGAGCACAGGCCGCAAGGTCTTCTTAAAGTGCTCTGGACACCAATATGCAAATCCAACACACTGACATCACATAACAGGAGCACATTACTCAGCTTCCTCTCCAGTGGCTAGCTTGTCCCTAGACTCTACCCCCTTCTCTCATGTTGTACCTTTCAAAAGAACCAAACGACATGCTCTGATGGCTAGCTCACAAGCTAAATCCATATTTTATATATATATATATTTATATATAGACGGGGGACATATTAAAGGAAAAACCAACATAAAGTGTTTTAGTAAGGCGTTGGGCCACCATGAGCAGCCAGATCATCTTCAATGCGCCTTGGCGTAGATTCTACCTCTAGTCTAGCATAGATTCTATTCTCTGGAACTCTACTCTTCTTCCAAATGATATTACCTCATTTGGCGTTTTGTTGATGGCGGTGGAGAGCGCTGTCTAGCATGTCGGTCCAAAATCTCCCATAGTTGTTCAATTGGGTCTGATGACTGTGAAGGCCATAGCATATGACCCTCATGCCCTGTGGATGGGAGCATTGTCATCCTGGAAGAGCATATGAGCATATGTTCTACTGTCCCTTGTATAATTACCTAAAACATACGGCAGCAATCAACCAAGTATTTAAATGGGACTGTGGCTTCTATGCAAACCCGACAATAAACATAACCGATCAGCAGAGAAGAGTAGCAATAATACAGTAGCTTCACTTTTTGACAGTGAACTGTCATCACCATAAAGTGACTCCAACTATTTCTGACATGTACTTCAACTGATGGTTATGTTGTCAGTTGAACGACCTTTAATATTTTTACCAATACATCAACAAAAATTCACATCCAACACATTAGAATACCAAGCTTAGTGTATGTCAACTTTAGTGTGTCAACTTTAGTGTATGTCAATTTTTTTGAAGATGTAAAACATTTTTTCATATGGGCTGAAAAAAAGCTTCTGGTTTTGATACATTTTGCAATTGTATTGTACCTACTTGAGGTTCTTTGTGCGTTTCCACATGGTCTTGTTTTGTTATCGCCGATCGTCATAGCTGCATCAGAGCAGGCAGGTCCATAGCCTCCCGCCGGGAGGGCCCGGTTTAAATGGAGTAAAAATTCCACCCAGCCGCTACGTCACCTACCAACTCGAGCACACCCAGTGTGTCTGAAGTCTGTGGCTGACTATGTGGAAGTGCCATATGTGGAGTGGTTAAAAATTAGTTTTAATGACTTCAACCTAAGTGTATGTAAACTTCCGACTTCAACTGTAGCTAGGTACATGGGATATAGCTGGGTAGCTTGATAAGATAGTTTTGAAAAGGTACACAGGGATATCCACAGGTAGCCACCCATACAGATAAAGGGATGAAAAAGCTAGAGAACTATAAGTCAGATAACTGCATGTGTCATGGTTTTTGATGATTTTTTGCCTTGCAGTCATTTTACTCGGTAGCCACGCGAGGGCGCTGCCTTTTCAGTGGATGTTTGCTCCGCCCTGTCTTTATTGCGGAGCTTCTCTCAGCATCCACACCTGTGCGTGGTTACCTCGAAGCTATTTAAGCCCACGTTTCCTTCATTCGGGACTTCTGTATTATTTTGCACTGTTTTGTATACTGTTTGGGTATTCAGTGTTTGTTTGGTGTGTGTTTTTTGTGCCATTATGCTATTCGCCTGTTCTTACGCTTCTCTTTACTGAGGCAGGGAGTTTATTTTTTCTGGCTCTTCTTTAGTCACTTAGCTCGTAGAAGTATAGGACAGCAGTTCTCTGTTCTATTCACCTTTCGATGGTCTCCATACTGAGAGACCGGGCATTCATGCTTCTATTTAGTTACTTAGCTCGTAGAAGTATAGGGCAGCATTCTTTGTTCCATTCGCCTTGTTTGGTTTTTTCTTACTGAGAAACCTGGCGTTCGTGCTTCTACTCATTTGTGTGTGACAGTGAGCCGGTTGGTAGCTTCGGTCAGTTAGTTCCCTGTTTTGTCTCTCCTTCTCGTGGACTACGTTTCCCCCTTATTGAGAGTCAGGGCGTTTATTACGTTTTTTCATGTGTTGCGTGTTACTCAGGTGCCGGTATATGTAAGGACTCAGAGACTGCTGTATTTCCGCCTTGTAGCCAGCAGTTCTCACTCCGTTTAGAGCGAGGGAGGGAATTTTCGTGTATTGTCTCCTCCCTTTTACCCGCACTTTTTTCTGTCCCTTTGTTATTTTACCGCCTAGGCATTCGTTCACGCACGCTTCCTTCTCCTTCCCTTAATTACGGGGTTTCCCGTCTTAGTGGCTTTTCGGAGCTTAAAGAATCCCCTTCCTGCATTTGGTCCCTCGAACCTCACACGTCACGCCCCCCTTACAGCATGAAACTGCAATTATGAAATAAGAAAGCTTTTCTACAAATATACAGTTTGTTGGTAATGCAATTTTATGCATTTAAAAAAAAAAAGTTATTTTATGAAGGCATAATTGGACTTGGTTGAACATTGCATGTTGTTCTAAGTGGTATAACTATAAATAGAAGAGAAGAGCAAGCAGCAGTTTCAAAAGACAGCTTGTAGTTTAGAAAATCATCACACTGAGTACGTTTGAATGTCACTCAAGACAAATCGATTTTTATCGCCAAATTGATTAAACAAGGCTTAAAGTAATGACTTATGGCTTAGCTATAACAGTGTCCAATTAAGATTATCTGAGGCTGAAGAAAAGCCTGTTCATTCTAATTTCATGTTGGAACAGAGTTATTATATTGTAATACTCACAGGAACAAGTTTGTAGATGGTGCAATTAAATTTCCAGAACAAAACATTGTTGGCTCAGTGGTGGACTCCCCCAGGACTGAAGGGTTCCTTCATACTTGCTCTGGAGAAGAGGGGGGGGGGTGGATCATATTTTCTAATGACTCCTCTAATAATCTTTTGGGGTGTCTGCCATATACAACGATTATTAATTAGTGGTGGGAAACCTCCGCAGAGACCTTCCTTAGTGAAAATGCAAGCTGTTTAATTCCCCAGGCTACCCAACCAGGGAAACGCTTGCTAAACCCATCTTTAAGTACAGGACACACTCTCTGCGCCAGAGCATGAAATACCAGCTGAAGGGTTTTTTTTGGGGGGGGGGGGGGGGGGGGGGGGCGGGGGGTATTGATCCCTGGGTGGCCATTATGTTGCATTCCCTTTTTTCCACATGGCTGTATTGCAGAGCTATATTGGTTTGCCTTCCTTCATTCTGGAAGGACAATGGTACCTTGCTGATCAGTTCTGCATTCCCTCCCCCCACACTGCCATGAGGCACATTCTAATGGGACACAAGTGGATGTTCAGAAACAATATCCCTCAAAGGAGTAAAACATGCTGCCTTCTAATTACAAGTAGAATACCCCTACCAGTGCTCAACACTGTATTTGAATATTAAATCTGAGAAGACTGTCTGGTGGTTAAGCATTTATGAAAAGGAGCATAAGCCATATTAACACTCTATCCAATTACATACTTTCAGCTACTTATTGACTTTGCCAGCGATATTAAAACCAGTGTACATTTCCTGCAACTTTTACAGAAGGTGGGTTAGTTATGAAGCAGACTCAGTACCTTCACTGACAGTACACTCTTATGGTGCTACGTGGTGCATTAACTCATGCATAGTCAACCCTTCCAACAGATGAGAGAATATCTAACTGCAAACCATGGGAGCCCTAGGCACAAAAACCAAATCAACAAAAAATCAATCGGTGAATTTAGAAGTGTCTTCTGTGCTGCTTTTGTCACAGAATATTGATGTATGCTTAGTTATAACTAGTGGCAAAGTGGTAAGAGAGATCACATATAAGAAGCACAACAGCACTGTTGTCATCTCTAACATTTTGTGTGCCAAATATGAATTATATATTTTAGCCCATCAAAAATCATGATCATTCACATTTCATCGAAAGATTTCACCTGATAACATTTTGGTCCAAACTAATTTTAAAAGGGTGGACCTTTAATAAGTAAAGGGTAATTTATTTTCTCACAGTATGCTGCTAGCTGATGCCTGCACTCTGCTAGCTGCTACAGGGTAATGACCAGCATCTCCTCAATTGCCCTTTATAGGATTTGTGATGTACAGTCATGTGGGTGCACAAAATGTTTGTGAGACATCTGTCAAAAGACAAAAGACTTATGTGAACTGCTTTCATTTAAAAATTTGCTGTAAACACACCACACCTTATCTCTATGGAAACATATTTTTCAAAGCACTTTGTAACATATGAAGTAGTCATCACCAAAAGTTGGATCTTTTTAGTTACCTTTGAAATCCAATTTCATTGGTGGAAAGGTCAAGTCTGCTCATTTTTCTGTTTCCATCTATTTGTTGAGGAGTAATTATAGTTTAAATGTCGGAAAAGGATGAACTGTGTCCAGACACTCTTCCAGCTCCTACACTGTATGCAGATAGAAGCCACACATGCCACCCATCTATATACATTAAAATGATGGCCTTCTGCTAGCAAAGGGAATATGGTACTTTGTAATGAAACATTCAACTTTGATTTACATCATGAGTTTTCTCCAATGTATACTCTAATTCAATGGTGCAGTGGTAAGTATAAAAAAGGTATACTTTAATGGTGTGTCGGATATGTTGTTCTTAGATCACAGCCTTTGAGAGAGAGAGACAACATAATTGGTATGCCGAACTTGTTCATGGTCCATACGATATCACATTGTTATTAAGTAGCCTGCTCTGGTTAACCTGACTTTAAAAATGCTCTCTGGCTCTCTTTTAAGTGATATTAAGACCTAATTTAGACTTTCTTTTGACTTGTTGGTTGATTCCACCAGGTTATTGTTCGACTGACATATCATCAAATTGGGCAATTGAATTGATGACTGTCATTTTCTGTAATAATTATTAAATTAAATCACATGAAATGTAGGTTAAAAGAGGGGTCTCTCAGCATGCAATACCGACTGTGTTCAGTATTCAGAGTGCTGAACATTAACAAGGGCATTGAATGTTGGAACTGCTGAATTTTGGGAAATAAGCACATTTTACTCCGTCCTTACTACCCCAACAGCTGGACTATTGGTTTGGTGTGTGGGTGCGCTTTGGGGGCGGGGACATATTGTTTGCATCTAATTTAAAGTGATTGCCAACCCAGTTAAAATTTATAGGAGAATAGGATTTTCAGAAAAAGGTCTAGTCCTGTGTTGACTCCTACCTAATCTCTCTCTCTCTCTCTCTCTCTCTCATGAAATCCACTCACCCAATTGTTTTAACTGTGTTACTATTTTATATGGACTGGAACCTTGCCTTGAACGAAGAAAGGATCTGGTTAATCAACACCTCCAGAAGTAATATAGATCCTGAAAACAATAGTTTTGATTGGATAAAGGAGACAGTACACCTCAATCATAACAGTCCCATATATTCTTGTCTATTCAATTCTTAGACAAAGCAATCTTATGGTAGATGGCTTTTTACTGTATCACAAAGAAATAAATTTGATCCCATGTCCCGTTCTGGTTTTAACACCTTATTTTGTTCCAGTTAGGTATGTTTAATTTTGTATGTCAACATTTTTAGGATTCGTCACCAGTAGACTGATGAATCTAATATGATGGTATTATTATGATTAATCATTACAATTATTATTGTCATATACGGTATCAGTGGGTGTCTTTGGTTAAACGTTAACTGTAGCTCACACAAAAACAGTAGCCTGTTGTTTTTGTCAATTAAAATAATGTGTGGTGAAATGTATCAATACAGAATATGCTATTTACAATACACCGTTGTCAGGTCAACACATTAGCTTCATGTGCTATATAGCACACTGGATATCAATTTATTGGTATTATTAGTATACATGCTATTTAAAATACAATGCTATTGTGCGCATTGGATTTGAAATAAAACAATGAATGTAACGTTAAAATGCAGACTGTCAGCTTTAATTTGAGGGTATTTACCTCCATATCGGGTGACCCGTGTAGGAATTACAACCCTTTTCATACATAGTCCCCCCGTAATTAGAGTACATTTTCACACCTATGTTTGGAAGGCTTTTAACACATTTTTTAATTGTTGAAATTGTGAATTCTTGTTTGGGTCAAGGGTGTTTCCTGGCACTGAGCAGGTATAGAATAAAAAAAAACATGAAAGTAGAAATTATATGTATTTCATACATAAAACACTTAAATGTAAATTTTCACCAGAAAAACTACAACCTGTTTTAAGTAGTAATTGCAAGATTTTTTGGTAGGACATGATTTGTCCAAATTCCCAAGAATGGGTGATATATATATATATATATATATATATATATATATATATATATATATATATATATATATGTGATATCTGCTATTTGATATTATCAATATTACTATTTTTATGAAGTCCTGCTGGAGCTCTGGTTGTTAAATTACATGCATTTGATAAAGAAACAGAATATCAAGGCATTTTGTTCTGCTACTTTAAAGAAGAGGGGAAATACTAAATATATCAGTTCACATTCAAGTAAAAAGAATATAAATCTTTTAGAAGGGACAGAAGCACAACACCCATATGAGCAGCCATGGCCGCCCCAGTATCCAAACATACACACTAACTTAGGCCTAATTAATGAAAAACAGTTTTTAATGAATGTTGACGAGTAACATTGTGTACCGTTTGCTTTTAAAAACCTCATTTGAAAACCTCAGGTAATTAAACCTGTCACAAACGTACTTGGGCGTGTTGGGCGAGTTAAATGAAAGGAGGAAGAAAGGTGAACTTTACTCAGTTGCACACCTGGCCCTAAGTCAGATCATTAAATGGAAGTCTCAATCAAATGAATTGCAATTCAACCTTAATTTATAAATTGTTTACTGTTCATGAATTAACTTTTGCAAATTGGGAGCATGGGTTCTGTTCACAAGGAGTAGTCGCAACAGTGCACTCGAACACCAGCTTGGTGATTCATTTCACTGACAAAGTAGTAACCGATGATCGATTGTGGATGCCGAGACTTCGAAAACCATTTCCCCTTTCAGTTACTTCACCTTTCTGAAAGCCCTCTGACATTTTGATCACCAGTTAGTGCTATGCCAACATAATTAATCACAGATTTAGTGCTGTGGTGGTCTCAGAGTGATCTCAGGGGCTCTATTACATTATATTATCTAATGACACACACACAAAGACATACATACACACACCGCACACACACCACACACACACACACACACACACACACACACACACACCGCACACACACCGCACACACACCACACACACACACACACACACACACACACACACACACACACACACACACACACACACACATATACATATACATATATATGTATATATGTGTATATATATATATATATATATATATATATATATATATATATATACATTGTACATATACATACAACACACACATATCATGGTGCTCACTGTATATATATATATATATATATATATATATATATATATATACATACATACATGCAGTGAGCACCATAATTCATTGAACAGTGACACATTTTTTGTTTTTTGGTTCTGTGCTCTAGCACTTTGAGTTTGAAAGGATACAATGACAATGAGGTTGAAGTGCAGACTGTCAGCTTTAATTTGAGGGTATTTTCATCCATATCGGATGAACCATTTAGAAAATATAGAACCTCTATGGGAATTGGGGGGTGGGACTAGATTCAGCTGTAAATTACACTGGAACAGTATGGAACACATGGCTGGCTGAATGGCTCTAAGTCATCAAGGGTTTGACGTATCAAATAAGCCTTAAACCATCGCTCTGCTGCCAGACATGCAGTAGATATGGATGGATAACTTGAAGGGTTTCTTCTCCTGACTTATTTGTCCATAGAGTTCAATAGATCCATTCAAATGCATATAAGTTATAGAATCACTTTTTTTTTTAATGCAGTTTGTTTTAAAAAAAGCATATTAAATAAAGTAGCATAAATGCAAAACTATATTTTAGTCATTTCCTTCCATCTAAGACATCAAATTAGATGGGCGTTATTTAACCTTATTGAACCTTATAGTCAAAAGATGAAGTTATTCATAATACACATTATTATTATTTTGACTAAAGTAAGGTGAAACAAAAATGTGAACTTGACTTGCTTGACCTAGGCTAATTATTTATCTCAACGACAGCTAGCTTCATCTTCAGACAGAGACTGGACAATCCTCCTCGGATTCAATTTGTGTGGTGTCATCTTTGATGGGATCAGAGAGTCTCAAAATAGCCACCAGCTTCTCAACTCTTTCGTTTGTCAGCCTGTTGCACACTCTGCTGTATGTTCCATTAAACAGGAACCAGTTCCGCTGTGATGCAGCTGATGCTGAAGGGATCTGGAGAATAACTGAAGAAACAGGGGACATGGCTTCACACTTAGAGTCCCTTCCACTAGGTTGATGCCTTGATGTGTTTGGCTGCCTCCCAGGTGGCATCAGCACTCCACAGCGCTTTGTTATTGGAAGATTTTGCCAAATTTTAAGAACTTTCCTCTGATCTAGATTAAAGTGCTGTGCAATGGCAGTGATGCTACCATATGTCACAGAAACCTGCTCTCCAGAAAGGACCTGGGCCTGTTCAGCACATTTTGTTTGTTTATTGTTTTCTTAAACTGTTGTGTTTTATTAGCTTTTTTAAGCATGAGATTGTTACAGTGAGTGGTGATTTTCCCTGGAAAATTGCCGAAGATTACTGAAAGTTACCTGGAAAATTCCCTCCATTTGCAACCCTACAAAGGGGTCAGAGGAGTGTTGTATGGGTGACTTTTTAAAAATGACATTAGATGGTGTGAATATGTATTTTCCTAATATAAGCAATTGTAAACAGATGTTTCCTGGTGTGCGATATTTTCTTATGAAACATTGATTGAAGGTAAAATTTGAACAACATTTCACATATGTTGCAGTGGCTGGATTCATCAGTACAAATAATGGACAGTAAGATAACATGTTCATAAGTGTAGCTAAACGAGTGTGTGGTTGAGTCTGGTACAGACAGTGCTGTCATTGCCGCCCTGGGTTTCAACCTGCCACACATTCCCACAAGCCATGCCACTTTTGAACACCCTACACTTACTTCTGCTGGTCGCACGCATTCAGTTCAAAACTCAAATTGTATTGCTCCTTTCGTTCTTCAAACAATGATCACACCATACACTCCAACCAGTCCCCTCAGGTTAGTGTCCGCCCACCGGCTGGCTGTCCCATCCCTTCAAGCTCCCAGCAGCTCTTCATCACGGCCCCAGTATTTTCTACTCTCACCTTCCTCTGGTGGACCAGCCTTTCCCAGTCATGTTTGCAGATTCACTGTCTATCTTCGGCCAAAGTCTCAAAACTCACGTTTTAAATTACATCCTTTGTGCAAATTAATTGAATCGCTGGCTGATTTTGTTATTTTTTCCATTTGATGAGTTTCTATGCCTACCATTTGTTCTTATATTTTTCTCAAATCCTATAAATCTCTCTGGGAAAAAAAAGAAGTTATTCTGATTAGTTTTCAGTGATTTCTTCTTCAGGTGGATAGATTATGCCATATTGCATCATCCCAATGTAGTGTAGAAAAGATTAATAAGTGCCATATCAGAACACAGGAAATTGAGGAATCCGACAGAAGAAGACTTACCAAATTCACAAACAGAACCAATGAGAATTTAAGACGGAGATGCAAAAACAACCATAAGCAAGAACAAAACAATCAGGTGCGACAATCAAATGCATGAACTCACCTGGATGAGGATGGTCTTGAAATTATGCAAATTAAGATGTGTGGAATGTATGGATGAAATGGTAAACAAAGATAGCTGAACATTAAAATCCCAGTGTATGCTTGATTAAATTAATTTGCACAAGGATGTACACCTCAATATTTGTATTTAATGCAATGTTTCTATCTATTAAAAAAAAACAATCCTCATTTATCATGTACTCTTGAGGAATGCACCTTGATAAAGACACTTGTATAATTGTAACTGTAGTTCTCTGGCTCATATGATGTTTGCCTACCATGTGACATGCACTTTTGGTTGATTAAAAATGGGGATGCAGATGTGGATATGACATGATAATTATAGGGGTCTATTCTGACTTGTGCATGCCATAGTGGTTTTATTGAGAAAGGGGCGTAGTTCTTATTTTCCAGTGTTACATGCATTCTGATCTTGAACGCTAAATCCTATGCAGATGGTAGCAACTGTTTGAATAAAAGCCCAAGCCCAATTAAAAGCTGGATGACCTGGGGCCACACGTATAAAAGTCTGAGTAAAAGAATGCGTAAAAGAATGCTTAGGGAGAAAGTCTGAAATCCGCTTGCCCAAAGTTTTGCATTTTCTCCCTCTGCCTTTTGATCATGGTGTCGCCATATCACACCGACTCCAAACACTGCGTACGTATGGTGTCCAGCGTGTGCAGAGGTACACAGGCTCTCTTATTGTATATATCTGAATATCTGTGTGGAATCTCGCTTACGCAGCTTTCTGAGGGCATTTTTCTGCTGAGCACTGTTTATATATGTGGCCCGTGGAGTGTTTAATTTTACCATGTCATAATCGTAATATAGTGTGATAATTATTTAATAGGTTTCTCTTGCCTTAATGCTAACAGTAATACTTGTGAAGGCTATGCCTAGAGTGATGGCCTTGCTGAAGGCACATACTACAGCCTCCTTGTCTTCCCGCCAACAAACAGAGAAAAAAGTGACATTTTCTGCGTCATTAATCTGAACCACTATAGCCTTTACAAAACACATTCCAGTGAAATTAATATTGAGAACAAATTAACTGTTTGCTTCACACCTTTTTCGTCGTATTGCTTTTAAAATCCCATGGTGACTGGCAAGACATTGCGAATGTCTAATTATCCTGCGTAATTAGCCTACGGCGCAACCTTTTTTTTTTTTACGGAAAGCCACTTCAACCAATAGATGGTAGCGTTGTGACGCTTTTTCACCGAGTCATCAATTACACAGGCATGATTATGCTAACAGACACGTATTAATACAACAATTAAAATAAAATAAGTAATTCATAGAGAAGTTGCCTACCTTGCTATATAGAAATATGTGTGCGTCTCCTGGTGTTCACTTGTGCTAATTCTTTGACAATATCCTCACAAATTCTGTCGTTTTCAATACTGAGGACTGCTAAACCAGATGGTCTTTCTCTGGATAATGCCCCCTCAGTTGACTCTTGATTATCTTGAGTTTCGAGAGTGACCGTTCGCCATTTGCCACTGCCACGAATAGTTAAGAGCAGTGGCGACATCTGGTACACTGGGCAACATTTAATTGTGTTTTATGAGCATAAGATCCATTAGATCTTTAATTGATCCCAGTTCAACCCCATGTATTTCTCATCTCAGTACATTTTGAAAAGAGAGTAATTGTGACAACAACAAAAAAAAGCTCTTGTGAAAGGTGCTACCCGTATGAAGCTGCCAATAACTTGTCAGAATGCAAATCAGTGCTCCACCCAGTCAGGAAATTCTACCTAGTTATCTAATCAAGGAAGAACCAACTGAAAGTCTCCCCACAAAAATTATGATATATGTCAGCCAATTAGATTTTTTATTGCATTTTATTTTAATATTTTTATTTTAATCTTTGTTCATCCAGATAAACCGTCATTCTCTGGGCATCTGAAACAATGACTTCTACCCCAGTGGAGAGATGGCTCAGTGGAAAGAAAAAGTGAACCAAACTTAAACTGTGGCATATAGTAAGATGCTATTGTACACCGATTTTGTATCGAATTTGTATTATAGTATTATGTATTATTCTTGTTTATGTGTTTTATTTAAGTTTAAAATACTATTTCATGTTTGCTTTACTGGAAAACTCTTTCATAAGGGATTCATTTGAGAAAATTAAAGAAATTTCACAGTTCATGATTAATCACGGCAAACTGATAATTTTACAGCCCTAAATGTTAGTTTTATTATTGGAATGTGGTTTTATTATATGGCAATGATAGAGGCACAATATAATCAACCCTCAATTTGTGTGTCCATAATTCTACCCCAGAAATGTGTACACATAGTTATGTATGTTTGTTTCCTGATTTCAGTTGGCTTGTTGAATTATTATTATTATTATTATTAGTAGTAGTAGTAGTAGTAGTAGTAGTAGTAGTAGTAGTAGTACTGAGTTTATTGAATCAGTACATTGTCTCTCTAATAAAGTCAATTCCCTGAAGGCCTTTGACCAATACTGGGCTATTTCTTTTTACTTTATGTCAGCTACGCTGTTGTACACTAGAGGGCTCTGAGCTCACCAGCACTATAAACATTTCAGCATCTCTCTTTCTGACATGCCATATACTACTTTGGGATCCTGACAGTAAAGCAATCTAAGACTTGAGGATATTATAATTTACCATTCCAAGTTCAAACCAGTTTTATTTGACTTTTTGAACATTTATTTCAGTAAGAATGTTTGTTTATTTCCCCCAAATATAGACTTAAATATCTATTTAATAGATATAATTTCTATAATATTTAAATGAAAATATAAGTACTGAAATATAATGCTTTCCAGTGTTACTTTGTACTCTTCGCATATTTTCCTGAAGTTTGTAACAGCCATATTTGAAGGGCACTACATGTTCAGTAAAATGGCAATGTCATTAATTAAAACATTGTCTTGAACATGTTTTATGCATTGTGTGTGCACTTCTTACAGTTGAAAATCAAAACGCGTTATTTTGTTTATTTCCCTGACAAACAGACATATATCTGGGGATTAGATGTGGCTAGATTTGTATGCAGAGCTGTGGTTTGAGGTGATAAACTTGTTTTCGAATTCTGGTTTAAAACTGCTGTAATGAGATGGTGTTTTCATTATTATATCACACGTTGCATTCTATGTGTGACTCCAAAGTAACTTTAGCTTCAGGTTCACATTAAATTACGTTGCCTCCGGACAACAGGAGTCCACATTTTTGATGATTCGATCTGCCACCTTGCACATGTATGGGCCACTACCGTGCCAGATTTGCATCCAGTAAATTGCTTTTTATGACACCGTTATTACTTTTTTCCTCCCTCTAGCAATACTTTACAACGACTGATTCAAATACGGTTAACTAAAATGGTGAATCATAATATACAAAGTAGGCTATATACGGAAGAGGAAAAATAATGTTTGTCTGAAATATTGCATTTTGATAATGTGTGCATGACATCTGATATTTATCTATGTATGTCTATGCTGGTGTTCACCACTATCGGAAATAAAGCAAAGCCGACGCGCTGTTGCAACAACCTCATAGCCTGCCAAACGATGCGCTCTTCAGACCTGCCTCATTTTCTGTCATTGGTACCGACGTGACGTCTCTAAATGTTTCGTAACCTTAAAGATTAAAGAGCGAAATGACAGCTTTTTAAAATTTTATCAATTTAGTTTTACCAATGCTACGACACAACATAAATGCATTACACGTGCTATGTGTAACTGCCAAAACGCCTCTCGGTGGTTTCCTGTAAATCGTGTTCAAATGTTCAAAACACTGCAGAAGCTGGGGGTTGAAACAACGATGAGGCATGGTCATAAAAGTTGTGTCGTCCCTTGAGCGCATGCATTAATTTCTAAGCGAGAGACTTGCCACTTCATCAGCCCAATGAGAACGGCTAGGGGAGGCTCCTTGCGCGAAACACTTCTACGCCGTCTCCTCCCTGTTACATTTTGCAGGAAGGCACTAAGGTGAAGTACTCGGCGGTATTGCGAGATTGGTGATTTGTGCGGATTCATATTGGCCCCCCTCCCTGTTTTTGATCATTTTCTTCAACTTGCTCCAAACAAAATGCACTGAGCATTACCCGTATTGGGAGGATACTTCTTCTCCAAAGCTTACCATGGTGCGGGCACCTGGAAACAAGACAGTAAGTACTGAGCAAAATTAACAGGTGCACCAATGTTTGAGCACATTCCATGTGGGGTAATCTGTGCAGTTACCTACCTTCATCAATCGAGACATTTTTGTTATCATCGTCTGTAATTTATTTTAAGATATCTATCAAATGATTAATAACTAGCCTACTATTTTGCTCCGGAAGAAACCGCCAGTGGTGTCGAGTCATTTCGTCCAGATTCCCACTAAATTCCGAAAAAGAATACCCCGTATGATGATTTCGGTGAGGCGTGCAGATGAAGAGATGTATGAAAACCTTGTTGTATGAAAAACTTAAAATTTTGAGCATCAGGTAATGTACTATCATCGCATGAAGTGTTCACCGAAATTTTAACTAACTACAGCGTCCGATTTCATTCTGCACATTTTAAAGACAATACATATCCACCTTAAAGATTAGTTTCCGAGGTAGTTTGTTCTGTGTCCATTTAAACATAATCTGTTTTATTGCATTGCATGTCAGTTCAAAAAGATTGAATACTCAATATGTGCGGGAGCTATCCACTTATGTGGTGCTGAAACTAGACGGACAAAATGCAGTTAGATACAGCGTAATACTTCGAACGTGATCAATCCAATTTGAAACATTATTTGTCCTGCCTTCTTCACGTTAAGGGGTACTATCAGGGTAACTACACTTTGACAACTGTAGCTACATGACACACTGCCAAAATACTAAAAAAATGGAAGGATGAAAATCTACGTCGAGAGTAGAAGCCTACAATTAACATTGATTTATTTATTTATTTATTTTTCAGGCTTCATTTCAGGAGTTTCATCGATTACACAGAGTAGTGTATAGCGCATACTAAATATCATATTATTTAACACTGTGGCTAATCCAGCTACTTTGGAATGCGCCTGAAATGTTCGGCATGTTTCCCCTCCCGAGAAAGCATGAAAACGGATAAAAGGAGCGCAGGTGTTCAGTACAGTGATTTTTCTGGAGAAATAGAATGCATTTTGGATCTCAAGCCGTAAACGGAGTTACCTCGTTTCCTTTAGCCTACATTTCATCAATCAAGTGTCCATAAACGGTAGTGACTAACACCGGGCTTTATTCAGTCACTACAGGTAGAGCAATAGCTGTAATATTGTGAACAATCATATCTTATGACTTCGCGATTTGAAACATGCACGTTGCTTTTTGGTAGTGCATACCAGAGTTAGATGTCAAATTTAATTAAATTCGTGATCAGAAATACTTGCTGTTGAGGGATGATTGTCAAAGCATTTTTGTTTTGATACTGCTATACCCCAGAAGCACTACAGGTTTTGTAGACATACTACTGCATTGTGAATTGTATAGTCAGCAAAGCAATTTTTTTTGAAGAAATTAAAACTTCGAAAATAGGGTACTGTCCTGCTATTTGCTTCTATCTACGAACTAAATGTAATGTCATGAGCACGTATTTTAGACAAACATAGAATAACTCATCCTTGAGATCCGATGTATAACCTCCGTGGCAAGAGTTTGTTTAATTGACACATTGCAGTGTTTTGTGCAGTGCGGTGTTACAGTACGTTATTGTGAATACACATGCCAGCCCACATGGGCGCAGGTACGTTAATGGCATCATGTGGAGTAAAGGTTTGTCCATTCTAACATCTGCCATCTACTCTGCTCCGTTCCAGAACAGACATAGCCACACACACACACACACACACACACACACACACACACACACACACACACACACACACTTACATGTAAACAGAATCAGAATATATATAATAATAATAATAATAATAATAATAATAATAATAATAATAATAATAATAATATAAGTATAACATGTATGAAGTAGTTTGTTATGATGTGACTAAGGAAACTATACACTGTTACCTCTCTGCTACCTAAACACATAAGTGTAAATTGATTGCATTGTTGAGGAAAGGAGCTGAAATTCCCAGACAGAACTATAGCAATATGTCTACTGGTAGTACCATGGTAAATATTGCTATGCATTACTGTTTCAAAAGTGCTTGCATAAGAAATAGACTTAAAACTGATCTATGTCTAAATAGGTTAAAAAAATTGCACGCTGTGTAATTTTCTGATAGCACCTTTTTTTAATTGAAAAAGTATAACAATTATATGAAATTATTTCATTATTTATTTTTCATTTATTCGTTTATTTGATAAGAAATATATAATATGCTAAAACACTGTTTGGTTTATTCCTATTTTCCTTAAATTAGGAATAATGGAATCTTATCTAAATTCTCAATTCATTTTGATTCGACTCTACTTCTACTTCTACTACTACTACTACTACTACTACTGGCAACTGATAAAGTTTTATTCTATAAACAGCTGCTTTGTGTTGAGCCTTTCAATGGGAAGGGATATTTCTCAAAATATTACTCTATACACAGTATCCCATTTTTTTACAAAGGTGTAATTTTAACAGTATAACTTGTACGTACTCGTTTCACATGACCAACGTGGCTCTTTTAAAATAGATTCTGTGGTCTCATTTTTTGAAAATGTTGTGTAAGCACCCTTCTCTCTCCAGGTATTGCACACGGAAGAATCGACAAATGGATGGCCGCATCAAAAGAACACACCTTATCTGTCCTTTCTGAAAGCACAACCTGCTGTGTGATTGATCCCCACCCCAACATGAGCGTGAAAGCTGAAACCCAAAGTAGAGAGAAGTGAGGGAAGGCACTTTTTCTTCAGAGTTTTCTTCAGAGGGAGCGCTGCATTTCTTAGGGAATAATGGCAAAACGGTCGGAGGAGATGCGGACAGATACACGGACTTCCTTGTTGCTCGTCTGGATTATGTGCATCTCTCACGTAGCCACGACGCCCTTGGTCAACCAGTCAAAAAGTTTACAAACTGGATCCGTCAAAGGCCTCCGTGGACTTGGTGAAGGACAAAGACTCCTGAGTCGTGCCAAGAGGGGATGGGTTTGGAATCAAATGTTTGTGCTGGAAGAGTTTTCTGGACCCGACCCAATTCTAGTTGGCAGGGTGAGTATTCTGGCATTCCAATTGTCAGTCGGATATTAAGCTTGCTTATCGTGTGGAAACATTAATTCAACAGTTCGATTGTTTATGCATTTTTCATTTTTTTTTGTGAGCTTCAGAGAGAGGAAACAGAAACACACTTAGCATTACTAATTACGCTGAGGCGGTAGGGGCTGGCACTAGCAGGGAGGATCGCCCAAATTTCCCCCAGGTGTGATGCGTGACCTGTCATGGCAAATTATAACAGAATATGCCATTGTTCCAGATTTATCTTTTTTTGAGTTCCTTTTGGCAAGAGATATGAATTCAAGAAGTATTGTCACTGAAGTGGCTCACATTAGGATCCGTAAGCACAGCCCATTTATTTATTAAAAAAAAGAGGGCGGGCCAATGCGGAGGCTGGATGGCCTGGGAGGGCTTGTTGGAGATTTGGACCAGAGTAGATTGACCACAGCTTGATTCTAGAGAACGCTTGATATCCAAAGCCTGCCAGGTACCTGCTCAGATTTTTCCAATGGATTCTGACTTATTCCCTCACCTGCTCCCAACAAAGCAGAACATTACCCATCTGTAATCGGGAGGTGAAGCGATGCGCTTGCTACCTGGACATGTTTCTGACCAAAAGTATTATCGGTATACATTTTTTCCCCCAAAAAACATGTCGACTTATTCCTTTTATTTAGGTAGAAAATGTTTGCAGTGGTTGATGTGCCTTCCAGTTTTATGTTCTGGCTAAAATTCAACAACAAATGGGCATATTAATAAAATATTTGCTCCCCCATTGTCTCTACACCTGTGTTTTCCTAACATTACAAAATACAAAGTTAAGTGCCACATAAATATTTCAATTTGCTCATTTAAAGGGTCCCTACTGGAACTGGGATTGTTTGAAGATTAAAAATGCATTTCAAATGGCTTTGTGAAGTGACCTCCAAGGAAAAGCTTTGGATGGGATCATTACTATGCAAGAATGTTTTTTTTCCCCACTTTTAGGCAATGGATGAGCAATGAAGGTGGCATTTCTTTCTATTGGAATTTATATTAGCTATTTGCTAAGTTTTTTTTCAGCTTGCCTCCTTTAATGCATTAAACAGCTGGTTTAAGAAATAGCTGTTTTATCATGCTTCATATGTGAATTAACGGTATTGCTGGCTGAATTTAAAAAGGCAGTGTATGAGTCTCACGCTACTTGATTAGTAAGAGTTGGTGACAGGCTGTTGGTGAATTTAGCACGCCCTTAATGACGCAGTGCTGATTGAGTTGCATTTCTTTCCAAGGTTAAGTATCTGTGAGCAGGTCTTGTGCAGCACAGATATGCTCCATGTTGCAGTGAGATAGGAGGCCATAGAGCGAGTTTAGATTGAGAACACCCTCCCCCCCCCCCCCCCCCCAATACCACCCCATCAACAGCTCCAGAGCTGCAATTTCCTCTCTTGCGCTTAATTAAAAAATGAATCATGTGGAAGGGGGGTGGTGTCATTAAAATGGGTCATACATTTCAGATCTTTGTGTTTGTGGGCTTGTGGTTCTGGGCTGATTATCGAGGAACCTCAGGCAAAGATTAGACTCATTCTATCTCATACGGTTTATGGCTTCGCCCTCTGATGTTTAATTATACATATACCTCCTGTCTTGTCAGTTACCAAGCTCCTCTGTATTCAAACTGGCAGTCAGCAGAGACCATTAGCATATATGTAAAAGTGTGCATGGCAGTGTGGGAGAGGGAGCTGGTAACAGTGCGTGACAGCATCCTCCTTGACATTGCTTACAACCTCAGATTTTGACAGGGGGAATTTGGCTTGGGAAACAAGACCTCATTCACAATGTCATCCCTTTTTGAATGAAGCACCTAGAAAACAGCTACTGACATGCTGATTTCCAAAGCTTCTACTGAATTAAAAAAAAACAGATTTCTTCCCCTCCTTTTTTACTTTATCTCCAAATTTGGAATGCCAAATTGTATTTTTAGGTTTGTCCCATCACTACAAAATCATCCGTCAATTCAGGAGAGCACAGACGAAAGAATTCTCTGAAGCGTGTGATGCCAGCCACTGCTTTTCACTCCCAAAGACTGGAGGAGTCAAACTTGTTCTGTGAGGAGGGGAATACCCAGCTGAAATCTTCCCTCCCTCAAGAAACACACTGTCCTGCACAATCAGGATCACAGTCAAGACTGGTGTGGTCAAGATTCAGCTCCAGGCCATAGGATGCATCACTTTACTGAGTGTATAGTCTGTTTTAGCAACATATCACACCCAGCATACCAACGTATATTTATTTATTTATTTTTCAGAAAGCAATGTTTGCTTGCACTCAGTGGGATTTAAATTGTAGTGCATCTCTATTCTTGAACATGTTGATAGCGTTGAAGAAGCTAAGGTAGCTACCTCAGCCTAGAAGCATGGAAACCTCCTCAGCCCATAACAATATAATCTTTTGACTAAAGCAATACTTTCTACTGTAATAGGTAATGTGCTTAGAATTTTAATGTTTATTTTTTTTATCAATGTATTGATCAAATGCATTGAACATTTCCAAGACAATGCTAGAATTGACCAAAATATTACCAGATCATTCAGACCAGTGGTTTGAAACACTCAAAAGAAGCTTTTGCTTATTTGTGATATTTCAGTGTTACAAGTGTACTGTCTTTTCAACAAGCACATTTGATAAATATGAAAAATTGAACAAATTTATTTCCTTGCTTAGTCATAATTTTACTTCTTAGTAAATCACACTATATATCACAGTATATATCAAATGATAGAGACACACAGCTGTGATGCAAATTAACTTCCATCTCTGTTTGTGTCACAGTTAACGGCAATGAACAATTCATATTTTAATCTTTACTGGTATAGAGCAGATACAAACACATTAAACACATTCCTGAACGATCTCTTTTGTTGCTTTAACACTTATATCTCATATTTTGTTAATTTCACACAAAGAGCATTAATGACAATAAATTATGATTTAAACAATACATTGTCGAGATTTTGGAGAAAGTGTCAACCAGAAAATTAAAAATGTTTGATTATTAATTAAATGGATATGTCTATAGGGATATAATGTTGAGGAAAATAACAGTACTTGTGGGGTTTGGAATAGGCTGTGTGACATTAAAGGCCCGTCCACACCAAGAACGATAACTATAACGATAAATATAAATATATTGTTTTAAAAATAGTTCTGACTCAAGTGGATGGTGGAGTCCGCACCACAACCATAACGACAACGACAGTGACAAACGATATCTTTGGGATCACTTTCAGAGCGATTTGATGAATGATAGAAACACTGATGGCCAATCAAAATCGATCAGAATTTACAGGGCGTGCTTGGTACAACTGTTTACAGAATCGTTCATCAGTGTGGATGCTCACATCGTTATCGTTATAGTTATCGTTCTTGGTGTGGACGGTCCTTTAATGTCACACAGCCTTACGGGTTCTCTACTATGTTTTTTTTCTACAAACAAGTCTGTAGGGAATACAAATTTATTCACCAATACATTGAAATATATCACATCAAGACTAACAAAAACATAGAGACTAACATAGTCCAAAACGACACATTCCTTGCTCTTGCTCCATTGCCGGAGATCGCTGCATGAGAATGACGGAATGTAAATTTGATAACCATACCTTACATAGAGGGAGGTTAGGGGTAAGCCATGACTGGAAAATAGATTTTTTCCCCTGGCATGAGTGAGGTATTTATTACTAGGGACAGCTAACCAAAGTTGTCTTACATAGGACATACAGAAGCACACGAAATGGCATTATTTCAGTATGAATAATGCCTGATATTGTCCGTGCTACATTGACTCAGCTATTGTGTTCTGATTAAGATAGGAACTGGTTCACCAAAAGTCCTCTTTGATAACCCATGCTTCAACATTATCTTGAGAAAACCAAAACCATATGGTACTGCAAGTAATTGCCAATTTCAGGTTCATCTGATACCATGGTTTAAAGCTTAATGCAGTGTTAAAAGGCCAAACTTACAACTCATTATCCATCACTGATATACAGTATATGGGTTCGCCCCAAAGAATGTAGCAGAGACGGCGTGCCACTCTGTTCCCTCACTTGCACCCTCACTTGCACCACTGTGTAACCAAAATAATAGCCCTTGTCACCCGTATTTTTTCACATTATAATCAGAAAAGTATCACTGTGTATTTTGTAAAGGCTGGAAAAGGCTCTGTATTTTGTCAAGGCACCTGCTGTGAACCAAATAATTAGTCTCGCTTTAACCCCTCTTCAAGCATCACCGTTTTTGACCAAAAACTGAAAATAAAATGGTCACTGTTCTTGAACCTTTATGGCTACAGATATAATCATGGTCTCTTCTGTAAGGTAACCTTTAGGAGTTTGTTTTCAAAGAGTCAGGTATTACTGAAACAAAGTACCAGAAGCTCAAACACAGTGCAAGTTTTTTTTCTTCTTTCTAACGGGCCTACTGTGTGCCCGGAAAACATAACTCACACCCTTACACCACTACGATCAGCCTGCACCTTTGACACAAGGCAGGATGGGATCCATGGATTAATGCTGTTCATGCCAAATTCTGACCCTACCATCTGCATGTTGTAGCAGAAATTAAGATTTCTGAGACCAGGCAATTCTTCAATCGTCCCGGCGTGGTCTCCTGCTGCTGTAAGCTATCAACTCCAAGGCTTGACACATTCGACATTTAGAGATGCCCTTCTGTACACCACTGTTGTAAGCAGCTGTTATTTGAGCGTTTTTGTTTACGGCCTATCTGTTAGTCTGCCCATTCTCTCCGACCTCTCTCAATAACAAGGTGCTTTCGCCCACAGAACTGCTCACTGTTTTTTATTGCACCATTTTCTGTAAACTCTAGAGACAGAGACTGTAGTGCGTGGAAATCCCACAAGGGCAGCTATTTCTGAGATGCTGGAACCACCACGTCTTGGACCAACAATCACACCATGGTCAAAGTCGCTCAAATCACGTGTCTTGGCCATTCTCACACGTTTGGTTCAACAACAAGTAAACATGTTGACCGTGTCTGCATGCTTTATATATTGAGTTGCAGCCATATGATTCACTCTTTGGAGGAACAGGCTATTTGCGTCAACAAGCAGATGTACCAAATAAGTATATATACACTCTATTAGGTGTGTGAATATACAGGCGGGTGATAAAGTAAATGAAAATCCAACATAATTGGATGTGTCTTAGTAAGGTGTTGGGCCACCACAAGCCACCAGAACAGCTTCAATGCGCCATGGCATAGATTATACCTCTAGTCTAGCATAGATTCTAGTCTCTGGAACTCTACTGGAGGGATGGAACACCATTCTTCCCAAATATATTCCCTAATTTGGTGTTTTGATGATGGTGGTGAAGAGCGTCCTCTAAGACGTCAGTCCAAAATCTCCCATAGATGTTCAATAGGGTTGAGATCTGGTGACTGCGAAGGCCATAGCATATAATTCACATAATTTTCATACTCATCAAACCATTCAGTGACCCCTCGTGCCCTGTGTATTGGGGCATTGTCATCCTGGAAGAGACCACTCCCATCAGGATAGAAATGTTTCATCATAGGATAAAGGTGATCACAATAACTTTGAATGAATTTGCAGTGACCCTTCCCTGTAAGGGGACAAGTGGACCCAAGTCATGCCAGGAAAATGCCCCCCACAGCATAACAGAGCCATCGGGCCCCTTCACTGTAGGGTTTTTTCCTTTAATTTGTCACCAATCTACAGTATATATGCGGACTGTTTGTGTGTGTGTGTATACTACTACTACAGTTGCAAAGCGAGGCAATTTTCAGCAATTTTCCAGGGAAAATCACCACTCACTGTAAAACTCTCATGCTTAAATAAAGCTAATAAAATACAAAAAGTTGAAGAAAACTTTCTGGAGGGCAGGTTTCTGCGACATATGGTACCTTCACTGCCATCGCAGAACTGGTTCATTTTTAGCAGTCATACAGCAGAGTGTGCAACAGGCTGACAAACAAGAGTTGAGAAACTGCTGGCTATTCAGTCAATCTTGAGACTCTTTGAGCCCATCAATGATGACACCACACAAAGTGAATCTGAGGTGGATTGTCCAGTCTCTTTCTGAAGAGCGCTCAATGAGATAAATAATTAACCTAGGTCAAGCAAGTCAAGTAAAAATTTTTGTTTCATCTTTAATCAAAAGAATATGTATTAGGAATAACTCCATCTTTTGACTAAAATAAAGTTTTATATATATATATATATATATATATATATATATATATATATATAATTTGCTGTCTTAGATGGAAGGAAATGACTAAATTATATTTCCTTATTTAATATACTTTTTGTTGTTAAACAAAAATGTTTTTTTGACATTTCTTAGAATCCATGGTTTTCTCCCTAACAATGTGTACTTTGCAGTGACCCCTAAAATAGGGAGATTTTCCCAGAACTTTACAACCCAAACTACTATTACTACTACTACTACTACTACTACTACTACTAATAATAATAATAGATCACCGTTTTGCTAAGAAATGTTATTTATATTGTATTGCGTGATATTAAAGGCAACTTCCTGCCTCTAACATTATACATACATTAATAAATAAAGGTATTTGGGGAAATTAAATTTATCATGCCAACGATGGTACAGTATTATAAAAAGGCAGTGCTGATCGATCCCGGCCCTGAAGGTGCTCCTGTGGATTTTAAAAGCGAGAAGCTGACTGACCCTCAAAACAATGTGTCATTTGCACTTATTTTCAGTTTGACTCCAGTTTAACAACAGACACATGGATTGCCATAGGAGATAGGATAGTATCCACTGCATATCAGCATGTTCTAAGTCATTAAAAGTGAATGCTCAGCTTGGAATATGTTTGGCCATACATCACATTGTGAGCTTTTAAATAATAAAAAGGTCTTAATGTAAAATTAATCACACTGAGATGTTTTATAATCGTAACACATACCACCGGGGGAAAAGGATACTCAAGTAGTCGCGTGCCCCATACTGTTCAGCTTTGTTGAGGAAATGTTGATACAGAGCAGGGGCTTCCAATGCAGGGCCCGAGAAGACAACAGCCCTGTGGGTTCTCCAAGCTCTTAACAGTCTCTGAAATGCCATTGGTTAAGTTGCTTCAAATAAGGCATTCAGTTGTGTTGTATGGTCAAGTACTCCGGCGGAACACAACTCTCTCAGGTTGAGCTTCCTCCTTTCCATGACATAGTTGAGATCAAAGAGGCTGCACATCCCTTTAGACATTGACCAGCTTGTACCTCTGGGTACAGAATCCTTTGCGAGCCGACAGCTCCCGTTGATTTATACAATGCATTGCCCTTTTGTTTAGTTAGACTTTAGGTTAAAAAACATGCACATTTCTCCCCCACTGGGATGTGTTGTTCTGTATAATGCACCTCATTATGTACCCGAGAGCATCATGAGTTCAAATCTGGCTTTCTCCCTTTATTTCTGGGAACGGAAACTCACTGACTTGCGGTACAAAAATGAAACTCGATGGATTTTTGGAACAATCGTTTACATTTAGCTGTAAGACAAGTTTGTATTTGTTGTAACAATGGGAAAGAGGCGTTATTCAATAAAAGATCAAGGCCCTCGTGAACAAGACTGCGTGCTACATATTTCTACATGTAGCACACTGTGTTTCGCATCAGTGCTGAATAACAACATCACACGCGGCAGTTTATAAACTGTAGAGTGATAGAACAGTCGGAAGCTCTTGATTTGCATGCAGACGTGCTCTCCTCCTCCCTTCCCCGCACCTTCCTTGTCCCCACCTGCACCGGCAACCTGACGGAGTCAAGCGCAGACGATCTTTACATTTCCGCAGGAGACCCACGTTGGTAGAGTGCCCAGTGTGTAATCCGACGATTAGCGAGAGGGGCGCCGGATTCACGGATGTGAAAAATGTTCCCTGAGGGGGCGGCCGTGTTAAAGTTCCATATATCCACTTCGGTTAAGCAAGGGGGGGGGGGGGGGGGGCGTGCGGCGACGCTGACGCTGTTGCAGACAGCTTCATCCCCCAGTCTGACTGACAAGGGCTTAGCGGATCAAAGGTCTGCTGTCTGATCCCTCTCATTTCAGTCTTGCCAACTTCCCCTCTGATCTAAGGAGATCTTGTGCATTAATCTGCATTTTCTCAGGTTAGAATGAAGTCAGCACAAATCTCCTAATGAGCGCCAAGCTTTCTGATGATTGACAGCCCGGGAGCGAGGGTAAATGGAAGCGGCAGGAGGGAATTTGTTCTTAATGATGCATGCCATTACCTTTGCTCATTTATGAACAGCCACAATGGGCGGGTATAATTTTTATTATTTTGGGAGGGTTCTGGGTTTAACTCAGTGCAGTTATCCAGCTAACTCAGTAATTCTGCTTTGTGAAATACCCACCAGTCTCCCTCCTATCAGGGACTGTTTATTTATTTATTCAAATAAAGCCTTTGTTTTCCTCCTTATGTTCCATCTCTGTTCACTTCCACTTGTACTTAGTACTTAGTGTTTTATAATTCTGATATCAGATTCACATGTCCTATCCAATCCATTTCTCAATTAGCGGATACTTATACATTCATAAATGAAATGGTCTCGCAACATTTGTACTGTTGGATATGATAACGTGGAATAATTTCACTAATATAAATTTGCCCTGACATGTCTAATTGCAGGAGAGGCTGGGGTTAACTTGAGTTAATAAGAGGGTAGAAAACTAACAAACAGCAGCTGAGCTTCATTTGTCGCAATATTTCTGTCAAAATAAATGATCTTATGAGAATAATAAATGACAGCTCATAATATTACATGCTGCTATCAATACATTTTTAACAATATTAAATGCAATATTTTGGTGACCATTGATAATCAGAGCCTCATTTCCCCAAGGCCCTAGTAGCAAAGATTATCTTGGACTATTGATTTTGAATAGCTTTAATATTATCTAGTGCCACAATGGTTATGGGAAAATATGCCGTGATCAATATTATGTCTCTTCCGAGATACAGAGCCATTTCGGTTTCATTTCAGTAAGGACAATTGGGCTTGTAGACCACTGTATGACCAATGTTTACAAATAGCATAAGGGGAATGAGGTACCAGACCATTGTCATGTAACAAAACCTCTTCCTTTTGACCAAAGATGGACAGATATTTACAAAGAAAACTAAATGGAGGTTCTCCAGATTGTTCTATGATGTGGTCCTATTCCCTTTACAACTAAACATAATACATTTCAAGAAATGTATTTTGTATTTTCAAAATACTGTATTTTGTTTTGATACAGTTTTGGAACTAGTATCATGCACTGTACTTTATACTCATATTTGTGGGTATTTTTTATTTTGTCTTTTGTATCAAAATACATTTTGATGCATCTTTGCCCATCTCTGGCTGTTACCTTTGTGCATCCACCTACATGTTCTTGCTTGCTCCTCTGCCAATATTAAATATTCATCTTAGGCTCTTCTGCTTCAACTTGGGATTATAATCATAAAGATTCCATGAATATCCTTATAATAGAGTAGACATAAATAAAAGAGAAGGGGGAAAGAGAAACATTGCATATTAGTTCAACTTCAGAGGGTAAATATGAACAAAAATATTTTCAATGTAAAAAAAAAACACAATATACGACTTTATACATCTTTAAAAAATTAAAAAATAAAAAAATATTCCCAAAAATCTTTCTGCATACAAATTATCGATATCATTATGATGGCAAGTTACAACTAAACTTTCACCAATATGTTTAAAGTACACTATATAAGCCATATTTTAAAAGAAATGCGGTTTATGTTTTCATACATTGGTTCCCATAACTTGGTCCTAGTAAGGATCTAGTAAGGATTTGATATTACATTGAAAGAGAGCTGAGTATACAGGTGACATGCATACCTGTCAATTTACCCATAATTGGAGATGGGTGATGGAAAGCCTGTAAAAACACCCCCCCTTCATACCAGTAATATAGTTTGTCAATTCAGCAGGTAAACAATCAATGCATTTGATATGTATACACACTACTCACTTTGAAAAATGTGTATTGGTCCCCCTGATTTACATTTTGCCCCTCACTTATCATCCATTTCGCTAGCTTACCTTATACTGCATTCCAGTTGCATGCACAATCAACACAAAAACATTCTATAGGGTGCCCCGCAGCTCACTGAACTAAGGATTACAACACCCCCCCCCCCCCCCCCCCCGTGAGATGACAGCAAAGGCAAAAAAAACACGTGGTATGTGTTACGTCTCGTGAGACTTGACAGATATGGACATTAATCCCCAAATAAGTAAAGTACCCTCGCTTGATTTTGAAAGGAAAATGGTGGAATGTAGTTTTGTCAGATTCACAGGGAAACGCAGTCTCAGCTAGGTTTAGCTTATAGCCTGAACATTTACATCCTATAATAAATCCAGGAGATGAGGACTATGGCTATGGGGGTCTGCTATGTAAAGAAGTGGGCCATTGACATAAGGGAGACTTTGTGAGCTCTCTCACCCTGGACCTGTTCCTCGGATCTAAGGGCAATGGCTAGGGGTTTGACCGCAATGACATACAAAAAACAGGATAGACGGCAGCCCTGCTTGTTCCCCGGTGGATTGGGTGAAATAATTGCAAGTGACTCCATTGGTTCTCTATATTGGGAGGTAGACAGAATTTTGATCCAAGTACGAAAAGTTAACCCAAACCTCTCGAGAATGTTAAAATAGAACAAACATTTATATCACAATGAACATGGATATGAGGAATGCACTAGTGGTATTACCTTTGTTTAGCCATTATAAAATATCTTGAATAGATTATAACAATATGTCGTTCTTCATATATAGACAAGAGTCAACTTTGATTCCATCATGACAGAACAGCTGTGGTATCAATGCCTGCACTACATAATACAATGTGCAGTAATTACATTTCCATCTGTCTAATGCCTCAAGTGAAGGGAAATGACTAAATCACCTGTATGAAACTGATCCGAACACCTCAGGTACTGCTGTCAACACAATGGATAATGGCAAAGCCCTGAGCCCAGGGACATATTTTTAGTTGACTATTCCAGTGGAGGAAAGGAAAACCTAACAAGTGGGGAACAATGACAAGTGGCAAGGGGGGGCTGCTTTATATTGCAGTCAAAAAAAATTGTGTGTGTGAGTGTGTGCATTGTAGTGGTTAAATAACTAGTGACCAGAAGGATGAGGTCTACATCGTAGGTTGGCACTGCTGTTGTGAGAAAAGTAATGAACATGAATGGCTTTGGTAAATATACTGCTGTAGGGATGACTCATGTATGGAGTAGACTGCTAAGCAAATCCATTACTATGAGCAAAGTACAAACATAATCTAAATTTTGTGTAAGCCACCTTCTTCACAAGACTATTAATAATAATAATAATAATAATACATTTTATTTATATAGCGCCTTTCCGAACCCAAGGTCGCTTACAGAATTTGTGAGGGGGGAACAGAAACACAAAAGACAACAGGACAAAAGGAGAGATGGTAACAAATGAGATGAAGGTGGAGTAACTGGCTGGTGGAACACACAAAATAAACAAAAAACAACTGGGACAGTAAATAAACATGTACAAAATTCACAGAAAATAACATGGTGGACGGGGTGAGAGGAGAGGAGAGAGAAGAAGAGGGGAGGCTGAGCAGATGGTTAGGGTGGGAGGAGAAACGGAGGAGGGTCATTTAGGGGTAGGGGAGGTTGTAGGCTTGGGAGAAAAGAAATGTTTTTAGCCGGGATTTGAAAGTGGGGAGTGTGGGTGAGTCTCTGACGGTTTGTGGAGTGAGTTCCAGAGTCGGGGTGCAGTCCTGGAAAAGGCTCGATCGCCAAAGGTTTTGAGTTTGGAAAGTGGTATGAAGAGGGTGGTGGTGGCGGAAGAGCGGAGGGTTCGGGTGGGGCGGAGGGGCAAGAGGAGGTCAGTCAGGTAGGGGGGGGCCAGGCTGTGGAGGGCTTTAAAGGTGAGGAGGAGAACTTTAAAGTTAATGCGCTCTTTGATGGGGAGCCAGTGAAGAGATTGGAGTACAGGGGTGATGTGTTCACGGGACCGGGTGTGAGTGAGTAGACGGGCAGCGGAGTTCTGGACCATTTGGAGTCTATGGAGGGAGTGGGAGGTGATACCAGTAAGAAGGGAGTTGCAATAATCGAGGCGGGAGGAGATAAAGGCGTGAATGAGGTTTTCAGCAGCAGAGGGGGAGAGGCAGTGTCTGATTTTGGCAATATTGCGGAGGTGGAAGTATGAGGTCTTGATGACAGAGCTGACATGGGGGACAAAGGAGAGGGTGGGGTCAAGGATGAAACCAAGGTTGCGTGCCAGGGGGGGGAGGGAGTGATGGTTGAGTCATCGATGGTGAGTGAGATGGGGGCCGGTCTTTGAAAGTGTGGATTTGGTGCCAATGAGTAGGAGTTCAGTTTTGTCACTGTTGAGTTTGAGGAAATTATGGGTCAGCCAGGTTTTAATTGTGGAGATGCAGGTATTAATGTGGGTGAGGGGTGGGTTCTGAATGGATTTTGTGCTAATGTAAATCTGAGTGTCGTCGGCGTAGCAGTGGAAGTCCATGTTAAATTTGCGGATGATGTGACCAAGGGGAAATATGTAACAGATGAAGAGCAGGGGCCCGAGGACCGAGCCCTGGGGGGACCCCCTGCGTGACAGGGGGAAAGGGAGGAGGTGTGACATTAAACTATATGTTTGGTGTATGAATGAGTGATTGATAAAAAAAAGGTATGGATTTCTTTTCTTTTTTGTATTAGAGCATAGGCTTAATTAAATTGACTTTCGCTGCTCAATACAGTTATTTAGTGATTTTGACTACAAAAAATATCATGCGACAGATGGATTCAACAGAAAAGAGAGGGTCTCCATTGTGTAAATCGGAAAGCAAAAAAGCCCGCAGGCAGCTAAAGATGGCTACCACACAGCCTGACGGTGAAGCTGTTGATGATTAACCTGATACACACCTTCAGTATTTTAAAGCACTTACAAGCGCCATAGGTGAGGTGAAATCCACTATGGCTCAACTCAGTGTGAATAATGGTTATTTAGATGCTTTTCGAGCAAGGCTTCAAAAAATTCCAAAAAGTTTCTACCCTGGGCAACTCTATTAGTCTGAAAATGCATATTTAAGCATCCCATTACATTACATTACATTACATTCATTTAGCAGACACTTTTATCCAAAGCGACGTACAGTAAGTGCATACAGAGACATCATCAAGATCACTACAGAACAGACAAAGCACATCCTTCCCATAATGTAGCAGCTATCCCTAGCAATGAACGTCCCGACTATCAGAAAAACAATCCTACAATAAAAGATATCTATATTTTTTAGTGATTTGGCTGTGTACTCCACAGTTTTAGATTTGTAATCAAGCAGATTCTCAGCTTTTATTAAAGGGTATTTTTATACCTGCCCAACAGATCAGAAACACACTTCATGAGGCAGGCGTGGATGTGTCAGTGACTACTGTCCTCAGAAGACTTCACGAACGGAACTACAGAGGCTACACTGCATCATGCAAACCACTAGTTTGCTGCAAAAACAGGATGGCCAGGTTACACTTTTCTACCGAAAAGGTCTTGTGGACAGACGAGACCAAGATTCGTTGTATCAGAGTGATGGCAAGAGCAAAGTGTGGAGGCCAAAAGGAACTGCCCAAGCATACCACCTCATCTGTGAATCATGGTGGTGGGGGTGTTATGGTTTGGGCATGTATAGCTTGTCTTCAGTAATAATGTAACTGCTGATAGCAGCAGCAGAATTATTTCTTTATCCCAAATATTGTGGAGAGCATTGTATGTACGTATGCGCTGTATGCCATAATGATCCTCTCTTGTTCAATTTGCGTGAAAAAAATCAGCATTTTGTTTCTCAGACTCAGAATCCATGTTGAATCACATTTCATTGTCTGATTGGAGATGGCTTTTTAAGTTCACCATGAATGTGCATAGTTTGGGCTTAACAATCAGAGCTTGATCGATATTGACACCCTAATTTATATAACATAATATAACAATAATATAATTTAATGACGAGAACAGGCCATTCAGCCCAACAATAGAAGGCCTACATTTTAGGCTACAGTAAGCAAGGGGAAAAAACTGAATGTTTATTTATACAATTTTTGAATAATAGCTTATATTATTATACAGTGTCTTGTATATCTTATATAATTATTTCTATATTGGAACATGAATTTTTTTTAGCGTATTGAAATGGTGCATTTTATTGTCTGTGACTGTGTAAACAATGGTTTGGGCTATTAGCACCCTGCTGATTTATTACCCTGCAGTGTAACTTGAGAGGCTGATGTTTTCACAAGCGTTCACACTTTTTAACAATCCTGCATCGGAATTTTGGGGGGATTTCTTAAAGTTGTAATTCATCATTATCATATGCTGTAGTGTTAAGTGTTAAAGAAGCCTAGAAATGCCTTCACTAGATATGCTGGACTT